>JBBGZY010000470.1:2540357-3157321 GCA_037952925.1 Lithobates clamitans
ACAGGTACACATTGATGGCCCTCTGCTGTGTGTGCAGCCGCTGCAGCATGGCCAACGTTGAGTTCCACCTGGTGGGCATGTCACAGATTAGGCGGTTCTTGGGCAGGTTAAACTCCTTTTGGAGGTCTGCCAGCCGAGCACTAGCATTATATGACCGGCAGAAATGCACACAGACTTTCCTGGTCTGCCTCAGGACATCCTGTAAGCTCGGGTACCTGCCCAAAAACCGCTGCACCACCAAGTTAAGGACGTGAGCCAAACAGGGCACATGGGTCAGTTGTCCCTTTTGGAGGGCGGAGAGGAGGTTGGTGCCATTGTCGCAAACCACCATTCCTGCCTTAAGTTGGCATGGTGTCAACCACCTCTGAACCTGCCCCTGCAGAGCTGGCAGAACCTATGCCCCAGTGTGGCTTCTGTCCCCCAAGCACACCAGCTCAAGCACTGCATGGCATTTTTTGGCCTGCGTACTTGCGTAACCCCTTGAATGCCTACGGAGCACCACTGGTTCCGAGGACAAAGCACAGGAAGAGGCCATAGAGGAAGAAGAAAAGGAGGGGGTGGAGGAGAGAGGTGTTTTACAATCATTAGTAGTGGCATTTTGGAGGCGTGGTGGCGGAACAACCTCCAACACTACTGCACCTTGTCCTGCATCCTTCCCAGCTGCCAGCAGAGTCACCCAATGCGCGGTGAAACTTAGGTAACGTCCTTGTCCATGTCTGCTGGACCATGAGTCAGCTGTAATATGCACCTTACCGCTGACTGCCCTGTCCAGCGAGGCATGGACATTGCCTTCCACATGCCGGTAGAGAGCCAGAATCGCCTTCCGTGAGAAAAAGTGGTGTTTGGGTACCTGCCACTGAGGAACCGCACATTCCACAAACTCACAGAAGGGGGCAGAGTCTACCAACTGAAAAGGTAGCAGTTGAAGTGCTAGCAATTTTGCCAAGCTAGCATTCACCTGCTGGGCATGTGGATGGCTGGGAGCGAACTTCTTTCGGCGGGAGGTATTGCTAAAGAAAATGTGAAGTCCTTGTATGACCGTCTTGTAACTCGGTAACAATGGGGTAGTCACTTTCAGTAGATATAGCTTTTGTCTTTTTCCTGACGAAAATTAGTTGCATCATCAAGGAGTCTTTCAAAATTGTCCTGTAACAAACTGAGAAAATGTATATTGTAATTTAGGTTGTTCTCTTGTAACTCATGCAGAAGAATTAGGAATGAACATTGCTATTTTCACTGTGAAAACCACTCTTTACTTAAAATATTCATTCACTTGGGATTAACAGAGACCAGGCCAGTGACTTTTACTCTGTCTTGTAAGAGCCATATCTGTTCATGAGGAAATTATAAACACTAGAGGGGGATTATTAACCTCACATCCATTTTTTTTAGATTTCATGTGTGATATCATATCCATTTTTTATTAATTTTGATTTTATTGAACAAGCATATTATTAATATTAATATTCAAGGATCATCATTGCAATTGAGAAGGGTGAAGAGGAAGCGGCCGTTTCTCCTGTATGGGTTCACATGCATAGCATGATCAGTTCCAGGTATGTGTCCGCTTTAAAAGCATAGTGGTGATGTCCTACACTAGCCTCCAATCCCAGGTGACGTCTTTTACGGGCAAACACATCGGACAGAGCTAGCGGTGTGACGTCAGCGAGCAGTGATGTGTTGACAGCCATCACAGGCGGGCTTATTGGAGCTGTTTGCTTGTACATTTGCTATACTTTGTAAGTGCAATATCTTTTTACTAAATACATCTTTAAGATGCAGTGTAATGCTATGAGTTTTCTTCCTTGTTTCTCACATATGTATATGCCGGGGTTGGCTGGTGGAGTCCAAACTGTTTACCACCCTTTCACGGTGGGGATACCATAACAAGTGGTGACTTATCAAGACAGTGAGTGTCGGTCCTCCAAGATGCAATAGACATAAGCATTGATGATCGCCTTGTGTGAGACCCTATTGGTCTGGTAAAAAGACTGTTTGTCCTAAGGAGCACAGTTGTGACACAGAAGCACTTTTTACAACTTTTTTAGCACAGAGCACTTTTTCCAGCACCTGGATGGACTTTTTTGATTAATCGCTTTGAAAATATAAATTAATTTTCTATTATTTACAGTGCATCCGGAAAGTATTCACATAGCTTCACTTTTTCCACATTTTGTTATGTTACAGCCTTATTCCAAAATTGATTAAATTCATTATTTGCCTCAAAATTCTACAAACAATACCCCATAATGACAATGTGAAATAAGTTTGTTTGAAAGCTTTGAAAATTTATTAAAAATAAAATATGGGAAAAAAAACATGTACATAAGTATTCACAGCCTTTTCCATGACACTCAATATTGAGGTCAGGTAAATCCTGCTTCCACTGATCATCCTTGAGATGTTTCTACAACTTGATTAGTGTCCACCTGTGGTAAATTCAGTTTATTGGACATGATTTGGAAAGGCACACACCTGTCTACACAGTTAACAGTGCATGTCAGAGCACAAACCAAGCCATGAAGTCCAAGGAATTGTCTGTAGATCTCCAAGACAGGATTGTATCGAGGCACAGATCTGGGGAAGGGTACAGAAGAAATTCTGCAGCATTATAGATCTCAAAGAGCACAGTGGCCTCCATCATCCATAAATGGAGGAAGTTTGGAACCACCAGGAATCTTCCTAGAGCAGGCTGCCAGTCCAAACTGAGCGATCGTGGGAGAAGGGCCTTAATCAGGGAGGTGACCAAGAACTGGTGACTCTAAAAGAGCTCCAGCGCTTTTTTGTAGAGAGGGGAGAACCTTCCAGAAGAACAACCATCTCTGCAGCACTCCACCAATCAGGCCTGTATGGTAGAGTGGCCAGACAGAAGCCACTCCTCAGTAAAAGGCAAGACAGCTTGCCTGGAGTTTGCCAAAAAGCACCCGAAGGACTCTCAAACCATGATAAACAAAATTCCCTGGTCTGATGAAACAGAGATTGAACTCTTTTGCAGCACACACGAGCAGAAATTCCGCCAGAAAAAGTCCGATGTGAGATTTTGGTCAGAAATTCGGACCGTGTGTATGCTCCATCAGACTTTTGCTGGCAGAATTCTAGCCAGCAAAAGATTGAGAGCATGTTCTCTATTTTTCAGTCGGGAAAAGTTCCGATCGGAAATTCCGATCGTCTGTACCAATTCCAATTCAGATCTCTGGAGAGATCTGAAAATGGCTATGCACCGACCCACCCCATCCAACCCCATGGAGCTTGAGAAGTCCTGCAAAGAAGAATGGGAGAAACTGCCCAAAAGGTGTGCCAAGCTTGTAGTATCATACTCAAAAAGACTTGAGGCTGTAATTGGCACCAAAGGTGCTTCAACAAAGTACTGAGCAAAGGCTGTGAATACTTATGTATTGTACATGGTAATTTTTGTTTCAATTTTTATTTTTAATAAATTTGCAAAGATTTCAAACAAACTTCTTTTATGTTGTCATTATGGGATATTGTTTGTAGAATTTTAAGGAAAATAATGAATTTAATCTATTTTGGAATATGGCTGTAACATAACAAAATGTGGAAAAAGTGAGGCACTGTGAATACTTTCCGGATGCATATTCACTTACTCCTTAAGTTTTTTTGCACTTTGGGCTTTTACTTTTATGTGGAATATTTGATATTAATTGATCAGCACTTTATTATCACATATTGTCATTTTTGCACAGGATATGTGAGATTTTAGGATATTGTGTATCACTTGAATGCTTATCACCTACTGGCTGTAACAAGTGATACTTTAAGAGACAGTGCATTACTTTTAAGCTAATTATTTTGGTGCCTTGAGTAAAACAACATGTTTGCCTCTTTTTATCTACCCTGTATATCAGAGTGCTGAATGTCTACATTAAAATAAAAGCTGGCCAAAAGAAACAGAGTGTATGTCATTCATGCATAATTAACCCATATTAGTTTTACTGCACTATATCTTTAAATGTATAGGCTAATTAATTAGGTATCAAAGTGTTACAACTTTCGAATCATTATCAGTCAAGCAGCAGCAAGAGCTATGTCACAAAATCCAATTGAGCTGAATAATTATGCATGATTGATAATTCACAGTAGCAAATTATCACATTACTCTTTAGGGAGACAAACTCATATAAGCAAAGAATAAAAATATTCTTCTTGTGAATTAATTCAGCTGGTAAGGAGATATAAGAAACAGTCACTCTGAATTCTAAGTTGCCATTGACATTAAATTAGGCACTTATTCATTTTGAGGGTTTATTAATTTTTAACCACTTGCTGACCGCCCCATAGAAGATTTATTGCTACAGGGCGGTTGCGCTTCTGCTGTGTTTTGTCACAGCAGAAGTCAATCAGTGGGTGCTGGCCAATAAACGTCCACTGGCACCTGCCGATCGTGTGGAAGAGACACAACATGGAGCTCTGCCTATGTAAACAAGGCAGAGCTCTGTTCTGAGAGGGGGAAAGTGATGGATTTTCTTTCCCTGCGGAGGGAAAGAGGGGAAAAGTGATGGATTTTTCAGGTGCATTTGGGCTAAAAATAGTGCCTGTAAAGCGCCTGAAAAACTCCTCCCCTGCAGCCCCAGTGTGAGAGCCCGAGTTCTTTCACACTTGGGCGCATTTGGGGGGTTTTTCAGGTGCATTTGGGCTAAAAATAGTGCCTGTAAAGCACTGAAAAACTCCTCCCCTACAGCCCCAGTGTGAGAGCCCAAGTGCTTTCACACTTGGGCATTGCACTCGCAGAACATTAGAAAAAGTCTTGCAAGCAGCATCTTTGGGGCAGTGCGGGAGCAGTGTATATACTGCTCCTCCACTGCCCCTGCCATTGAAATCAATGGACACTGCTGCCGAAGTGCCTGCAAAGCGATTCGGCAGAGGCGCTTTGCGGTGCCCTTTTAACCCTTCATTTGGCCACTAAAGCGAGTTAAAAGCGCACTGCTAGCGGCCAAAAAGCGCAGCTATAACAGCAATAAAGCACTGCTAAAATTAGCGGTGCTTTACCGCTAACGTCCCCCCTCCCCAGTGTGAAAGTAGCTTTAGTGTCACTGGTTCCCACAAAGTGTCAAAAGTGTCAGTTATTGCCAGAATGTCTGCTGCAATATTGCAGTCCCGCTTTAAGCCACTGCTCGCCGCCATTACTAGTATAAAAAAATAAATAAAAATTCCAGTATAAAGTATATACCATAATTTGTAGACGCTATAATGTTTGCGCAAACCAATAAATATACACTTATTGGGATTTTTTTTACTAAAAATATGTAGCTTCTGTGATTGGCTCACTAATTTTCTGCAATGAGATACAAAATGAGATTTCAGGCATCCGCTGCAACCAAAATGTCATTTTTGGTGATATACTCCCAATAGGAAATCCTATCTAAAGGAATGCAGGCCCTGCAATTTTCCTCATTAGAGCCCTGCAGGTGCAGAAGTTGGTTGATAATTATCAAACCACTCCCATTAGACACTTCCACACAGGGGCAGAGACAAACACATGGGGATTTCTTCAGAATAACAAAAGAGGTAGGAATCTGCAACAAAGTTTGTCAAAATCATTGTAATGTACATAGATCACTCAGAGGGGAATGCTTTTTTTTTCCCAGCAAAAGTGGAGTTACTCTTTAAGTGCAGCATTTCACTGTTATGATAGAGATACTTATGTGACAGGGTGAAAAATGTTATTAGGATAATGACTCACATCTGTAAGGTTGCAAGAAACCCACTGAGATCAAGCAGCCTATAGTTGGTCTAATGGAGACTGTGTTTGTCTCCTTACAGACCTGTTGTGCATTCACTCTTCATTTTGTTCAGAGTGATCTTGACCATTGTACTCTGGGAGTGCTCACATAGGTGAGTAAATGAGTTGTGCAGGAATTAAGCAAAGGTGCCCATATGGATGAAAGTTTTAAGAAGTGATCTTCCAAATTGAAAGTACGTTTTATTGTCAACAATAGTAGAACTCCTTCAATGTGTTTTGTGGCAGTAAGTCAGTCCCTTTTTATGATTAGTATACAGAAGAATTTTGCAGAGGAGTGATTAGTGCACCCCTGAAGTCCAAACAAATGGCTATGAATAATGGTTGTCATTAAGAATCACTGCATTTTAGTGACCAGAGTAAAGGTAACTCCACTTTTGTGGAAGAAAATAGCAAATAAAAATTTTCTGTAAAATTCAATGCAACAAGGCAACCTGGAGGTATTTTGTAGACTGGTGTACAGAACACCCCAGAAATGTTTCCTGCTTGTGTGATTGGCTCCCTGGTTTTCCAGAAGTCTGCACAAAGATACAGGTCAGATTTTAGGCATCCTCTGCAACAAAAATATTATTTATGGTGTGATACTCCTACAGTTAATTATTTCTATAGTAAATTATTTTTATTCATTTTAGATCTAGATTTACAAATGAGTACATTACAAAAAACAACATTTAAAACTCATACACTCCACAATAAATCTGAATGTATATGATCCAACTAAACTTTACCAAGAAAAATCTAGTTACCATCAGGCCCTTACACCTAAACTTCACCTTGTGCGTCCCTACCTCCCTGCCCCCTTTCCTTCTCCCCCTCCATCCTCTCCCATCCACCCCTTACTTCATGTGTTGTAACGTGAAGCAAAAGAAAAAAAAATCAATACAATAGTAATATTAGGGAAGAATTAAACTTCCCTCCTTCTCCCCCTATTCTCTCCTTTGCCTTTCTCCTTACCCATTCTTTCCCTTATAGTCACACCCATCCATCCCCTATACCCTCCCCATCTATCACCTATTCAGGTTCATACATTAGACATTCAGTGCATTGATGAACCTCCATTCCATATTTCTGTGATCATACAGTATATTTTGTGTGTCCTTAATGTTAATTCTCTCACCCATTTACCCCATACCATAAAGGAGTGGACAGTAGGGCGAGGGGGGGGGGGGTGTCAGCTCAGCATTGAGAGGAAAGGATAAGCAAGCCTACTGAGTCACTCAAATACATTTTTATTCAAAAAAAAGGAGGTGAAGTACAAAAGCTGACCTATCTCCTTTTCTTACCCACTATCTCTTTTCTATATTATGGGGATTCCTTCACCTCTCCCTCTCCCTGCTCCTCCAATGCATTTTCATTACCTACATATCTTATATAGACTGAAGGCTGTTTAAAATAAATCCAACTTCCCCAGATTTCATAAAGTCTTGTATATGAATCATTTTGTAAATGTATCAACTCTTCCATTAATCTGGTTCTATCTACTTCTGTAAACCATTTTGACATAGCTGGTATTTTCTCTGATTTCTAGTATTTTGGGATTAATACCTTTGCTGCGTTCGCTAGTAGCATGAAATAAACATTTCCAGGGATCTTGCTTGATTTTAGAATTACCAATCATCTTAATTATATATGGGCATGCATTCCCTCACCAACACATTCCCTCCAACATTCTGATGGCAGCCTTGAATTGATCTTAAGTAATTTTGATGGAACATAATTCCACCTAGTCAATAGTTTATAATTAGTTTATTTTATCCTTATATCTATTAAGGTGGAGTATACATCTATGACATTTTACGCTTTAGATCCTCTGAGATAGGTTGATCTAGTTCAAACTCCCAGCAACTTAAAAGGCATGAAACCCCCAGATCCAGCGGTGACACCTGCATTTCTGAAGATGTTAGAGATATCATGCTTAGTTGTCCCTCCATTGGGTTAAACTCACAAATTAAGCAGGGGGGGTAGGGGGTCTTGGTAATGAGTCCACAAAATGCTGAAGTTGACTAAATCTCCAAGTATTCCATGGTGAGGAGCCATATCTGGCTCTTAATTCTAGTAATGGACATAGGACATTTTCTTTCCCAGGCGGGAAATAGTTTGTACTCAAGAGTGGCACTTAAGGACTTATATAACCCAATGTGCAGCGCTAAAGTAAACATATGCAGGGTGACACAAATATATAAACAATGTAAAACAATATATATAAAAAAATATATAACCTCTAAAATAAATTAAACATATCCCAAATATAGTGCAAATGCTCAGTTATACTAAATATAATATACTAAGAGTTATAATAAATATATCAAAATAAATTGCAGGTGCTCAGTGTGTTTGTACACAGTCCTCAATGATATTTTCAAGCAAACAATGATGATAGTCCATAAAAGTAAAAAAAGGAATAGGTGAAAAAAATGTTGTCTTCATGCAATGTGCACTCTCCCCCACCAGGTGTACCATATATATATATATATATATATATATATATATATATATATATATATATATATATATATATATATATATATATGCACACAACCGATCTCACATAGGGCATAGATATAATAGATATATATTGTGCAAGCCAGCATTATATCGATATAAAACGGGCCAATACAAACCCCTACAAACTATACACTCATTAAAAAACGACACCTAGTGGTGAAAACTGATATGGCATTAAACAGTTATCTTTTTATAGGGCATTACATGACTAGTTATGATCATGGAACCGTAATACTCACATTTATTACGTGGTGGTATTAATATCACCATATCTATCAAAAGGATCCCATTGTTTTTATGTATCACCATACTATCCATACCAAAGAAATGTGCCCTGCCTCCTCATTGGCGGGGAGGAAGGTTAGTGTGAAAATAGTGGAAATTTATACGCTATCGTCACACAATTGGGTGGGATCAGGGTGCACACTTTCTGCGCCCGAGTCCACCCTATTTTGAAGCCTATTAGAGCCTCTGCCTCTAATCAGGTGCTTCAAAATGTACCACCCCCTCCAGCCCCTGCCATAGCAATCGATTAATTAATTAAATAAAGAGAAAAATATCAATATACCATTATAGATGGCAGAGCAAAACACTTCATCATAGGATCAATATAGAAATATTTTTTATTTTGCACAATTGTGGTGGTTATTATACACAAAAGTTAGCGCAATCCACTTTTTACTATATTTGCATTCCACTATTTCTTGGGTGGACCCACATGATTGCAGCAAACTAGATTGATGGGTTATTAAAACTTAGTTTTGTGCCGGTAACACATCTTGTTGGACAAATAGATCTCCTATCAAGCTGTTAGGCTTTTCAGTTAGAAAGATAGTGGGGTTTTGTGACATTACTGATGTGAATATGTTGTTGTATAAATGTTTGAAGCTGTAACATTTCTTACTGCCTTTCTTCTTTCTCATCCAAGTTTTCAAAGTTCAAATACCTACTCTTAGGCTTGTGAGTCATGTTTGGCAGATGTTGAGGACAACGTCTATTGTAGTGGGGGGAGTATGTAGCGCTGGTAGATTTTTTTAATCTACCGCTTATATGTAAATTTAGTGGGTCATCTGTTCTGTACATAGTTCAGATTCAATCTATTGTTAAATTAGCCTCTGTTCCAGTTTGGCTGTGTTGCATGCAGTTCCACATTGTGCCTGCGGGTTTCGTTGTCACCGTAGGTCAGTGTTGGAAAGCAACAAGCTGAAGTATATGAGTGCTCTTCTTTCTCAGAAGTAACTCGGCAGAGGTTGTCCCCTGCGGTGCATACTGGGAAGGGGTATTTAAGGGACAGACGCCATATTTCTTGGTCTCTTTCTTTCCACCTGCTGGCCCTCCTGGCCGACAGGTATGTGCAAGGAGTTCTACCTTGTGGTCCTCCGGGCCGGAAGACTGCGCTGCTGCAGTGTGTGGGTGAGCCCAGAAGTCTGTCTGGGGCCTACTACAACTACTGCAGAGATGGTCCTGGGCTGTCTGTCCTGCGGGAAGAAGCCGGACAATTGGGAAGAATCCAGGGGAGGAACCGTCTTGGAAGGATCATGCGGAGCGCTGGTCTGGAGAGCGGCCTGGTGACTCAGTTGGAGGACGCATCTTAAGTTAACCAACCACATAGTACTGCCAGGTCAGCTTAAAGGTTCTGGTACTGTGTTGCTGTTCATCTAAAACTACTATGTCCTGTGGCAGAGGATCAGTACAGTTATTCTACCCAAGTCTGTGGCAGAGACTTTCTATTCGTGCTGCGCTCCGGCTGCTAGGTCAGTGAGAGAGGCCTATCTGGGCAGGCAAAGATTTAATCCTGAACTGAAGATACATTCATCCCTGAGATTTCAATTCCTTAGTGCTACACCAAGAAAAGGTATTTGAAATTCCCTTCAGCTCTTCTTCTACCTCTTTCCTGCTACTTCTTCCAGTTATCTCCCATTAAAGCATTGGAAAAGTACTAAAGTACCTGGTGCCTACATTGTCAGATAATAAGCTTAACGTGGACTCTAAGTCTGGTATTGGTGAAACTACAGGTAAAAAGGTGACAGTAACAGCCAGCTTTAAATCAGCAGCTCCACCGTGAGTTATTGCTACATTATCATTCTACCATGGACCAATTCATATTCTCTACGGTTTTATTCATGTTTATAATCATTCAGTATATGAATTATGTTATTTCTTTTTATTTTTAATTTTTTTTTTCTTATTTTATTTATTCCTTTTTTTTCTCCCCTCTTGTCCTATATTTTTTTATATATTTAGTATTGTTTTTTACTTACCTATGTACATAATACGTATCTATTGTTTGCTCTACCACTGTCTCAATGATTGCAGACTACTATGTAACATATGTTGTAAATGATCAAATGCTTTTGGAGGTTATATACCCATTAAGTTGTATGATAGATTATACAACATGAATAAACAGTATTTTCCAGTCACTTGACTTCCTTTTGTGCTGCTGTGTGCTTCATATAAAGTCCCACCTTTGCTCTCAATTTTAATCAATGATAGGGATGGAGGCAGTTACCCCTTTGGTTCCTGCCTCATTTAAAGTCCCAAAATTCCTTTTCTTTTCTCATTAGAAGATTTACTATGTCAAAGCAAGTTCTCTATGAATTATTTTCCTTTTTACATTTTTAAACTCTCACTGTTGAACTATCCAAATTAGATCATGCTGACAGCAATGCTGTAATAAAATACATAATAAAATTTATCTCCAGCAGCAACTGCTGCATGATAATTAGAGTTTAAGACATGATATAGTGTATGGATATGCATTCTATTTAACAAACACAACTCTTCAATGTACTAATACACCTTATTTTAAATGAATGAATAACATTAAAATAGTAAAATCAAGGGGGGTATAACAAGGAACAAAGGAATTATGATTGTTATTCATTATTTCCTATGGTACCTCTGTTGTTCATATTAACATGGACATAAAACTGCACTCCATATTATCAGTCCATAGATTTAGACAAAGTGAAAGGTATGCGGTTCCCTTTTGTGCTATCACCTTTTTTTATACATCCCAAGATCATATTACATCCTGTTAGAAATGCTTATTATTATAAGTGCTACTTTCGTGTAGCTTAGAAACGTGTCTTCATAACAAAGATTATCCAAAGCCTTCACTTTCTTGTATTAAATTGTGGACTAGAGATGTGAATGGCCACAGTTAAGCCTCTGTGTTTTTCAGAAAAAGTACCACTGTACTCTGTATAAATCACTGAAACATAGATACTCAGAAATTGTTGATTCTGACTTGATTCTGGTTCTTTTTTTGCTGCTCTGACATCTGTGAGCACATTTCTTGTTCTGCAGCCTTATTAATTTAACAGCAAAGATTTATTCACATTGCGTAATCCTTTTGCAACTTTAAGATGCATTAAAGCGGAGTTCCACCCACAAATTAATTTTTTTTTTTAAATATATCTTTTATATTATGTTGTTTTGGCATTGGTTCATGTGGTAAAAAGTGCTGCTTTAGTTAGTTTTAAAAATAAAAACTTACCTTATATTCCTTATGCTTGGGCGTTCCCATCTTGCTTGTGGACAGGCGAAGCACACAAGCATAAACTTCCGAGTTTCGGTGCTGCTGAAAAACCAGCATGCACCGCCCGTTCTCGCGCATGCGCAGTAAGGTCATTTAGCCGCGATCTAGCTGCCCACTGACTCCTGGGAAATGATGACACGCATCTCCCAGGAGCATTAGCGAACACAGGCGCCAAGGAAAATGACGTCAGGTACCGCGAAGAGGAAGGAGGCAAATTACAAGGGACCCCATAGCAACAGCTCAGAACAAGTATGTAAAAAATAAAAAATGTTCAAATGTTTTTTTCTGATGCTTTTTGCTGTTGATTAATGTAAAGTTAATTTTGTGGGTGGAACTCCACTTTAAATCTCTTTATTTTAAAACAATGTTTGAACCTTAAGCGGTCTACCTTACTGTACTGTATACAATAGAATGTTTTTTATGCATTCCTTTTTAATAAATTTGCTGTATTCTTTTTTTTTTTTTTTTTTATGTATCTCCTGACTTTTTCTCAACTTGTTCACTCATAAATTATGAAAAAAGGACATTGCTTTTCCATTCTGCTTCTTATCACCAGGATCCAAGCACTTTGAAAACTTGTACACTGCATTGCCCGATGACACCAGGAATCACTGATTGATTAGACCTAGAAAAAACTTCAGGTTCAGTCTTGATCCTGGTGTAAATAACTTACTGGTTCATTTGAGGGCTCATTCACATTATCTGTGGAGACCTGCATTTTTCCACGCTGGATAATCACCAGTCTCCAGTCTCCATAGCTCCCAACTGTTCTTCATCTCTTTTGTGACAAAATCCATCTACACCCCATGCAGCCCTAGTTTTCCCTCTATTGGTCCGATGTGTAAATAATGTGACAGTGCTGCAACCTTGTACTCCACTTTTAGCCTCAGTTCACACTAGATGCTTTGCGGGTTCACAGCGACTTTGCTGTAGATTCCACACCGCATCAAAATCGCAACCAGTTCATGTGAACTGATTGTGGAGTGTATGTTAAAGAGAAAGTAAACCCTGATGGGTTTTACTTCCTCTTTTTTTCCCCTGCAAAGTAAAAGCATCGCATACTAGCCCATTATTTGCCACAATCGAAGCTCACGCTGTCCCGCTGGTTGCTGCATCCATTTTCACCTCTCTTCCTTCCCGGGCTACGGACTCTGGCTCTGTGACTGGCTGGGGTCGCGTGTCTGTTACGAAATTTGATAGTGAAGAAATGGCACAGAGGGCATCATCGGCGCACTACAAGGTAAATATCTCCTAAACGGTACATGTTTAGGAGATATTTACAGTACCTATAGGTAAACCTTGTTATAGGCTTACCTATAGGTAAATTTCCGCATTGGGGGTATACAACCACTTTAACGACACTCCAAAATCAGTTTGCAAAACGCAGTGCAATTTGCAGAATAGCATTGCATGGGTGTAAACACCCATGAGATCTGATCCTGCTGCAGACAAAAAAGGGTCTTGCATGAGTTTGGTGAAAATGCGGCGCAATTTGAGCCATACAAATCAGTATCACCGAATGTAATTCGCACAAGAATGTGCTGCGATTCATGTGCGAATTACATGCAGTGTCCCGCACCGCATCAGTGTGAACCCAGGCTCACTCCACTTTGGATGAAGGAGCACAGGGACACCTTTGGACTGCTGCATTGTCAGCCTGGTGGGAGGGGAGTGTTGGATGTACTGGCAGATTTAGATAAACTAACAAATTGAAGCCAAGCTCTAGCTAACACTTAGTATGAAGTTACGAAAACATTTTTTCTTTTCCTTTTGGGATAAACATTCAACATAAATAAATAAAAACTGACCATTGTTAGCACCCATGTCAGTGGTAAATGGTTTCTCTCAGCCCCCTGAAATTTTTTCTGTTAAAAAGCAACAGACTTACTGGGCAGATTACCAGGTGAAAATAATAGTCATCGCATCTAAGAATTGGTACACTGCAACTAAATAAAAGCTTGCTTTTGGAGTTAATACTGCTTCATTAACAATGAATAATTACATTTGCTAGAAGCCTGGCTCTGTTGCACATGTGATTGCTGGAAAGTCCAACTGATTTATTATTCATATAGTCAATGTTAATCTTAATAACTCTCATTCAAAGGCAAGGTTGAATAGAACACTGTGAAATAAACCATGCACAAGAGTCCATATTGGCACATTGACCTAAAATGTCTAAGATGTCTAACAGAGAACAAGAACCCAGCCAAAGGAGCTTCAGTCACTATTACTATTTGGATTAAGATCCAAATACAAGTGTGTAAACCTTAACATAGAAAATACTTGCATATCTCAGAAATAATATAATATCCTGGCACTGCCTCCATTCTATTTTTATAGAGGACATATTCTTTGGAATTCATAAAGACTGAGTGTGTTGCATGTGTTATAAAAATTGTTGAATCCATATATCTGTCTAGAACATGTAATTTGGCACATGCTGCACAACTTTGAGAACGCATGCAAGCCACTTTCACAAAATCTGTCTCTGTATGCCAAAAGAAAGCTGGTCTTAATTAGCTCAATTTTTATAAAACACTAACTGTACGTATTTTATGATGAATTTGGTGCAGGTGTTTACCCACAATGTAGAAGTAGTGCAGATTAGAACTACTTTGGTGCATGAGTTGCTGTCAGAACAAAACCTGTCGCAGATGTTTTTTGAATTAGGCGCAACACATTAAATAAAGCATTTACTGCTAGAAAGGTGTTTTTTCTGATGGGAAAGCTGCGCTGCACCCAGTGAATGGTCCTGCAGTCTTCTGGGAAAAAAAAGAAGATACAGGCGCCTTTGAGTGTAGACTGTAAATCATAAATCATTTAATAATAGAGAAAAGGAAGAAAACTCACATGGAGGACATGAATAATAGGCTTGTATAGTAATTCAGTGGAAGGGAACTTCACTGGTCAGCACTGAGAGCCATTTCACGCCACTCGTGGAGCTGTCCTGGCCAGCAGTATCCTGGTAAGATGGTGGGTGGTTGAGAATGAGGGCTAGAACACAAGCTGGAACACACGCTGGAATGCAGTATCATGCGTGGTGACGTCACTGGTGTACTCGCAAATTCATTTTCTGATCCAATCTTGAACATAATTGCGTCTTTTTTGAATGTTTGGAGACCGCTTCTACTCCCCCCTAAGGCTGGCCCTGAGCACATTGAATGTGTATTTTCCACTTTATACAAAGAGAATGCAACTTAAAAAGACTATGTGATAGGCCCTGCATTGTTATTAATGCACTTCTGCTTGTGCCACTATCTACATGTTTGTCTGCAGTCTTCTGAGACCTGTGATGTGTCCCAGAAGGCTGTGGGGAAAGGGGGGGGGGAAACTATCGGTCGGACCGCCGTGGTGATCCGACCGGAGGTGGGATCGAGTACCTGTCACAATCAGGTACCGCCTCCCCCCACCCCAAAAACTGCCAATTGTAAAAGAGGAGAGGGGATGATGCACCCCTTTTGGGTGAAGTTTTTCTTTAAAAATACAGTTTAACATAATCTTTTGCATGCTACATTCATAACAGTGTAATACTAAAATGTAATCCCTGGACAACCTTCATAATTCTCTGTGTAGTTTTTATGTGATATTTGAAGGAAATCTGTACTGCATTTGCAGTGGTGGTTGCTCCATTAGAGGCACAGGGGCGCCGCCACCCCTAATCTACATGCAGGGTGCCGCCGCATGCATTTCTATGGGTTTTTTTTTTAAGCACGTGATTAGATAAAAATTTATATTCGCTATTGTCTTCCTGCTTCTCCTCCCGGCTAATGAGGAAGCGGGTCTTAAGACCAAATTGGCCAAGAGGAGAAGTGACCGTATTGGCCGGAAGCAGGGGGGAGGCACTGAGGAGGAGATGCAGGGGAAAGTTGCCAAAGCCTGCGGCCTGGATGGGATAAATGCAGGGCTGATGGACGGACGGATGATAGACCGGGTGATGGGGGGGAGGGGGGGTCTGATCGATCACCCGAACGAATGGGGGGTTGGGTGACTTGTTTGCCACCCCCCAAAAAATTAGAGCACTAGCCACCGCTAATCAGTACATATGTTCTTCTCAGAAAAGTAGGTGTGCTCAATATTGCTGCAGTTTGATAATCTTTGTTAATGCTTCCTCATTTCACCCATCCCTGTTGCATGTTGGAGTGTACTTATCGTATGTGCAGTTATTATGAACTGCTGTTTGGTACCACAAAGTCCTACTGCCTTCAGTACACTAAGGGCTGTGTTCATCATGGCCCTATGTAATGCATATAAACCATAAAATATAATGCTTGACTTTTCCAACTGTAGAGTCTAATCAAATATCAGGTAGTAACAAGCTACTATAGAGGTGATCATATGATCTTCATTTGCAGATAAAGCAGTGGCTTGAGAATGATGCAATGCCCTACCCCTTATGATAAGGAAGTACTATTTTTTTTTTTAGCCTAGCAGGTATAGAGCTAGATTTAAAGGATACAGTGACCTTTTGACAAAAAAAAATAAATAAACACACATTTTTTTGCAGGTAAAAAATGTGCATTTATTATTTTTCATTTTTAGAGCCTGTAAAGCATTGCACCAGTGATCAGCAGATCACTGGTGCCATGCAGGTCTCCAGCAGATCTGTCATGGATTGGCTTGCTCGTACCTCATATGAGAAAGCTGATACATTCTAACAGGAAGACTCAATGAACTGCCATAGCACTCACAGTGTCGTAGTATTTTGTTAAAAAACTACAAGCTGACAGCCGCAAAGGCTGCTGGACCTTGTCGTTGTCCATTCATAGTCCCCTGCGATGCGGCTATGTGGACAGAGCCCTGCACGGCCTCATCTTTTTTGAATTGTGTCAGCAGACACTGAGAACAGATCCCCAGTCTGCTGTCACAGCTGGTTGGGGGGGGCGCAGGGGGTGGTGCATTCATAACATAACATGTTACACCCTGAATATGGGTGTAACATGTATAATGTTATGAAACATTAAGTTATCTTTTAAAGGTATGTACCTATATGTGGCAGTAATTAGTCATGCATTTTTTCCATCATCAGTTGGAATGTCTGTCTTATAAAAAGGTTGCATATTATCAGAATATACTTCAGGCTAGCACCAGGAGAACGAAGAAATGTCCTATATAAACAATAAAATAATCCCAGCAGAGAGGTATTACTTGGATCACCAAATATTG
This sequence comes from Lithobates clamitans, assembly GCA_037952925.1. Lineage (NCBI taxonomy): Eukaryota > Metazoa > Chordata > Amphibia > Anura > Ranidae > Lithobates > Lithobates clamitans. The sequence goes on from JBBGZY010000470.1 coordinate 2,557,328, forward strand.
TTTGCCTACAGGCTGCAATGATGGAAATGTAGCCCTGTATTACATAGCCACTTAGCCACTTAGCCACATAGGACCAGGCCTTTTTCAGACACTTGCAGCCACTACTTGCAGCTTGTTGGAAGTCGGTGGAAGCTTTCTAGCAGAATCCAGCTTCTGGGGTACAGCCTGGTCTTTTTAGCACATCAGCAGACACTTTCTCCTGCTTAAATAGAAAAGGAAGAGAAAAAATTCCTATGTTTGCATGTCTTTCAGTACTTTTGATGGTGGGAGTTGTAGTTCAGAAAAAAACAAACAGCAGGACGAGGAACGAGGAAGGAGGGTCGCGGACCATCAGTACACACCTTATTGTGATTTCTTTGGTGATCTACTAAGCCTGTATTGACCCCCCTGAGTAAGGGCGGTCGCAGGCTTTCTGGTAAGCCTCCATTTCCTTACACCTGGTGATGGGAAGCACTTTTCACTTGGAATACTATACAGGGATTCTTTAAACAGGCTCTTTGTATATGCAATCAAGTTTGGACTCTTTTTGGACTCCTTTATTGAATTACTTTTCACTATTTTTTCATTATTATTTCACTTACACTGTATTTATTTACTTTATTTATAATTTATGTCCAGCGCTGCACTGTTTTTATATGCTTTTTCTGACACTTGTTGTTTACAAGTAAAAATCAGAAATTTTTGCTAGAAAATGACTTCGAACCCCCAAACATTGTATATATATTTTTTTTTTAGCAGAGGCCCTAGAGAATAAAATGGTGGACGTTGCAATTTTTTATGTCACGCATTTTTTGCGCAGCGGTCTTTCAAACACTATTTGTTTGGCTGTGGTGTTCGTGGCGATACCTCACATGTGTGTTTTGTAAATGTGGGTGTGACCTCCGTATGCGTTCACCACTGTGAGCGATTTTTTTATTTTATAAAATTTTACACTGTCCCTTTAAAAAAAAAAGATTTTGATCCCCTTTATTGCTGTTGCAAGGAATGTAAACATCCCTTGCGATAACAATACAGCATGACAAGTCCTCTGTATGGAGAGATCTGTGGTTTAAAAAACAAACAAATCTCTCATCTATCCTTTAGGCCCCTTTCACAAGGGCGGATAGAATTGTGCTTTTAGCTGAGGACAGATGAATTTATCTACTGCAGCTAAATGCACATAATGCTTTCCTATGGTCCCATTCACACACTACGTTTAGCAACGGTTTTGTTACATGCGGTTTTGTGCAGATAGAAAAAATAAAGTTGACTGCGTCCAGGAACGATTTAGTGCAGCTATCTGCACATAACTGCAGGTAATCGCAAGGAAAGAAAAACAACAGGAAGCCCATCAGAAATGGCAAGAATGTTCCAAACGCAGCTAAACACAGCTAAACGCAGCCACATGTAAACGCATGTAAATGCATGTAAACGCTGCTAATCGCAATGTACAACTGCAAGTGAATGCTGTGCCAGGATTCTCTGAATTTCAAAATAACAAAACATGCTTTTAACAGCGGCAGAACAGCCGCCCATGTGAAAGGGGCCTAAGAGTAAAAGATCAAAAAAAAAATGTGCTCTTTTGTTTACATGGGGCCAGTACTGGAAGTGACATCATGATGTATCTCTTGGGCCATAGGGATGAGCGAGGACATCTTTCCTCCGCCGATCTCTGTGACCAGCCCTGATCAGCCAGGTAAGCTTGAGAACCACCAGAAAGCGATGGGAAGAGGGGGACCCATCTTGCCGCTTCTAAATGTGATCCAGCGGTGAATGCACCACTTCGACCACTTTTATCAGAAAGACCAGCTCCTGGGGGAAAAAATAATACCAGGGTTATGGCATCTACCTGCAGCCATAACCCTGGCATTAAACATCAATGTAATGTTGTATTTTCCCAGTTATGCAGTCAGCAAGTGAATAGTACTTCTTTATTAGAGCCATGACACCCAAAGATCACTTACCACAATCTGCTGTGCACTCTGCCAGTCAATTAAAGTGGGATCCTCTCACTCAATGACAAATAGATCAGCAATAATTGCATTAAATTAGCTTGCTGTGAACTTCCCTGAAATAGGTTTATTCCCAGTTTGGATTAATTACTGATTACTGCTTACAGGTGTTTAATATGTATATACTGCTGCTTTCAGTATACTGGTAATACTACTTATTGACAAATGAGACATGTTTGGCCAACAGACATTTTGTCACTTGTAGTACAGAAAGTCATATGCCTGCCTTATTGTGAAGTAGGATTGTGTATGTTGAAAACACTAGAGGACTGTTTAGTTTACAAATATAAAATACAGTATACAATAATATAAGGCCTCCATTGCCTTCCACTTTGTTATTGAACATCATGGAATAGTTGACATTTTCTACTTTTGTGCATGGTTGTTTATAGCAAAATGCCTTTGGTGGGAATTTTGATAAGATTGTTCCCCAATGGAAAAAGTCACTGTTTTGATAGCTCCAAGACAACATTACCAATTAAACCAAATAACTCTGCTTCCTTCACTTCTTTTCTGCGATAACATTTCCTGTTTTTTATTTGTTTTCATATCCATGATTTATTGTTCATCGATTAACTTTACACATGCATACTATTTACTTAATATATTGTACATATTTTAATAATCAAAAGGCAGTGCTTCACACAGCAAGTGGTAATCCTTCTCACTCTACTCTGTATAGAAAAGTTCTGGTTGTTTGTTGAATTGATTTCATAACGAAGCACCAACACACCAAATTTGTAATGTCCCTAGACAGCAGAAAGCCATTGCAACAACCTGCAAGTATTTTCAATTTTAGAACACATCTTTTTACTCTCTACATGATTCTAGCTGAGCTGTAGTCCATGGAGTTTTTTACTCTTCTGGCCAAAGTTGACTTCATACATTTGGCTCCAACAATGATGCCAGGTGCAGGAATCAGTATGAGATGTTTCTGAGGTCATTCAAAATTCATTGAAGGTGCACCTTACCTGATATTGTTCTATATTTGTGCTGTTTAAATCTGCTTGTGCACTCCAATACACCTGAATGGGGAGAGATGCTGTTTTAAAAGGAAAAAAAGCCAATTGACACTGGAAAATAATTCTCCTTAAACCTCCCTTCCTACAAATTCCACTTTTGTTGTAACATCAAATGTGATCCGAGTGGAAACCAACTAGGAACTGATTAAAGGAGCAAATAATGCAGATATGGAGACACATATAATAATTTTACAATATATTATACTCACAAATAAGCTGCATGCCTAAAGGCAAAGCTAGTGTTAACTCCATTATGCTGCTTTATTAGAAAGGTCAACGCAAATGACCCACACCTTTCTATGAGAGTCGTAGGAAACATCACTGCTTGATATTTGAACTAGTGTTTTCCTCTTCTGTTTTTCTATACCATTTCTCAAATGGAAGTTTGGCTTTGGCTCTTGTGGAGAAATTCAAATATTATTGAAAAGTCTTGTATTCTGAATGGCCCCTTGATCCACCTTTTATTAGGGATGGGCCGAATGGACCCCTGTTCGGTTCGCACCAGAATTTTCGAACACCGCGAAAGTTCGGACCCGAATAACGAACCCTATTAAAGTTAATGGGACCCGAACATCAAAAATCAAAAGTGCCCATTTTGAAGGCTTATATGCAAGTAATTGGGCATACAATGGTTATAGGGGTCTGAGTCATGCCCTGGGGGACATGTATCAATAAAAAAAAGTTTGTGAAAAACTTCATTTTTAAAATTGCAATGATATGCACCTGTCAAACAGGTGCAGAAAAATTACTCTTTCGGTGTCGGGGGCACCTTCCCATCGTAACCTTATAAAGGTGCTCTTATTGAAGGCAAAAAAATTGCAATGATATGCATATGGTTGGTGTTTTTCCACGTTTGATGTGTCTGAGACACAGTTTGCAGATAGCAACAGATCTCCTGCAGATGTGCTGAAAAAGGCCCAGACAGCTGAGCTTTGGGGAGTGGGTCGGGAGATAACAGCTGCAGAATGTGATGGAATAGTGTGACTGCTCTCTACTCTTTCTTGATTTTGGCCTCCTTGGGGTTGTGTCACTTCACCTTCAGTTTCCTCCTCTGCTCTATCTGGCAACCAAGTTGCATCAGTGACCTCATCATCATCTCCATCTCCTCCATCTTCATCATTACCACTGGGGACAACTTGACAATATGCTGCGGCTTCAGGGAACATGAATGCCAATTTGTCTACCATTGTTCCTCCCTCTCTCTAGGCTCATGTTCCTGTCATCCTCAACCTCAGAACAAACATCTGAATCCAGTAATGGATGGGCATCATCAAGGAGCAAGTGGCTGACGCTGTGGTCAAATAACTCAGCTGACTCCTCAATGGCCGATGTTGGAGCTATGGCAGTGATAGATGTGGACAAGGAGGCAGGTTTATCCACTCTGGCAACTGCAGGGGACTGCATACTTGTCTCTGCTTGCATGGCAGAGGATGAGGAGGATGAGGAAGGTTTAGTAAGCCAGTCCACCACCTCCTCTGCATGCTGTGGCTGGATAGCACGGGCAAACTCACTAAACAGAGGGAATGATGGCCTGCCTGAGGACTGACCACCACGTCCACATTTGCCTGTGGACACATTTGTTGCTGACCCCCTTACAGTGCCAAGGGAACGTCTGCCTCTCCTTGTTGTCCTCCCAGACATTATTGGGAGGGAGGAGGCAGTGCTTATAAGCAAATGTAAAGAAGAATTTTAAATCTGTATGTAGATGCACTTTAATCAATGTAAAGAGGTGTTTGTTGCACTTTAATTTGAGTACTCACACTACACAGACACACTCCACGGATACACTATAATATACTGCAATATAATGTGCCAAACGTACAGTGACGCACAGAACTATATGGCGTTAAACTGGCAGTAATGCACACAAAACTATATGGCATTAAACTGGCAGTAATGCACGCAAAACTATATGGCGTTAAACTGGCAGTATTGTACACAAAATGATATGATGTTAAACTGGCAGTAATGCACAAAGAAGTAAATAGCGTTAAACTGGCAGTAATGCACACAGAACTATATGGCGTTAAACTGGCAGTAATGCATGCAAAACTATATGGCATTAAACTGGCAGTAATGCACGCAAAACTATATGACGTTAAACTGGCAGTAATGCACACAGAAGTAAATGCCGTTAAACTGGCAGTAAATACACACAGAACTATATGGCGTTAAACTGGCAGTAATGCACACAGAAGTAAATGCCGTTAAACTGGAAGTAAATGCACACAGAACTATATGGCGTTAAACTGGCAGTAACGCGCACAGAAGTAAATGCCGTTAAACTGGCAGTAAATGCACACAGAACTATATGGCGTTAAACTGGCAGTAACGCACATAGAACTATATGGCGTTAAACTGGCAGTAATGCACACAGAAGTAAATGCCGTTAAACTGGCAGTAAATACACACAGAACTATATGGCGTTAAACTGGCAGTAACACACACAGAAGTAAATGCTGTTAAACTGGCAGTAAATGCACACAAAACTATATGGCGTTAAACTGGCAGTAAGGCACACAGAAGTAAATGCTGTTAAACTGGCAGTAAATGCACACAGAACTATATGGCGTTAAACTGGCAGTAACGCACACAGAAGTAAATGGCATTAAACTGGCAGTAACGCACACAGAAGTAAATGCCGTTAAACTGGCAGTAAATGCACACAGAACTATATGGCGTTAAACTGGCAGTAATGCAAGCAAAACTATATGGTGGTAAACTGGCAGTAACGCACACAGAACTATATGGCGTTAAACTGGCAGTAAAGCACACAGAAGTAAATGCCGTTAAACTGGCAGTAAATGTACACAGAACTAAACTGGCAGTAATGCACACAACTATATGGAGTTAAACTGGCAGTAATGCACACAGAAGTAAATGACGTTAAAACTGGCAGTAACGCAATCAAATAGACGGTGTTCAACCATCACTACACTGACACGGTCTCACTACACTACACTGAAACTATATGAGCTGTGCCTACGCTACACTAATGTATGTATGAATGACATGGTCTCACTACACTACAGCTGTCCCTACTCTTGCTGCACACTATGCAATCCTAAATGATGGTCCTCCTCACTACACTCACACTATCCCTAGACTGACACTTAACTAATATTCTACACTGACAATTGAAGCAAAATAGCACAGTATAGCACACTAACTAACTAATAGCACTGAACAGAGCCCTGTTCTATCTCTCTCCATGCTGAAATCACACTGAAAATGGCTGCCATTGAAAAAATACTTTTATACTGTGGGGCGGGAATGAGCCATGATTGGATAAAGTCATGATGACAGTGTCCAATCATGACTCTGACAGTGCTCTGTGCCCTGATTGGCTGAAACTTTAACTGCTTCAGACAATCAGGGCTTGCATTGCACTGTTCAGCACCACAATGCATTGTGGTCAGTTCAGGGGGGTGAACAAACGGTCGAACTACACGTTTGTTCGGCTGTTCATCGAACGTCCAAGCAGCTAAAGTTTGGCCCGAACTTATGCTCGGGCTGAACCATTCGCCTATCCCTACTGAAGAAGCGGTTTCCATGTAACAAGTAGAGCTTTTTTTCAATGCTACTGTCTAATCTCTACAGCCATGCTTTAGTTATCAGGGTTTTCAGGTACCCCTGATTCAAGCGACAACCATTGGAGATATCAAGTTTCTAAATTTAAGGCTGTTACAGTAATATTTTTATATGCAATTTTAAAATTTTTACATGAATTGTTTATTTGTTTTTGTTTTTTTGTTTGTTTGTTTTTGTTTTTTATCAGTGGGGCCTATAAAGCCAATTTTTCCATTTCTAATCTATATTGCTAAGACAATCCCCTTCCATCACTACCAAATATGGCTATGATCATAGACTAAATATAGCCATGACCATATTTGGTCTGTGAAGTCAACCATTATTCCTGCTGTTTTCCTTACATCCCTGGCTGACAGCTAAATGGGCCAGGTGTTGATGAGTTACTAGTTGCTAGGATGCAAACGGCCGCTCATTTGCCAGACACCAAATCTCATAACAGGAACTAGAACTAACTTGTACAGAATATAGAATATTGAACTTGTATAATATAGAATGTAAAATACATGTAATAGCTCTAAATAATGGCATCTACAGGCAAGATGCAAAGTATGCATTCTATGTTATTACACAAATTGCCCACTTTTTAACTGGGTTTAACTACCGCAATGATGGCTCTGCCTTTATTTCCCCGTAGCAAACAACATGTCAGCTGGTGGGACTTCATGATCTTGCCCTGCTACACACACTAGCCTTTTATAGTGCCTTTTACTATTGCTTTACACCACCAAGCATTTTAGCTTGCACATGATTGGATGATAAAATCAGCAGAGCTTCCATTTATTTCAGATCTACCCCTTAGATTTAGAGCGACTGCACTTCCATGTGCACTTTCAGTACAAAGTGGATTTGCCTTTCGTAAATAATCCCCCATCCAAAACTGCCATGCACGGACTAATACTAATACATATCCGATGAATAGTGATCTGGAAGGATCATGCTTTACTCTGTATGCATTGCATACACTGACATGGACAAGGATGACTTTTAAGTCAGTAATATATTAACCCTTACTATTTTGGAAGCAAGACTGCAGGTCTTTATATCTGATTTTTGTGATTCCCTAGGGTTATTTTTGGTTCAAAACGTGCCACTCAAAATTCATTGGCTCAGAAAAAGATAATAGATATTTATGTAAATGTGTTCATTTCTATGCTATGTATTTTGTTTCTTTTACATTCCTATAAACTAGAACTTTATGCAGGCAAATAAAGCCCATTGCTTAAGAACACACTCCTCCCATGCACCAATGAAAAAAGACTGGGGGAGACTAGAACTTGAACTGTAACAATGAGTCAGAACACATACCCACCCTTCTGACTAGAAAATCAAGAGAAATCAGAAGCACAATGAAAAGGTTATTGTTCTTTCCAGTCTACATACACTTCCTTATAGCACAGGCGCATGCGGCAAAGCTTGATTGGCTCATAGTAATAATGCTGCTGTACAAAAAATTACTTATGGTACTTACACCAGCTGCATGTTAAAAATTTACTTAATGATTTTTTAATGAATACTTAACTGCATTAATTGTTTTTTATATGCTCTCAGATCAGCTTTAATCATTCTTGTCTTGCACTGATGATTATTAACATTAACTATGACTATGTAAATTAGTAATAAGTTGGCAATGTTAGCACACTTCTATACGGTGGAATTCTAAATCTAGTAGAATTAATTTGAATTATTCATCTATTGCTTATTAGATATAAGAAACACAAAAAGCTATGTAAATGTTAATATTTTTATCTAGTAATCCTTTGGTGGATTAGGTGTAAACACAGACATTTGGATACAGTATATGTGTATATAAGGGATAAGGATAGATAGATAGATAGATAGATAGATAGATAGATAGATAGATAGATAGATAGATAGATAGATAGATAGATAGATAGATAGATATTTTTCACCAGTAGCCTTTTACTTCCAATGACCAGCCTAACAGATATTTTTTTCAGGATTTGTTTGATTTAGCACCAAGCATTTGCATTGTTGTGATGTTACCATTGCCAAGTATTCTACATTTTAAAAAAAATCAGATTTTTTTTTTGTATACTTAATTTACATTTTGAACCCATTTGGAAAGAGCAGCCTATCATTAAAATGGAAGCTATAATAACATTTGCAAATTCATATTACTAGGCATGTTATTATTTTCTGTGGACCCAGTAATGGAGGAAACAGCACAAGTGTAAATGGTCTCTAATATATATAGTCACAGTATATCGTTCTGGCTAAAATTATATGTTCTGTAGTTAAATTCATAAAGGCATCATTAATGGAACATTGGGGGTTATTTACTATAGGAAAATCCACTTTGCACTGCAAGCGCACTTGGAATTAAAGTCGCTGTAGATCCGAGGGGGACATGCAAGGAAAATAAAAGACAGCATTTTAGCTTGCACATGATTGGATGATAAAATCAGCAGAGCTTCCACTCATTTCAGATCTAATCCCTTAGATTTAGAGCGACTGCACTTCCAAGTGCACTTGCATTGCAAAGAGTATTTGCCTTTCATAAATAACCTCCATTGTGTCTCATTTTTGTTTTTTATTTGTTGATTGATGTACAAAAAATTTACAGCATTTCAATGAATGTCAATATGTGATCGATGATAATACTTGTGTGTGTGTATATATATATATATACCTTGTGAAGAATTACAGAAAACGCTTGACCTCTGTCATTGCCAACAAAGGATACAGGGGGTCCCCTACTTACAAACATCCAACTTACAAACGACTCCTACTTACAAACGGAGGGAGACAACAGGATGTGAGAGGAAATCCACCCCTAGGAAGGGAAATTCTCTCCTGTAAGAGTTAATATGGGAAAAAGGTGTCTCCACTGATGCTTTATCACCAATCTTTATTTCCCTAATAACCCCAAATTTTCAAAATCCAATTGTCATTGGGACAGAAAGCGAGGTGAAATCTTCTGAACAGGGGCACAGACAGCAAAACAGACAGCAAAACAAATGTTACAGGGGTGATAACCCTTCCCAATGCTATCTAAAAAACTTAAAAATAGATTTTTTTGGCTGGAGCTACACTTAAAAAAATTGAACAAGTTGAAGTTAGAAGTTGATTGGCTACCATGCAGAGCTGCACCAGATTATGCACTCTCCAGTTTTTAGTAAATCAATACCACCATTGTCAATGAGGTAGGAAACCAAAAAATGTACCTGTTCCGACTTACAAACAGATTCAACTTAAGAACAAACATAAAGTCCCTATCTTGTTTGTAACCCAGGGACCCCCTGTATATAACAAAGTATTGAGATGAACTTTTGATATTGACAAAATACTTATTTTCCACCATAATTTGCAAATAAATTCTTTCCAAATCAGACAATGTGATTGTCTGGATTTGTTTCCACATTTTGTCTCTCATAGTTAAGGTATACCTATGATGACAATTACAGGCCTCTCTCATCTTTTTAAGTGGGAGAACTTGCACAATTGGTGGCTGATTAAATACTTTTTTGCCCCAATATATATATATATATATATATATATATATATATATATATATATATATATATATACTTATCTTATTCAGAAAAATCTGCTTTTTCAATTGGTGCAAAAAAGAAACAGCTCTAAGTGTTCCTATGTTCCTCAACTGATGAAACCACCTGTCTAGAAAATTGGATGGAAGAAGAAGGCAGCTTCAAAATTTAAAACTTTACTTTACAGAAAAGTCATTTTTGTATGCTAAGAGTATTGAATCCTGTGTTAATATATTGACAATAAGTGGGTAAAACACTACAAACTCAACTAGAAAAGAATATTTTTTAACAGTCTTTATTTTAGTTTGTTGCACTTTGGTAAAACTGGAACTGCTTCTCTATTGCTGTGAGCTCTTCAATTTTCGGACACTACAAAGGCCCTACACAAGTTCGGGGCTCAGCAGCCTGTCCCTACCACCACATCTGTAGTGTGGTTAAACTTCAGGTACTTCTCTATGTTTCCCTGTCAAGGCAGTTTCCTGGTGATGTCCCTCATGTCTTCTCCAAATCCTGCTGTCAACCTTTTTCTATCCTGCTGTCAACCTGTTTCTTCTCTGATTGCTTGCCCTCCTGCAGTTACTTCTTGCTTTTTTCTGCAGGTTTTTTGCCATGGTGCAATCATACATGCTCTATTTCATACATGCCCTATTCAGGTGCACTTCCTGATTGAGTCATATTGTCACGAATGTCTCCGAAAGGTCACTCCTCCAAGTGAGTGTACAATATGTAGTTGTTTTATTGCAATATTTAGCAATAAAACATCTACCTTTTGTACACTCACTTGGAGGAGTGAGTTATTGGAGAGAGTTACTCTTCAGGTGATAGGCAGCGCCAGTTACCCCATAAACACACATTTTTTTTCACATTGGAGCTTTAATCAAAGCACCTTAGGGGAGGCAGCAGCCTTTTTTGAACCTAAGATAACAACTTAAATAATGTCACGTCTACCCAAGCGCAGGTGGTCAGACAAATGGGAGGCTTGGAACAATGCAGGTATACAGTCTCTATCACAAGCAAGGGATAGAGTAGTTTGCTTATAACAGGTGACTGACCATATCAATCACCATGCAGGTGGACACAAACAGGTAGAATGCAAAAGCCAACACCCGGATGCTGGAATGAGGAGCAGGAGCAAAAAAGTGATCCTGACATTACCCTCCCGGTCCCTCAAAGACAAGCTGGACATCCAGCACAGGACCATCAGACTGGGCAGAGGTCTGTGGATCCACAAGGTCGGGTTTGTTACCAGGGGACAGGAGTCAAGCCGGATGGCTGAAACACGAACAGAATGCAGAGCGCCCTGAAAAAAAGGTTGAAAACCCCACCTGGCCGAATGAGGCAGTTTATCCAAAGGATGGATTGAACCTCTTAGACTGGTTAGAATGGGTGTAGTGAAAGTTGGTTGAGGCCAGGTTACAGAAAGTAACCTGAATAAGAAAAAGGAGGAAGCTCAATGGGCATGGGCTGGACTGGCATAATTGATGCAGTAGCCGACTGGGCCACATCGCCAGGCGTAGCGACTGTCTGAATCGCATCACCGGAGAATCCTGAATAAGAAAAAGCAGGAAGCTTATTAGGCATGGGCTGGACTGGCATAACTGATGCAGTGGCTGACTGGGCCACATCGCCAGGTGTAGCGACTGTCTGAATTGCTTCGCCAGGGGTAGCAACTGTCTGAATCACATCACCAGTGTAGCAACTGAATTGCATCACCAGGTGTAGTGAGTGTCTAAATCGCATCACCAGGTGTAGCGACTGTCTCAATCACATCACCAGGTGTAGCGACAGTGAAACTTGTGGACAAGTAAGCCTGGCTGTGCATCCAAGGGAGTTCAGTAACAGGCAAAAAAGGGGTAATCCAGGGGACTTGACTTCTGAGGACTTAGATGAAGTTTCCAAACAGGGCTCAAGGCTATGAGACAACGCATAAGCTTGGTTTCTAGGAGGAGAGGGTTCAGGCTGTGGCAATTGGCTGCTGAGGTGACCTGTAGAGAATTCAATAGACTTGTCAGCGTCTTTTGTTATAACAGAGTCAAATAAAGGCACATGGTTATGTAAACTGTAGTCACATTTGGAAACATTGTCATGATCAGGATCTGAATAGGACTGTAATAAAGGCACGTGACTGGTACTGGCCACACAAGAGTTATAAATGGTCTGTGACCAGGACCCAATCTCATCTGCGGCCTAGTCTATGTGCGGGGTGTGAAGTTTAACTGGGCATTTTTTTTAGATGTGTTGTTTACAAGTTAAAAACAAGTTTTTTTTGTTAGAAAATGACTTGGAACCCCCAAACATTATACATTTTTTCTAACACCCTAGAAAATAAAATGAGGTCATTGCAATACTTTCTGTCACACCGTAATTGCGCAGCGGTCTTACAAGAGCACTTTTTTTTTTAAATACATTTTTTTTTAATTAAAAAATAAGACAGCAGTAAAGTTAGCCCAATTTTTTTTATATTGCGAAAGATAATGTTACGCTGAGTAAATTGATACCCAACATGTCACGCTTCAAAATTGTACCCGCTTGTGGAATGGCGACAAACTTTTACCCTTAAAAATCTCCTCAGGCTAGGTTTACAAAATTCTACAGGTTGCATGTTTTGAGTTACAGAGTAGTTCTAGGGCTAGAATTATTTCTCTCGCTCTACCGATCGCGGAAATACCTTAGATGTGTGGTTCGAACACCGTTTTCATATGTGGGCGCTGCTCACTTATGCGTTCGCTTCTGCACACAAGCTCAGCTAGACAGGGAGCGTTTAAAAAATGTTTTTTTCTTATTTATTTTACCTTATTTTTACACTGTTTTAAAAAAAAAGTGTCACTTTTTATTCCTATGTAAACATCCCTTGTAATAGAAAAAAAGCATGACAGGACCTCTTAAATATGAGATCTGAGGTCAAAAAGACCTCAGATCTCATATTTACACTAAAATGCAATAAAAAAATTGTCATTTAAAAAAATTATTTAAAAAAATGGCCCTTTAAGAGCTATGAGCGGAAGTGACGTTTTGATGTTGCTTCCGCCCTGCAGTATCATTGAGACGGGTGGGGGGACATCTTCCCCTCACTCGTCTCCATGCACAGCCATGGGAAGGATCCGATTGCCTCCGCTGCTGTCGACGGCTCCGGTAAGCGGCGGAGAGCATGGGATTGCGGTGGGAGGGGGGCCCTCTCACACAGCTGATAAAAGTGAACTTGCAGTGAATCTGCTGCAGAGACCACTTTTATCTTTTATCCGACCGCTGGCCGAACATGAGGATACTGGGGTTATGGCAGCTAGCTCCTGCCATAATAACGATATCCGTCCTCAAAGTGAGGACGTATATCGGCATTCGGCGGTTGGTGATTGGTTAAGCCAGGGATACCCTAAGGTAAGGGGATAAGCAGGAGATGAGATCAAGTAGAAGCTGATTGTCTCCTTATGAAATTCCCCAACGGTCAGGGTAATAGGTACAATGCACAAGGTCCATGGACAAGGGAAAGTTATCAACGGCTAAAACTGAGAAGGGTCTTTGCACCTTAGTCTCCGGAATCTGTAGACGATATGCTAGGTCCCTATCATTAAAATTGCTAGCAGCACCAGAATCTATTAAAGCTGAGAGGTGATGAGAAAACTTGGCAGAACTAAATTGTGCAGGAACAAATAATTTATCTCTGAGGGAAACAGACACAGTATTGTCACGGAACGTCCCAAACTCCACTTGAGTGCTTCCGTCAGTATACCACTTCCTTGTAGTCTGGATACAGATATCAGATATTCCAACCGCTTCCAAGCGTAAAACAAGGCGAGACTTGCTTCACTGCTAACATGGACTTTATTTATTTAGAATCAAACTTAGAAGACTTTATATGCCGTTGGAACCTCCTCTAACAATACAACTGTAAGCTAATTAACGTGAGCTAGTTTACTAAATCCTTTACCCAGACTAGGTGACTATTCAATACACATTACCATAAACATCAACACAGGGTTAATTAAAACAAACAACAATGTAGCCAGTCCTGGAGGCTAATGTGATCAGCTCACTCAATTAACATGTTGAGTTCAGAATCAAACAAGCCAATAATAGTCTTTACATATATCCTGGGAGATATTGTGGACAAATATTACTGTCCCATTTTAAGTAGTCCAAGATATACTTTCTCACTCACCCTGTGCCAGGATAGCACAGGGTGACTTAGACATAAGAGGTGTATGGGGAGCTGAAACAAGGGCTTCCCCTACTTTCCAAGGGATTCTGAATTCCACGGGCCCTCCCGTCACAAGTATGTTCTATAGAAGTGGACTTTGGCATTTCTTAGCCTATTAGGACGGCCAGCGACAAAGTGTCTGTGGTTGCCACAAAATAAGTAGTCCCTGAGATCTCCTTCTAGCCTTTTCCCAAGGGGATAAGTGGGTAACACCAATTTGCATTGGCTCATCCTCCTGGGGAGGTTGAGAGGGCTCAGGAAATGAAGAAGAGGTGGGCAGCATACTGGGGGGCAAATAAACAACCCTCTCTGTATGCCTTTCCCGTAAATGCCTGTCTATATGGATGGCCAATTGCATGGCTTCATTCAATGACTTTGGTTCAGGGTAGTATACTAAGGAGTCTTTGATGGAGTCTGATAAGCTTAACCTGAACTGACTTCTTAGTAGGGATGAGCCTAACACCCCCCTGTTCGGTTCGCACCAGAACATGCGAACAGGCAAAAAATTTGTTCGAACACGCGAATACCGTTAAAGTCTATGGGACTCAAACATGAAAAATCAAAAGTGCTAATTTTCAAGGCTTATATGCAAGTTATTGTCATAAAAAGTGTTTGGGGACCTGGGTCCAGCCCCAGTGGACATGGATCAATGCAAAAAAAGTTTTAAAAACGGACGTTTTTTCGGGAGCAGTGATTTTAATAATGTTTACAGTGAAACAATAAAAGTGTAATATTCCTTTAAATTTCGTACCTGGGGGGTGTCTATAGTATGCCTGTAGAGGGGCGCATGTTTCCTGTGTTTAGAACAGTCTGACAGTAAAATGACATTTCAAAGGAAAAAAAGTCATTTAAAACTACTCGCCGCTATTAATTAATTGTCAGTCCGACAATACGCATAACAGTTCATTGAAAAAAACTGCATGGGATTTCCCCACAGGGGAACCCCGAACCAAAATGTAAAAAAAAATGGCGTGGGGGTCCCCCTAAATTCCATACCAGGCCCTTCAGGTCTGGTATGGACATTAAGGGGGACCCCGTGCCAAAATGTAAAAAAAAAAAAGTGTGGGGGTCCTCCTCAAAATCCATACCAGACCCTTCAGGTCTGGTATGGATTTTAAGGGGAACCCTGTGCCAAAATTTAAAAAAAAATGGCATGGGCTCCCCAAAAATCCATACCAGACCCTTATCTGAGCACGCAATCTGGCAGGCCACAGGAAAAGAGGGGGGAATAGAGAGTGCCCCCCCTCCTGAACTGTACCAGGCCACATGCCCTCAACATTGGGAGGGTGCTTTGGGGTTCCCCCCAAAGCACCTTGTCCCCATGTTGATGGGGACAAGGGCCTCATCCCCACAACCCTTGCCCGATGGTTGTGGGGGTCTGCGGGCGGGGGGCTTATTGGAATCTGGAAGCACCCTTTAACAAGGGGACCCCCAGATCCCGCCCCCCGTGTGAAATGGTAATTTCACAAAAAAAGTGTCAAATATTTTAAAAATGACAAGAGACAGTTTTTGACAATTCCTTTATTTAAATGCTTCTTCTTTCCATCTTCTTTCTTCTATCTTCTTTCTTCTACCTTCCTTCGGTTTCTTCCTCCATCTTCTTCTTCCTCTGGTTCTTCCTCCGATCCTCTGCTTCTTGCTCCGGTGTTTTCATCCGGCATCTTCCGCCGCGGCGTCTTCTTCCCTTCTTCGTTCTCGGGCCGCTCCGCATTCATGATGGGAGGCTCCAGCTGTGTGACGCTTCTCATCTTCTGACGGTTCTTAACCACTTCCCGCCCACCCACCGTCATATGACGTCCTAGGCTTTGGGCGGGTATATCTGAATGATGCCTGTAGTTACAGACATCATTCAGATATTGCCGGTTTCAGCCGGCGAATCTCTACACCATAGGAATGATCGTAGCAGCCCTTCCACCGCTTGATCTTCCTATGGGAGGCGAGTGGGGACGTCCCCCCCTCCTGCCGCCCTCCGGTGCTTGTTCCGACTCACCGTAATGGTAAGGCGGAGAGCAGATCCACCGGCGCCGGATGTAGATCATAGAGATTTCCGGCAGACCAGATGGTCGCCGGAGTCTCTATGATCATCGGAGGCCGGGTGCGGTGTTATGACATCACGCCCGACCTCTCCATTAAAAAAAACGGTGCTGCTTCGGCTGGGAAGCGGTGATCGTTTTATTTATTTTTTTTAATTTTTTTTATTTCAGGCTTCCCAGCCTTGTGGTGAGATATGGGGTCTTATTGACCCCATATCTCACTATTAAGAGCACATATTGCTATTACAAGGGGTGTTTACATTCCTTGTAATAGGAATAAAAGTGCTCAATTTTTTTTTTTTTTTTAAAAGTGTCAAAATAAAAAAATAAAATATAATTAACAATAAAAAAATTTTTTTTAAAGCGCCGCTGTCCCCGTGTGCTCGCACGCAGAAGCGAATGCATACGTAAGTCCCGACCACATATGAAAACGGTGTTCAAAACATACATGTGAGGTATCCCTGCGAACGTTGGAGTGAGAGCAATCATTTTGTCCCTAGACCTCCTCTGTAACTCAAAACATGTAACCAGTAAAAAAATTTCAAGCGTCGCCTATGGGGATTTTTAAGTACCGAACATTGGTGCCATTCCACGAGCGTGTGCAATTTTGAAGCGTGACATGTTAGGTATCTATTTACTCGACGTAACTTCATCTTTCACAAACTGCAAAAACATTGGGCTAACTTTACTGTTTTGTTTTTTTTTTAAAACACAAAACTGTTTTTTTCCCCAAAAAAAGCGTTCGAAAAATTCCTGCGCAAATACTGCATGAGATAAAAAGTTGCAACAACCGCCATTGTATTCTCTAGGGTCTTTGCTAAAAAAAATATATAATGTTTGGGGGTTCTATGTAATTTTCTAGCAAAAAAATTATGATTTTTACATGTAGGAGAGAAATGTCAGAATTGGCCGGGTAGGGAAGTGGTTAACTAACGGAGGGTGGGGCCACCAGGTGACCCCACCCCCTCTGACGCACAGGGACTTGACGGGGACTTCCCTGAGGCTTTCCCCGTGATGTCAGACCAGACCTGAAGGGTCTGGTATGGATTTTGGGGGGACCCCCACGCCTTTTTTTTAAAATTTTGGCGTGGGGTTCCCCTTAATATCCATACCAGACCTGAAGGGCCGGGTATGGAATTTAGGGGGACCCCCACACAATTTTTTTTTAAAAATTTTGGTTCAGGGTTCCCCTGTGGGGAAATCCCATGCCGTTTTTTTCAGTGAAGTTTTATGTGTATTGTCGGACCGGCAATTCATTAATAGCTGCGAGTAGTTTTAAATGACTTTTTTCCTTTGAAATGTCATTTTGCTGTCAGACTATTCTAAATATGGGAAACATGCGCCCCTTTACAGGCATACTATAGACACCCCCCAGGTACGAAATTTAAAGGAATATTACACTTTTATTGTTTCACTTTAAGCATTATTAAAATCACTGCTCCTGAAAAAAACGGCCGCTTTTAAAACTTTTTCTTGCATTGATCCATGTCCCCTGGGGCAGGACCCAGGTCCCCAAACACTTTTTATGACAATAACTTGTATATAAGCCTTTAAAATTAGCACTTTTGATTTTTCCTATAGACTTTTAAAGGGTGTCCGCGGCTTTCGAATTTGCCGCAAACACCCCAAATTGTTCGCTGTTCAGTGAACTTGCGAACAGCCGATGTTCGAGTCGAACATGAGTTCTTCTCGAACTCAAAGCTCATCCCTACTTCTTAGAGCTGGTTAATTCCACCCAGAGTCAGGTGCCCAGTGGGGGAAATCAGAACAGTATTGTTCAGTGGTGCGTTTATCCTGACGTAATGACCTAATAACCTTAGGTCATTACGTCAGGATAAACGCACCACTGATCAATACTGCTTCGGCTGAATGGGCACAGTCAAGATCATCATATAGTAAATCTAAGGCTTTGAAAAAGACTTCAACTGACCCTCTGACTGGGTCATCTGTGGGGAGACTAAATGCCCAAGACTGAGATTCCCCTGCAACCATGTAATATTCAGGCTGACCTGCTGTGTTTCAGAACCAGAAGAGTGTGGTTTAAGCTTAAAGTATAGCATACAACTATTTTTAAAGTTGGAAAACATATGGGGGTCACCAGAAAAAGGTCAGGCAGGTTAACTTTGGACTCTGGCTCCAGCGTTACTGCTGGAGGTTCATTTGCATGCACAGGCAGTTCCTGGACTTCCTTCCTGGTGTGTCAGTTTGCAAATTTCCTCAGCAAATAAGCTATCCTGTGTAGAGTCCATCTTGACAGATTTTTTTTTGTTAAAGGCTTGTGATAATGTCACGAATGTCACGTCTATCCCAATGCAGGTGGTCAGACAAACGGGAGGCTTGAACAAGAACAATGCAGGTATACTGTCTCTATCACAAGAAAGGGATAGAGTGTTTGGTTTGCTTATAACAGGTGACTGATCATATCAATTACTTTGCAGGTGGACACAAACAGGTAGAATGCAACAACCAACACCCTGATGCTGGAATGAGGAGCCAGAGCACAAAAGTGATCTTGACACATACTCATTTAAAAGGTCCCAGCAAGGCTGGTGCAAGGATTTTGGACACCCTAGGTGAAACCTAATTTTTTGCCCCCCCCATCTTGCTCCACACTGATACCCCTCCTTTGCCCTGCCCATGTATACCCCACTTTTTTGATGAAGTGCCTATCAAATGCAGCCTCACCAGCACCCATCAAATGCAGCCTCACCAGCGCTCTTTAAATGCAGCCCACCAGCGCCCATCAATGCAGCCTACCAGTGCCCATCAAATGCAGCCTCACCAGCGCCCATCAATGCAGCCCACCAGTGCCCATCAATTCAGCCTACCAGTGCCCATCAAATGCAACCCACCAGTGCCCATCAATGCAGCCTACCAGTGCCCATCAATGCAGCCTCACCACCACCCATCAAATGCAGCCCACCAGCGCCCATCAAATGCAGCCTCACCAGCGCCCATCAATGCAGCCTACCAGCGCCCATCAATGAATGTTTGCTTGCTTCCATTCATTCGGGAGTGGGAACACAGACACAATCCCCTGCCGCCGCTGTGCCTCTGACACTGTGTGAACGGAGTGGCACCTGCCTGCTGATGCTGAGACTTAGTTGCTTGCTGCAGAGAGAAGAGGATAGCTGCCCTAGGCAGCAGTGTGCCCTAAGTGGCCGCCTAGTTTGCCTAGTGGTAGCACCGGCTCTGGGTCCCAGAGTCTATTGCAGGGTATAAATTCCTGTTGCTAAGGAGTGTTCCTGTGTTATTCTGTTCTTCTTTGTTGGTATTGCTCACAATATCCTGTGCTCATGGTGTTCTTAGTTAACCTGCCATTGCTAAGTCTTCTTCATATAATATTTATTCTATTTCCTAGCTTCTTTGTTCTCAGTCTGCTTAGACTGCCTCTTACCTTCCTTGTTGCTATTATTCAGCCTGCCTTGACCATGTCTCTGCTCGTTGGCTCATGTTTTAATGTTTGGCTTTGGTAACTCCTAGCAGTGAGCTTTGGCTACTTACCCTGCCTACTAAATGTTCCCAGCTCATTATTGCTGGCAAATGGCCTGTTTGTGAACAAGACTGGATAATTTTGTTCTTACCTGGGGCTAGAGGCATCTGAGCAACAGTACAATAGTGTAAAGCATCCTCGTAAGCTGGTTGAAAAGGGTGCCACAGCAGTGGTCATCCGGTCCTGAACCTTGCATTAATTTATCATTATTAGATTCTTTAATGTTACAGATAACTTTACTGAATTGGTAAAAATGTAAAAGTCACTGTGCTGTAGAGTTAGGTATAATGTACAATTTCAGAAGGTTCGGTAAGGCCTGCAGCATTGCTGTCCACTAAAAGCTTGATTCATAGTTATTTATCCGACTTTATAAGGGTAACCATTAAGCCCAAGTTGAATCTTCAGAAGAAATGAACTTTGTAACTTACATAAGTTGATTTTTTTACAAAATATACACAGCTAACAAACAAAATATATGTTAACATTGTACTGTCTGCCTGGGATAAACTATAATGCAAAAATTAACTATCTTGGCTCAACCTTTTTCATGTAAAGAGCTGCTTGCTTAAATACAAAAATTATGGTGTTTGTGATAAGATTTTTTTTTTAGTTTTTATTATTCAAAAATATTAAAGAACAATCATTTATTCATAATTACTATAACAAATAACAAACTATACACAAAACTATACACAAAATGTTGTAATAAACACATTGTGAGAATAGCCAATTCTTAGGATGGTTTCTGTGCTTATATCGGACGGTTACCTACACCAAGGAAAACAGTTTAATAATAAGATACAGTGACATTTACTTTGCTAAGTTATCATTTTCTTCACTTTTTAAATTCAACTCCACTAAATCCATCGGTATTCACATTAAATGAACTATGAACTATGCATTATTAATCTAAAATTAGCTCTACTCTGGCCAGTGCCATGTTAAATAATTATCTGCAAGGTCCAGAAGGAGAGCTGTGCTGAGAGCTTTAAACTCATTGTAACTTCGTAATTTTGCTTTTAAAATCATCTTTAAATGGAAGTTGCTAAAACTTTTCATTTTCTGCTCTTGGTTACTTGACTGGTTACTAGCATGGCTTTCCACACTAAAGTTCTGAACACTGCTCTGTCCCTTAATGAACACATTAACCACTTCAGCCCCAGGAGAATTGGCTGCTCAATGACCAGGCAATTTTTTGCGATACGACACAGCATCGCTTAGCTGAAAATTGCGTTGTTGTGCGATGTTGTACCCAAACAAAATTGGTGTCCTTTTTTTCCCACAAATAGAGCTTTCTTTTGGTGGTATTTGATCATCTCTGCGGTTTTTATTTTTTGCGCTATAAACAAAAAAAGAGCAACAATTTTGAAAAAAACACAATATTTTGTACTTTTTGCTATAATACATATCCCCAATTTTTTTTTAAAAAAGCAAATTTTTCCTCAGTTCTGGCCGATATTATTAAAGGAGATATGTATTCTTCTACATATTTTTGGTAATAAAAATCACAATAAGCTTATATTGATTGGTTTGCGCAAAAGTCATAGCTTCTGCAAAATAGGGGAACGATTTATGGCATTTTTATTTTTATTATTTTTTTTTTTACTAGTAATGGTGGTGATCAGCGATTTTTATCGGGACTGCGACATTAGGGCAGACAGATCGGACACTTTTGACACGTTTTTGGGACCATTGACATTTATACAGCAATCAGTGCTATAAAAATGCACTGATTACTGTGTAAATGTCACTGGCAGGGAAGGGGTTAACACTAGGGGGCAATCCAGGGGGTTAACTGTGTTCCCTCGTGTGTGTTCTAACTGTAGGGGGATGGGACTGAGTAGAGGAGATGACAGATCATTGTTCCTAGCTAGTAGGAACACACAATCTGTCTCTCCTCTCCTCACAGAACAGGGATTTGTGTGTTTACACACACACGTCCCTGTTCTGGCTCTTGTGCCCGCAATCACACGTGGCACCCCCACAGTGCAGCGGGCGTGTGCGCGCCTGCTATCCCCGCTTAAAGGGCTGACATACAGCTACGACAGTATTTAAAATCCCCAAAAACCTGTATTTCCTTTGAATTCAGAGTGCAAAATGCACTCAAATGAAAATAAAAAATAGAGTAAATAGTAAATAGATACCAAATACATCAAACCTCAAAGTTGTGTGCAGCTGTGAAACAGTGAAAAACTACAGAACTCAAATTTGTTGACAGGCAACATTTTAAAGTTCATTCAATTAAAGCTAACAGTGAATGTGGATGATGGCCTTAAATAATTTCTTTCACAGAAGAATCATTTGCAGCATAAACCTAATCTAGCTTGGGTCTGGGTAATTGGCATAGTCCACGACCAGTGTTATACACGTATGTTTTTAGTGGGCTGTGCACTTATTTGAATTGGTTTTACTTCACAGGTTCATTTTACCTGGGTCATGTTATTAGATGAAGGGGTGGAGTCTAGCCCTATATCTATAGAGTGACAGCTGACTGCTCCACGTGTCCTGACAGAGTTCCACCCGCTGGAATGAAACAGAAGCAGGGATTTCCTTCCCCTCCCTTTTATCATCTGGCCCGCCCACCCCATCTTTACAGAGAGCTCAAGTTTTTCATCATGGCTCATACAACCGAGTGTGTATGAGTTCATTGAAGACTCCAGCCACCTATGATTGGATCAGCTGAACAGCACATGGTGCACAGCAGTGGAGCATTTGAAATTCAGCAGGACTCAATCATACACAGGAGATTGGAGAGACCAGGTACACACGACTGGAATAGTTGATCAGTGCACAGCATATGAATCTTGGCTGGACTTCATCCTAATATAGGAGAGCTGTACTTGCTGGGAATAGCAGAGCGGACATCATTCCATTCCTTCACATGGAGGGGAGCATGGACGGAGAACTGTGAGTACTCCTGACACCCACATTGGGAGTCAGTGTTCCCTGGTGGCATTACTGACAGGTTGAGGCTACCTAGTTTTTGTTGGGAATCTCCCTGTTCCATCTCACTGGCTTACCACTCCTCTCTGCCAGCCCTCCCAGCCACTTTAATCAGTACACTCCCTAGGAATGTTTATCATGCTGGTATAACTGGCATATATCTGGTCTCCCACACGTCCCTTTATGGATCATCTAATCAGCTACTAGTCAATTGACTGTCATTTGCAAGGCTCTTTCATACATCTCTTGTTACCAGCACAGCAGCTAGATACTGATTCTTTGATATTTGAGCTCTCATTGCAGCCGTTTGGTTTTCCTTTCTGCCATTGACTGACTCCTTTGACTGACTGGTTTTGTGGGTTTTTGTTTTCATGTATGTAGCCCCAATTGGGCAGGTATGCATCTCTGTCCCATTTAGTGCTGGTGCCTCATTCGCCCACTGTGGCTTAAAGGCGGAGCACTCAGTTCAACAAGTGTTACCTCTGGTTTTTGGTGGGGTGGCTCAGGGTCCCTTGGTGTGGGGGAGGTTTTTGTTTAGGAGAGGGTGGGCTCACCTCTGCTTTGGGACTGTATCCTTCCCTTTTTGTAAGAGTGGTCCATGGTTCCAGTCTGGGAGGGGTTAATAGGGGGACTCAGGTGGTTGTTAGGATTATATAAGGTTAGTTATGGTGTTTATGCTGTTGATCTTGAGCCTATTGCTCAATAAATTTGTAGTTTACTCATTTTGGTGTGTAGTGTCTTTTTGTTTTTTATTTTGTAATATTCCATAAACCTAATCTATTCCTCAGTAAGGCCCAAGACCTGCAGCCATATTATGCATTGCAGGTCGCTAAGATTGATGGCAGATTATATCCTCTATGGATCAATCTGCAAGCATACTCTCAATAGCTCTGACTTCTCTTACAAAATGTTTAAAGCAGAGGATTTGTAGCATAAGTGATACCCTTTATTGGCTAACTCAAGTTATTATAGATGTAGGTTTTCTCAGGGTTTATTGTGCCTAAAACAAAGCCTCGTCAGTCTGTGACTGCACTGTACGTTTCCATATTAGGAAACATTCCAAAAACTGAATAGTACACTGTTGCTGACTACCTCTAGAATACCTCTCTATGTTTAGCTAAAACAGTTGCTTTGTGAATTCTTTTCTGCTGCTCTGCCAGGCATTCATTTAATAAAACACAATTAAACCCTTACACTACAGATAATTGTATTTTCTGTAAAGTACTTTAGGTTAACTTGATCATCATGTTAAAAGGGGCACAGCACTTTAGGAGCTACCTGAGATATTCAATATTTAATATTTATGCACATTTTCAAAACACTATGGGGTTGATTTACTAAAGGCAAATAGACTGTGCACTTTGCAAAGTGCAGTTGCTTCAGAGCTTAGTAAATGAGCAGAAGCTCTGCTGACTTCTATCATCCAATCTTGTGAGAGCAAAAATGCTATTTTATTTTATTTTCTTTGCATGTGATTGGGTATTCTTTGCAAAGTGAAGCTTTACCTCATTCACTAAGCTCTGGAGCAACTGCACTTTGCAAAGTGCACAGTCTATTTGCCTTTAATAAATCATCCCCAGGGCATTCACATCAATTAGAATATTAGGAAATTAAGGTTTTTAGATGATGGACTTTTTAGGCATAACAGAGTCTTATAAAAAAAAATTATATTTATTACAAATTTAAAATCAAAACAATTACATAAATTCCTCATATAATTAATTCACAAAAAATTGCTTATGAGCATGAATAATGCACCACCTATATACAGTATAGTTAAAAACCCCAGGGGACCAGACTGATCACTCTTGAGAATTATAGAGTTTGACAACGTAGCACGTCATAAAATGCTCAGCTCTGCGCTAACATGTTGCACGTAAAGGAAACGCTTCTTCAGGAGCTATGGCGAATTATTCAATCACAGGTAAGAAAAGGGTGTAGGATGAAACACAGAGTAGTATCCTCAATGATGGTAAGAATTCAGAGGAGCTCAGGAGGATAGCACTTCTGGAACCATCTAAATTTAGTCTATAGGGTAATTATATGCCATAGTAGTCTTTGACAGAGCAAATGATGCACAGGACCGCTGTTAGTATACTGTTAGTATACTGGCTTATTCAGTGTAGGGAATTCTCCCATTGTATACGTGCCTAGTAGCCCATAAGTACTGGTCCCTACAAAGTGTCTTAACCGCTGAATTCCTGGCAAACTCTCCTCCCACTACAGCACCGCACAAGTAGCAATAGGCAACTGTTATGACACGCTACATCATCAAACTATAATTCTCAAGAGTGATCAGTCTGGTCCTCCGGGGTTTTTGACTATACTGTATATAGGTGATGCGTTATTCATGCTCATAGGCAATTTTTTGTGAATGAATTATATAAGGAATTTATGTAATTGTTTTGATTTTAAATTTGTAATAAATATTGATTTTTTATAAGACTGTGTTATGCCTAAAAAGTCCATCATCTAAAAACCTTTTCCTAATATTCTAAATATCGGGACGTGGCAAATTTTAACCTAGTGTCGTATTCACAGCACCACTCTGTGGAGATGCGAATTTCTAATTATACAGTATCTCACAAAAGTGAGTACACCCCTCACATTTATGTAAATATTTCATTATAACTTTTCATGTGACAACACTGAAGAAATGACACTTTGCTACATTGTAAAGTAGTGAGTGTACAGCTTGTATAACAGTGTAAATTTGTTGTCCCCTCAAAATAACTCAACACACAGCCTTTAATGTCTAAACCGCTGGCAACCAAAGTGAGTACACCCCTAAGTGAAAATGTCCAAATTTTGCCCAAAGTGTCAATATTTTGTGTGGCCATCATTATTTTCCAGCACTGCCTTAACCCTCTTGGGCATGGAGTTCACCAGAGCTTCACAGGTTGCCACTGGAGTCCTCTTCCACTCCTCCATGACGACATCACAGAGCTGGTGGATGTTAGAGACCTTGTGCTCCACCACCTTCCATTTGAGGATGCCCCACAGATGCTCAATAGGGTTTAGGTCTGGAGACATGCTTGGCCAGTCCATCACCTTTACCCGCAGCTTCTTTTGCAAGGCAGTGGTTGTCTCGGAGGTGTGTTTGGGGTCGTTATCATGTTGGAATACTACCCTGCGACCCAGTCTCCGAAGGGAGGGGATCATGTTCTGCTTCAGTATGTCAAAGTACATTGGCATTCATTTGCATTGGCATTCATGGTTCCCTCAATGAACTGTAGCTCCCCAGTGTCGGCAGCACTCAGACCATGACACACCCACCACCATGCTTGACTGTAGGCAAGACACACTTGTCTTTGTACTCCTCTCCTGGTTGCTGCCACACACGCTTGACACCATCTGAACCAAATAAGTTTATCTTGGACTCATCGGACCAAAGGACATGGTTCCAGTAATCCATGTCCTTAGTCTGCTTGTCTTCAGCAAACTGCGGGCTTTCTTGTGCATCATCTTTAGAAGAGGCTTCCATCTGGGATGGCAGCCATGCAGACCAATTTGATGCAGTGTGCGGCGTATGGTCTGAGCACTGACAGGCTGACCCCACCCCTTCAACCTCTGCAGCAATGCTGGCAGCACTAATATGTCTAGTTCCCAAAGACAACCTTCGGATATGAGGCTGAGCACGTGCACTCAACCTCTTTGGTCAACCATCACGAGGACTGTTCTGAGTTGAACCTGTCCTGTTAAACCGCTGTATGGTCTTGGCCACCATGCTGCAGCTCAGTTTCAGGGTCTTGGCAATCTTCTTATAGCCTGGGCCATCTTTATGTAGAGCAACAATTCTTTTTTTCAGATCTTCAGAGAGTTCTTTGCCATGAGGTGCCATGTTGAACTTCCAGTGACCAATATGAGAGAGTGAGAGCGGAAACACCAAATGTAACACACTTGCTTCCCATTCACACCTGAGACCTTGTAACATTAATGAGTCACATGACACTGAGGAGAAAAAATGGCTAATTGGGCCCAATTTGCACATTTTCACTTAGGGGTTTACTCACTTCTGTTGCCAGCGCTTTAGAGATTATTGGCTGTGTGTTGAGTAATTTTGAGTAGACAGCAAATGTACACCATTATACAAGCTGTACACTCACTACTTTATATTGTAGCAAAGTGTCATTTCTTCAGTGTTGTCACATGAAAAGATATAATAAAATATTTACAAAAATGTGAGGGGTAGACTCACTTTTGTGAGATAGTGTACATACACATCAATTAGACAATATTACACCTTTTTTTTTTTTTTTTTTTTAAGTTTTTTTAAAAATAGTTGTCAGCAAAAATTAGAGACTATGTAAAAGAATGTGAATAAACATATGCATCTTATTATGACTGCAGTGCATGTGGACAGGCTGTCAAGAAGATGCAGGACACACATCAGCAGTATTAGGATACACAAATCTTTCCCGCTTCCAAATTTTCCAAAATACACAGCATTCTGCTACCCAAAGGATATTCATCAATAGTTTACATCTACTTTAAGTGACCAGTGTCCACAGGCCCTAGACTACTATGCGCTCTATCAGCAGAACTGCCGATGCTTTCTCTATAACAGCTAAGTCTATTGTTAATATGGCTGCTGGGATCTCCTTTTGTACCTTCCAAACCATTTGAAAAATGTTCAAAGGCCAGGAAGTGCAATATTTCTAGCTCTTTGCTATGGTGGGAAAATTGTGCATTCATTTGCCATGTCTGAGAGAACTGTAAACAGGTTGGGTTTGCCTTGAATCCATGCTTGACCTGGACCTGAACCGCATCCATACTCTTTAGGAAGAAATTCTTTGTTGTATCTGGGATTCTTTGTAAGAACAGCTCTATTCAAGGTATGCCATAACATGCCAGTTGGTTTGATGTCTGAGCTCATTACTGATTACAAGATGATTGGAAAATAGAGTGATAGAGTCCTCATCAAATTTGAATTTGTATTATTTTTTTAAATATAACAAAGATTGACAAATTGAGTACATACAAGGATGGTGGTACAATATTTAAATAGCAATAAAGCTAAACATATCGATTTATAAACAGGATGCGTACTGGGCTTATTCAATATAGAGTATCCAATAAAGAATTCATGAAGGGAAACTATAATGTATTGATTAGTTGCATTTTAATTTATTTTTTAAATATTTTCAGGTTTGAAATAGATTAATTTATATATTTTTCAATACTTGTGTAAAATGTTTATTTTAATAATAAACCCTTAATGGCCTGACATCCTATACCTGAATACCTTTTATGGACTAGAGCTCTATTTACATTTTGGTTATGGGCCAACTGATTCAGCAAAAAAAAGTTGTCATCACTTATGATGTTGAAACAATACATGCATTATTTTTAGGACAAAAATACTTTCTTCTGGAGATATTGTATTTTCTATATAATCTTAAGACAAAAAGGAATACAAACACAGTTTTTTTCCAGTTTGACCAGTGATACTTTAAAAACAAAAGTTAAAAGCTCTGCATGGCACTCACTGTCTATTCAAGAGAGATATGCAGACAATTGTAAACAAAGAAGTTGCCACAGGAGATCCCCCTTCACCACCTTTTCTATAGGTTCAGGTCCCGGTGCTCTGCCATACATAGTCACATTTGGTAATTTGTCCCATTTATAACTATAGAAATGCTGTGTATCTGGTACAAAGCATTGCAACATTATTTATAAATGAGATAATGGCTTTTTTGAGAAAATGTCTATTTTTTTCATGCACTGTTACACAAACTAATAAAATTAACAAAAACAAAAAATGCTTGCAAGCAGACAGTAAATATATATTGAAAATAAATGGCAAAAACAGTTGAGGGGAGATGAGAAAAAAGAAAGTTAAAGAAAAGAAAAAAAAAGATATTTGGCTACAGACACATATCTAAAATTTTAACTCATTAGTTCAGAGCACCTGATATCATTTTTGTGCACCCCTCCAGTTCATATGTTTTCATGCATAGGACACAGAAACAACTATGCACACAAACATAGCAACTAGGGGTGCAGAAAAATTGCAGCAGGTGCTCTGGACTGATGAGTCAATATTTGTAATACTTGGCTGTAGCAAAAGGCTGTTTGTTTGAGAAGGGCTGGAGAGCGGTACCATAATGAGTGTCTGCATGCAACAGGGAAGCATAATGGAGGTTCTTTGCAAGTTTTGGGCTACGTTTCTGCAAATGTAGTTGGAGATTTGGTCAGGATCAATGGTGTCTTCAATGCTGAGAAATACAGGCAGATACTCATTCATCATACCATACCATCAGGGAGGCATGTGATTGGCCCAAAATGTATTCAGCAGCAGGGCAACAACCCCAAACATGCAGCCAATGGCATCTTTAGTGTAAAGAAGAACAAGGAGTCCTAGAAGTGATAGTTTGGCTGCCACAGAGCCCACATCTCAACATCATTAATCTGTCTGGGATTACATGAAGAGACAAAAGGATTTGAGGCAGTCTACGTCCACAGAAGATGTTTGCAACAACCTACCTGCCGAGTTCCTTCAAAAACTGTGTGCAAGTGTATCTAGAAGATTTGAAGAACGGATGAAGCTTTAAAGGCTAAATGGATTTCTATTCTGTTCAAGTACTTTCCATTTTGTTAATTTTTCAAAATAAACTATTAACATTTCTATTTATGAAAGCATTCTTCATTTACAGCATTGGTTCACACCTGCCTAAATACTGTATATATATCTATATATATAGATATATATAGATATCTCTCTCTCTCTCTCTCTCTCTCTCTCTCTCTATATATATAGATATATATATATATAGAGAGAGAGAGAGAGAGAGAGAGAGAGAGAGAGCGAGAGAGAGAGAGAGAGAGAGAGAGAGAGAGAGAGAGATATCTCTATATATATCCTATTCAGTAGTGCAACCTATAGTAGTCTGTAGCAGTTGAAAATCTATCATGTGCTTTCGGAATTCTGAATTCAGATTGGTCAAAACATGCTTTATGTATATGGATTACTTTCTATTGTCTTGTTGGCCTTTAAAGGGAGACAAATATGCCTGTGTATGAGATAAAATTACCAAAATATGAAGTAGCAAACATAAAATGCAGTAGTCAAATCAAAAATTACTTTAATTAAAATGGTATATTAATAGTACAATTGTGCACCTAATGAGAATATATTATTGTTTCCCTTTAAAAGGAATTTCATTATGGAATCTTTGCTTTGCCTTTTTTCATTAGGCATCATCATTAAACAACTAGAGCGTTGATGTTTAGGAAAGTGGAGGTAAACGTGCTAAATAGGAAAAAAAAAAATATAGCATACAAATGAGTTTCATAAATAACAACCTCTTGTTATCTAAAAGAAACACCTGTAGAATCTTGCTGAAATGTATGAGAAAATAAATTGATGCAAAATCAAATGCGTGTTAATGCTGGTTACATATCGAGTGATCAATAATTCAATTTTACTTCATGTTATAATGTGTACTTCAAAATAACTTTCAATATAGTTTGTGAATGCTATATATTCATTGTAAACTAAATAAACTATGTGCAGAGTACAGTAAGTAAGGTTTAGCTGCAGAAACATATAAAAACTCAAGTGGTATGATACAATACGCTCAGTGCTAAAAATGTTATAGAGAACAAATTAAAACAACAAACAAATAAATGTTATGCTTGTCTTAAAATTAGTATAGCTATTCCTTGGATGCATTTAAACTAGATGCATAGTATACTCAGTACAGAACCCCGTCCCTAAGTACAGACCCCTGTCCCTCAGTACAGACCCCCTCCACTAAGTACAGACCCCTGCCCCTCCGTACAGACCCCCTCCACTAAGTACAGACTCCTGCCCCTCAGTACAGACCCCTGCCCCTCAGTACAGACCCCTGCCCCTCAGTACAGACCCCTGTCCCTCAGTACAGACCCCCTCCCTCAGTACAGGCCCCTGCCCCTCAGTACAGACCTTTTCCCTCAGTACAGACCCCTGTCCCTCAGTACAGACCCCCTCCCTCAGTACAGACCCCTGTACCTCAGTAAAGACCCCTTCCCTCAGGACAGACCCCTGTCCTTCAGTACAGACCCAGCTCCTGGTCACTCTGTCCCCCTCCTGTATCCATCTACAATAAAATAAACATTGTACATACCTCAGAGCAGCGTGGGTATCCTTACTCTGGGCTGTTTAGATATACACAGCCGAGGAGGAGAAGATGGCTTCAGTCCACAGCCACTTTGCTGTATGAGACAGCCCGTGAGAAATGCAGCATCCAAACTGGCAGCACCGCTTTGTCTTGTCTGCGCTCCCCCCCGGACACATCACCCCTGGCCCCAGAGCCCTGTGGGAAATGTAGTTCTATGGGGCAGGTGTGCGGTGTGGAGGAGATACACCTCGTACAGGATGGCCGACTCTTCATCTTCACCTGTGGCACGCGTGCCATGGGTTCGTCATCACTGGTATAGGGTAATAGAAGGATTTTTACATCTTAATACTGGCGATGAATTTCCTGCAGTTTTTTACAGCCTCTCCGCATGAACTGCAGTCACAGCTGGCTGCACGTGCTTTTTCACAGAGCACATTTCCTCATTTTGGTTGACTGCAATTGATTTTTTCACAGCCCAACCCTGCTCACATGCACTTAACTGATAACTGGCTGCATGTGTTTTTTTTCACAGGGAATATTTACTAATTTTTGTTTCAATTGATTTTTATTGAGTTTTAAACAAAAAAAAGGTGTAACAAACAGTTAGCAGGTGTATATGGCAAATAAGGAGTACAAAACAGTTTCAGTAAAAAAAGGCTGTAGATATTACAATAAGAATAATACTTACACACGTGGTAGAAAATGAATTAGATATACTACAAATAATGCCTCACATTTGCCCTAAGATAAATCTGGAAGACTGTAAGAAGAAGGGGAAAGGGATAAGGTAACAAACGAACATGAAGGAAATGCACTGATAAGCAGGAATTACAAGGTAAACTTATTACAGATGTGTTCTGTATACCATTGAGCCCATGGGTTCCAGGCTTTTTGGGTTTTTACAAAGGCCTTCCCATCGCAAGGCAGGATTGTTTCACAGGTGTGATGGGTTTGGATTATTTGTATTAAGTTATCTGGCAAGGGGGGTGTATTTGATTTTCATAACCCGGTAATCGACAGTCTCACTGCTAGCAAAATATGGGTGACTACATGTGGAAGGATGGGGGAATGGTTTCTATAGAGAGATTGAGTAGTGCTAACCCTGGCATTGGGGAGACTGGAGCTTTAACAATGTCTGAGATGAGGTTAAAAACTGCTTGCCAGAAACCAAGGAGTACTGGGCAGCTCCAGAAGTTTTGGTACAATGAGCCTGTTAGTCCACACCCTCTCCAATAAAGCATCGAAGTGTGGTTTTTGAATTTGGAGTCTTAGTGGGGTAAGGTATCATATTTGGGTCATTTTTGGGTCAGTTCCCAGAAAGTGTATTGTGAAGCACTGCAGATTGTCTTCAGAGCGCATTGCCAATGAGATGTAGAGTAGTGTGACCCTAGATCACTCTCCTACTTTTGGAGATGGAGGGATTTCACAAATTTTGGTTTCTTTTGGAAGAGATTATAAAAGAGTGAGATGCCTTTCATATTGGGGAGAAAATACTTAAGGTATAACCACACCTCATTCGGGATCTCTCTCACAAGGTGGAGTGTGTGGGCAAGGCAGTGGGTTATTCGCATATAAGGAAACAGCTCTGATAGATTATAAGCGGCCACTAATTTGGGTGGAAAATAATGTCAGGAATTAGTAGACACAGCATAAGTATAGGTATGTTGACCGAGGTCATAACAGCTTGTCTCCATTGGTGGACCAGGAATTTCCACCAAGAACGAGTGGAAGCTCTAATAGTCAGGGAGTAGTGAAGGGAGTAGACCTCTTTGGGCCAGTGCTATTCAGCCAGTGTTATAGATTATGACCCGGGACAGTAGTTTGTTCTATATTGTGCCAGTGGCAGTTAGAGGACGCCGAGAAGCAGTCTCTCAATTGTGCTAAGATTGTGGAGTGGTAGTAGTCCTTAACCCCAACAAACCCTAAGCCTCCTGCAAGTCTATGTTTAGAGATTACTGTGGGTGCTACGGGTTTTTTCCTTGCCAAAAGAAAGAGTTCAAATTCTTTTGCAGGGAGGATAGATAAGAGATGGGGTGGTGAATTGGAAGGGTACAAAAGAGGTACAGTAACTGGGGGAGTAGTTTCATCTTAAATGCCACTAAGTGACCTGCCCAGGAGAGTTCATAGTGAGCTAACTGGTCAAGCTCATGTATCAGTTTTCGAGCAAAAGGGATTTTCTTTGAATAATCTACTAGTAGATTTAGTAAGGGTAAATTCCAGGTATGTTATACCTACATCATCCCAAACATAGAAGTATGTGAGTTGAAGACAGTTACGTTGTACTCCATGCATTTGCAGGTCTAAAATATGACATTTGAAGGCATTCATTTTATAATATGAAATATCGCTAAACTGCGACGTCTCTTGTTCCGCAGTCAGGGAGGATGAAGGGTTTGAAAGCATTAACATCACGTACTTAGCAAAGAGGCTGGCTTTATGCTTTTCGTGAGCGCCAATGCGGAGGCCAGTAATGGATGGATGGGAATGGATTCATTCAGCTAGGGGTTTCAATAACTAAATTAAAAATCAAAAATAAGTGGGGATAGTGAGCATCCCTGCCTGGTGCCATTAGAGATGCAGAATGGTCTGGAAAGCATTTCGGAGATGTAGTCCTGAGCCATTGGATTAGAATAGAGAACCATAATGGCCGATAGGATCCTGTCATGAAACCCACATTTGAGGAGCACTGCTCTTAAGTAGGTCCAATGCACCCTGTTGAACGCCTTCTGTGCAACCAAAGAGAGGAGCAGAGAAGGTGTTTTCGTGCGTTCAGCAAAAAACGCAATGTTGATTAGGTGCCTAGTGGCATCCGATGTCTGACATCCTGAAACAAATCCCGTTTGATCTCTATGCACCAGACTTGGCATAAGTCTAGAGGCTAACATTTTTGCGTAGACCTTAAGGTCAGAATTAAGAAGAGAAATGGGGACAGAAATTTTGTGGTACTAACAAATCCTTTCCTGGCTTCGGTAATGTTATTATCAATGTGTTTAACATGTCAGTAGAGAATGAAGAAGAGGAGGCAGCGTCATTGAACAGGATGCAAAGGTATAAGGCTAAAATTATTTTGTGCTGTTTGCAATATTCTCCCGGTAACTCATTGTGTACTGATGCTTTATTGCATGGTAGAGATCAATCGCTTTACAAATGTTGGTTTGTAAGAAGGGCTCGTTTAGGTTTGATAGCTGTTCTGCAGTTAAGGTAAGTAAATTGAGATTATCGAGAAAGGCATTAATATGGTCTGGGGTGAGTTGTACAGTGGTAGGGTCTTCCTTAAAATTATACAGGGAATTGTAGTAGCTACTGAAAGCATCCACAATAGCTTGAGGATCTACAATCCTGTCCCGTGTATTGGGGAGGTAGAGGAAAGGGATCTTGTTTTTTTGTCTGGCTCCGCATAGGCATGCCGAAAGGGCCTTACCTGATTTATTACTGGTGTTGTAGTAAATGGCACGTAACTTACACTGAGCCTTCTCAAAAGAGTCCAACAGGAGAGCTCTAAGCTCCTGACAGAGTGACAGCAATAGGTTTTTATGGATGGGATGGGGTTTTGATTTGTTCTGTTCCTCTAAACTGCCGATAAAGGAGAGTAATTGGTCCAGCCGCTGCATCCTTTTTTTCTTAGCTTGGAAGCTCAGTTGAATGAGTAACCCTCTAACAACCGCCTTATGTGCGCTCCATAAAGTGGAAGGGCTTTGGACCAATCCCACATTGTGGTGGAAGAAGTCCTCCAATTGACTATGTAGGGACTCTGTGTACAGAGAAGTACATAGAATAAATGTGTTGGATCTCCATACTGTATATTGGTGGGTGTAGAACAGGTGTCCAAGTTGGTTATACTAATGGAAGCATGGTCGGACCATGTTATGCTGGAGATGTTGGATTTGCAAATTTGTTGAAGGAACCATTTGTCCACTAGGAAGTAGTCTATTCTTGAGTAGGAATTGTGAGTGGCTGAAAAAAAACATGTAGTCACGCTCCGAAGGGTGGTGACATCTCCAGACATCAAAAAGGTAATTTGTTAGGAGAAAGTTAATCATGGGAAATTGAGGTCATACGCAAGGGTGGTGGAATCAAGTTGAAAGTCTGGGGCCAGGTTAAAGTCTCTACACAGTAAGAGATAGCCCTTCTGCACTCGGCGGGCATGTTTGATAAGCTTATTCAAAAAGTGCAGTTGGCGGGTGTTAGACGTGTAAAGGGAGACTAGCGTATAAGTGATATCGTCGACCGTGCAATATGATGTAGCGACCATTAGTGTCTAGGATACTGTCCAGTAGCTTATAGTTGACTGTATTTAGAGTGGCAATGAGTACACCCCTTTTCTTCTCCTGAATATTGGCTGTAAACATGTGGGGAAAGCCTTGTGTGAGCAGCATGGTGCAGCAATATTTTGGAAGTGGGTCTCCTGTGCACAGACTATATCGCAGATTTGTGCTATGGCAGTTTTCCAGAGAGATGCCCTCTTGGCTGGATAGTTAGGGCCTTTGGTGTTAAATTACAGGATTTTAGGACCCATTTCTAAAAGAGTTTAGCTGTAAACAGAGGACATTGCTCACATTCGAGGAGCACTGATGTCTGAGTGGGGACAACATTGCCTTAGGATAGTTAGGTTCTTGCGATTCAGAGGTGCAGGTCTGACGATTCATCTCTGTAAATGGTAGTTGGAGATAGGTGGTGCTTTGAAAAAGGAAAAAACATGAAAGAAAAATAATGGAAAACCAAAGCAAAACAAGTAACTCAAAACTGGCCAAGATTGTGGCAACATACGGCATCTGCTGGAGCAAGGGCTAGTTATGTTGTAGCAGGAGGGTAGGGGACCCATCAATAGCTCATCTGTTCCTGCGTTGAGGTTTAGGTGAGGTTTTGTGCCAGGAAGGGAATATTTTCCCTGGAGCATTGTGCAAAGTCATCGGCAGTGGTGGCTCAGGGATGATTCCTCTAGGTGTGAAGGAGGGCAAGGCTTTTGTCAACCGAAGTGATGGTGTGGGTCACTCACTGTAGGGGATATTGTGGTTGCGGAGTGTTTTTGTCACCATCGCAAGTAGCACTGCAGGTTGCTTTGCTGAACTGACTCAGGGACCCCTCTGAGTTTTAAGTTGTTCCGGCTTCACCTGTCCTCAAGGTCTGCTATTTTTGCCTTTAGCCATCTCCGTTCTTCTAGGTTCTCATTGTGAGTGTCCACTAAGTCATTAACGGTAGTGGCCACCCAGGGAATTTTCTATGTGGTTTACTCTGTCACCTAGAAAGGTAATTTCAGCAAAGAATCTATTGGTAGGTGCAACAAAATCAGCATGTAATGAGCTTTGTAATGACAAAAGCATATCTTTCAGCTGGGTGTCCATTACTGGTTGCTTGAATGTGGGGTATGAAGCAATGGAGGAGCAGAGTGGTAGACAAGCAGGTGAATCTGCTGCAGCATGACTCATCCCACTGTCCTGCAGCCTGTCATCCAGTCTCATGCGGTCTTTTGCTGGTCTGGCATAGAGAGGGCTGCGTGGAGAGGGAGAAGGTGGAGATATCTCTTCATTCAGGATTTGTCACTATGGTATAGTGTCCCTTATGCTGAGGGGATTAGGCAGGGGCTGGAGCTGTGGCGCCATCTTGTCGGCCTCCTTGTGCTGGCTGCAGGAAAAAGGCAGCCAGTTTCTGTGGACGCCAATCGTCCTTGAACTTGCGGAACATAATCGGTGTAGTCACGGGTGCTTCAGGCAGGATTTGGTCATGGATCTGGTGGCGAGTGGGTCCCCTGGATGCTGGTATTTGCCCTATTTGCTCTGGAGCTCAGTGCCTAGGCTGCCATCCAGATCGTATGCTTGCCACCCCCCCCCCCCCCACTATTTACTCATTTTTGCTGCCTGCACCAGTCTTTTCAGATGAATATTCCTGAGCAATGTGCATAATCAATGAAGCTCATCTTTGCCTTTAGGAGAGCATGTGACACAGTGTTTTTGTATTTTTATCAGTATAACTAACTTTTGAAGCTTATAAGAGATTTTAGTGGTTGGGTTACACCTATTTTGACATATATGCTTGAGTTCTCATTATATAATTTCATACGTGCCCTGACTGTCTGCATGGTGGGACCCCATTCTGTCGCAGGGAGTGAGGTTGCAGAGCTATGTATGACTGGTAGAGAGGGCACAGGCACAGCAGTGTGCCTCTTAACCACTTCAGCCCCGGAAAGTTTTACACCCTTAATGACCAGGCCAATTTTTGTGATATGGCACTGCATTACTTAAACTGACAATTGCACGATCGTGCGGCGCTGTACCCCCAAAAAAATCCTTTTTCTCACAAATAGAGCTTTGTTTTGGTGGTATTTGACACCTCTGTGTTTTTTATTTTTTGCGTATAATCAAAAAAAACAACAATTTTGAAAACAAAACCATATTTTTTACTTTCTGCTATAATACATATCCAATAAAAAAAAAAATCTAATTTCTTCATCAATTTAGGCCAATATGTATTCTGATACATTTTTTTGGTAAAAAAATCCCAATAAGGGTATATTGATTGGTTTATGCAAAAGTTATAGCGTCTACAAAATAGGGGATATTTTTAGGGCATTTTTATTTATTTATTTTACTTGTAATGGTGGTGATCAGAGATTTTTAGTGGGACTATGACATTGGACAGTGGACAGATCGGACACCTAGCTGACACTTTTGACACTTTTTTGGGAACCAGTGACATTATTACAGTGGTCAGTGCTAAAAATATACACTGACACTGTATAAATGACACTGGTAGGGAAGGGGTTAACATCAGGGGCGATCAAAGGGTTAACTGGAGTCCCTCAGGGTGTTTCTGTGTGGGGGGATGGGCTCACTGCATGGGCATTCTGATCCGTGTTCCTGGTTAGCAGGAAACTATATGAGAGTGTATATGCCTGACAGCACGGCAATCTGCTTGTTTACATTGGCAGACCGTCGTTCTGTCTCAGCAGGGAGTGTTTGCAGGTGGCCGGTGTCCACCAGGCCTGCTGATTGGCTCCCCCTGTGGCCAACCAGGCGAGTGACAAAATCACTTACAGATATATGATTTTGCTCAATAAAGCCGCCTTACGGCAGTATATGTACAGCAGACGGTCAGGAAGTGGTTGAATACAACATGCATGCAAGTAAAAGTGTGTAGTTACACAGGACAGTACTTTTACAGAGGTACTCTGTGTAATTAATTATTTACACTGTGAGAAGCTCATCTCTAAGCTCTCTAAACACAGTCCCCGTCTGGTCCCATTAATGAGTGGCATTAAAGGTACCACCATGCGCAGGCTGAGTTGGTCCCGCTCTCAACTACTTCAACCCTTATCCTCTTCTTTATATTCTTCTTTTGTCTCCTGCTTCTACTTTATACAGCATTCCATGTTCTGGTCAAGAGCAAGTATGTGCAAAATAATTGCAAAAAATAACACCAACCCTAGGGTGCCAAACAATAAATGAACTGTTTGGCAAAGCTGGCGTAAATATGCTGAGTGTGGGGAGCATTTAGGAAACTGTAATAGTTCCATTACAGAAGCAGCACTGCAGAGTTCCGTGGACTGGCCCCGGGGATAGCAGTAAAAAAATTCAGCTGACTCTTCATGTTATTATACAGGATTTACAGAAATGGCACCAACAGTTTACACAGCTCATTGCCAGCTGATGGGGATATAGCAAAATTGACTGAAGAGGAGAGCGAGAAAAAGTGTGCCTTTGAGGAGGAAGAGGAAAGAGAAATAAACAAAAAAATAATGTTTTGCAAACCCTGGCAGAAGTATGGTGGCAATGGAGGAGAAAGAGGAGGAGGAGAAAAATGACACGTTAGCAGGATTAGCTTGCTCTTGAGGAAGAGAAGGAGGAGGAAAAGGACATATAAGTGGCACTAGAAATAAAATTAAATGAAAATGTGCCCTTGAGGAGAAAGAAAAGGGTGCATTAGCAGCTCATTAAAGCAACTGCTATGAATCTCTGAAGGGGGAGGAGGAAGAAATGGGTGCAATAGTAGCAATTGCAACCACTTCACTACCTTTTAAGTGATTTACCACTGGCAGAGCAAAGAAAAAAAATGCTTCTCAGAGCCTCTCTAAACTATTAATCTGATATGTGTGTGTGTCTGAAAGAAATTTTAGGGAAAGTGGGCAGCCTATGGCCATAGAATTCAAGGCTTAACTTCTTGTTGCTGCTTGCCATTCCTGTTGTGTTGCTGAAGGATGGAAAACCTGCGGCTGTAGGTATTCCCCCTGAAACTTTGTCTAAGCCCCAGAATAGGCCAGGAGAAGTGGAAGCAGCATGGTAGCATTTAGCATGGGATGTGGCATATGATCTAGGAGACCTTTTGGGAAGACTGCTTGTTCTCAAGAGTCAAGGCTGGGGCTATAGAGGGGGAGGGGATAAAGATGCTATCACCATGATAGGCTGTACTGATGGGCACTGAAAGGTGGCACTTATGGGCACTGATAGGCAGCATTGACTGGCAACACTGATGAGCACTGATTGGCAGCACTGGTGGGCACTGATGGGCATCACTGGTGGGCATTGTTGGGACTGCAATAATAATCGGGACACTGATAATCAGTGCCCTGATTATCAGTGTAGATGTCCCTTTCACACAAGCCAGTTATCATCTCTCCTCTACTCACACTGTCAGTGTGAGGAAAGGAATGCCGATAACCAGCTTGTGTTTACATTGTGATCAGCTGTGATTGGCCCTTTACCCTGATCTGTGGTCAGCTGTGCTCGCAGCGGGAGCAATCAAGGGAGGACATCATACGACGTCCTTCCAGAACCGCCCAGCTGCACTGTAGCTGTAATTCGGCAATAGCGCAGTTACATAGTTACATCGTAGGTGAGGTTGAAAAAAGACACAAGTCCATCAAGTCCAACCTATGTGTGTGATTATATGTCAGTATTACATTGTATATCCCTGTATGTTGTGGTCGTTCAAGTGCTTATCTAATAGTTTTTTTTTTTACTATCGATCTCCCCGCTGAGTGGTGAATTAAAACCTGGAAGCTGATTGGTTTCTATGCAGAGTTGCACCATATTTTGCACACTCAAGTTTTAGTAAATCTCCCCCACTCCCCACTGATATATGTGACAAATTGGCAGTACATAAAAATAAACATCCAATGTAGCATCATGAATAATGTAATACCTATAGCCCTGCATGATCCAATCCACCTCTCTTGGTTTTATTCAGGATAATTTGAACATAGATGAGCCAAATAGAGTTGCTAGTTCAAAAAATAAATACATGACATGGGGAAGTCACTTGACAAACATACACCAACTATAGATGTGTTTTATTTAAGCAATGAGAGAATTCTAAAAGTTCCAAAAGTTGACATTTATGACAACACCAGTCATGAAATAATAGAAGAAAAACCCACCAAAAGAAGCTAATTTTGTGCAGAATTTAACCAAGAAAATCCACAGGTACATGGTAAGATATTTACTAAATGTTTACAGTGTAACTAGCATATTACTTGCACATTTAGGTTGTTCTTCCGCCATTGGTGGATCTGCGTGCACAGCCCACATTGCATCACTGGCAGTCCTTCATAACTACTTGGAAGAAGTGCGCTACTTCCTCAATGAATCAGCATGCATATGTAAACTGTAAAATGTAAAATAGGTTGTGGCGTGCTGATATGATAGTACTGCCCATTTTCAGGGAACCATGCTTTTGTCTTTTGAATATCAATGACAGAAAGGTTAAAAGAGCAAAAAAAAATGAAGATAAATGTTATGTTCTCTACATTCTCTGTTTTTTCAATTACAATAGGCATATTTACATTTTCAGTTCCATTCCTATTATTTATAAGTAATTTAGAGCACACTATACTACACTGATTATAAAGTTTTTAATTATTTAGCTAAGCTGAAAATTGAAGGTATCTTGATATATACTGTGCATTGATGTAGGAACCTAAGTAATTCACAGTTTACCATTGCTTTTCTATACCTATTAAGGTAGACAAACATGGTTTTGAAATCTTCATAAAACAATTCATTTTGCTTTTATTAATTCAAGACATATCTCATATAGCTAAGGGATTTAAATCTTTATTTTCCCTATTTCCTGGATGAAATTAGTGGACCAATTTTAATTTTGGATTTAAAACTCATTAATGCAAAGTACATTGAACTACCTCTGTTTGAAGATTAAACTGACATAAAAATTAGCTAAATGGCTCTTTTGAAGCAAAGGTAAACACTAATCAAAATGTTTTGAAATAATCTTAATAGTAATGGTGCATATTTATGAGATCAGTTATATCATATTTTACTTGGTGGAAAAAATATCAGAAATAGCAGTTCAAATAAGATCCAGAAAAATTGCAGTTACCATGAAATTACAATCTGTTATATTTAAAATTAGTAACGGAACAAACTGAATTTATTGGTGCTTCAAAGAACGAAATGTGCGAAAGAAAATCTATAAAAGATAAGCATCTATTCCCTATTCTCACCTGTGGTTACATACCATGGGTAATGAAGGAAAACAGAGGTTCTCCAAAGATTGCATGCCCTTCAAGAAAAGCTGTAGGCAGATATAAAATACCCCTCGTTAACTCAGATATGTATTCATTAAAAACATAATTAAGTGTATTTTAAATAGCTTAACAATGTACTGTATGAGAAATACGTGAAAAAGTTGCGCTACTGGTGAAACAAAAAAAAATACTACAAAACAGCAACTAGCATCAACAACATGACAAATTGTGTATACAAATTAAAAATATGAAATGCAGCGCTTAGGGAATACAAACCCCCCCAGGATCACCTTAGGAGTAAGTATTCAACTAATGAACCATAAGTGGTAAAAAATGTAATAAATGTGCAAACATACACTAAAAGGAGACTCCACTCTGTAGTCCTGTTATTTGATTTATGTCAGCAGCAGGCAGTCTGATCTGCTGCAAGAGATATCCTGTCCTGTGATCTTGGCACTCTGATTTGCCTTGGGCACTTGCACTGCAATCATTAGACTACCCCTCCCCCAGATCAGGAGTGCCTGATTTACAATACCCAAACAGAGCCAGTGCTCCATCCCATGGTCCCCATGTCCATCCCTCTGTCCCCATGTCCATCCCTCTGTCCCCATGTCCGTCCCTCTGTCCCCATGTCCGTCCCTCTGTCCCCCTGTCTGTCCCTCCGTCCCCCTGTCCGTCCCTCTGTCCCCCTGTCTGTCCCTCCGTCCCCCTGTCTGTCCCTCCGTCCCCCTGTCCGTCCCATGGTCCCCCTGTCCATCCCACGGTCCCCCTGTCTATCCCACAGTTCCCCTGTCCATCCCTCTGTCCCCCTGTTCATCCCTCTGTCCCTCTGTCCCCCTGTCCATCCCACGGTCCCCCTGTCCATCCCATGGTCCCCCTGTCCATCCCACTGTCCCTCTGTCCATCCCACTATCCGTCCCACTGTCCCCCTGTCCCTCTGTGCATCCCTCTGTCCATCCCTCTGTCCATCCCTCTGTCCCCCTGTCCATCCCTATGTCCCCCTGTCCATCCCTCTGTCCCCTTGTCCATCCATCTGTCCCCTTGTCCATCCCTCTGTCCCCCTGTCCATCCCTCTGTCCCCCTGTACATCCCTCTGTCCCCCTGTACATCCCTCTGTCCCACGGTCCCCCTGTCCATCCCACGGTCCCCCTGTCCATCCCATGGTCTCCCTGTCCATCCCTCTGTCCCCTTGTCCATCCTACTGTCCCTGTGTCCATCCCACTGTCCCCCTGTCCATCCCCTTGTCCATCCCCCAGTCCATCCCCCTGTCCATTCCACTGTCCATCCCTCTGTCCATCCCCCTGTCCATCCCCCTGTCCATCCCCCTGTCCATCCCCCTGTCCATCCCTCTGTCCATCCCTCTGTCCATCCCCCTGTCCATCCCTCTGTCCATCCCCCTGTCCATCCCTGTGTCCATCCCTCTGTCCCCCTGTCCATCCCACGGTCCCCCTGTCCATCCCACGGTCCCCCTGTCCATCCCACGGTCCCCTTGTCCCCCTGTCCATCCCATGGTCCCCCTGTCCTTCCCTCTGTCCTCTTGTCCATCCCACTGTCCATCCCACTGCCCCCCTGTCCATCCCTCTGTCCATCCCACTGTCCCCCTGTCCATCCCTCTGTCCATCCCACTGTCCCCCTGTCCATCCCTCTGTCCATCCCTCTGTCCCCCTGTCAATCCCTCTGTCCCCCTGTCCATCCCTCTGTCCATCCCTCTGTCCCCTTGTCCATCCCACAGTCCCCTTGTCCATCCCACGGTCCCCCTGTCCATCCCTATGTCCCCCTGTCCATCCCTCTGTCCCCTTGTCCATCCATCTGTCCCCTTGTCCATCCCTCTGTCCCCCTGTCCATCCCTCTGTCCCCCTGTACATCCCTCTGTCCCCCTGTACATCCCTCTGTCCCACGGTCCCCCTGTCCATCCCACGGTCCCCCTGTCCATCCCATGGTCTCCCTGTCCATCCCTCTGTCCCCTTGTCCATCCTACTGTCCCTGTGTCCATCCCACTGTCCCCCTGTCCATCCCCTTGTCCATCCCCCAGTCCATCCCCCTGTCCATTCCACTGTCCATCCCTCTGTCCATCCCCCTGTCCATCCCCCTGTCCATCCCCCTGTCCATCCCTCTGTCCATCCCTCTGTCCATCCCCCTGTCCATCCCTCTGTCCATCCCCCTGTCCATCCCTGTGTCCATCCCTCTGTCCCCCTGTCCATCCCACGGTCCCCCTGTCCATCCCACGGTCCCCCTGTCCATCCCACGGTCCCCTTGTCCCCCTGTCCATCCCATGGTCCCCCTGTCCTTCCCTCTGTCCTCTTGTCCATCCCACTGTCCATCCCACTGCCCCCCTGTCCATCCCTCTGTCCATCCCACTGTCCCCCTGTCCATCCCTCTGTCCATCCCACTGTCCCCCTGTCCATCCCTCTGTCCATCCCTCTGTCCCCCTGTCAATCCCTCTGTCCCCCTGTCCATCCCTCTGTCCATCCCTCTGTCCCCTTGTCCATCCCACAGTCCCCTTGTCCATCCCACGGTCCCCCTGTCCATCCCACGGTCCCCCTGTCCATCCCTCTGTCCCCCTGTCCATCCCTCTGTCCCCCTGTCCATCCCTCTGTCCCCCTGTCCATCCCTCTGCCCCCTTGTCCATCCCTCTGTCCCCCTGTCCATCCCACAGTCCCCCTGTCCATCCCACGTTCCCTCTGTCCATCCCTCTGTCCATCCCTCTGTCCATCCCTCTGTCTATCCCTCTGTCCCCTTGTCCATC
Source organism: Lithobates clamitans (assembly GCA_037952925.1). Taxonomy (NCBI): domain Eukaryota; kingdom Metazoa; phylum Chordata; class Amphibia; order Anura; family Ranidae; genus Lithobates; species Lithobates clamitans. Next base: position 2,601,433 of record JBBGZY010000470.1, read on the forward strand.
CCTCTGTCCCCTTGTCCATCCCTCTGTCCCCCTGTCCATCCCACGGTCCCCCTGTCCATCCTACGGTCCCCCTGTCCATCTTACGGTCCCCCTGTCCATCCCTCTGTCCCCTTGTCCATCCCACTGTCCCCCTGTCCATCCCACTGTCCCCCTGTCCATCCCTCTGTATCCCTGTCCATCCCTCAGTCCCCCTGTCCATCCCTCTGTCCCCCTGTCCATCCCCCTGTCCATCCCTCTGTCCATCCCTCTGTCCATCCCCCTGTCCATCGCTCTGTCCATCCCCCTGTCCATCCCTCTGTCCATCCCTCTGTTCATCCCTCTATCCTACTGTCCATCCCTCTGTCCCCCTGTCCATTCCTCTGTCCCCCTGTCCATCCCTCTGTCCATCCCTCCTTGTCCATCCCACTGTCCCCCTGTCCATCCCACTGTCCCCCTGTCCATCCCTCTGTATCCCTGTCCATCCCTCAGTCCCCCTGTCCATCCCTCTGTCCCCCTGTCCATCCCCCTGTCCATCCCCCTGTCCATCCCTCTGTCCATCCCCCTGTCCATCGCTCTGTCCATCCCCCTGTCCATCCCTCTGTCCATCCCTCTGTTCATCCCTCTATCCCCCTGTCCATCCCTCTGTCCCCCTGTCCATCCCTCTGTCCCCCTGTCCATCCCACGGTCCCCCTGTCCATCCCACGGTCCACCTGTCCCCCTGTCCATCCCACGGTCCCCCTGTCCATCCCTCTGTCCCCTTGTCCATCCCACTGTCCATCCCACTGCCCCCCTGTCCATCCCTCTGTCCATCCCACTGTCCCCCTGTCCATCCCTCTGTCCATCCCACTGTCCGCCTGTCCATCCCTCTGTCCATCCCTCTGTCCCCCTGTCCATCCCTCTGTCCCCCTGTCCATCCCCCTGTCCATCCCTCTGTCCCCCTGTCCATCCCTCTGTCCATCCCTCTGTCCCCTTGTCCATCCCACGGTCCCCTTGTCCATCCCACGGTCCCCTTGTCCATCCCACGGTCCCCCTGTCCATCCCACGGTCCCCCTGTCTATCCCTCTGTCCCCCTGTCCATCCCTCTGTTCCCCTGTCCATCCCTCTGCCCCTTGTCCATCCCTCTGTCCCCCTGTCCATCCCACAGTCCCCCTGTCCAACCCACGGTCCCCCTGTCCCTCCCACGGTCCCTCTGTCCATCCCTCTGTCCATCCCTCTGTTCATCCCTCTGTCCCCTTGTCCATCCCACTGTCCCCCTGTCCATCCCACTGTCCCCCTATCCATCCCTCTGTATCCCTGTCCATCCCACGGTCCCCCTGTCCATCCCCCTGTCCATCCCTCAGTCCCCCTGTCCATCCCTCTGTCCCCCTGTCCATCCCTCTGTCCATCCCTCTGTCCCCTTGTTCATCCCTCTGTCCCCTTGTCCATCCCACGGTCCCCCTGTCCATCCCATGGTCACCCTGTCCATCTTACGGTCCCCCTGTCCATCCCTCTGTCTGCATGTCCATCCCTCTGTCCCCCTGTCCATCCCTCTGTCCCCCTGTCTATCCCACTGTCCCCTTGTCCATCCCACTGTCCCCCTGTCCGTCCCTCTGTCCCCCTCTCCATCCCACTGTCCCACTGTCCATCCCACTGTCCCCCTGTCCATCCCATGGTCCCCCTGTCCATCCTACGGTCCCCCTGTCCATCCCACGGCCCCCCTGTCCATCCCACGGTCCCCCTGTCCATCCCACTGTCCCCCTGTCCATCCCTCTGTCCATCCCACTGTCCCTCTGTCCATCCCACTGTCCCCCTGTTACACTCACAGCACACTCCTGAATAGGAGGTGGCTACAGCAGCCATGGATAGATTCATGCAATGCATGAATCTATCCATAGTACACAGAGGGGGGCGGCGTCCGAGCGCCCCTAATGGACGCACCGCCACTGGAGCCCAGGTTGGCAACCCATGGACCACGATCTACCAGTCGATCGCATCCAGGTGACTGGTAGGTCCTGGGCTTGCCGACTTTCTGTCACTGATTGTGGATAAAGGCTGCAGCCGGCCACAGAACAAGAGAAGCAGGGCTTCTGGAGGTTGCAGATGGCCGTGGGGACATCAAGCCCGCCTCATGAGCCAATTCCTTGTCCATAGTTCAGGTGGAGTGATACCAATAGCACTCTGCCTCTCATTCTTGGTAGCGGAATACACAACACCTGGAAGTGGTGCAAGAAGTTAAGGTCAGTGGGCAAAATAGGGCACAGTAAAAGCTATGTGGGCACAATAGCAGCTATATACTGTAGGCACAATAGCATAAAGATGCTATTGAGCACATATAGATGCACAATACCAGCTATATGGGCACAACATGGCATGTGTACACCTTTGGCTGCTGCCTCTACAGCTAAAGGCGGTAGCAATTGGGGAAGGTAAAAGTGTGACTCGACCACCGGGTTTTACCAACCCCAATCTCATGTATAAAGAAGCCCTAAGGGTACCACAGCCAAATGCAGCTAAGGGCTGTTTTACAAGTGGAACAGGCACCACTGTTCCTCTAAAAAGTGATCTAAGATTGTTTGACAGGTTGTGAAAAGGCTGATTTAAAGCTCTAACTGCTATGCATGCAATTGCAGTTTGAAAGTACAACCATTGTAGGTGTAAACCAGGCGATAAAGAAGTAATATATCGCCTCCTCACCACCTGCCAAACACCTCTGAAAAGCAAAATGCGCGTGAATCAGTTTTCAAAGGAGCTTGCTCCAAGTTTCTGTGCAATTCAGTGTGGTGCGATTTTGCAGCCTATTATTTGAATGGTTGCAAATCGCACCAGACTGCACAAAAAATAGTGCATGCACTACTTTTCAAAAATGCACTGTGCCAAATAACATGATGCTACACTACCTTACCTTAACCTCTGGTGAGTTTTCACCCAGTGGGTGATGGTGCACAGAAGTAGCTGCTAATAGCTTGCAGAGGATTCAATATGCTTGTAGACCATTCTAATGAACTTTGTTGATGTGAAATTCTAATAGGGGTCACTTGTGTTGCACATTGCACTTTATATGCATGCACAGATTACACTTTTTTTGTTTGTAGCACATATTTAATGTATATATTTATTGATACTTTTAATGCTTTTATTACTTTCTTTGAATTATTGTGGCATATATTGAGGTGATTACCTTTAGGACATTTTGTAGTTTTTTTTGGGTATGGGACAACGTGCCCGACTGCATGGCCTGTTATCAATGTGTAACTGAGCTTTTAGATGGTTCTCTGGCTTCTTTGTGGCTGTTGAATTTTCCTTGTCAAAAGAAGTTTATTGAGTATACAATGTTATAAAGATACATAAAGTAAGTTTACAAGGATCTATAAAGTAAGCTCATTGTTTTACAGTAGGGTTTATATAGGTAAATATCATGAAATTTCAAATATTAAACATTGGGTTCACGTAAACCTAAATTAAAGATATATATCATTTCCTTAGTTACTTTTGTATGTATTTAAATGATTTATATCTACTATACATATTGTTTACAAGTAGAGTGTATATAGGTCAAATAAATTCTGATAATGAGCTTTAATCGTAAGGTGGAGAAAAGGAAAGAAAAAGAAGAAAAAGGGTTGAAAGGTAGAGGTATGGTCCACAAGGTTGTCCCGCTCGTCAGTTTATTATTCTTTTTAGTTCTCTTTGAAGCCTTAGAATGGGTGTCTCTGTAAGTCATTTAATCTGTTACCATGGCAACAGGACTGAGTCATTGAAGTTTGACAGGAACTGTTGTTTTATCCAAGGATGCCAAAGTTTTTCAAATTTTGGAATTTGATTTTGATCGATGGCTACCATCTTAACATGGGACATTGTATGATTCATTCTGTGAATTGTTTCTGCTAGTACTAATGTAGGAGATTTCCATGCCTTGGCCACTGTTTGTTTTGCAGCCGTTATTAGTTGGATCATAAGTTTAAATTGAGAGAGTGTTAACCATTTCGGTTTTAGATTAAGTAAAGTTAAATATGGATCTGGTTGTATTATTTTTTTAAATATTTTAGATGCAATTACAAAGACTTCCTTCCAGAAGGTTTGGATTACTGGGCACGTCCACCATATGTGTAAATATGTGCCTATTTCTGGGCATCCTCGAAAACAAAGAGCTGAGGTATTAGGTGAATATTTTGCCACTCTAGCGGGTACAAGGTACCAGCGAGTTAGGACTTTATAATTTGTCTCCAGTGCTAAGATGTTGGGTGAAGATGACTTAGATGTGAGCCATATGTTAGACCAGTCCGTGTCTTCTAAAGTTCGTCCCAGGTCCTCCTCCCACCTCTGAACGTAAGAGGGTCTATTAAGATTTGCTACTCCATATAATTGATTATAAAGTGATGAAATTGTACCTTTAGCAAATGGATCTTTTGTACAGATTGATTCAAAAATGGATAATTGGGATAATGGTGTATCCTCCTTTAGGAATGGTGTATAGAAATTTTTAAATTGGAGATATCTAAATATCTCAGAGTTTGGTAGATCATATTTTTCTCTAAGCGATGGGAATGAAAGGAATGATTTAGATGCTATGAAGTCATTTAGTGTCTGAATGCCTGATGTTGTCCAAGCTTTAAAAGAATTTGGGTAGATCCATGCCGGGTAAAAGGCCGGATTTCTGATAAAAGAAAGGAGAGGATTGTGTGGAGATTGTAACTGATATTTGGTTTTTAGTTTATCCCAGAGAGATAAGAAGTGTTTAGTTATGGGATTGTGAATTTTAAAGCGGTCTTTAGGATCAAGCCATAATAAATTTGATATTAATAGAGGGTCATTTTCTGAAGCCTCTATAAATACCCATAATGGGATTTCCTGTTTTGCATGGTATTTGGACAGACTGGCCAAATGTGCTGCTCTGTAGTAGTTAGTAAAATTAGGGTATCCCAGGCCTCCTTTATTTTTGGGAAGATGTAGTGTGTGTATAGGTATACGTGGTTTAGAAGAGCCCCATATAAATGATGTTGCTCTTTTTTGTACTATTCTCAAAAAATAGGAAGGAATTGGAATAGGGAGGACTCTGAATAGATAAAGCAATTTGGGTAGAATAGTCATTTTGATTGCATTAATCTTCCCTATCCAGGATAAAGGAAGTTGCGACCATTGTTTTATTAGATTTGTGATCTGTCTTAATACAGGAGGATAATTGGTTGAGAATAAGTCAGAATGAGATGCTGTTAAATGAATTCCAAGATATGGGATTGATTTTTCTGCCCATGTGAATGGGAGTGCAGCCCTAGCCGGGATCAATTCCATGTTTGTGAGTGAAATATTAAGCACTAGGCATTTCTTAGGATTAATCATAAGGCCGGATAGGGCTGCAAATCCATCAAGAGCTGGTATTAAGTTAGGACCAGAGACCTGTGGTGATGATAGAAAAAGTAATATATCGTCTGCAAATATACATAATTTGTGTGTAATACCTCCTACTTCAATGCCAATCATAGTTTGGTTTGTTCTGATGTATTGGGCCATGGGTTCGAGTATAAGGGCAAATAATAAGGGAGATAATGGGCAACCCTGTCGGGTACCTCTTTCGATATTAAAGGCTTCAGATTTGTATCCAGCATATTTTATATAGACTTTGGCTTTATTATATAATGCTTTGATCCATGTTAAAAAGTTGGGTCCAAAACCCCATTTTTGTAATGAATATTGCATATATTGCCAGGATACTGTGTCAAATGCCCTCTTAATATCGAGAGATAGAAAACATAAAGGGATTTTCCGTTTTTTAGCAATATGTGCCAATAACACTGCCCTGCGTATATTATCGCCTGCCTGTCTATTTGGCATGAAGCCTACTTGATCTCTATGTATTAATTTTCCTATAATGCTATTGAGGCATTTTGCTATTATTTTTGCTAATAATTTAATATCGAGGTTTAACAGAGAGATAGGCCGATAATTCACACAGGAAGTATCATCAGAAAGGGGTTTTGGGATCATACAAACAATTGCCATTAGTGTTTCTTGCCGAAAAGAATGTCCATCTAGAAGTTTGTTAAAAGTTTCAGTGAGAATGGGAGAGAGTATTTCTGAGAATGTTTTATAGTATAAAGCCGAGTAGCCGTCTGGGCCTGGTCTTTTGTTAAGTTTTAGGTCTTTTATGGCGTTAGCAACTTCATCTATAGTTATAGGCTCATCCAAACTGCTTTTTTGATTCTGAGATAACTCAGGTAAGGTTATTTTTGAGAAGAAGGATTCAGCCTCTGTAGGATTAAATTCATTGTTTGTCTTGTATAAAGTTGCGAGATGTAAGTGAAATTTATGGACTATTTTAACTGGATTACAAGTGTAAACATTTTTTGATGATTTCAAACGTATTGGTTTGAAAGATTTGTTAGTTGAATTTAATGCCCGAGCCAAATATGTACCTGGTTTGTTTGTATTCATGTAGAAATTGTGTTTGGAGCGTTTGAGGGATTTATCAACTGACTCAGTGAGAAATAGATCGTATTCCAATCTAGATTTTTCCAGATGAGATTTTGTACTCTGAGATGGATTATCTTGAAATGATATATAGACTGCATTAAAATTGAGTTCTAGTTTTTTTGCTAGATTTTTGCGTTCCCGTTTAAATAGTGCCATTTGTCTTTGTATTGTACCATGCAAGACAGGCTTATGAGCTTCCCACAGTGTTATTGGGGAGATGTCTGTTGTATTATTAATTGATATGTATTCCTTTAAAGCTTGTTCAATGGCCATCTGATGTAGTGGGTGTTTGAGCATTATGTCCGGTAAGTACCACGTTGGGTCATGTGGTTTTGGTATGGCTGAGGCTATAGTAGTGTATACTGCATTATGGTCAGACCACGGAATCGGAATTATATCTGATGCAATAATTTCTGGTATCATTCCTATTGTTAGAAAAATATGATCTATTCTGGTGAAGGTTTGATGAGGGTGCGAGAAATAAGTGAATTTCTTTTTCATTGGGTTACTTTCTCTCCACGAATCTACCAGATTGTATTTGGAAAGAAGTTGAGAAAAAGGTAATCTAGAGGTTATTTTGGATGGTGTAAAAGGTGATTTATCTAGAAATGGGAGGAGGACCTGGTTCGAATCCCCACACATTATCACTGTTCCTATTTTGTGTGTATTAATCACTTGTAATATATGTGAAAGGAATGGTGTAGGTTGTTTGTTAGGAGTGTAGTAGGTAATCACAGTGATTGCTGTACCCATTATATAACCCATGAGTATCAGGTATCTACCTTCTGGGTCTTTAATTTCTGATGATAAGGTGAATGGTGTGGATCGGTGAAAGGCAATTAGAGTTCCCCTTTGCTTGGTACAGGCAGAAGCCGTGTAAATTTGTTGATAAAATGGAGAAATATATTTTGGAGTAGAATCTTTGGTGAAGTGTGTTTCTTGGAGGCATACTATGTGAGCCTTCTTGTTATGGAAAGTACGGAAGGCTTTGGTCCTTTTTTGAGGGACATTTATTCCCTGAACATTCAGGGAAAGTATATTCAGTGGTGCCATGGCAACAGATCAAATAGTTTTGACTTACTTTTTGTTATGCAGAGCTGACTGCGCAGATTAACCTGTCTGGACTGAAGAGATGAATAAATAGAAAAGAAACCAGTGAATTCTGGAGTAAAGAATAAACAAAAAACATATGAGATTAGATGATACATTGTATAAATTATTTTTTGCAAGTAATCACAATTTACCCGTGAAAGAGAATAAATATCTCTCTCAGGGGAATAAGTGCCTTTGTCACACTCCCACATAATATGGTTGGGAGAATGAGGAGGGCTAATGGGGGTACACGGATCTTCCGCTTACAGGAGAGAAGTGCTATGTCAAAAGACATCAAAATGATGTTTCATTAATTGGAGTGCAGAATATAGTTTTTGTTGAAATTATTTATTCCAGGGTGGTTGTATATGGTTAGTCTTGCCCTAGGCTAAATAATTCAGTTAGAAAGGTACTGTTAATAACTTTGGTATTGATGAAGATAGTTTGAATTATTTTGGGATTTTAACCCTTTTAGAGTAAACAATTACATATTTTTTTCATATGTAACTGTTTAGATATGTTAACTCATAAAATTGAGGTTGTATTGCTTCAGATTAGAATAAACAAAAACATAATTATAGGAACTAGTTAGGTAATAATATATTTGTTTTAAGAAAAGAAAGAAAAAGCTTCCATTACTTCTGGATTATTGAACATATTTGTCCTAAAAAGTAATAAATCTATTGTTATTACATGATAATATATAACTGAACAAGAATTTCCTTATTTCACTTATATATTCTAAGGCTATATGAATCAGAAGTAATAAGAAATATAACTGGAATGTAACATGATCCCACACAGTGTGTGACTATCAGAATGCAGTTACATTCAGTTATAAATACAGGTTTTTTATAGAGAACCATCTCTTAGTATAATAAATGAAGAGATATCAGGAATTAGGATGTCAGTCCATTGAATCTTCTTGGTCCATGGATGATGTGGCATAACGGCCTCTTTTGTGAGAATGATGATTCCCATTTTGTTCTGAAATTTTCTGGGTGCTGCCTGAAGGTGAAGATGATGCCATTCTTCTGCGTGTGGGAGAGTTGCTGCTTGTGGGTTCTGTCAGATTTAATTTTAAAAGGGTTTGTTGTAGTTCATCTGCTGATCTGCTTCTGTAAATTGTACCTTGGTAGTTAAATCTGACTGAAAAGGGGAAGCCCCATTGATACATAATGTTGTGGCGTTGCAGTTCCATTACTTGGGGTTTCATGGATCGTCTTTTAGTAATAGTAAGTTGGGATAGGTCAGCAAAAATTTGATAATTGTGTCCTTGAAAATTAAGTTCCTTTTTTTCTCTTGCAGCAATTAGTATTTGTTCTTTCGTTCTGTAATAATGAAATTTTGTGATTATATCACGTGGGGGTCCATCTTTCTTTTTGGCTGTGAGGGCTCTGTGTACTCTGTCCAGTTCTAAACGTTCAATAGGGATATCTGGCTTTAGTTCTTGTAATAGAGCAGTAATAGTAGATTGCAGGTCTGTCACAGTTTCAGGTATTCCCCTTATGCGCAAGTTTGAACGTCTGGCTCTATTTTCGTAATCTTCGAGCTTAGATCGAAGTATTAAATTCTCTTCTTTTAATTGTTCCAATTCTGTTATATTTACTTGGGTTGTAATTTCAATTTCATCCATTTTTATTTCTAGGGCTGCGGTGCGGTTTCCCAGCTCTCTTATTTCTTTGGTTAGGCTTTTTGTTATTTGGTCTGAGGTTTTGTTTTAAAGCCTTATGAAGCATCTTTTCAAATTGTAATAATATTACTGGGGATGCTGAGGAGGCTTGTGGAGAAGTTTGTGAGAGGATTTGTTCTGTATCTGACTCAAATGGAGAGTCTTGCTGTGACATTTTCTGTCTGTGAGAGCGCCCTGATGCTGTATCTTGTGAGGTAACTGGAGCTGCTTTAGTTGCAGTGAGTGCCTGTGAGCTCTTTGTGAGGTGATTTTTATTTCTGCCACGGTTTCCTCCCAGTAGCATATTTCCTGCCCAAACTTTCACAGTTTGTTCCCTGGGGCAAAAAGGTTCAAATGGATACCTTTTGAGCCTGCAGGCTCCGCTTTGTCCTTCTCTTCTCTCCTCAGCGGTGTGGAGCTCTAACAATGCATGTCTGCTCCGCTAGGCTCCGCTCATCTCCCTCCGTGGCTGTTGAATTTTAATACCCAACTACTACACACTGACTTGAGGTTATTGCTGGCCCTGACATATGCTGGGGAGTATAATTGTCGGCCTCAATTGAGCTTATTTTACTTCACAATCTCTTGAGTGTACCTCCAGGCTCTTTTTAGCCTATACAAAGAGGGAAAGGTGGCACACTACAATAGATTAGACTATAGATTGGGAAGAATCACTGACATTTGGCCACACTCAATTTAGCCACACCCACACACACACATTTTGCGGTGCGCTTCGTGTGCCAGGTCAGCACCCTCTATTTTTGTTACAGCATCTGCACAGCACCCACAAAAATTTTGGCCTGCAGCCACCCCTGGTTGACATTTCTGTGGGAAGTAGAGCTGAGACCAGTGTCTACAGGGAAGCTGAAGGTGATACAGGATGCAGTTCACTCCACATGTGCTATTTTCTACAAGAGACTGAGAGTTCCTAGCCTGTAATGGGCACATCAGTGTACATCAGTATAAATCAATGATATTCTGATCATATGCTCAGGTACAAATGAATTACCAATGCAATTTGTGAATGTATCTTAATCATAACACATACAATTAGTTATTAACATGTAATGAATTCAGAAAACAGACCTCTAGTAATACTTTTCTGCATTACATAGCATTCCAACTGAACAGTCTTTGGGGTAAAGTGCAATTGTACTACGAGTGAGGTATTTGAAAAGGAAGCTGATAAATAAAGAACAAAACTATTAGCAAGAGGAAAAAATCTCCTAAACATGCAAATGCACAAGTAGTAGTCAGTCCAAGAGCGCTATTACTGCATCAAGGAGAAAAAACATTCACTTTAGAGAAAGCCTGTATAATCACTAAATTTAGTAACCAGGCAACCCCATTGTACACAATTCTAGTACAACAATGACATTTATCATTAAATGATTGGGTATTCTTCAAATGTTTTGATAATAAGCTAAATAACACGTTTAAAGAGTCCCTTTTGAGAACACAGCTAGTCATTATTTATCCTTTTTAAAAAGGGATCCCTGTATTAGGTTGCCACGTGACACCTTTAAAGGAAAAAAATATAAACAAATATATGCCATGACATACTGTCAAATAATCAGCAACATTTCTGGAAGCGCATACATAATCATTTATGAGCCTTGTCTAGCAGAAATCCTGAAACATCAATTGGAACACACACTGCCCTCCATTAAAGATTCAGTACCTAGGGTCTATCATTTATAGTCCTCAACAGAGTTCACCAGAATTCTGTGTGGGGCCTTTATTCAAATAATCATTTAACCAATTATTTACAAAAAAAAAAGTTCTGAGGCTGATCAAACAACTGCTGTACACAAATATATATACAATATATAATTGCATGTACAGTGATTATTTAATATAATATTAATATTATGTTAATATTTAATATTGTATGTTGAAGATTGTAACTCTTTCTGGAGTGCTTTTTGTCCTACTTGAGGAGATTTGGTATTTGGGCTGGATTTCTGGCAGACTTCTTGCCCTACAGCACGTGTGACCAGTTGCATGCACATGACTGGCTTGGGTATGCCCTCCAGGTACCTGTTCTGGATGTGCTCCAGTCTGGAGAGCTGGCAGTCTGGAACACTGCAGCTGAGGGCTTGGTTGTGGAAACACCCAGAAGTGATGTGATGTTTTGATGTAATGATGTGCACACTCTGTGTTTAGTGGGAAGCTGCCTAATTCCGGAACTGGAAGTGATGTAGTTCTGGGATGGAAAAGAAAGAGGACTGAAAAAGAGGATATGCAGAGCAACAGGTAATGGATGTCCCCTCCAGCACGGACCCCTAGGTTACTGGTGGTGGACAGTGTGCATACCATTTTTGAACCTACTTACAGTCCCTTCTGGACAAGATAAAGCACATACACAACACTGAGTTGTGAACTTGCATTTGATAATACACTTTGTCATAAGTCATCATGCTTTAATAACATTATATGAAGTTGTCAAAAGATCTATGGGAGATGAATTAATCAGATCGCCAACTGTGTGGCCAGTTTAAGAAATATAAGCTCTTTTCAATGTTCCATTATGGTTTTTCAAATAGCAATTCTCTGGCAATTTAAATCACTTTCAACCACTTCTCAACTGCAAAAATTAGATAATGTATCACGTAACACTAACATTTTCTATTAAAATCATGAAAGGATCTAAACTGTTGGTGGTAGGTTGGAGAGTCTGTTTATGCGGAATTGGGAGTGTGTCTTCACACGGAGTGGCACCGTGGACACAAACAAAAAGGGTGCAACTGTGCCACGTCCTATCAATTATGCAAAAAACAAAACAGAAGGGGCTTTTGGACTTTTTAGGCACGATTCTAGCAAACTGGTTAAAAAAATATATTTTTATTATCTTAGAAAATACATAGCAGACAAAACACAATGTCTAAAAACACACCACAACATGTGTATATAGTATTAAGAAATGCTCGCTATACAACACCATCTATAATCTATTGTTCGGATGTCTGGGTATACTATCCACAGCAAGATCAGTCCGAAATGGTGACTTGATAGCGGGTCTGTAGTCAGTTCAGATCATATAACATTTTTTTGGATACTCGACATGTTTCGCGTAGGATTACGCTTCTTCAGGAGCAATACACAATGTGTTGTGGCTATCAGAACATATAAACATAGTGAGAAACATGATAATTAATACACTGTATATAATCAAAAGGCAGACGTCTCCAAAGACGCCACATAAACAGTATTTAAAAGATAGATGCTGGTTCAAGCGGAGCAGGCAGAAGGGCGCGCCAACCAAAGGGGGCGATGAAAGGCTAGCTATGGGGGCGTACACAACATGATATTATATAGTGTTAAAAAAGGGGGGGTTTTGTCACTATAAGGAGAGTCCATAGGGTAGGTACAGATTTTGTTCCCAGTGCCTAGGGGGGGTAGAAAGGACATGAAGAGGGAAAGAGAAAAGGGAAGAAAGGGGGAGAGAGAAAATAGGGGGAAAGGGAGATAAAGAGGAAGGAGGAAGAAGAGGGGGAGGGAAATAGCGAGAGAGAAGAAAAGGAGAGAGGGAGAAAAAAGGGAAAAGAGGAGAGGAGAGAAAGAAAGAAAGAGAAAAACAGGTTAGAGAGGGAAGGAAAGAAGGATGGCAGGATAGGGGTGGGAAGAGGGGGAGGGGAAGGGGGGGGGAAAGGGAAAAAAGAAGAGACAGGGGGGGAGGGAACGGCCGGGGGGGAGGGGAGTGCTGGAGGGGAAGGATGGGGGGGGGGAAGGAAGAGGGGAGAAGGAGAGGGGGGGAGGAGAAAAGAGAGGGGGGAAGGAGAGGAAAAGAATGAGGGGACAAGGAAGGTGGGAAGGGAAGGGGAAGAGGGGAAAGAAGAGTAGGGAAGAGTTTAGAAGCTGGAGGGAATACTCACATTGTGGAACTCTTATATAGTCATAACAAAGGTAAAAGATCCGCACGCCCAAAACAGGGGCCAAAGGGCCAGCAGACAGATGTATCTACGACACGTCGGAATATATGTGAAAATGGTAAAGGCTTGTTACATGAGCCCGTTCCTAAGGGGAAAAAATAGTAAATATGTGGTGACAATAAAGATGTATAAATATAAAGGGGGGGTGTATGTATGTGTCTCGTGACATAACCCCCACCATGTTCCCACAACACTCACCAGTGTTAAGTTATTGTAGATGTAGTTTATATTGTTCTCATGTGACTCTGGATTTACACTTAGGTACTTTTAGGCAGGGGGTACCAGAAGCCCAATGTAGCCAGATGCAGTCTACCAGGGGTCTCTCCTAAAATATGAACAAGTACATAGGGGAAAAAAAGAGGGGGATACTAGAGTGGTAACTCTGTTGAAAAGGTAAATGTCCATCCATAAACAAAATGGCAGCTAAATGCTGTAGCAAACACAAGGGGTACCTGCATGTAATGACAACGAGATCTCCGGCGTGTGGTGTCTTCCTGGGGCTGAGACGGAATGCACACAATAGAAGGACGCCGTCCCATTTGTGTGCACGTCCCGTTTTTTCCCCTATGTACTTGTTCATATTTTAGGAGAGACCCCTGGTAGACTGCATCTGGCTACATTGGGCTTCTGGTACCCCCTGCCTAAAAGTACCTAAGTGTAAATCCAGAGTCACATGAGAACAATATAAACTACATCTACAATAACTTAACACTGGTGAGTGTTGTGGGAACATGGTGGGGGTTATGTCACGAGACACATACATACACCCCCCCTTTATATTTATACATCTTTATTGTCACCACATATTTACTATTTTTTCCCTTAGGAACGGGCTCATGTAACAAGCCTTTACCATTTTCACATATATTCCGACGTGTCGTAGATACATCTGTCTGCTGGCCCTTTGGCCCCTGTTTTGGGCGTGCGGATCTTTTACCTTTGTTATGACTATATAAGAGTTCCACAATGTGAGTATTCCCTCCAGCTTCTAAACTCTTCCCTACTCTTCTTTCCCCTCTTCCCCTTCCCTTCCCACCTTCCTTGTCCCCTCATTCTTTTCCTCTCCTTCCCCCCTCTCTTTTCTCCTCCCCCCCTCTCCTTCTCCCCTCTTCCTTCCCCCCCCATCCTTCCCCTCCAGCACTCCCCTCCCCCCCGGCCGTTCCCTCCCCCCCTGTCTCTTCTTTTTTCCCTCCCCCCCCCCTTCCCCTCCCCCTCTTCCCACCCCTATCCTGCCATCCTTCTTTCCTTCCCTCTCTAACCTGTTTTTCTCTTTCTTTCTTTCTCTCCTCTCCTCTTTTCCCTTTTTTCTCCCTCTCTCCTTTTCCCTTTTCTTCTCTCTCGCTATTTCCCTCCCCCTCTTCTTCCTCCTTCCTCTTTATCTCCCTTTCCCCCTATTTTCTCTCTCCCCCTTTCTTCCCTTTTCTCTTTCCCTCTTCATGTCCTTTCTACCCCCCCTAGGCACTGGGAACAAAATCTGTACCTACCCTATGGACTCTCCTTATAGTGACAAAACCCCCCCTTTTTTAACACTATATAATATCATGTTGTGTACGCCCCCATAGCTAGCCTTTCATCGCCCCCTTTGGTTGGCGCGCCCTTCTGCCTGCTCCGCTTGAACCAGCATCTATCTTTTAAATACTGTTTATGTGGCGTCTTTGGAGACGTCTGCCTTTTGATTATATACAGTGTATTAATTATCATGTTTCTCACTATGTTTATATGTTCTGATAGCCACAACACATTGTGTATTGCTCCTGAAGAAGCGTAATCCTACGCGAAACATGTCGAGTATCCAAAAAAATGTTATATGATCTGAACTGACTACAGACCCGCTATCAAGTCACCATTTCGGACTGATCTTGCTGTGGATAGTATACCCAGACATCCGAACAATAGATTATAGATGGTGTTGTATAGCGAGCATTTCTTAATACTATATACACATGTTGTGGTGTGTTTTTAGACATTGTGTTTTGTCTGCTATGTATTTTCTAAGATAATAAAAATATATTTTTTTAACCAGTTTGCTAGAATCGTGCCTGGAGAGTCTGTTTAGTCATCATTGCGAGTTAAAGATGGTTTGATGTTGTTTAAAGGTGAAGTATGACAAGTAAAAAAAAACAAAAAAACAACATACATATGGCTCTAAGCCTAATGCCCTGTGCACACGGGCGGACTTTTCGACCGAACTTGTCCGCTGGAACGAATCCGTCGGACAATCCGACCCTGTGTGGGCTTCATCGGACTTCCGATGGACCTTTTCAGTTGAAAATCTGACGGACTTTAGATTTGAAACATGTTTCAAATCTTCCCACTGAAACTCCGCCAGAGCCAGTTCCTATTGGGAAATCTGTTTGTCTGTATGCTGGTCCGACGGAACAAATACGACGCAGGGGCAGCTACAGCACTTGCCCACGCCCGTGACGTCACCGCCCCATCATGCCCCGGGCAGTGACATCATAAGGGGCGCCTCGGTGACCACGCCCCATGCCTATATAAGTCATTGCGCACTGCGCACACGGCATTACATCGGGAGAGAGACATCAGAAGAAGACAGGAGGGAAGAAGGCGAAGGAGAAGACCGGGCCAACGCTAGAAAAAGAGCTAGCAAAAGAGCAGAAAATAGCGAGGAGCACGGTAGAAGATACCGGAGAGCGGGAGAAGAACCGGAGAGTGCAGAGAAGTCGGAAGAGACCCCAGAAGTCGGAAGAAGACCCCCGGAGCTGCCTAATAAATTACTTTAAAAACCTGTCTAGTGTGTTTTTTTATTGACACTTTTTTCCCCTGGATTCCGGTAAGACCCCCGCCCGCAGACCCCGACAACCAACAGCCAGGGTTGTCGGGAAGAGGCCCTTGTCCCATTCAACATGGGGACAAGGTGCTTTGGGGTGGGGTGGGCCTCAGAGCGCCCCCTTCCCCAAAGCATCCACCCTCCATGTTGAGGGCATGCGGCCTGGTATGGTTCAGGAGGGGGGCGCTCGCAAGGTGCCAATCTTGCCGATAAAAGCGGCGAAATTGACTTCCTTTTCTAGTCCCGTCGTACCTCATCACGTTCAAAATGAACAGACTTTGGTCCATGTATGGGTAAGTCCGTTCGTTCAGAAGTCCGCTGTAACTCTGCCGAAAGTCCGTCTGGAAAACCGTCGGACCTAGTCTGCCGGAAAGTCCGGTTGTGTGTGGGCAAGTACATTCGTTCGGAAAGTCAGTCGGAAGTCCGCCGAAAGTCCGTCGGGAAGACCGTCTGACCTAGTCTGCCAGAAAGTCCGGTCGTATAAGAAATAAGTGGTCAAATGACTCGGTCCTCTCTGAGCATAGAGCGGTGACTATCAGGCCACTAGTATCACAACACTCTTTACTAGTTCTGCATATTCCTCAAGGAACACTTTGAAAACACATCAGATCTCAATGGGGAAAAATATCATGCTGGATATTTGTACTGATATGGACTGGGTAATGTGTTAGGAATGAAAGGATGCAACATCGTTTTATGGAAATGAAAATTATCAACCTACAGAGGGTTGAATTCAAAAACACCCCGAAAATCAAAGTGAAAAGATGATGCAGCAGGCTATTCCATTTTGCTGAAATTTCGTTTCAGCAATTCAAAATATTACTCAGTAGTTTATATGGCCTCCGCATGCTTGTATACATGCCTGACAACGTTGGTGCATGCTCCCAATGAGACGATGAATAGTGTCCTGGGGTATTTCCTCCCAGATCTGGACCATCACTGAGCTCCTGAACAGACTGAGGTGCAACCTGGCGGCATCGCATGGACCGAAACATAATGTCCCAGAGGTGTCCTATTTGATTTAGGTGAGGCGAGCATGGGGGCTATTCAATGGTATCAATACCTTCATCCTCCAGGAACTGGCTGCATACTCTCGCCACATAAGGCCAAGCATTGTCGTGCACCAGGAAGAATCCAGGACCCACTGCACCAGTGTGGGGTCTGGCAGTGGGTCCAAGGATTTCATGGCAGTCAGGGTGCCATTGCCCAGCCTGTAGAGGTCTGTATGTGCCTCCATGGATATGCCTCCCAGACCATTATTGACCCACCACCAAAGCAGTTATGCTGAACGATGTTACAGGCAGCATAAATCCACGGCTTCTCCAGACTCTTTCACGTCTGTCACATGTGCTCAGGGTGAACCTGCTCTCATCTAAAACACACAGGGCACCAGTGGCAGACCTGCAAATTCTGGTGTTCAATGGCCAATGCCAATCGAACTCCACTGTGCCAGGCAGTGAGCACAGGGCCCACTAGAGGACGTTGGGCCCTCAGACCACCCTCACAAAGTCTGTTGCTGATTGTTTGGTCAGAGACATTCACACCAGTGGCCTGATGGAGGTCATTTTGTAGGGCTCTGGCAGTGCTCATCCTGTTCCTCCTTGCACAAAGGAGCAGATACCAGTCCTGCTGATGAGTTAAGGACTTTCTATGGCCCTGTCTCCTAGAGGAACTGCCTGTCTTCAGGATTCTCCTCCATGCTCTTGGGAATGCGCTGGGAGACACAGCAAACCTTCTGAGGGAGGGGTTCTGTACTAAGGGACAGGAGTCTGTACTGAGGGAGGGGGTCTGTACTGAGGGACAGGGGTCTGTACTGAGGGAGGGGGTCTGCATTGAGGGACAGGGGTATGTTCTGAGGGAGGGGGTCTGCACTGAGGGACAGGGGTCTGTACTGAGGGACAGGGGTCTGTACTGCATGGAGAGGGAGGTCTGTGCTGAGGGATGGGGGTTTGTAGTGACTTATACATCATGACCACGCCCCCTAAAACGTCACAGTACCAGCATGCCCAGGGACTGTGACATCATAGGGGGGCAGGGTCTCCGCCTATATAAGTCAGAACGGAGCCTCAGAGAGCAGTCCAGCCGGAGAGAGCATCGTGTCAACATCTGGAGAAGAGTAGAGAAGACAAGAAGCCCAGAAGTCCGGACCTCCGCTGGCAAGAGAGCTACCTGAAGACAGCGGAGGAGCCGGCCGAAGAACTGGAACAGCGGGAGAAGAGGCTGGAGAGAGCGGAGAAGGGCCCCCCGAAGCCGGAGGAAGATCCCCCCCGAGCTGTTTAATAAATTATTTTAAAAACCTGTGTAGTGTGTTTTATTATTATTATTTTATTATTTTATTATTTATATATTATTTATTATTATTTTATTATTATTACACTTTTTCCCTAGGTGAATGGGTAGGGGTACCATGTACCCCATACTCATTCACATAGGGTGGGGGGCCGGGATCTGGGGGCCCTCTTATTATAGGGGGCTCCCGGATTCCGATAAGCCCCCCACCCGCAGACCCCGACAACCAACGGCCAGGGTTGTCGGGAAGAGGCCCTTGTCCTCATCAACATGGAGACAAGGTGCTTTGTGGTGGGGGGGCCCCCTCCCCCAAAGCACCCCCCCCATGTTGAGGGCATGCGGCCTGGTACGGTTCAGGACGGGGGGCGCTCGCTCATCCCCACCCCCTTTCCTTACCGGCCGGGCTGCATGCTCGGATCGGGGTCTGGTATGGATTTTGGGGGGACCCCCACGCCGGTTTTTCGGGATGCCTGCGACGGGGCTCGCAAGGTTTCAATCTCGCCGATAGAAACGGCAAGATTGACTTCCTTTTCTAGTCCCGTCGTACCCGAGTCACGTTCAAAATGAACGGACTTGTCCGTGTGTGGGAAAGTCCGTTCATTCTGAAAGTCCAGCGGAAGTCCGTCGGGAAGACCGGATTCCGGAAAGTCCGGTCATGTGTAGGCAAGTCCGTCCGTTCAGAAAGTCCAGCGGTAGTCCGCCGGAAGTCTGGCGGCAAGTACGCCGGACATAGTTTCCCAGAAAGTCCGACCGTGTGTACGCAGCATTAGTGTAGTGAGACCTCTGCACAGTGTTCATCTAAAGCTACAAGTTAGTGCAGTGCGTCCTGCTCACAGTGTTCAGCTAGATCCGTTCCTGTTATCTTCTTACTGACAGGCAGGCTTGTCTTGTTACAGTATTTACAGCTACCTGAAGAAAATTGCTGGTGTTCTCTTGATCCTGTTAGTACCACAGTCAGGCAGATAAACTATTTACAGTTAATGCAGTGCGTCCTGCTCACAGTTTTCAGCTAAAACTACAAGTTAGTGGGGTGCGTCCTGCTCACAGTGTTCAGCTAAACCTACAAGTTAGTGGGGTGCGTCCTGCTCACAGTGTTCAGCTAAACCTACAAGTTAGTGCGGTGCGTCCACCTCACAGTGTTCAGCTAAACCTACAAGTTAGTGCGGTGCGTCCTGCTCACAGTGTTCAGCTAAAACTACAAGTTAGTACTGTGCGTCCTGCTCACAGTGTTCAGCTAAACCTACAAGTTAGTGTAGTAAGACCTCTGCACAGTGTTCATCTAAAGCTACAAGTTAGTGCAGTGTGTCCTGCTCACAGTGTTCAGCTAGATCTGTTCCTGTTATCTTCTTACTGACAGGCAGGCTTGTCTTGTTACAGTATTTACAGCTACCTGAAGAAAATTGCTGGTGTTCTTTTGATCCTATTAGTACCACAGTCAGGCAGCTAGACTATTTACAGTTAGTGCAGTGCGTCCTGCTCACAGTGTTCAGCTAAAACTACAAGTTAGTGGGGTGCGTCCTGCTCACAGTGTTCAGCTAAACCTACAAGTTAGTGCGGTGCGTCCACCTCACAGTGTTCAGCTAAACCTACAAGTTAGTGCGGTGCGTCCTGCTCACAGTGTTCAGCTAAAACTACAAGTTAGTACTGTGCGTCCTGCTCACAGTGTTCAGCTAAACCTACAAGTTAGTGTAGTGAGACCTCTGCACAGTGTTCATCTAAAGCTACAAGTTAGTGCAGTGTGTCCTGCTCACAGTGTTCAGCTAGATCTGTTCCTGTTATCTTCTTACTGACAGGCAGGCTTGTCTTGTTACAGTATTTACAGCTACCTGAAGAAAATTGCTGGTGTTCTTTTGATCCTATTAGTACCACAGTCAGGCAGCTAGACTATTTACAGTTAGTGCAGTGCTTCCTGCTCACAGTGTTCAGCTAAAACTACAAGTTAGTGGGGTGCGTCCTGCTCACAGTGTTCAGCTAAACTTACAAGTTAGTGGGGTGAGTCCTGCTCACAGTGTTCAGCTAAACCTACAAGTTAGTGCGGTGCGTCCACCTCACAGTGTTCAGCTAAACCTACAAGTTAGTGCGGGGCATCCTGCTCACAGTGTTCAGCTAAAACTACAAGTTAGTACTGTGCGTCCTGCTCACAGTGTTCAGCTAAACCTACAAGTTAGTGTAGTGGGACCCCTGCACAGTGTTCATCTAAAGCTACAAGTTAGTGCAGTGTATCCTGCTCACAGTGTTCAGCTAGATCCGTTCCTGTTATCTTCTTACTGACAGGCAGGCTTGTCTTGTTACAGTATTTACAGCTACCTGAAGAAAATTGCTGGTGTTCTTTTGATCCTATTAGTACCACAGTCAGGCAGCTAGACTATTTACAGCTAGTGCAGTGCGTCCTGCTCACAGTGTTCAGCTAAAACTACAAGTTAGTGGGGTGCGTCCTGCTCACAGTGTTCAGCTAAATCTACAAGTTAGTGGGGTGCGTCCTGCTCACAGTGTTCAGCTAAACCTACAAGTAGGGATGAGCCGAACACCCCCCGGTTCGGTTCGCACCAGAACCTGCGAACGGACCGAAAGTTCGCACGAACGTTAGAACCCCATTGACGTCTATGGGACTCGAACGTTCGAAATCAAAAGTGCTCATTTTAAAGGCTAATTTGCATGGTATTGTCCTAAAAAGGGTTTGGGGACCCGGGTCCTACTCCAGGGGACATGTATCAATGCAAAAAAAACTTTTAAAAACGTCCGTTTTTTCGGGCGCAGTGATTTTAATGATGCTTAAAGTAAAAAAAAAAAGTGAAATATTCCTTTAAATATCGTACCAGGGGGGTGTCTATAGTATGCCTGTAAAGTGACGCATGTTTCCCGTGTTTAGAACAGTCCCTGCACCAAATGTCATTTTTAAAGGAAAAAATCTCATTTAAAACTGCTTGCGGGTTTAATGTAATGTCGGGTCCTGGCAATATGGATGAAAATCAGTGAGACAAATGGCATGGGTACCCCCCAGTCCATTACCAGGCCCTTTGGGTCTTGTATGGATATTAAGGGGAACCCCGCACCCAAATTAAAATAAGGAAAGGTGTGGGGCCACCAGGCCCTATATACTCTGAACAGCAGTATACAGGCGGTGCAAACAAGACAGGGACTGTAGGTTTGTTGTTAAGTAGAATCTGTTTGTAATTTTGAACGGGTACATTTTTAACGTGTTTAGCTCCAGCCAAAAAATCTTTTTTAAGCTTTTTGGAAAACATAAGGAAGGGTTATCACCCCTGTGACATTTGTTTTGCTGTCTTTCCTCCTCTTCAGAAGATTTCACCTCACTTTTTGTCCCAATGAAAAATGTTTTTTGAAAATTTGGGTTTTTTGTGGAACAAGGATTGGAAAGCATCAGTGGAAAGGAGAATTTTTTTTCCCATATTAACTCTTACAGGAGAGAATTTCCCTTCCTAGGGGTAGATTTCATCTCACTTCCTGTTGTCTCCTTCCGTTTGCAAGTAGGAGTCGTTTGTAAGTTAGATGTTTGAAAGTAGGGTCCTGCCCTATATACTCAGCAGAAATTTGGGCCTTAGGTGTTGCTGTGGCCACAACACTGTAAGCCCTCACAGGGCCCTGCTGTGAAATATTAGATCAAGAATTGTAATTACATGCCCCTGTTGAACAGGAGCTGAAAAATTAGGCCTTAGGCACTGGTGCTGGTGCCACAACACTGCAAACCCTTACAGACACTCTAGTTGGAACGCAGGAACGAGCCCTGCTGCAAAGTATTGCATCAAAAATTGTAATTACATGCCCCTGTTAGACAGGAGCAGAAAAATTGGGCCTTGGGCACTGGTGCTGGTGCCACAACACTGCAACCCCTCACAGACACTCTAGTTGGAATGCAGGAACGAGCCCTGCTGCAAAGTATTGCATCAAAAATTGTAATTACACGCCCCTGTTAGACAGGAGCAGAAAAATTGGGCCTTAGGCACTGGTGCTGGTGCCACAACACTGCAAACCCTTACAGACACTCTAGTTGGAACGCAGGAACGAGCCCTGCTGCAAAGTATTGCATCAAAAATTGTAATTACACGCCCCTGTTAGACAGGGGCAGAAAAATTGGGCCTTAGGCACTGGTGCTGGTGCCACAACACTGCAACCCCTCACAGACACTCTAGTTGGAAAGCAGGAACGAGCCCTGCTGCAAAGTATTGCATCAAAAATTGTAATTACATGCCCCTGTTAGACAGGAGCAGAAAAATTGGGCCTTGGGCACTGGTGCTGGTGCCACAACACTGCAACCCCTCACAGACACTCTAGTTGGAATGCAGGAACGAGCCCTGCTGCAAAGTATTACATCAAAAATTGTAATTACACGCCCCTGTTAAACAGGGGCTAAAAAATTGTGCCTTAGGCACTGGTGGTGGCGCCCAGAACCAAAAATGTTCTTACAAGCTATCAGCGTGATGATTGAGGAGGAAGAGGATAATTACTCAGGGATAGTCACTCAGCATCAGCATAGGCAGTCTTTGAAGGGATCTGAGATTTCAAAAAAAATTATTCGGTTACATCAGCATCAGGTGCTTGGTAGCTGGTGGTGATCCAAGACTGATTCATTTTTATGAAGGTCAGTCGATCGACCGAGTCGGTGGACAGACGCACCCTGTGATCGGTTACCACGCCTCCAGCAGCACTGAATGTGCGTTCCGAAAGAACGCTGGATGCAGGACAGGCCAGTAGCTCAATTGCATACTGTGCAAGCTCTGGCCAGTGATCCATCCTCAAGACCCAGTAACCCAGAGGATTTTCGATGGGAAAGGTGTCCAAGTCTGATCTTGCCCCTAGGTATTCCTGCACCATGTAAAACAGACGCTGGCGATGGTTGCTGGAACCGATCATACCTTGGGGCTGCGGACCAAAAAATTGTCTGAACGCATCGGTCAGACGGCCACCTTCTCCACCGCTCCTTCTTTGACTGACCGAAGCCTCAGCAACACGTTGTCCAGAAACAGGAGTTTGTAACCTCCCAGTCTCTGGGAACGCGTTGCACAGACCTTTCTGCAAGGCCTCCCGAAGATGTTTCATCCTCTGCTCCCTCTGCGATGGCAAGATAAGGTCCGCAACCTTACCCTTGTAACGTGGATCAAGGAGGGTTGCCAGCCAGTATTGGTCCTTCTCCTTGATACCACGAATACGAGGATCCTTACGCAGGCTTTGCAGGATCAGGGAGGCCATGCAGCGTAGGTTTGCTGAGGCATTCGGTCCGGAGTCCTCTGGGTCACTAAGGACGACATGGTCCGCAGCCACCTCCTCCCAGCCACGTACAAGTCCATGTGTTTCTTGGGACTGATCCCTTAAAGACTGCTGCTGATGCTGAGTGCCAGGCTCCACCTCCATACTGACACAATCTTCCCCCCCTCCTCCTCGTCCTCTTCCTGTGTGATCAGCGGGCACGCAGGAACACTGTCTGGATAAAGGGGGCCTTGAGAGCTAAGGAAGTCCTCCTCTTCCTGCCTCTGTTCTGCCTCAAGTGCCCTGTCCATTATTCCACGCAGCGTGTGCTCCAACAGGTGGACAAGGGGGACAGTGTCACTGATGCATGCACTGTCACTGCTCACCATCCTCGTGGCCTCCTCAAATGGTGACAGGACAGTGCATGCATCCCTGATCATGGCCCACTGGCGTGGGGAAAAAAAAACAAGCTCCCCTGACCCTGTCCTGGTGCCATAGTCGCACAGGTACTCATTGATGGCCCTCTGCTGCGTGTGCAGCCGCTGCAGCATGGCCAACGTTGAGTTCCACCTGGTGGGCATGTCACAGATTAGGCGGTTCTTGGGCAGGTTAAACTCCTTTTGGAGGTCCGTCAGCCGAGCACTGGCATTATATGACCGGCGGAAATGCACACAGACTTTCCTGGCCTGCCTCAGGACATCCTGTAAGCCCGGGTACCTGCCCAAGAACCACTGCACCACCAAGTTAAGGACGTGAGCCAAACAGGGCACATGGGTCATTTGTCCCTGTCGGAGGGCAGAGAGGAGGTTGGTGCCATTGTCGCAAACCACCATTCCTGCCTTAAGTTGGCGTGGCGTCAACCACCTCTGAACCTGCCCCTGCAGAGCTGACAGAACCTCTGCCCCAGTGTGGCTCCTGTCCCCCAAGCACACCAGCTCAAGCACCGCATGGCATCTTTTGGCCTGCGTACTTGCGTAGCCCCTTGAATGACTACGGAGCACCGCTGGTTCCGAGTAAGAGGCCATGGAGGAAGAAGAATAGGAGGGGGTGGTGGAGAGAGGTGTGTCACAATCATTAGCATTTTGGAGGCGTGGTGGCGGAACAACCTCCAACACTACTGCACCTTGTCCTGCATCCTTCCCAGCTGCCAGCAGAGTCACCCAATGCGCCGTGAAACTTAGGTAACGTCCCTGTCCATGTCTGCTGGACCATGAGTCAGCGGTAATATGCACCTTACCGCTGACCGCCCTGTCCAGCGAGGCATGGACATTGCCTTCCACATGCCGGTAGAGAGCCGGAATCGCCTTCCGTGAGAAAAAGTGGCGTTTGGGTACCTGCCACTGAGGAACCGCACATTCCACAAACTCACGGAAGGGGACAGAGTCTACCAACTGAAAAGGCAGCAGTTGAAGTGCCAGCAATTTTGCCAAGCTAGCATTCAACCGCTGGGCATGTGGATGGCTGGGAGCAAACTTCTTTCGGCGGTGCAGCAGCTGGGGCAGGGAAATTTGCCTGGTACAATCTGACGTCGGTGTACCAAAAGCAGATTGCCCACAAGTACTTGGCTGTGACACACCTAATTCTACACCTTCATTCCTCTCAGTGCAGGTCTCAGAGAGGACTGAAGGTCTAGTGGGGTTGGAAATCTCAGCTGATGAGGAGCAAGGAGAGGTCCTCTTTGTTCTTTGGTGTGGGTCTTTTAGATGCGCTTGCCAACGAACTGCATGGCAGGTCAACATATGTCTGGTCAAGCATGAGGTACCCAAGCGGGAGATGTTTTGGCCACGTGAGATACGCTTAAGACATATGTTGCAAATAGCAGCAGTGCGATCTGATGCACTCGTCTCAAAAAAGGCCCACACCAAAGAACTTTTTGAATAACGTGCAGAGACTGCAGCACCCTGCACATGTGATGCAGTCAATGTGCTGCCCTTAGGCTGGCCCCTGGAGGGCATCCTGCCTCGTTGGTGATGTGCCGCCTCCTCCTCCTCCTCCTCTCTCCTATCAGGCACCCACGTTGAGTCAGTGACCTCATCATCCCCTCCCTCCTCATCACTGGTGCAACCCTGGCAGTATGCTGCAGCAGGGGGAGCATGACTGCCAGATTGCTGTCCTTCTTGGGCACCCCCTCTGTCCGTGCTCATGTTACTGCCTTCATCGAGCTCAGTATCATCATCAGAGCCTTCCAAACGCTGGGCATCCTCCTGGAGCATGTACCCAACACTGTGGTCAAACAGTTCGAGGGACTCCTCAGGAGGACATGGTGGAGCTAGGGAAGGAGTCACTGATGACATTGAGCCGAGGGAAGAGGCCGCTGCTTTGTCAGACAAAGCACCCTGGGCATGGGTGAGAGAGGATGAGGAGGATGAGGACGGCTTGGTCATCCACTCGACAAAGTCTTCCACATGTTGCGGCTCAACACGGCCAGCTGCCGAAAAAAAGGCCAAGCGTGTCCCATGGCCACGTGCTGATGAGGATGCACCGTCTCCACGACCAGCACTAGACACAGAGCCTGCTTGCCCTCTCTTATTGGCTTGTGACTGTCTGCCTCTCCTTCTTGGCCTTCCAGACATACTAATGGCCTGTAGCTGCACTAAGCTGGGATATATATATATATATATATATATATATATATATATATATATATATATATATATACTGCAGCTAGCAAAATCAACTGCCTGCCTGTAGTATGAGAACACCACCAACCTTCTACAGGTAGCTTTAGCTGAACACTGTGAGGTGGACGCACCCCACTAACTTGTAGGTTTAGCTGAACACTGTGAGCAGGACGCACTGCACTAACTGTAAATAGTCTAGCTGCCTGACCGTGCTACTAATAGGATCAAAAGAACACCAGTAATTTTCTTTAGGTAGCAGTAAATACTTTAACAAGACAAGCCTGCCTGTCAGTAGGAAGATAAAAGGAATGGATCTAGCTGAACACTGTGAGCAGGACGCACTGCACTAAATGTAAATAGTCTAGCTGCCTGACCGTGGTACTAATAGGATCAAAAGAACACCAGTAATTTTCTTTAGGTAGCTGTAAATACTTTAACAAGACAAGCCTGCCTGTCAGTAGGAAGATAACAGGAATGGATCTAGCTGAACACTGTGAGCAGGACGCACTGCACTAAATGTAAATAGTCTAGCTGCCTGACCGTGGTACTAATAGGATCAAAAGAACACCAGTAATTTTCTTCAGGTAGCTTTATATACTGTAACAAGACAAGCCTGCCTGTCAGTAGGAAGATAACAGGAACGGATCTAGCTGAACACTGTGAGCAGGACGCACTGCACTAAATGTAAATAGTCTAGCTGCCTGACCGTGGTACTAGTAGGATCAAAAGAACACCAGTAATTTTCTTTAGGTAGCTGTAAATACTTTAACAAGACAAGCCTGCCTGTCAGTAGGAAGATAACAGGAACGAATCTAGCTGAACACTGTGAGCAGGACGCACTGCACTAAATGTAAATAGTCTAGCTGCCTGACCGTGGTACTAATAGGATCAAAAGAACACCAGTAATTTTCTTCAGGTAGCTTTATATACTGTAACAAGACAAGCCTGCCTGTCAGTAGGAAGATAACAGGAACGGATCTAGCTGAACACTGTGAGCAGGACACACTGCACTAAATGTAAATATTCTAGCTGCCTGACCGTGGTACTAATAGGATCAAAAGAACACCAGTAATTTTCTTCAGGTAGCTTTATATACTGTAACAAGACAAGCCTGCCTGTCAGTAGGAAGATAACAGGAACGGATCTAGCTGAACACTGTGAGCAGGACGCACTGTACTAAATGTAAATAGTCTAGCTGCCTGACCGTGGTACTAATAGGATCAAAAGAACACCAGTAATTTTCTTCAGGTAGCTTTATATACTGTAACAAGACAAGCCTGCCTGTCAGTAGGAAGATAACAGGAACGGATCTAGCTGAACACTGTGAGCAGGACGCACTGTACTAAGTGTAAATAGTCTAGCTGCCTGACCGTGGTATTAATAGGATCAAAAGAACACCAGTAATTTTCTTCAGGTAGCTGTAAATACTGTAACAAGACAAGCCTGCCTGTCAGTAGGAAGATAACAGGAACGGATCTAGCTGAACACTGTGAGCAGGACGCACTGCACTAAATGTAAATAGTCTAGCTGCCTGACCGTGGTACTAATAGGATCAAAAGAACACCAGTAATTTTCTTCAGGTAGCTGTATATACTGTAACAAGACAAGCCTGCCTGTCAGTAGGAAGATAACAGGAACGGATCTAGCTGAACACTGTGAGCAGGATGCACTGCACTAAATGTAAATAGTCTAGAAGATAACAGGAACGGATCTAGCTGAACACTGTGAGCAGGACGCACTTTACTAAATGTAAATAGTCTAGCTGCCTGACCGTGGTACTAATAGGATCAAAAGAACACCAGTAATTTTCTTTAGGTAGCTGTTAATACTGTAACAAGACAAGCCTGCCTGTCAGTAGGAAGATAACAGGAACGGATCTAGCTGAACACTGTGAGCAGGACGCACTGCACTAAATGTAAATAGTCTAGAAGATAACAGGAACGGATCTAGCTGAACACTGTGAGCAGGACGCACTTTACTAAATGTAAATAGTCTAGCTGCCTGACCGTGGTACTAATAGGATCAAAAGAACACCAGTAATTTTCTTTAGGTAGCTGTTAATACTGTAACAAGACAAGCCTGCCTGTCAGTAGGAAGATAACAGGAACGGATCTAGCTGAACACTGTGAGCAGGACACACTGCACTAAATGTAAATAGTCTAGAAGATAACAGGAACGGATCTAGCTGAACACTGTGAGCAGGACGCACTTTACTAAATGTAAATAGTCTAGCTGCCTGACCGTGGTACTAATAGGATCAAAAGAACACCAGTAATTTTCTTTAGGTAGCTGTTAATACTGTAACAAGACAAGCCTGCCTGTCAGTAGGAAGATAACAGGAACGGATCTAGCTGAACACTGTGAGCAGGACGCACTGCACTAAATGTAAATAGTCTAGAAGATAACAGGAACGGATCTAGCTGAACACTGTGAGCAGGACGCACTTTACTAAATGTAAATAGTCTAGCTGCCTGACCGTGGTACTAATAGGATCAAAAGAACACCAGTAATTTTCTTTAGGTAGCTGTTAATACTGTAACAAGACAAGCCTGCCTGTCAGTAGGAAGATAACAGGAATGGATCTAGCTGAACACTGTGAGCAGGACACACTGCACTAAATGTAAATAGTCTAGAAGATAACAGGAACGGATCTAGCTGAACACTGTGAGCAGGACGCACTGCACTAAATGTAAATAGTCTAGAAGATAACAGGAACGGATCTAGCTAAACTGAATACAGTGTATATATATATATGCAACACCTGGGATGCATATATATACACGATACACTGTAAGTGCAGCTAACTGACTGACTGTTCTGCCTAATCTATCTAACTCAAATCAAACACTGTCTCTCTGTCTATCTCTTTCAACGCCGGAACACACACTACACAGGGCCGCCGTGCAGGCGGCCTTATATAGTGTGGGGCGTGTACTAAATCCCCTGAGCCATAATTGGCCAAAGCCTCCTTGGCTTTGGCCAATTACAGCTCTCTGCTCAGGCGGTGCTGTGATTGGCCAAGCATGCGGGTCATAGTGCATGCTTGGCCAATCATCAGCAAGCAATGCACTGCGATGCCGCAGTGAATTATGGGCCGTGACGCGCCACACGAATTTGGCGCGAACGGCCCATATCGTTCGCAATTCGGCGAACGACCGAACAGAGGATGTTCGAGTCGAACATGGGTTCGACTCGAACACGAAGCTCATCCCTACCTACAAGTTAATGCGGTGCGTCCACCTCACAGTGTTCAGCTAAACCTAGAAGTTAGTGCGGTGCATCCTGCTCACAGTGTTCAGCTAAACCTACAAGTTAGTGTAGTGAGACCTCTGCACAGTGTTCATCTAAAGCTACAAGTTAGTGTAGTGCATCCTGCTCACAGTGTTCAGCTAAACCTACAAGTTAGTGTGGTGCGTCCACCTCACAGTGTTCAGCTAAACCTCCAAGTTAGTGCGGTGCGTCCTGCTCACAGTGTTCAGCTAAAACTACAAGTTAGTGCTGTGCGTCCTGCTCACAGTGTTCAGCTAAAACTACAAGTTAGTGTGGTGCGTCCACCTCACAGTGTTCAGCTAAACCTACAAGTTAGTGCGGTGCGTCCTGCTCACAGTGTTCAGCTAAAACTACAAGTTAGTGCGGTGTGTCCTGCTCACAGTGTTCAGCTAAAACTACAAGTTAGTGCGGTGCGTCCACCTCACAGTGTTCAGCTAAACCTACAAGTTAGTGCGGTGCATCCTGCTCACAGTGTTAAGCTAAAACTACAAGTTAGTGCGGTGCATCCTGCTCACAGTGTTCAGCTAAAACTACAAGTTAGTGCGGTGCGTCCTGCTCACAGTGTTCAGCTAAAACTACAAGTTAGTGCTGTGCGTCCTGCTCACAGTGTTCAGCTAAACCTACAAGTTACTGTAGTGAGACCTCTGCACAGTGTTCATCTAAAGCTACAAGTTAGTGCAGTGCGTCCTGCTCACAGTGTTCAGCTAAAACTACAAGTTAGTGCGGTGCGTCCACCTCACAGTGTTCAGCTAAACCTACAAGTTAGTGCGGTGCGTCCTGCTCCCAGTGTTCAGCTAAAACTACAAGTTAGTGTGGTGCGTCCTCCTCACAGTGTCCAGCTAAACCTGCAAGTTATTTTTTTGCGAGCTCTGCACAGTGTTCAGCTAAAGCTACCTGTAGAAGGTTGGTGGTGTTTTCTTGATCCTATCACTACCGCAGGCAGCTAAAAAATCTACAAGTTAGTTTTTTGCGAGCTCTGCACAGTGTTCAGCTAAAGCTACCTGTAGAAGGTTGGTGGTGTTCTCATACTACAGGCAGGCAGTTGATTTTGCTAGCTGCAGTATCAGTACATATATATATATATATATATATATATATATATATATATATATATATATATATCCCAGCTTAGTGCAGCTACAGGCCATTAGTATGTCTGGAAGGCCAAGAAGGAGAGGCAGACAGTCACAATCCAATAAGAGAGGGCAAGCAGGCTCTGTGTCTAGTGCTAGTCGTGGAGACGGTGCATCCTCATCAGCACATGGCCGTGGGACACGCTTGGCCTTTTTTTCGGCAGCTGGCTGTGTTGAGCCACAACATGCGGAAGACTTGGTCGAGTGGATGACCAAGCCGTCCTCATCCTCCTCATCCTCTCTCACCCATGCCCAGGGTACTTTGTCTGGCAAAGCAGCGGCCTCTTCCCTTGGCTCAATGTCATCAGTGACTCCTTCCCTAGCCCCACCATGTCTTCCTGAGGAGTCCCTCGAACTGTTTGACCACAGTGTTAGGTACATGCTCCAGGAGGATGCCCAGCGTTTGGAAGGCTCTGATGATGATACTGAGCTAGATGAAGGCAGTAACGTGAGCACGGACAGAGGAGGTGCCCAAGAAGGACAGCAATCTGGCAGTCATGCTCCCCCTGTTGCAGCATACTGCCAGGTTTGCTCCAGTGATGAGGAGGGAGGGGATGATGAGGTCACTGACTCAAAGGTGGGTGCCTGATAGGAGAGAGGAGGAGGAGGCGGCACATCACCAACGAGGCAGGATGCCCTCCAGGGGCCAGCTTAAGGGCAGCACATTGACTGCATCACACCCTAAAGCTCCACATGGGCAGGGCGCTGCAGTCTCTGCGCGTTATTCAAAAAGTTCTTTGGTGTGGGCCTTTTTTGAGACGAGTGCATCAGATCGCACCGCTGCTATTTGCAACATATGTCTCAAGCGTATTTCGCTTGGCCAAAACATCTCCCGCTTGGGTACCACATGCTTGACCAGACATATGTTGACCTGCCATGCAGTTCGTTGGCAAGCGTATCTAAAAGACCCACACCATAGAACAAAGAGGACCTCTCCTTGCTCCTCATCAGCTGAGATCTCCAACCCCACTATATCTTTAGTGCTCTCTGAGACCTGCACTGAGAGGAATGAAGGTGTAGAATTAGGTGTGTCACAGCCAAGTACTTGTGGGCAATCTGCTTTTGGTACACCGACGTCAGATTGTACCAGGCAAATTTCCCTGCCCCAGCTGCTGCACCGCCGAAAGAAGTTTGCTCCCAGCCATCCACATGCCCAGCGGTTAAATGCTAGCTTGGCAAAAGTGCTAGCATTTCAACTGCTGCCTTTTCAGTTGGTAGACTCTGCCTCCTTCCGTGAGTTTGTGGAATGTGCGGTTCCTCAGTGGCAGGTACCCAAACGCCACTTTTTCTCAAGGAAGGCAATTCCGGCTCTCTACCGGCATGTGGAAGGCAATGTCCATGCCTCGCTGGACAGGGCAGTCAGCGGTAAGGTGCATATTACCGCTGACTCATGGTCCAGCAGGCATGGACAGGGACGTTACCTAAGTTTCACGGCGCATTGGGTGACTCTGCTGGCAGCTGGGAAGGATGCAGGACAAGGTGCAGTAGTGTTGGAGGTTGTTCCGCCACCACGTCTCCAAAATGCTAATGATTGTGACACACCTCTCTCCTCCACCCCCTCCTCTTCTTCTTCCTCCAT
Organism: Lithobates clamitans; assembly: GCA_037952925.1. Taxonomy (NCBI): domain Eukaryota; kingdom Metazoa; phylum Chordata; class Amphibia; order Anura; family Ranidae; genus Lithobates; species Lithobates clamitans. Next base: position 2,633,443 of record JBBGZY010000470.1, read on the forward strand.
GGCCTCTTCCTGTGCTTTGTCCTCGGAACCAGTGGTGCTCCGTAGCCGTTCAAGGGGCTACGCAAGTACGCAGGTCAAAAGATGCCATGCGGTGCTTGAGCTGGTGTGCTTGGGGGACAGGAGCCACACTGGGGCAGAGGTTCTGTCAGCTCTGCAGGGGCAGGTTCAGAGGTGGTTGACGCCACGCCAACTTAAGGCAGGAATGGTGGTTTGTGACAATAGCACCAACCTCCTCTCTGCCCTCCGACAGGGACAAATGACCCATGTGCCCTGTTTGGCTCACGTCCTTAACTTGGTGGTGCAGCGGTTCTTGGGCAGGTACCCGGGCTTACAGGATGTCCTGAGGCAGGCCAGGAAAGTCTGTGTGCATTTCCGCCGGTCATGTAATGCCAGTGCTCGGCTGACGGACCTCCAAAAGGAGTTTAACCTGCCCAAGAAGCGCCTAATCTGTGACATGCCCACCAGGTGGAACTCAACGTTGGCCATGCTGCAGTGGCTGCACACGCAGCAGAGGGCCATCAATGAGTACCTGTGCGACTATGGCACCAGGACAGGGTCAGGGGAGCTTGGTTTTTTTTCCCCACACCAGTGGGCCATGATCAATGATGCATGCACTGTCCTGTCACCATTTGAGGAGGCCACAAGGATGGTGAGCAGTGACAGTGCATGCATCAGTGACACTGTCCCCCTTGTCCACCTGTTGGAGCACACACTGCGTGGAATAATGGACAGGGCACTTGAGGCAGAACAGAGGAAGAAAGAGGAGGACTTCTTTAGCTCTCAAGGCCCCCTTTATCCAGACAGTGTTCCTGCGTGCCCGCCGATCACACAGGAAGAGGAGGAGGAGGAGGAAGATTGTGTCAGTATGGAGGTGGCACTCAGCATCAGCAGCAGTCTTTAAGGGATCAGTCCCAAGAAACACATGGACTTGTATGTGGCTGGGAGGAGGTGGCTGCAGACCATGTCGTCCTTAGTGACCCAGAGGACTCCGGACTGAATGCCTCAGCAAACCTAGCTGCATGGCCTCCCTGATTCAAGGAGAAGGACCAATACTGGCTGGCAACCCTCCTTGATCCACGTTACAAGGGTAAGGTTGCGGACCTTATCTTGCCATCGCAGAGGGATCAGAGGATGAAACATCTTCGGGAGGCCTTGCAGAAAGGTCTGTGCAATGCGTTCCCAGAGACTGGGAGGTTACAAACTCCTGTTTCTGCACAACGTATTGCTGAGGCTTCGGTCAGTCAAAGAAGGAGCGGTGGAGAAGGTGGCCGTCTGACCGATGCGTTCAGACAATTTTTTGGTCCGCAGCCCCAAGGTATGATCGGTTCCAGCAAACATCGCCAGCGTCTGTTTTACATGGTGCAGGAATACCTAGGGGCAAGATCTGACTTGGACACCTTTCCCATCGAAAATCCTCTGGGTTACTGGGTCTTGAGGATGGATCACTGGCCAGAGCTTGCACAGTATGCAATTGAGCTACTGGCCTGTCCTGCATCCAGCGTTCTTTCGGAACGCACATTCAGTGCTGCTGGAGGCTTTGTAACCGATCACAGGGTGCGTCTGTCCACCGACTCGGTCGATCGACTGACCTTCATAAAAATGAATCAGTCTTGGATCACCACCAGCTACCAAGCACCTGATGCTGATGTAACCGAATAATTTTTTTTGAAATCTCAGATCCCTTCAAAGACTGCCTATGCTGATGCTGAGTGACTATCCCTGAGTAATTATCCTCTTCCTCCTCAATCAACACGCTGATAGCTTGTAAGAACATTTTTGATTCTGGGCGCCACCACCAGTGCCTAAGGCACAATTTTTCAGCCCCTGTTTAACAGGGGCGTGTAATTACAATTTTTGATGCAATACTTTGCAGCAGGGCTCATTTCTGCGTTCCAATTAGAGTATCTGTGAGAGGTTGCAGTGTTGTGGCACCAGCACCAGTGCCTAAGGCCCAATTTTTCAGCCCCTGTTTAACAGGGACCTGTAATTTCAATTTTTGATGCAATACTTTGCAGCAGGGCTCATTTCTGCGTTCCAACTAGAGTATCTGTGAGAGGTTGCAGTGTTGTGGCACCAGCACCAGTGCCTAAGGCCCAATTTTTCAGCCCCTGTTCAACAGGGGCATGTAATTACAATTCTTGATCTAATATTTCACAGCAGGGCCTATTTCTGCACCCACCAAGAGCGAGTGAGGACTTATGCCCCGTACACACGGTCGGACATTGATGGGACATTCCGACAACAAACTCCTAGAATTTTTTCCGACGGATGTTGGCTCAAACTTGTCTTACATACACACGGTCACACAAAGTTGTCGGAAAATCCGATCATTCTGAACGCGGTGACGTAAAACACGTACGTCGGGACTATAAACGGGGCAGTAGCCAATAGCTTTCATCTCTATTTATTCTGAGCATGCGTGGCACTTTGTGCGTCGGATTTGTGTACACACGATAGGAAATTCCGACAACGGATTTTGTTGTCTGAAAATTTTATAGCCTGCTCTCAAACTTTGTGTGTCAGAAAATCAGATGGAAAATGTGTGATGGAGCCTACACACGGTCGGAATTTCCGACAACAAGGTCCTATCACACATTTTCTGTTGGAAAATCCGACCGCGTGTACGGGGCATTACAGTGTTGTGGCACCAGCATCACCACCACCAAAGGCCCAATTTTTCTGCCCTTGTTCAACAGGGGCATGTAATTACAATTCTTGATCTAATATTTCACAGCAGGGACCATTTCTGCACCCACCAAGAGCGAGTGAGGACTTACAGTGTTGTGGCACCAGCACCACCACCACCAAAGGCCCAATTTTTCTGCCCTTGTTCAACAGGGGCATGTAATTACAATTCTTGATCTAATATTTCACAGCAGGGCCCTGTGAGGGCTTACAGTGTTGTGGCCACAACAACACCTAAGGCCCAAATTTCTGCTGAGTATATAGGGCAGGCCCCTACTTTCAAACATCTAACTTACAAACGACTACTTGCAAATGGAAGGAGACAACAGGAAGTGAGATGAAATCTACCCCTAGGAAGGGAAATTCTCTCCTGTAAGAGTTAATATGGGAAAAACATTTCTCCTTTCCACTGATGCTTTCCAATCCTTGTTCCACAAAAAAACCCAAATTTTCAAAAAACATTTGTCATTGGGACAAAAAGTGAGGTGACATCTTCTGAAGAGGAGAAAAGACAGCAAAACAAATGTCACAGGGTTGATAACCCTTCCCTATTTTTTCCAAAAAGCTTAAAAAAGATTTTTTGGCTGGAGCTAAACACGTTAAAAATGTACCCGTTAAAAATTACAAACAGTTTCTACTTAACAACAAACCTACAGTCCCTGTCTTGTTTGCACCGCCTGTATACTGCTGTTCAGAGTATATAGGGCCTGGTGGCCCCACACCTTTCTCTATTTTAATTTGGGTGCGGGGTTCCCCTTAATATCCACACAAGACCTAAAGGGCCTGGTAATGGACTGGGACCGTTTGTCTCACTGATTTTCATCCATATTGCCAGGAACCGACATTACATTAAACCCGCAAGCAGTTTTAAATGAGATTTTTTCCTTTAAAAATGACATTTGGTGCAGGGACTGTTCTAGACACGGGAAACACGTGCCACTTTACAGGCATACTATAGACACACCCCAGGTACGATATTTAAAGAAATATTTCACTTTTTTTTTTTTTTTACTTTAAGCATCATTAAAATCACTGCTCCCGAAAAAACAGCCGTTTTTAAAAGTTTTTTTTGCATTGATACATGTCCCCTGGGGTAGGACCCGGGTCCCCAAACCCTTTTTAGGACAATACCATGCAAATTAGTCTTTAAAATGAGCACTTTTGATTTTGAATGTTCGAGTCCCATAGACGTCAATGGGGTTCTAACGTTCGTGCGAATTTTCGGTTCGTTCGTAGGTTCTGGTGCGAACCGAACCGGTGGGTGTTCGGCTCATCCCTAATCCCTATGTATATCCCACTGGGCAACAGCCCTAAAAATTCTCAATAGGTGGTACCTCACACCACAAGTATTGGTGAATCGCTACCCAGGCACTCACTCCCCATTATGCTGGAGGAAATGTGGGTGCTTGGGATCATCAGTCACATTTGGTGGTACTGCCTGAAAATTACAGATAAACCACCCGTTACCCCTCGAAACAGCTCTTTTGGCATCGTAATAGACAAATGGCCGAGCAAATTCCATATCTTTATCACCCACATTCTTATAGCAACTAGAAGAGCATTAGCAAGCATCTGGAGTTCAGATGTTCTTCCCTCCTGCACCAAAGCTATCAACTTTTTAAACACACATGCAACCCTCAAACAAATCTTTGGAAAACTTCATATTTTTTTTTTTTAGTTGTATATAATTGTATATAATTGTATATAATTACCCAATTATTATAGTTCTCCCATAGCATCTTTATGGTGACCATTTTAGTAGTCACTAACTTGCTTCTTAAAATTTTAATTCCTTAACCACTTCAATACCAGGCACTTTTACACCTTCCTGCCCAAACCAATTTTCACCTTTCAGCGTTGTTGCAATTTGAATGACAATTGCGCGGTCATGCTACACTGTACCCAAACAAATTTTTTAACATTTTGTTCCCACAAATAGAGCTTTATTTTGGTGGTATTTGATCACCTCTGCATTTTTTAATTTTTGCGCAACAAATAAAAAAAGACCAGAAATTTTTAAGAAAAAAAAGTTTTTCTTTGTTTCTGTTAATTTTTTTTGTAAATAAGTACATTTTCTTCTTCAATGATGGGCACTGATATGGCTGCACTGATGGCACTGATAAGGCAGCACTGATGGGCACCGATGAGGTGGCACCACTGAGGTGGCACTGGCGAGGTGGCACTGATGGGTACTGATAGGTGGCACTGATGGGCACTGATAGGTGGCACTGGTATGCAGCACTGATGGGCACTCATAGGTGGCACTGATGGCCACTCATAGGTGGCACTGATGGGCACTCAGAGGCAGCACTGATGGGTATTTATGGGTGGCACTGATGGGTACTTATAGGTGGCACTGATGGGCATGGATGGGCACTGATAGGGGGCACTGATGACACGGATGGGTGGCATTGCTGGGCATCACTGATTTTTTTTGTTTTCATAATGCTGCCAGTCAGTGCCCATTTGTGGGCACTGATTGGCATTGATTGGAAATATGTTGGGACATGTGGATGGCCATGGGGGATGTACCTGGCCATCCACATATTATGTGCTTCCCTGGTGGTCTGAAGTGGGCATCCTAGGGGCGGATGTGGTGATAAACAATCAGTACAGACCCCCCTGTCAGGAGAGCCAACGATCAGCTCTCCTTTACTCTATCAGGCGCGAGTAAGGAAAAGCCAATCAACAGCTCTTCCTATTTACATCGTGATCACTGTGATTGGACACGGCTGACCACATGGTAAAGAGCCTCCGCTGGAGGCTCTTTACCGAGATCGGTGTAGCGGTGTGTCAGACTGACACATCACACCACCGATCGCCGCGATGCGCGCCCCCCAAGGGCGCACGGAGGCTGTTATCCTGCAGGGCATCATACAACGAAACAGGTGACCCATGTCTCCTATTGCTGTATAGATAAAGTAAATTAGTAATGCTTCTCCATATTATACGTTTGCATATGGAAACTAAGGTTGTTTTTATGAGATATGGTGGGCATGGACTGAATCATCTTTAGTGGCATTGATTTGATTTGATTACATTTTTTTTAATCTCCTGACATTTAAAATACAGTAAAACCTTGGATTGCAAGTAACTTGGTGTGCGAGTGTTTTACAAGATGAGAAAGATCTTTTTATAACTTTTAACTTGATAAACGAGTGAGGTCTTGCAATACGAGTAGTGGCTTGTCACAACTGAGAATAAGGCACGATTCACACTGCGGCGACTTGGGATCCGACTTGTTAGACTCCAAGTCATGTGACATGTGATATCCCATTTTAGTCAATGAGAGCTGTCTTAATTAGCCCTACTGAAGTTGCTCCGACTTTAGAAAAGGTTCCTGTACTACTTTGTGGCAACTTCTATTTTTCCTTTATTTTTGGATATAATAGGATGGCTTGGAACCTTTGTCATTTTGTACGGCTATCTGGAGCTCTAGAGAAATTTCCCCTCACTTACTGTCACAGTAAAAGTGGTTTCATTACACAGAAAAGGAGAGAAAATATGCAAAAAGGCTTCTTCCTGGAAGCACTTCTGGGTTCAGAGCTGTTAAACCCCAGATGCTCTCGCTGGGGAAGAAGCTGATCGAGGAGTCTGTGCTCAGTCCGCTTCAACAACATGCAGAGGTGATATTGGAGTTTAATGGGCCTCCAATGTCGGCCTAGAGAACTTATCACCTGCACTATGCTATCACCTAGGAAGCTTGCCTATGGATAGTTTTGAGTAACAAAGTTTTTTCCATTCACAGAAAAACATAATTTTGAGGCTTGATATATTTGGTATCTATTTCCTAGATATAGCCTGACCTTTACTGGGAAAGTAATTCCAAAGTAGTTTTCAATATTTTTAATTTGCAGCTTGCTTTAAAATAATTTGTGGTTATCCCGCTATACAGGTCCTTGTTCAGGCACTTCCTGTTATAGGAGGATGACAATGCACTGTTCCTTTCTCCCATTTGTGCTCCTGATTATTACCCTGCTATACTAGCTTCCAATGGAGAATGCACATGGCCTTACACAAGCAAGAATATATTAAAAGTCAACCAGCGCTAATCACATAATATTTAAACTGAAGCAGCTGTGATACTGAGGATAAACTTATCAAATCCCAAATAAAGAATTCATAAAAAGCAGTACAGCGCATAAAATTAATCACTAAAGCAATAATATCAGTAAGAAAAGTCCATAATGAAGAGTTTACAACATATGATCCAAAAGTGCGAGTGACATCCACACTAGATGAGTGACTGTAGTGAGAAAAAAACCTCCACCAACGATAACCTCAGCCGCTCACCTCAGCCTTTGGACCCCTGAATAAATCAGTCAGGTCAAAACAGCATATCACTCAGAGGGAAGTATAACAGGAGCAGGTACACTTGTAGCTGGTCAGAGATCAAACATTGTGGAGCTCGCAGTGGTCACATGAAATAAAATAAAGAACATCTAGTGCTCTCTGTATGTTGCATAAAAGTATGTAATAGAGAGATAATAGGAAAACTTACAAACAGAGCACTGTGCCCCAGTGCGAAGGATAAAAGCCAAATAGGATGATCCACGGAGATCAGCGAGCGAGACGCGGGTGACGTCACGATCCGAGTCACGTGATATGTTCCGTATGCGTTACGTCCCTTGTAATGGGCGGGACTTCTTCAGCGGCGACGGCATGATGTGATCCACTCGCTAATCTCAGCTGATCGGAACAGCCAATGGGCTTCAGTGTATACTAAACACCATGGTAACCCAATTACGGAAACAAAGGTAATGGTTCTTATGCGAGAACAACAAAGTGGTCAGTATTTGGCGATGATGTAAACAAACACGATATCACCCACAATGACTATGTGAATGTTATATCACTAAAATGACAATATAAAATATATATAAAACCTTCCATATAGGATATATAATTTTTGAAACAACCTGTGTACTAGCTCGATTCCGTGGAACATCCTGGTACATTACACAAAAATACTGGATCAAAAATTTAGACACAATACTTCAACATAAAACTCAAAAAGTTATCGATCTGAAATAAAACAGTTGACGTCAAACTCGACGTTCAAGCCTGTAGGTAAAAGAACCTTGGTCTCGTGAATCCAATGGGATTCCCTATGACTAAGTTGGCAAAGAAAGTTTCCTCCCCTCCAATGTTTATTGACTTTTTCAATGCCCCAGAATTTCAATCCTCTGGGGTTTTGACCGTGTCCTCTTTTGAAATGTTTGGAAACATTATGAGTTTTTAATCCTTTTTTAATGTTATTGACATGTTCACCTAGACGAACATGGAGGGGCCTAGAAGTCCTTCCAATGTACTGGAGGCCACAGCCACACACCAGCATATAAATGACCCCAACTCTCGTACAGGTGATCAATTGGTCAATTTTGTATTCCTTGCCGGTGGAGGTGGCAGTGAATTGTTTACGTTTTTTGTTGTTACATTTGGAATGTTTGCAGGCTGTGCAATGCCCACAAGCATAGAAACCTGAAAGGAAAGAAAACAATTGTCTGATTGTATGGGGGGGTCTACCACTCCAGGTGCTAAACGGTCTCTCAAAGACGGAGCTTTTTTGTAGATAAAGGACGGGCGTGGTGGCAGCAGGGGACCCAGTGCCCGATCTTGCTTCAAGATCGACCAGTTCTTCGCAACCAACTTCTCAAATTGTTTATTTTGAACATTATAGTTGAGTATCATTTTAAATTTGGGAGCGTTAACATTGGTATCCCTGACTTTTTTTAGAGACCAACTCAGACCTGTCCATAGCTAAAACTTTTTCCATATCGCTTTTTAAAACCTGTTTATCATAGCCTTTTTCACAAAATTTAGAGGTAAGCAGCGAGTGAGTCTCACAAATTGTCCCTTAGGTATATTACATAGCCATGATTTATGGTGACAGCTCTCCAATGGGATAAAAGAATTACGATCTGTGGGTTTAAGATAATTACATAATCCAAACCTATCATTATCCTTCTGTATCTCCAAGTCTAAGAACAGCATTTTTTCTTCACTAAAGTTCCAGGAAAGCTGGATATTTTTGGTGTTTGCATCAAGTTTTTGTACAAAGGCATCAAGACTGGATTGATCACCCTCCCAAATCATTATAAGGTTGTCTATGTACCGTTTGTAACAAACTAATTCTGGGGGACGGTGTTGGAACACCACATCTTCCTCCCAGTGGGCCATGAATAAATTGGCCACACTGGGAGCAAAACGGGCACCCATCGCAACGCCCTTCTTTTGTAAATAAAATTGACAGTTGAACCAAAAATAATTCTTGGCTAAACAAAAGCTCAAGCACTTTAAGAGAAATTCTTGTGCCTCACTGAGAGGTCAGAGAACTCAGATAGAGCCCATTGGACTGAGGACAAAGCGTCCTCATGTCCAATAATGGTATAAAGGGACCCTACATCTGCTGTCACCAAGATGCTTGAGGAAGAGCATCTAGTTGATTCAATAATTTGAATAATGTGTTTTGTGTCTTTGGCTTTTATCCTTCGCACTGGGGCACAGTGCTCTGTTTGTAGGTTTTCCTATTATCTCTCTATTAAATACTTTTATGCAACATAAAGAGAGCACTAGATGTTCTTTATTTTATTTCATGTGACCACTGCGAGCTCCACAAGGTTTGATCTCTGACCAGCTACAAGTGTACCTGCTCCTGTTATACTTCCCTCTGAGGGATATGCTGTTTTGACCTGACTGATTTATTCAGGGGTCCAAAGGCTGAGGTGAGCGACTGGTGTTATCGTTGGTGGAGGTTTTTATCTCACTACAGTCACTCATCTTGTGTGAATGTCACTCGCACTTTTGGATCATATGTTGGAAACTCTTCATTATGGACTTTTCTTACTGATATTATTGCTTTAGTGATTAATTTTATGCGCTGTACTGCTTACACAAGCAAGGTCCAATGTTGTCACCATTAGGAAAAACACTCTGAGAAATGCCATGCAGCAATTGTTGGCGTGCATGCATGTGGACAAGTGGCTGCTGAGAGGCTATAGGGAAATGTGAAAAGTAGTTTACTAAAAAGGACATGACAGTTGTTTATGATACACAGAACTTTAGAAAGTTAAATCTCAATTAATTGGGGTTTACAATATTATAATTCATTCAATTATTCATTCAAGCAAATGTCACAATAATTAGTCAAAACATTGTACTAATTGAAAAACACATTAGTTTTCCTTTCAATAAATGCTGCAATAGATAGGACATGTGAGCTATTTCCACATACTTTACAACATAAGATTTCAAGAGAAGGTTTTCTATATACCGTATATACTCGAGTATAAGTCGTTCCGAGTATAAGTCGAGGCCCTAATTTACCACAAAAAAAATGGGAAAAACTTATTGACCCGAGTATAAGACGAGGGTGAGAAATGCACAGCTACTTTAAGTGGAAAAGAGGGTCAACAATGCCCATTTGCAGCATCACTGTGCCCATTTGCACGTCTCACTGTGCCCATTTGCAGCCATAGGTCCCCTGAACTTCAAACTGGGTAGTTAAGGGTTCCTAGATGCCCCCTAGCTGCAGCCAAAATTTGGGGTCTCTGAACCCAAAGGGTCCCGAAATGACATTGCTGCAGATAAGACATAGTTGACCAAATTTGGGGCCCCGTATCTCGGGGCCACTTAGTGCTAAGAACCCCAAATTTGGTGTGCAAACCCAGTGGAACTAGCACCATAAAATTTCCAAAGCTGGGGTTTCTAGCACCAAGTGGCCCTGAGATACCGGGCCCCAAATTCGGTTCAGAAAATGTCAAGCACTTTTCTGCAGCAGAGAATGACATTTTCCGAACCGATTTTGGGGCCCCGTATCTCGGGGCCACTTAGTGCTAGGAACTTCAGCTTTGTATATGTTGTGGTACCAGGTCCACTGGGTTTGCATACCAAATTTTGGGTTGCTAGCACCAAGTGGTCCTGAGATACGGGGCCCCAAATTCGGTTCGGAAAATGAAATTTTTTGCTGCAGAAAAGTGCTTGACTCGAGTATAAGTCGAGGGGGGCACTTTCAGCACAAAAAAATGTGCTGAAAAATTCGACTTATACTCGAGTATATACGGTATACCCTGAATACATGCATTTCTAAATCTTGTGCATACGTAATGGTAGTGGCAATGAGATGTCAAGTGTAGGGAGACAGGTCGAAAATAAATAATCAAGAGGTATCTCAGCTATATGTATCATGGCTCTTAGCAACAAGAAGATGATTTATTTGTCACAGGCAAGATTTCAAATAATCATTTCTGACAAACAATGTGTGATCACATATTTTAGTGAAAAGACTCTGCTTAAAGCCATGTTATATTCCTGCAGAAAGCAGGGTCTGTTTTAGAAAAAAGGGGCCTTGGTAAAAAATAAAAAAAGTCGGCCTGTATCCTGAAATTCTGTACTGCGAACAAAGAGCATTAAACAAATATAAACAGTGAGGTCTAAACTGCGGATGGTCAGTTGCCGGAAAAGCAAAGCATGGGTGTGGATTTATAAGATGTACTTTTATAGTGATGCCAGCAGTATAATAACTCATAATATTTAAAATGATTTGTTTTTTAAAATAAAGCAGTAACCCCAATATAACTCCTGTCTGGAGAAGTTTTGCAACAGGAATTTAAAAAGTATTTTTGCTTTTCTGTAACAGAAAGGAAATATAGATAATGAGTTAGTTTGCAATTCTAGGTAGGGGTAGTGCAAGCTCATGGAGTTGGAACAATATTCAAGAAAGACTAATTACGTTTGCTGGAACATTTTACTTTATTCAGTTTTAGCATTTGCCTAAGTCTATCATCACATCTATATCACTGAATGTGTGAATTTTGTTACTTAACCACTTCCCGCCTGGCCTATTGTCAAATGACGGCCATATGGGATATTCATTGTTCTGGGTGGACATCATATGACATCCTCCTGGAATGTGCCACGTCCACAGCTGTGGGACCACACAGTGACACGATCTGTCACTGGCTTTGTCTGCTGGACACAGCCAATGACTGATCAGTGTACCGGCCTGATGCTGGTGCCATGTGATCGCTATGACAAATCACATGACAATTGTAAACAATGGATGGCTTCCTTTCATGCCATCCATTTTCTACGATTGTATTGCTAGCTGTAATTGGTCACAGTGATTACATGCTACAGAAAGGGGCAATCACAGCCCATCTGTTCCATGTGATTATTTGTGGCTAATCACAGCTAATCACAAGAAAAGTCACTGCATGAATCAGTTTCATTCATTACAAATTCACTGGTATAAACAATCATAATGTGTATAAAAAAATTAAAAATCCCGATCAATTCCCCAGAGTAGTAAAATGTTACTATGGTAACATTATATTGCTCTGGTCACAGTGTGTTAAAAAAAATTATTAAAGAAAAAGGAAAAAAAGATTAACTTTTTTTTTACATACTGTCACTAGTCAGTGTCCCTGATCACTGCCACAGCCTTTATATGAAGCCGTACTGCACTGGTCAAAGTATGGGGAAAAAAGATTGTAAACATTTTTTCTTTAATTTCCTCATTTTCTAAAAAAATGTGACAAAAAACTACAACTTCAAAAAACTCACTATGACTCTTACTTTAAACCTTGGGCTGTCTACTTTGCAAAAAGGGGTCATTTGGGGGATATTTGTACTGTTCTGGTATTTTCGGGCCTCAAGAAATGAGATTGTTGATGAGTCATTAATACATCAGGATTGATAGATTTTCAGATATATATTATAGTTTATGGACTCTATAACTTTCCTACAGACTAAATAATATACACTGATTTGGACTATTTTCATCCCAAAAAAATTAGCAGAATACATTTTGGCCTAAATTTATGAAGAGGCAGGGAGGGGGTGAAAGTGTCCTGTATTGAAGTGGTTATTAAGTAGTTATTAAATTGTTTATTTGTTTATTTATTTATTTATGTTTTTAGTTAGATTTATTTATTAGAAAAACAAACATTTTGTACAAATTAAATACAAATATACAAATAACAACAAAAAGACACAACCTAAATGATAATAAAAAAAACACACGATCCCACCACAGCACAGATAAATATACAACATTAAGACTACAAAAAGTATAAAAAGGTTAATTTAGGCTTTCTAAATGAAAAAAAATCTAACCAGCATTTCTACATGCGGTCAAATTAAAACATGGCATTGAGTAGAAAGTATATTTGCTTCTATATTTGCAATACTCTTATTGAAATCGTGGACCCATTCAGATATCATAGGTGGAAAAACCGAAACCCATTTAATGACAATCATTCTTCAGGTGATAAAGAGTACTCTAGAAACCCCCAGGAGTTTATACTCATCCAAAAAAGAAGAATCAAAATGCCCTAAAATACATGACAGTGGATCTATAGTTAGAGAAAGGCCTGTTACATTATTAATAATTTGTATAACTTCTGTCCAGTATCATTTAAGCTTAGGACAGTGCCACAGCAAGTAAAACAGGCCTCCCTGCGGTTGACCACATCTGTTACAGAAAGAATCTTGCCATATACCTATACTACCAAGAAAATGCAGAGACCGATATACCCGATGGATAATGAACAATTGTGTTAGCTGATACAAGGAAGAAAGAGAGACAAGAGGAATCCTTTGCAGGAACAGATCCCAGACCATCTCTGTTTACATGGCCCTGGGTGTTCCAACAAAAATTTAGGTAAAAGTTGCACATAAATCTCTGAAATGAGCCTCTTTGAATCACAGATCACAACCATTTTATCAAATAACGGAGTATCTGCAATTGAAAAACTGAGGGAGCCATTTTGGGCCTGAAAGGCATGTCTGGTTTGAAGATACTGATAGAAAGAACTTTTGTCTAAAGAAAATTCTAATTGCAATTGCTAAAATGCTTAAAAAATAGATTTAAACATAGATGGGTAATTGTCAGAATGCCTCTTCTGGCCCAAGCCCCTGCAACTTCCCAAATTCAGGAAGTAAATTGTTAGACCATATAGGGGTAAACCTGGTATAGCCAGTAATACCAAGTAACTCCTGCATAGATGCTGAAGTCTCCAAGGCGTATAGTGGACATAACCCTTTAAACAGCCCTTTAATCAATTTGGAAGACATTTTTGCAGAGGAGCGACCTTCCAAGCCATTCAAATGTTGAAGTTATGTTGCCAAAAAGTACAGCCAGGGTTTTGGTACTGCCAGGCCTCCCATATATACTGGGGTATTGAACGAGTTCTAGCCTAATACTAGGTCGGATCTTCGAAACAAAATCTCTAAAGATAGCAAGACAAAGGTTTAAAAAATTTAAGGGGGATCCAACAAAATAAATTATGCAGTATATATAATAGTTGAGGCATCTAAATCATCTTAATCAAATTGGTTAAACAGGACTTGAGCTGTGACCAGAAATGTGAAATCAACAGAACTAGGTTAAGGGTAATATAATAACATGCCAATGATTCAATAGTGACCACAGAAAGAAAGGGTGACGGGGAAACCTTGCCTCTTCTGTCATTGTAGCACAAAAGGAGGAGAAAAAAGGCCATTTGCACGAACTGAAGCTTGGGTTTTAGCATATAAAAGTCAAACCCAAGAACGGAACCCAAATCCAAATTTCTCAAGAACTGCCCAAATGTACTCCCATTCTATGCTGTTGAATACCTTAGACTAGGCATTGAGAGCAAAAAGGGTTCTATTCCCTAGAGAATCCATTGGGACTTGCATATTTAAAAAAAACAAAAAAATCTAGTATTAACTGTAGTAGACAGCATGGGTATAAATCCTGTCTAATGGGAATGTATAATACTAGTTATTACCTGATTAAATCTGTTAGCAAGAGTTTTAGCTAGTATTTAGGGATGGGCCAAACACCCCCCGGTTCGGTTCGCACCAGAACATGCGAACAGGCAAAAAAATTGTGCGAACATGCGAACCCTATTAAAGTCTATGGGACAAGAACATGAAAAATCAAAAGTGCTCATTTTAAAGGCTCATATTCAAGTTATTGCCAAAAAAGGTTTATGGGAACCCGAGTACTGCCCCAGAGGACATGTATCAATGCAAAAACATGGGGACAAGGTGCTTTGGGTGGACTCCAAAGTACCTTCCCCATGTTGAGGGTAAGTGGCCTGGTATGGTTCAGGAAGGGGGGACGAGTGAGCACTGCACCATATAATGCAGGCGCTGCTGATGGTTGCCTGAACCTAGGCAAATCTAGATAGGTTTAGGCAACCATCAGCTGTCAGCGGGCTGGCCGGTGAGTAAAGCTTGTTTTTTTCCTTGGATCTATCCTTGGGTTTGTTTTTATCATATGTAGCCTTTCTATGCTACTCACTGCAAAGGCCAGTTATAGGTGGGGGTGGTGGACACCATTTTTGTGGTAGTATTAATTGTGACCATGAAACCTATACCAAAAACATTCTTCCAGATGAAATGATTAAACACCTTCAAAGCTAGGCAGCCTCGAAGTCCTGCAGAGATTCCACATCCCAAAAAGACTTAATCAGTGACATCGGCATCAGGGGCTTCATAGCTGGTAATCCAGGACTGATTCATTTTTATAAAAGTCAAACGGTCCACGGAGTCTGTGGACAGATGCGTTCTATGATCAATAACGAAACCTCCTGCAGCACTGGATGCCCATTCTGAAAGCACACTGGATGCAGGGCAGCCCAACAGCTCAATAGCATACTGGGCAAGTTTTGGCCAGTGGTCTATTCTCATGACCCAGTAAGTCAGTGGATCGTCAGCTGGAAAGCCCTCCACCTCTGTTTTGGCTCCAAGGTAATCGTCCACCATGTGATGCAGATGCTTCCAATGGGATGTGGAAGCTGACAGCCCTGGGCGGCGAGGACTAAAAAAATTCCAAAATGCCTCACTTAGGCAGACACCTTCTCCAATGCTCCTCTCTTGACCAACAGAAGACTCAAAACAATGTTTTCCATGACACTGTAAGCGACTGTATTTTTTTTTCTGCTGCAGCAGATGGGGCAGAGAAATTTGCCGGCTACAGTCTACAGCTGGTGATTTGCTGCTGGTAGATGTGCTGCTAGGACCTGGGACACCCTGTGCTATACCATCATCCCTGTCAGTGGAGGCTGCTGAGAGGTAATGACTTGGTATAGCAGGGGCAGACTGAAGTGGGTGAGGAGGAGGGACAAATTTGTGCCCCTTTTGTGTGGCTTATTGGTGCTCATGTGGTACCCAAATGGTTGGTGTTTTTGCCATGTTTGATGTGCCTGAGACACAGTTTGCAGATAGCAACAGTGCAATCTGCTGCAGATGTTCTTAAAAAGGCCCAGACAGCTGAGCTTTGGGCAGTGGGCTGGGAGATAACAACTGCAGAATGTGATGGAATAGGGTGGCTGCTCTCTACTCTTTCTTAATGTCGGCCTCCTTGGGATTGTGCCGCCTCACCTTCAGTTTCCTCCTCTGCTCTATCTGGCACCCAAGTTGCATCAGTGACCTCATCATGACCACCATGTCCACCTTTGCCTGTGGACACGTTTGTTGCTGGCCCCCTTACAGTGCTAAGGGAACGTCTGCCTCTCCTTGTTGTCCTCCCAGACATTAATGGGAGGGAGTAGGCAGTGCTTATAAGCAAATGTAAGGAAGAAGTTGAAATCTGTATGTATATGCACTTTAATCAATGTAAAGAGGTGTTTGGTTCACTTTAATTTGAGTACTCACACTACACAGACACACTCAACGGATGCACTATATTATACTGCAATATAATGCTCCAAACATACAGTGATGCACAGAACTATATGGCGTTAAACTGGCAGTAATGCACATAAAACAATATGGCGGGGGTGTGGCCTGGAGCTCAACAGGAATGGACGCTGACTAGCTGAGCTCTGCTGAACCGCGGCCTAAAAAACCCCTTCCACCCTCACAAATCAGGCGATGGGCAAGCGAAATAAACTACCTGCTTATCCTCGGCTGATAGAGCAAAGCACATTTTGTCTTAGTTTTGCTTACATTTAAAATGTTGTTTATGTCTATTCATCTTACCATTCTATGGCTGGAAGGGGTACATGAATAATATATACATGTGCTTCACACAAGCCGTGGGAGGCTTCCCTCAAGGTAGTCTGTTAATATAAGCTCTTGTTTTTTTCTTTTTATATTGCGGACATTTCCATGAAAAGCCTCCCACAGCTTCCAACAGTGAAGTCGAGTTGGGCTGATACTCACCACGGCTTCTTCTAACCCTCTCCTTAAGGTTGAAACCAGGAGACCTATGTTAACTATTCTCCTCCTAGTGTGACACTCCCTTTGAGAGTTACTTGAGTATCTTCCGCTCTTCTCTCTGTCTATTCTTTCTCTCCCTTTTCTGTCATAAGGTCAGAGATGGTAAGGTATCCTCATACCTAACTAAGACGTTTAGAGGTGACATTAAGCATGTCTTATAGGGCGTACACACGGTCGGACTTTGTTAGGACATTCCGACAACAAAATCCTAGGATTTTTTCCGACGGATGTTGGCTCAAACTTGTTTTGCCTACACACGGTCGCACAAAGTTGTCGGACTTTCCGATCGACAACCACGCGGTCACGTACACCACGTACGACGAGACTAGAAAAGGTCGGTTCAGAACCAAGTGCGGCACCCTTTGGGCTCCTTTTGCTAATCTCGTGTTAGTAAAAGTTTGGTGAGAGACGATTTGCGCTTTTTCAGACTCGTGGCTTTCAGATCGTTTTCTGCTGTTCAGTTTGTGCTTGTGGGTTTGTATCTGCTCTTCAGTGCGTGCAGTCAGTTCGTATCAGAGTTTTCTGTGTGATCTTAAAAAATATATAGATACAGGGAGTGGCGCTGTGCATGAGGGAATAGATGGCATATAATAATTTTCTAATGATTATGATTTATGTGTCTATAGGACATATTAAGGAGAACGATAAAAAATTGGAAAAAACTATATATATATATCCCACATGTGGATCGTGAAGTGCAAAAATAGAAAGTTTGGATACAAGTAGGTGTTCAATACAGCCTTAATCTCATAACCCAATAAACGCTGGTGATTTCTAATGGTGTTAAATGATGTGCATTAAAAAGTGCCAGAATGTCATGTGCAGTCCAATTAAGTGTTCCAACCCCTGCTGGGATGAGTTACAAGTGATATATATAAAGGAGGGGGTATCTACAACCCTCTAAAGTGCAGTGCCAAAAAATTAAATTAAATTGCTGTAAAAGTAGAAATGTATAAAGAAATTAAATATGTATATAGAGTATATAAGTGATATATAATAAATGTGGGATGTAGAATAAAGATAGTAATAATAAATTAATTGATAATAGCACAAATAGATATCAGCATAAGATCACATGTGAAAACGCAAGCAAAAGTAAATATCCAATAAATTGTTGAAAAAGTTCATGTATTATCTTCCACCCGACGACCTCCAGAATTTCTAATGACACAATCCCCCTGATGTGATTCCACTCACCGGAACGCTACACCCCTGCAGGGGTATAAGCATAAGATGTTTCAGCTCCAACCGATCCGATCCAGATGCCGATCGAGTCCTTGTGTGGTGATATCCTCTCGCCTATAATTCCCCAGTCCAGGTCAGCCTCTCCAACAGAGCAGGGAAAAGGGGGAAGTTGATAATCCCCTAGTGCGATCCTATCTCCAGCCGGACTTCCGCTCCAGGGATATTATATGGAATAAAGAAGTTGTATCCACATAGCGTAACTCCTTTTTAAAAAGTTTATTTAGTAATATAAATTCATACAGTCCAATAAAGCGGAGTTAATTTCAGGAAATGAATTAAAAAGAGTAGGGAGCGTGCAAGCTCACTGGCTCCCCTTGCTATCCCGGGACGCAGCGTTGTTCGCAGTTACCGCTTGCGTTCCACCGGTCAGCTAGCAGAAACCACAGCGGCAGGAAGTGACGTTGTGCGTACCAAGATAGTCCCGCCTTATGCGTTTCGTCACACGGACGTCATCGGAGGCGCAAGGGCCTGCCTGTATACTTTTCAATGGTACTGTTTAAAGTTTTTGTAAAAGCAGAATGTCCAAATGTCCTCAAATGTGTACAATGTGTATTTATATCTTTGTATTATGACACTTCTTACCTGTCCAGTGGTCTGCCAATAGTGTAACTAAGGAGGGGATGTTCCAAGTAATACCCTGTATTTAGGCATTCATCTCTCAATGCAGTGAAGAAGGTTACCTGTCCAAGAGTTCCCCCCCTATAATGTTAGAAATGGCCCATGAGAGGGGGGGAGGGGGAATATGATAGGTGTAGCTTATACTTTGGCCTTGTTAAATTCCCCTTAATAAATGCTATCTGGAGGTTGCCCCATAATGTTTGTGTATAATCTGCTTGCCATGTTTACTGTGAAAAAATAGTAATGTTTATTGTTTTTTCCTCAAAAGTTTCCTTCCACGCCACAGGAATGGCAGACTGTGGCCTCCCACTTTGCCCAGCGGTGGGACTTTCCTAACTGCGGAGGGGCAATTGATGGGAAACACGTCCACATCGTCCCACCACCCAACTCAGGGTCGTACTATTATAAATACAAGGGGATTAATAGTGTAGTGATGTTGGCGGTGGTGTCGGCTAATTACGACTTCTTGTATGTGGACGTGGGGAAGAATGGCCGGATGTCTGATGGTGGAGTCATCGCCCAGACGGAGTTCTACAGGCGTCTCCAGAATGGCAGCTTGGACTTGCCAACTCCAGAGGACAATGTGGAAGGTCTCCCATTTTTGTTCATTGCTGATGAAGCGTTTGCGCTGGGGGACCACCTGATGCGGCCATTCCCAATGAGGACCCTCACCCCAGAACAGAGCGTTTTTAATTACCGGCTGGCCAGAGCCCAAAGAGTGGTGGAGAACACATTTGGAATCCTGGCCAGCCGGTTCCGACTATTTCTGACACCCATCCATATGGCGGAGTATAAACTGAACCATATAATACTGGCGTGCTGTGTTCTCCATAATTTGTTAAGAAAACATTCTGCCAACTATGCTGGCTCAGTTGGGCCTGAGGCCGGAATCCTACATCCAACAACACTGACGGCGCTTGAAAGTGGCCGTCCTGGCTTGCCCTCCCTGAGTGTCCGTGATGTCCGGTTACGATACCTGGAGTTCTTTGCGGGTAGGGGGGCTATCAATATGCCAGACAATATGTGAAGCCTTTTTCAAATTAAAAAAAAAAAAAGAAATTCTTTGTGGACATTTACTGCTTGTGTTTGTTTTAGCTGACCCTGACAGAAATGTGTGGAGTCCAGAAAATGTTGTGATTGTGTAACCTTATTATACAAAGCACTGTTGGCTGGTATTTCCTAAATGCAAAAACACATTTCACTCCAAGTGCACTTGCAACTGCACTGAAACTGCACTTGTAGTGCAAAGTAAATTTGCCCTTAGGAAATAGCCCCCATTTTTGCATAAAACAGCAATTACATCACCCCAAAAGTGTTGTAGTGTTGAGACAATAATCCATATATTCTTGAGTAAGCCACTTTTTTATACCTGCACAATCACATGTGCATTTACCAAAGGTTTTTAAAACAAACCAACATGTTTGTTGTATAACAATTTTTGCAGTAGCATTATCAAAAATCAAAATATCCATTTCAGATTAAACAGGCCTGTGTAAAACCAACAAGAAAGCCAAAAAACTTGAACTTACAAAGTTCACATATGGTAAAACCTGAAGGCTATATCAGACATCAGTATTTAGGAACTGGGTTTGATATAGCGTTCAGATGGGGGGAAATCACCTCTGGAAAAGCCAAATTTGGAAGATGCACACCAATTTACGAATGTCAACATGTGCTATCTGCCATCAGGGGGGATCAAGGGACGTGTTTTGGGGGAGCAAGCCCTCCCCCAATGCTACTTTATAATCGAGGAAGGGGTTGCACCCCCAAAACGCGTCCATTGATCTCCCCTGATGGCAGATAGCACATGTTGGCACACTGTGTGCATCCTCCAAATTTGGCTTTTCAAAACATTGAAAAAAATTTTAAAAGATTGGACCACAATAAAACAAGTGATTTTGTGGGGTTTAAATTCGCCCCAAAACATCAATGATGTTATTATTTTTTTTAATCACATCATTGATTTTTTGCTGGATGTTTTGCAGTTCGGCATTACACCCCATGATCTCCCCGATCAGGATCTGGGCACTTTCAGAAGTAAAGCGTTCTCTATCCCTCACATCACTATCACCTAAAAAAAGATAAAGAACAAAAAAAAAGTCTCAAAAATCTGCCACCATCAATCTCTTTTACCTGAGCCTGTGGTCGCAGACACTCACCTGTTGTGGTGCCAATCTCCACCACATCTTCTTCTTCCTCCTGCTCTTCTTCTTGGTTTTGGGGTATTTCACCTTCTTCCATAGGTGGGGGGTCTGTGTTCTCCTGGGATGAGGGGTGTCCTCCGAGTCTTTTCTCCCCTATGTAAAACAAAAATGGTAGAATAAGCACACAGATATTTGATGGCAGAACTAGAATTAGGAAACATTGCTTGGAAGTGGGGTACAATTGTCTATTTTAGCCGAGTTGCAAGATGTATATTTTTTATTGCCCTTTGTCAAGCTGCAATACTTTACCTGTTTAGTACAAACTTCACAGATGTAGCCCCCCCTATAGTATACACTGGAGCACCTGTGTGCCCCCCCTAATAAAAATGGTGTTCTGGGGTCCCACACTAGTGCTCCAGTATCCAGATGTGAAAACAGCTGCTCAGTGTCCTCTCCTTACACAGAATCTAGTTTGCATTTCATTCTAGAACAAACTCATCTACACAAACAAATATTTGGCATCCAAGTAGGCCCCAAAAAATGTGTGAAAATGCATATGGCCTAAACCATGGTGTTCTAGAGGCCAAAAGAAAAATGTTTGATACGAACGAATAATGGGCCCATGAACATTAAAGTTGCCCTTTTAAACGTTACAATTAATAAAAGAATATGGAGCAGAACAAACTGAATAAAGACAGAAAGAATAGGAACACAGCACAACTACTTACTTTTTTGCAGCACTCTCCGGATCTTTCGGTACTGCTCTGGCTCTCTCAACTTCAGGTCCGACCACCGCTTCCTGAGCTGATCTTTAGATCTTCGTACCCCGAAATTCCTGTGAAGGCTTTTGATCACTTTAGCAATGATTTTTGCCTTTTGGATGTTGGGGTGTGGGTAAGGCCCATATTTTCCGTCATAGTCGGACTTCCTCATGATGTCGACCATCTACAACATCTCCCCAAAGGACATATTTGTGGCCTTAAAACGTCTCCTTCTGGATCGGGACGTGCCTGGATCCGGGCTTTCCTCCTCCTCGTTGCTATAATTAGCACACACCTGCTCTAAATCCGCCATCATGCTCTTCACCCACTGCGCCGAACGAAAAGGGGCGGGGAATAGACTAGAAAGAACGTCAGGGGCGGGCGAAGTTACACGCATGCGCAGTGTGTATAAAGCGTAACACGCGTGCGTATTACGTACGATCTGTGAGCGGAGGAAGGAGCATTGGACGCGCCGATCGTAAGAACGAAGGTAAGAGACAAACTTATGCCTATACTGCTTCTAGATTGAGGCCTATATTGTAACAAGATTAGGAGAGTTTTGTCTGACATTAGGCTTTGTCTTGTGTTGTGTCTTGCAGTGAACATGGATATCTTAATGAAAGACAATGACTTCATGTCAGTATTCATAGAGATGCTAAGGGAGCTGCCCTGTCTGTGGGAGATTACCCACCCCCATTTCAAGAACCAAGCAAAAAGGAAGGCAGCACTGGAGCAATTGTGTGAAATTGTGAAGCAGGTGATCCCCACGGCAGATATCACCTATTTAAAGATCTTCATTGGTGGCCTGAGGAGCACATATCTGAGGGAGCGCAAGAAAGTCCTGGATTAACAGATATCCGGAGCAGCAGATGACATCTATGTCCCCAGGATGTTGTACTACGACAGGCTGCACTTTCTGGCAGGCCAGACTGAACCCAGGCCATCCCTCTCCAGTCTTCCTTCCACGCTTCCTTCCCCCCGGCTGAGGCTTCTGACGCCCAACCTGGGCCTTCCAGGCCGCATGTGGAGGAGCCCAGATTGAGCCAGGTATAGCATTCCTCTAAATATTTCTGCTTGTACAATCAATGATGTTAACTAGATGTTAGTTGGGAGTACTAATTTAGGATTGTGATTAATGAAGCAAAAACTAAAACCATGTCCCTTTTTCATACACAGGGAAGTCTCAGCCAGGAGGTGGCTGGGCCGAGCCGGCTGGCTGATCTGCAGGTCCCTCCACCCCCCCTGAAAAGAGAAAGTGGCAGTAGGAGGAGTACCCTAGAGGAGGCTGCTATAGGATTCTTTTGGAGGGCTACAGAGGTCCTGGGAGCACCACACACCATGGAGGAGAACATTGCTGCCTTCATAGCATATAAAATGCAGAGGATGGAGGAGGGCCAAAAAGTCATGTGTGAGGCCCTCATATCGGAGGCTCTGAAAGGTATGAGGGGCCAAATTACACCTCAGACACACCTTCGCGTTGGTCCTCCTCCTCCTCCTGCAGGTCTCCTCCTCCTCCTCCTCACTCTCCTCCAGGTCCTCCCAGTCCTCCTCCAGGTCCCCCCAGTCCTCCTCCAGGTCCCCCCAGTCCTCTTCCTCCTCCAGGTCCTACTCCTCTTCCTGCCACATCTCCAACTGCACAGCCACAGCCCGGAAGGAAGCGCGGAAGGAAGACCAGAAAGTGAGGACCCTGGGTTCAGTCTGGTCGGCCAAAAAATGCAGCCTCTTGTGGTACCACAGCCTGGGGACACAGATGTCATCTGCTGCTTTCCAGATCTCTGCGAATCCCGGACCAGACTGCCCTCCCTTACATATGGACTCCTCAGGCCCCCAATTTTGATGTTGAAGAATTGATGTCTGCCGTGGGGGTCCCAGGCTTCGCTAATTTCTCCTGTTGATCCAGTGTTGCCTTCCTCTTTGTTTGGTTCTGATCCCTTAATAAAGGATTTTTGTTTGGAATTATACTCTCCTATGTGTTTTACTTCAAAAATGACAGTTGGTTTGTGAGGATTCAGGTACATTGCAAATATACAATGTGAAATTAACAAGGGACACCAACAACAAACAATCTCCTTGAGCTTCAATAATAAAAGATATCAATGGTGTTGGGGTAACTTGACACACAAAACACACACAAAAATATTCCGGAGTAAAAAAAAAAATAACATTGAACAAAGATCAGCCTTGGAAAAAATCCAAACATTAAAGAAAAAAAAAGGCTGAAAATACAAAAAAAAAAAAAAAGTCAGATGTGACAACTAATAACAATATATTCAGGGAATCCCACTAATAAAACACAAATAAAACTTTGTGAGAAGTGTGTGTGAATATGAGCAGCAAAACTACTTAATTCTTGTCACATTATAAAGAAGAAGAGAGTGCGCTGTATTAAACCATTTTGAACATTGCAGCGTGACGAAAGTGCTGTATCCATTGCAAACGCTAAGTTTACCAGAACGAGCTGTCCCGTCTCTGAATTTCTTCTGAGCATGCGTGGCACTTTGTGCGTCGGAACAGGCCACACACGGTCGAAATTGACGCGATCGGATTTTGTTGTCGGAAAATTTTATCTCCTGCTGTCCAACTTTGTGTGTCGGAAAATCCGATGGAAAATGTCCGATGGCGCCCACACACGGTCGGAATTTCCGACAACACGCTCCGATCGGACATTGTCCATCGGAAAATCCGACCGTGTGTACGGGGCATTATTCTACAGTATGTTGGATAAGCACCCCTTTGTATTTTCGCACAATGTCAGGGGTCTAAATACACTGGAGAAGCGAGTTTCCTTACTCAGAGAGCTACACAAGACAAAACCAGCAGTGGTATTTTTCCAGGAGACCCACTTCAAGACAGGTACTGTACCAAGATTTACAGACAAACACTACACACAAGTTTTCCATGCAACTAATTCCACCTCTAAGTCAAAAGGAGTCTCCATTCTTATTCATAAAAATGCCTATATCATCATCTCCCAGCGACAGGCAGACACAGAGGGAAGATATATTGGGCGAGTACACCGATCACATTGGCTAATGTGTATTTTCCCAATGCCACACAAGTTACTTTCTGCCAACAACTAGTGGATCAATTGAAGGGTTTCACTTTGGGCTGCCTGGTGCTGGGGGGTGACTTCAACCTAGCGCTAAATCCCCTACAAGACACTTCAGATGGCAAATCCAGTGTGCCATACAAAAAACGTACGTAAAATTAAAAAACTTCTGACTTCACTCACCCTAATCGATACCTGGCGTTTAACCAACCTCACAGGTAAAGACTTTACATTTTACTTGGCTCTGCACAACAAATTTACACGCATTGATTACATTTTGTTATCACAGCGGGACTTATACCTTTTGCGAGCCGCCAGGATAGGCATAAAACTCTATCAGACCATGCACTGATCTCAATGTCCCTACACAAAACTGCTAGACGACCTGGTACGTCCAACTGGAAGCTGAACTCCTCACTACTCACAGACACATCAACAGTAGAAAAGATAACAGAAGCGATACAATTGTACTTTAAAGAAAACATCACTGATGGGATGTCGCCACTGACAGTATGGGCAGCCCATACGTGTGTAATAAGGGGGGATCTTATGAAAATTGGCGCTGCCAAAAAGGAGGCGGAAAAGGAACTTACTGATTTGACACAAGCTATAAGTGAATTTGAAAGTAAGCATAAACAATCATTAGCGCTAGAAATGGCTGCGAGCCTGCTTGATCTACGTAAGAAACTACAATCCCTTCTAAATTTTAAAGCACAGCAGATTCTCTTCTCCAAAAAGGTTTTTTTTATGAGCATAGTGACAAAACAGGGAAGTTCCTGGCGAGAGCATTGAAAGATGCAATTCTTTCCACAAATATAGCAGCAATAAAAACTAAGGATTCAATATTAACACAAGAGACTACAAAGATAGCCTAAAGATTCCATGAATACTACACCACCCTGTACAACTTACCGAACCCACATAAACCCAAAGATTTATCTGGGACTAAGACAGATATAATTAGTAAATTTCTAGAGGATAGTGGACTCCCCTCTTTAACTGACTCAGATGCCCAAGCACTAGAAGACCCGATCACAATGCTAGAACTATCAGAGGCCATTAAAACACTTAAGACTGGGAAAAGCCCAGGCCCAGATGGCCTAACGGCTTACTATTATAAGACATTTTTTAACTCTCTGACTCCACATATGGTAAAGATGTTTAATTACCTCAAAGACCCAAGTGAGATTCCCGAAGATTTCTTAAGAGCACACATGACAGTGTTGCCCAAACAAAGATCCCTTAGATTGCACTAGCTACAGACCGATTTCCCTCCTCAACACCAAACTGAAAATCTATGCGAAAATCCTGGCAAATCGCCTTAGGCCTCTTTTACATACGCTGATTGGACCAAAACAGGTGGGTTTCATGCCGAGTAGAGAGGCAAAAGATAACGTAATAAAAGCTTTAAACCTAATACACAAGTCACGAACGGACGATTTAGAAGGTATGTTACTCTCCACTGACGCTGAGAAAGCCTTCGACTGTGTGTCGTAGGACTTTCTCTTTGCCACCTGCACACATATAGGTCTGAGGCCACACATGATGAATTGGATTAAGATCCTTTACCAAAACCCAACTGCTCAAGTTAAAGTCAATGGTACATTGTCAGAGACAGTACACATATGCAATGGGACACGTCAGGGATGTCCTCTTTCCCCCCCTATTATTCATTCTCACCCTGTAACCCCTGATCCGCACAATTAACATCACCCCATCTATACAAGGCTTTCTGGTTGGAGACGTGAATTACAAATGCGCAGCATACGCTGGCGACCTTTTGTTCTTCATTACTCAATCACACGTTTCCATGCCCAACTTATGCAAAGTTTTTGACACCAACAGTTGTCTCAAACTTCAAAATAAATTATATTAAATCCGAGGCATTAAACTTGATGCTCTCAGACGCCACGAGACAGAATATACTAAATAACTGCAATTTAAATGGGAATCTACTGCCCTTAAATATCTGGGTATCCTATTGACATCACAAATAGATTCACTTTACAAACACAATTTTCAACCCCTTTTACAAACTATTACCAAGGACCTGGAAAGTTAGACCCTTAAGCACTTCTCGTGGTTCGGCAGAGTGCCAATCATTAGGGATGAGCCGAACACCCCCGGTTCGGTTCGCACCAGAACCTGCGAACGGACCGAAAGTTCGCACGAACGTTAGAACCCCATTGAGGTCTATGGGACTCGAACGTTCCGAATCAAAAGTGCTCATTTTAAAGGCTAATTTGCATGGTATTGTCCTAAAAAGGGTTTGGGGACCCGGGTCCTACCCCAGGGGACATGTATCAATGCAAAAAAAACTTTTAAAAGCAGCCGTTTTTTCGGGAGCAGTGATTTTAATGATGCTTAAAGTAAAAAAAAAAGTGAAATATTCCTTTAAATATCGTACCTGGGGGGTGTCTATAGTATGCCTGTAAAGTGGCGCGTGTTTCCCGTGTTTAGAACAGTCCCTGCACCAAATGTCATTTTTAAAGGAAAAAATCTCATTTAAAACTGCTTGCGGGTTTAATGTAATGTCGGGTCCTGGCAATATGGATGAAAATCAGTGAGACAAACACCATGGGTACCCCCCAGTCCATTACCAGGCCCTTTGGGTCTTGTATGGATATTAAGTAGAATCTGTTTGTCATTTTGAATGGGTACATTTTTAACGTGTTTAGCTCCAGCCAAAAAATCTTTTTTAAGCTTTTTGGAAAACATAGGGAAGGGTTATCACCCCTGTGACATTTGTTTTGCTGTCTTTCCTCCTCTTTAGAAGATTTCACCACACTTTTTGTCCCAATGACAAATGCTTTTTGAGAATTTGGGGTTTTTTGTGGAAGAAGGATTGGAAAGCGTCAGTGGAAAGGAGAAATGTTTTTCCCATATTAACTCTTACAGGAGAGAATTTCCCTTCCTAGGCATAGATTTTATCTCACTTCCTGTTGTCTCCTTCCGTTTGCAAGTAGGAGTCATTTGTAAGTTAGATGTTTGAAAGTAGGGGCCTGCCCTATATACTCAGCAGAAATTTGGGCCTTAGGTGTTGTTGTGGCCACAACACTGTAAGCCCTCACAGGGCCCTGCTGTGAAATATTAGATCAAGAATTGTAATTACATGCCCCTGTTGAACAGGGGCAGAAAAACTGGGCCTTTGGTGGTGGTGGTGGTGCTGGTGCTGGTGCCACAACACTGTAAGTCCTCACTCGCTCTTAGTGGGTGCAGAAATGGGCCCTGCTGTGAAATATTAGATCAAGAATTGTAATTACATGCCCTTGTTGAACAGGGGCAGAAAAATTGGGCCTTTGGTGGTGGTGGTGGTGGTGGTGCCACAACACTGCAACCCCTCACAGACACTCTAGTTGGAATGCAGGAACAAGCCCTGCTGCAAAGTATTGCATCAAAAATTGTAATTACATGCCCCTGTTAAACAGGGGCAGAAAAATTGGGCCTTAGGCACTGGTACTGGTGCCACAACACTGCAACCCCTCACAGACACTCTAGTTGGAATGCAGGAACGAGCCCTGCTGCAAAGTATTGCATCAAAAATTGTAATTACACGCCCCTGTTAAACAGGGGCTGAAAAATTGTGCCTTAGGCACTGGTGGTGGCGCCCAGAACCAAAAATGTTCTTACAAGCTATCAGCGTGATGATTGAGGAGGAAGAGGATAATTACTGAGGGATAGTCACTCAGCATCAGCATAGGCAGTCTTTGAAGGGATCTGAGATTTCAAAAAAAATTATTCGGTTACATCAGCATCAGGTGCTTGGTAGCTGGTGGTGATCCAAGACTGATTCATTTTTATGAAGGTCAGTCGATCGACCGAGTCGGTGGACAGACGCACCCTGTGATCGGTTACCACGCCTCCAGCAGCACTGAATGTGCCTTCCGAAAGAACGCTGGATGCAGGACAGGCCAGTAGCTCAATTGCATACTGTGCAAGCTCTGGCCAGTGATCCATCCTCAAGACCCAGTAACCCAGAGGATTTTCGGTGGGAAAGGTGTCCAAGTCTGATCTTGCCCCTAGGTATTCCTGCACCATGTAAAACAGACGCTGGCGATGGTTGCTGGAACTGATCATACCTTGGGGCTGCGGACCAAAAAATTGTCTGAACGCATCGACGGCCACCTTCTCCACAGCTCCTTCTTTGACTGACCGAAGTCTCAGCAACACGTTGTCCAGAAACAGGAGTTTGTAACCTCCCAGTCTCTGGGAATGCATTGCACAGACCTTTCTGCAAGGCCTCCCGAAGATGTTTCATCCTCTGCTCCCTCTGCGATGGCAAGATAAGGTCTGCAACCTTACCCTTGTAACGTGGATCAAGGAGGGTTGCCAGCCAGTATTGGTCCTTCTCTGTTTAGACATGTGAATCATTTTTGTGAAACTATATTGTTATGACTCACAATAACTACTTTAGCTTTCGCCATACTCGAGTACATGTTAAAAGACTAAAATGTTTTAAATCTGTATAATTGTTACTTTTGTGAATTTTACAATAAAAATTTTATTGGTAAAAAAAAACACAACAATATGGCATTAAACTGGCAGTAACGCACACAGAAGTAAATGGCGTTAAACTGGCAGTAACACACAAAACTATATGGCATTAAACTGGCAATTATGCACACAAAACTATATGAGGTTAAACTGATAGTAACGCACACAAAACTATTTGGCGTATATAGCTGTAGAATGTGATGGAATAGGGTGGCTGCTCTCTACTCTTTCTTAAAGTTGGCCTCCTTGGGGTTGTGGCACCTCACCTTCAGTTTCCTCCTATGCTCTATCTGGAACCTAAGTCGCATCAGTGACCTCATCATTATCATCCTCTCCATCTCCTCCATCTTCATCAATACCACTGGAGACAACTTGGCAATACACTGTGGCTTGGGGAACATGAATGCCAATTTATCTACCAGTGTTCCTCCCTCTCTCTAGGCTCATGTTCCTGTAATCCTCAACCTCAGAACCAACATTTGAATCCAGTAATGGCTGGGCATCATCAAGGAGCAAGTGGCCGAAGCTGTGGTCAAATAACTCAGTTGACTACTCAATGGCTGATGTTGGGGCTATGGCAGGAATAGATGTGGACAATGTGAGACTGCACACTTGTCTCTGCTTGCGTGACAGAGGATGAGGATTATGAGGAAGGTTTAGTAAGCCAGCCACCACCTCCTCTGCATACTGTAGCTGGATAGCATGGACTGACCACCACGTCCACCTTTGACTGTGGACACATTTGTTGTTGGTCCCCTTACAGTGCCAAGGGAACGTCTGGCTCTCCTTGTTGTCCTCCCAGACATTAATGGGAGAGAGGGAGGGGGTGTTGCTTATAAGCAAATGTAAAGAAGAAGTTGAAATCTGTACGTAGATGCACTTTAATCAATGTAAAGAGGTGTTTGGTGCACTTTAATTTGAGTACTTACACTACACAGACACACTCCATGGATACACTATAATATACTGCAACATAATGCGCCAAACATACAGTGGCGCACAGAACTATATGGTGTTAAACTGGCAGTAATGCACATAAAACTATTTGGCG
This sequence comes from Lithobates clamitans, assembly GCA_037952925.1. Classification (NCBI taxonomy): domain Eukaryota; kingdom Metazoa; phylum Chordata; class Amphibia; order Anura; family Ranidae; genus Lithobates; species Lithobates clamitans. The sequence goes on from JBBGZY010000470.1 coordinate 2,663,704, forward strand.
TTAAACTGGCAGTAATGCACACAGAACTATATGGCGTTAAACTGGCTGTAACGCACACAGAAATAAATGACGTTAAATTGGAAGTAATGCGCAAAACTAAATGGCGTTAAACTGGCAATAATGCACACAAAACTATATGGCGTTAAACTGGCAGTAACGCACACAGAACTATATGGCGTTAAACTACCAGTAACACAAAGTAAATGGCATTAAACTGGCAGTAACACACAAAACTATATGGAATTAAACTGGCAGTAATGCATACAAAACTAAATGGCGTCAAATTGGAAGTAATGCGCAAAACTAAATGGCGTTAAACTGGCAGTAACACACAAAACTATATGGCATTAAACTGGCAGTAACGCACACAAAACTAAATGTCGTCAAATTGGAAGTAATAGCGTTAAACTGGCAGTAATGCATACAAATTATATGGCGTTAAACTGGCAGTAACGCACAAAAAAAGATATGGCGTTAAACTGGCAGTAACGCACACAGAAGTAAATGACGTTAAACTGGCAGTAACACACAAAACTATATGGCATTAAACTGGCAGTATGCACACAGAACTATATGGCGTTAAACTGGCAGTAACGCACACAACACTATATGGCAGTGATATGCAATTAGCGGACCTCCAGTTTTGCAACAGTATTAATTAATTAATTAATTACCAGTAACACAAAGTAAATGGCATTAAACTGTCAGTAACGCAATCAAATAGACGGTGTTCAACCGTCACTACACTGATGGTATCTGAACTGTCCCTTCTCTAGCTATACACTAATGTAAAGATTACTGACACGGTCTCACTACAATACACTGAAACTATATGAGCTGTCCCTACTTTACACTAATGTATGTATGAATGACACAGTCTCACCACACTACAGTGAAACTATCTGAGCTGTCCTTACTCTAGCTGCACACTATGCAAAGCTGAATGATGGTCCTCCTCATTACACTCACACTATGCTTAGACCGACACTAAACTAATATTCTACACTGACAATTGAAGCAAAATAGCACAGTATTGCACACTAACTAACTAATAGCACTGAACAGAGCCCTGTTCTATCTCTCTCCACACCAAAATAACACTGAAAATGGCTGCCATTGAAAGAATACTTTATACTGTGGGGCGGGAATGATCCATGATTGGATAAAGTCATGATGACAGTGTCCAATCATGACTCTGACAGTGCTTTGTGCCCTGATTGGCTGAAGCTTTCATTGCTTCAGCCAATCAGGGCTTGCAATGCACTGTTTAGCGCCGCAATGCATTGTGGTTGGTTCGGGGGCAAACAACCCATTTGTTCAGATGTTTGTCGAACGGCCGAATGACCAAGCAACGGAAATTCAGCTCCAAATTGATGCTAGGGCCAAACTATTAACCCATCCTTACTCCTCAGCTTTTTGCCGCTACACACGCTTGACACCATCTGAACCAAATACATTTATCTTGGTCTCATCAGTCCACAGGACATGGTCCCAGTAATCCATGTCCATAGTCTGCTTGTCTTCAGCAAAGTGTTTGCGAGCCTTCTTGTGCATCATCTTTAGAAGAAGCTTCCTTCTGGGATGACAGCCATGCAGACCAATTTGATGCAGTGTGCGACATATGGACTGAGCACTGACAGGCTGACCCCCCCACCACCTCAACCTCTGCAGCAAAGCTGGCAGCACTCATACGTCTATTTCCCAAAGACAACCTCTGGATATGACACTTAGGGGTGTACTCACCTTTGTTAGACAATAATGGCTGTGTGAGTTATTTTGTACACACAGCACTCCATATTGACAGAAAAACACAGAATTGTTGACATTTTTGTAGATTTATTAAAAAAGAAAAACTGAAATATCACATGGTCCTAAGAATTCAGACCCTTTGCTCAGTATTTAATAGAAGCACCCTTTTGATCTAATACAGCCATGAGTCTTTTTGGGAAAGATGCAACAAGTTTTTCACACCTGGATTTGGGGATCCTCTGCCATTCCTCCTTGCAAATCCTCTCCAGTTCTGTCAGGTTGGATGGTAAATGTTGGTGGACAGCGATTTTTAGGTCTTCCCAGAGATGCTCAATTGGGTTTAAGTCAGGGCTCTGGCTGGATCATTCAAGAACAGTCAAGGAGTTGTTGCGAAGCCACTCCTTCATTATTTTAGCTGTGTGCTTAGGGTCATTGTCTTGTTGGAAGGTAAACCTTCAGCCCAATCTGAGGTCCTAAGCACTCTGCAGTAGGTTTTCATCAAGGTTATCCCTGTACTTGGCCGCATTCATCTTTCCCTCGATTGCAACCAGTCGTCCTGTCCCTGCAGCTAAAAAACACCCCCACAGCATGATGCTGCCACCACCATGCTTCACTGTTGGGACTGTATTGGACAGGTGATGAGCAATGCCTGGTTTTATCCACACATACCGCTTAGAATTAAGACCAAAAAGTTCTATCTTGGTCTCATCAGACCAAAGAATCTTATTTCTCACGTCATATGACGTCCAGCAGGATAACACGCCGCCGCCGGGTGCGCGCATATATATATACACTAAACTTCCTGCATGCCACTAACTAACCTGCCTAATGTAGCTCTATTTTCTCTCAATCACCATGTCACACTACATACGGCCAATGTGTAAGCAGCCTTATATAGTGTGGGGCGTGGACTGAGCCATGATTGGCTAAAAGCACCCTGCCTTTGGCCAATCATGGCTCTCACAGCAGTGTGATTGACCAAAGCATGCCGGTCAGGTGCATGCTTTGGCCAATCAGCAGACATCAAAAAAAAATCACAGTGCATTATGGGGTGCTCAGTGACGCTCGAACGCCCCATATGTTCGGTTCATTTGCGAGGAAACGAACAGCCGATGTTCGAGACGAAGTTACGTTCGACTCGAACATCGGGACCGTCCCTACTAGTATTTTAATATCAACTAATAGGTCGATATAAATCAAGTGTCATAGGGTCTTTATCTTTTTTAGGGATCACCGCTCTAGTGGCATTATACAGTGTCTTGAAAAAGTATTCATACCCCTTGCATTTGTCATGTTACAACCAAAAATGTAAATGCATTTTATTGGGATTTTATGTGAAAGACCAACACAAAGTGTCACATAATTGTGAAGTGGAAGGAAAATGATAAATGTTTTTTAAAATGTTTTACAAATAAATATGTCAAAAATGTGGTGTGCATTTGTATTTAGCCCCCTTTACTCTGATACCCCTAACTAAAATCTAGTGGAACCAATTGCATTCAGAAGTCACCTAATTAGTCCACCCGGTGTGTAATCTCAATATAAATACAGCTGTTCTGTGCAGCACTCAGAGGTTTGTTAGAGAACCTTAGTGAACAAACAGCATTATGAAGGCCAAGGAACACACCAGACAGGTCAGGGATAAAGTTGTGGAGAAGGTTAAAGCAGGGTTAGGTCATAAAAAAAATCCCAAGCTTTGAACATCTCACAGGGCACTGTTCAATCCATCATCCGAAAATGGAAAGAGTATGGTACAACTGCAAACCTACCAAGACATGGCCATGCACCTAAACTGACAGGCCGGGCAAGGAGAGCATTAATCAGAGAAGCAGCCAATAGGCCCATGGTAACTCTGGAAGAGCTGTAGGGATCCACAGCTCAGGTGGGAGAATCTGTCCACAGGACAACTATTAGTCGTACACTCAAAAAATCTGGCCTTTATGGAAGAGTGGCGAGAAGAAAGCCATTGTTCAAAGAAATCCATAAGAAATCCCAATTTCAGTTTGCGAGAAGCCATGTGGGGAACACAGCAAACATGTGGAAGAAGGTGCTCTGGTCAGATGAGACCAAAATTTAACTTTTTGGCCTAAAAGCAAAATGCTATTTGTGGCAGAAAACTAACACTGCACATCACCCTGAACACACCATCCCCACCGTGAAACATGGTGGTGGCAGCATCATGTTGTGTGGATGCTTATCCTCAGTACGGACAGGAAAGCTGGTCAGATTTGATGGGAAGATGGATGGAGTCAAATACAGGACAATCTTAGAAGAAAACCTGTTAAAGTCTGCAAAAGACTTAAGACTGTTGTGGAGGTTCACCTCCCAGCAGCACAACAACCGTAAACATACAGCCAGAGCTACAATGGAATGGTTTAGATAAAAGCATATTCATGTGTTAGAATGGCCCAGTCAAAGTCTAGACCTAAATCCAATTGAGAATTTGTGGCAAGACTTGAAAATTGCTGTTTACAGATGCTTTCCATTCCAATCTGACAGAGCTTGAGCTATTGCAAGCAATATTGCAAAGAATAATGGGCAAAAATGTCACTCTCTAGATGTTCAAAGCTGGTAGAAACATTCCCAAAAAGACTTGCAGCTGTAATTGCAGCAAGAGGTGGTTCTACCAAGTATTGGCTGAATACAAAAGCACAACACAATTTTCAGATATTTATTTGTAAATAATGTTGATAACCATTTATCATTTTCCTTCCACTTCACAATTACCTGTAACTTTGTGTTAGTCTATCACATAAAATCCCAAATAAATACATTTACATTTTTTGGTTGTAACATGACAAAATGTGGAAAATTGCAAGGGGTATGAATACCTTTTCAAGGCACTGTACCTAGAGTCAGGAAGATAACCTGACCCGGATGCCTCATTAAAAATCTGGAGGAACGGCACAAGAGTATCCCCATATTGTTTGTAAATTTCAATGGGCAAGCCATCACAGCCTGGAAACTTACAATTAGGGAAACTTGCCATAGCCAGCTTCAACTCCTGGAGGTTCAAAGGAGCAATGAGGTATGCTACTCAAAGATGGCATATTAATACAATCCAGGAATGATTGTAAATCAGCAGGGCCATATTTTAGCTTGGATGTGTATAACTCACTATAAAAATTATATAGAATACTAATAATATCAGAAGAAGTGTTATGAACATGCCCTGTATTGTAACATAAAGCCCCAATATAAATATCTGAATGTTGACATTGGGCAATGTGAGCAACCTTTTTGAAAAAAATTATTATTGGTAGCCTTTTTTTTCAGTTTTTGAGAGGCCCTCTGTGCTTCAGTCCATACTGCCAAGTTACGGAGAGGGGTCACTAATATAAATTATTTTAGCTTTTAATGCCAACCTTTGCACCTGTTTTTCACCCCTTCTTGTGGCCAACTTAAAGAACTGAGCTCTTTAACAACTCTGTCCCAGAAGGATTTACCCACTTCCTGACCAGGCCATTTTTTGCGATACGGCACTGCGTTATTTTAACTGACAATTGCGCAGTCGTGAGATGTTGTACCCAAACAAAATTGGTGTCCTTTTTCTCCCACAAATAGAGCGTTCTTTTAGTGGTATTTGATCACCTCTGCAATTTTTACTTTTTGCGCTATAAACAAAAAAGACTAACAATTTTGAAAAAAAAACAATAGTTTTTACTTTTTGCTATATAACATATAAAAAATATATATATATATATATATATAAACAAATTTATTCATCAGTTTAGGCCAATATGTATTCTTCTACATATTTTTGGTAAAAAAAAAAAATCGCTAAAAGCGTATATATTGATTGGTTTGCGCAAAAGTTATAGCGTCTACAAAATAGGGGAAAGATTTAGAGGCTTTTTATTTTTTTAATTGTGTTTATTAGTAATGGCGGTGATCTATGATTTTTAGCGGGACTGCAACATTGCGGTGGACAAATCTGACCCTAAGTAACACCAATACAGTAATCAGTGCTATAAAAATGCACTGGTCACTGTATAAATGGCACTGGCAGGGACGGGGTTAATACTAATGGTGATCAAAGGGTTAAGTGTTTCCTAGGGGGGTGCATTCTAACTGTCAGGGGAATGGATTCACTGGGAGTAGAGAGAGATCGCTGTTCCAGATCACTAGGAACAGCTGATCTCTCTCTCCTCCCCTGTCAGAACGGGGATCTGCCTTGTTTACAAAGGCAGATCCTGTTCTGCCTCTTTCCCACGACTGCGGGTGGTCAGCGGACATAGAGTCCGCCTGATCCGCGGATGAGCTCCCGCGATGCGTGACGGGTGTATGCCCACAAAAGCCAGTGCATGAACCACTGCGATTCGCGCACCCGAGCCAACTTGCCGCAGTATAACTGCATCAGCTGGTCGGCAACTGGTTATTTAAAAGGCCTTGCAAAAATGCTTTCATCAAGTCCCATATTACGTTTCTAGAGGCTGAGCTATTATTTAACTCAAAGAGAAATATTGGGCTTAATTCGAAAATGAGACTGAAAAAGTTGCAACCAAAATGGGTTAAAAACGCCAACTCCTCCATAAGGCCGAGCTGGGTAGGAACCATAGTAATTACGAATAATGAATGATCCGAAATCCCCCTTGGTTCTATAGTAAAAATAGAGACATATAGCAACATTTCATCTGTACCAATACCAAATCAATACGGGACAACAAGTTATGAAATGTGGAATGACATGTAAATTGGATATCATTCAGATGAACATGCTACCATATGTCTCACAACCCTATTTTTACACATAATTTACTAAAAGGGGTCAAGGAGTTCAAGGGGACTGAACATAGTGAAAAACGGTTCCTAGAATACTCTATAGTGTTATTAAAATCACCCATCAGTATAGATAGTGATAATCCCAATAAACTTAGAAAAGAGGCGGATCACCTCTGGGCTATACGAAGGGGGCAAATAAACATTAGCAATAATGCACGCTAAATCAAAATGTTTTAAATAAAAATATATAGCTACACTAATGCCGCGTACACACGACCTGAAAAGGTCAGACGGAATCATTCCATTAGACATTCCGATCGCGTGTGGGCTTCATCTGACTTTTCCTTTCAAAAATTCTGACGGACCTATAAATAGAACATGTTTCAAATCTTTCCAACGGAATCAGTTCCTATCGGGAAAACCACTCGTCTGTATGCTGTTCCGACGGACCAAAAACGACGCAAGGGCAGCTATTGGCTACTGGCTATTGAACTTCCTTTTTCTAGTCCCATCGTGCTTCATCACTTTCTAAACGATCGGACTTTGGTATGATCGTGTGTAGGTAAGTCCGTTTCAGCGGAACTCCATCGAAAAAAACATCAGAGTTTATTCTGACAGAAAAACTGGTTGTGTGTATGCGGCATTAGGATCAATCTCAACATGTCAACAGGAGAAGACCACACCACGATGAACCAAGATAGAGACTCCCTGAGAATGTGAAGAAAAATATGAGTGATATGCATTTTTAACAAATCATCTCTCGAACAGATGCTTGGTCTCCGCAGTGGCATGGGTCTCCTATAGGCAGATGAGAGAGGGAATGAAAAGATAGCAGATAATCAAATACAGCTTGGCGTTTAAGCAAATCATTCATCCCCCTAACATACCATGTTATTAATTTAACCATCTGGCCTGCCATGGCAGAACAGCAACAAAAAAAGTTTTTTTTTTTTAAAAGTAAGTAACTCTGCTAGAAACCCTAACAAGATATAAAAATCTGTGCTATGCAAACAAAAAAAAACACATTGTTTATTCATTTTTGTTTCAACAAGTGTAATAGACCAGCCAAAATATCAATAAGTATGAGCAAATCTACCTGGGCTTAATTTGTGAAAATATTTGTAAATCCTGTTTAAAGTTTGAGGTTTGCGAACCTTGTTATGAATCCCAATGAAGTCTGGGGTTAAGTCTTTTATTAAATTCTGGCCATTTGTAGGGCTAATAAATATGCTATTATCAAACAAAAGGCACAGGATTTCTGGCACTGCCATGGAGGCCATGTACCAAAAATGTAAAAATGAGATCTTAAAATATAAACATTATCTCTCCCTACACAGAATTGTCAACTCTTCCTAACAGCTCCAACACACTGCTATGAGGCCACTCTTTTATCATGAAGGGGCTGGGATAGCCAACTTTTCAAATTATTATTTTAATATCATTATTATTTAAATATTTTGACTAAGATGACTGAATGCAAAGACTATGCAATGCATTAAATTTCTGGTGGCAAACCTAAAAATTTTAATCAAAATCATTATACTAAGTAAACACTACAGTTATAGCATACATCTTAAAACACAGAAGTATTCAATATAATAAATTCAACACACCGCACTAGACAACTCAGCTTTACTCATCATGCATCGTGTTACGCTCAGTCCCCTGCACCATGTTTTAGGCATCACAGTGGCTAAGTGGTTCCCTTTCTACCTCACAGCACCAGGGTCATAGTTTGAATGCTGGGTGTCCAGTGTGCCCCTGTGCCTTTAAAGAGGGATGGGTTCCCTCCAGGCTCACCTGCTCTCTATCAATTTGTTATTTTGACTTGTGTGTCTACTTTGGAGCCTCTCAAAAATGTATTGAGTTAGGACTGCAGATAATACTGTGTTTAATGCGAACTGTTATATTGGATAATTTGGTTGGTTGCAGGCTGGTTGGTAATTTGAGCTGGGAATTTTCTTCAGTTTTGTTTGACATGCATCGCCCTTCCATGTGCTCCTTGCTGCGAAGGCCAGTGATAGGTGGGGGCAGTGGTCATTTTTTTGTACTTATTGGTTTGAATCCAACCAAGGCACTACCTGTAAGGAGTTTGCATGTTCTCCTTGTGTGGGTTTCCGTCATACTCCAAAGACATGCTTGTAGGTTAATTGGCATCTGTCCAAATTGGACAGATACTTTTTTTTCTGTATGTCGTTTTTTCTATATTATATTTTAAGTGCAGAAATCCCTTCTTCGTTTCTTTCTATATTTGGCCTCTGGGAGGGCCTGATTGCTAGGCACTGGAATTTATTATCTTTGTGCACTTCACCTTGAATGCTACGTTGTAAATATATGTATGTATATTCTGTATGTGAAGCACTGCATAAAATTGCCAGCATTATATAAATACCTGTAGTAATAATGTTTCCGGTTACATGCAGTGCTCTACAGCTTGCACCTTGTTACAGACAGAACACTAAAGGGCTGCATATGGAAGGATTGGGACCCCTTAGGAAAGTTAAAGGGGTTGTAAAGGTAAAAATTTTTTCACCTTAATGCATTCTATGCATTAAGGTGAAAAAACTTTTGACAGTACCGCCGCCCCCAGCCCCCCCGTTTTACTTACCTGACGCCTCGAATCTTCGGTCCGCGTCAGCTTCATTGCAGCTCAGCCTGGTCGCTGATTGGCTGCAGTGGATGGATTGAAAGCAGCGCAGCCATTGGCTCGCGCTGCTGTCAATCACATCCGATGACGCGGCGCGCCGGGGGGCGGGGCCGAGTGATACAGCGAGCGGCTATAGCCGCCGGCTGTATCACGGGAGCGCGCCCGCAAGCATTTACCACCGTGCGAGGGAGCTCGCATGAAGGTGGTAAATGCTTGCGGGGAGGAGCTGAGACAGCCGCCGAGGGACCCCAGAAGACCAGGTTCGGGGCCACTCTGTGCAGAACGAGCTGCACAGTGAAGGTAAGTATAACATGTTTGTTATTTTAAAAAAAAAAAAAAAACATCTTTACAACCGCTTTAAGAGACTGACAAATTAGGATAGTCCATTGCTTACTTTTTAACTTATTTAAAAATGATATACAGTCTTTAATTAAAAGTACCCTTTCTGTGTTTTCAGATGACACCATGCTATGTAGTAGAATAACAGGCCTTCTTCAACTTACAAGCAAACCTAATGCATTATTTAAATAGGCAACTATGTGGCAAAAAAAGGTTTAATGTTAATACATGTAAAGTTATGCACTTAGGGGCTAAAAACATGCATGCATCATACATCTAAAAGTAGCACGACTGGGGTAGTCAATGGTAGAGACGAATCTGGGTGTTCTGTTAGATCATAGGCTTGATGCCAAGCTGCAGTTTCTAACGCTAGCAAAATACTTTCTTGTATTAAAAGAGGTAAGGGCTACAGAGAGGGTGATAGGCCTGACTAGGAATGATGCTTTGCCTGACCTGGTAATCTCAAACCATGAAGAGCTTATAACTAATGTTCATATAAAAGCACATCTGGGTAGCAGTGACCATAACATGATTTAATTTAATGCTAGCTGTAAGCAAAAAAAACATACTGAAAATATAAATACACTTAATGTTAAGAGAGCAAATTTTCCAAGGATGAGGGCTGCTCTCCAAGACTTGGACTGGGAGGGAATATTGACATCGATAAACACAGAACAGAAATGGGAATTCTTCAAAAAGACTGTATGTGAACTCCCTGCAAAGTATATTCCCATGGGCAATACATTTAAAAGGCTAAAACTAAAACCTATGTGGCTCCTGACAAAGTTAAAAAATATATGAATAATAAGAAAAGAGCTTTTAAAAAATGTAAAAATGAAGGAACATTATCATTGTTTAAATGTTACAAAGAATATAAAAGAATATGTAAAAATTCAAAACGAACAACCGATTGCATAAGATAGTAGGACAAACCCCAAAAAAGTCTTCAAATAAAAAGGTCAGAAATGAGGATGTAGGCCCTTTACAAAATAATCTAGAGTGGGTGACTGAGGGCAAAGAGAAGGCAAATGTATTAAATACCTTCTTCAGCTCTGTGTATACAAAGGAGCATGGAAGAGCTCATGTCTATAATGGGGGTGGTAGTGACACAGACCCAAATAATCCAAAATGGCTCAAAGTGATATGGTCCAGAAATGATTAGACAGAATAAAGGTGGATAAAGGACCTGGACCAGATGGCAGACACCAACAGATCCTAAAAGAATTGAGCTCTGTCATTTCAAAGTCATTGTTTCTAATTTTTAGGGACTCTTTATACCACTTGCCGACCAGCTGCCATCATTATACTGCGGCATGATCCCGCAAATCGCCGTAGCTGTCACTAGCAGCTCTAGCAGGCGCACACCGCTGCATGGCAGGGAATTGCCATTTTGTCAGGAGAGGGGAGACAGATCGTCTGTTCCTACTAATCAGGAACAGCGATATGTCTCCTCCTCTAGTCAGTCCCATCCCCATACAGAAACATACATAAGGGAACATATTTAACCCCTTAATCACCCCTAGTGTTAACCCCTTCCCTATCAGTGACATTTACACGGTAAGTAGTGCATTTTTATAGCATTGATCGCTGTATAAATGTCAATGGTCCCAAAAATGTGTCAAAAGTGTCCGATCTGTCTGCCACAATGTCTCAGTCCAGCTAAAGTCACAGATTGCTGCCATTACTAGTAAAAAAAAATAATAAGAATAGTAAAAATGCCATAAATCTATTCCCTATTTTGTAGACGCTATAACTTTTGGGCAAACCGATCAATATACGCTTATTGCAATTTTTTTAACAAAAATATGTTGAATGCAGAGGTGATCAAATACCACCAAAAGAAAACTGTATTTGTGGGAAGAAAAAGACATCAATTTTGTTTGGGTACAGCGTCGCACGACCGCGCAATTGTCAGTTAAAGCAACGCAGTGCTGTATCGCAAAAAATGGCCTGGTCATTAAGGGGGAAATTCTTCCAGTTCTTAAGTGGTTAATGACTGGCATAGTACCACTGGATTGGCGTGAGGCCAATGTGGTGCCTACAGTTGTGCTCATAAGTTTACATACCCTGGCAAAATTTATTTCTTGGCCATTTTTCAAAGAATATGACTGATAACACAAAAACTTTTCTTTCACTCATGGTTAGTGTTTTTGCTGAAGCCATTTATTATGAATCAACTGTGTTTACTCTTTTGAAATTATAATCACAACAGAAACTACCCAAATGACCCTGGTCAAAGTTTACTTATCCTGGTGATTTTGGCCTGATAACATGCGCACAAGTTGACACAAATGGGTTTGAATGGCTATTAAAGGTAACTATCCTCACCTGTGATCTGTTTGCTTGTAATTAGTGTGTGTGTATAAAAGGTCAATGATTTTATGGACTCCTGACAGACCCTTGCATCTTTCATCCAGTGCTGCACTGACGTTTCTGGATTCTGAGTCATGGGGAAAGCAGAAAGAATTGTCAAAGGATCTGCAGGGAAAGGTAGTTGAACTGTATAAAACAGAAAAGGGATATAAAAAGATATCCAAGGAATTGAGAATGCCAATCTGCAGTGTTCAAACTCTAATCAAGAAGTGGAAAATGAGGGGTTCTGTTGAAACCAAACCACGGTCAGATAGACCAACTAAAATTTCAGCCACAACTACCAGGAAAATTGCAAAGAAAAATCCACAAATAACTTCAGGTGAAACATGTGGTGTGGCTGTTTCAAGATGCACAATAAGGAGGCACTTGAAGAAAGATGGGCTGCATGGTCAAGTCACCAGAAGAAAGCCATTACTGCGCAAATGCCACAAAGTATTCCACTTACAATATGCCAAACAGCACAGAGACAAGCCTCAAACCTTCTGGCATAAAGTAACCTATTTTTCGCACCATAAGACGCACCCCCCCCAAAAAAAATGGGGGAAAATGTCCTTGCGTCTTATAAAGCGAATACTGACCAGGCAACGCATACCAAGTAGGAGCAGGGGGAGGCGGTCTGCCCCGGGTGCCAAAACATAGGGGGGTGTCAGTGGCATTGCTATGGTGGCTCCACACCCAGGTCAGTTGACACCCACCAGATGTGACACCATCCCACAGCGGTAAGAGCCCTGGCTGTTTTTTTTTTTCAGCCAGAACACCCCCGGCGCCCGTGGTCTGGTCCAGTCTTACTTCCTGCTCCTTCCACCGGCAGCTGCTACTGCAAACTATGTCCCCAGTCCTTCCTAGCTGCTGCCTGGGTGTATCTGAGGCTGAGAGCCAGCCAGCCAGCCAGCTAGAGGGGGTTGTGGATTGTAATGGCAGTGTCCTCCACTGCCTGAGATGAGCTGCCCACACTGGTCTATGTGTGGTGGGGTCAGGCATGGAGCAGTGTAGGGGAGAAAGCAGGCAAGCTCCAACCACCTACCTTTGTTGCAGAGGCTGTTCTCATTGTGAATGCTGCGAGAGGGTTCACCATGACATCCATCAGATTCCTGCGAAGGAGAGAGACCACTTCTGTCACTGAAATAAAAATTTGAGAGATGTGGGATAGAGGAAAGAATGAGAAGACAGTTCGAAATACAGGAAGAAGTGAGCTCCGATGCTGAGGTGAGAACAAGACCACCTCACCCAGAGAAACAATCATGGTTTCCCTCAACTAGTGAGGGAGTTCCCAGACCAGGAGCAGTGAGACCACTACGGTTAACAACTTCGAGTGCGGGAGTAGGCGCATTGGACCCACTCCGTCCACCGCACCCCTAACTAACTGCTCGTAACAAATGAAAAAAATACAAAAACAGTCAGGACATAAGTTCCCTATAGACTAAAATAGGAATGACCGGGACTTGGGGTATAGTAGGAAATGGGTGAAAAGGAGGGAAGAGCAAAAATGATAATGAGGGACCATAAACTATAAGTCCAGTGTAGAACTAGCCTAGTAGGTCTGGATAAAGGATGCAAACTAAGAGTAGGGAGATGAAGATGGGTAAGAGGAAGAGAGGAGCCTAAAGGGCCTGATACGGCTCCAGACTTACGTTGAGGGGAGGGGCTAGAACAGTTCCCTCTGGATGCTCCTTGACAGCACCAGTGGACCTAGAAAGGGAGAAAGCAATAATCAATTGGGAAAAAGTTCCTCTGGCATAGGAGCAGACCGTGTAGTAGAGCAGACTTGTTGAGTCTGGAGGATCAGTCCTGTAAGTTGCGCAGGAAGACCATAAAGTCCAGCTAGTCTTCTGAGCAGATTCCAAAAAAAAGGGGGGCATCAAGGTGAAGGGGGGTCCTCACTGGATCTGTGGAAGTTCAGATACACCATAGCATGGTCTAGGGACTCAGTGAGGGGATGTAGCAGAACTGACTAGGGGAGCAGGAGTCCCTAAAAAACAGACACGTTTTGGGTGGGTATATACGCCAGGGGTCTAGGAGGTTCCTGACCCAAAAAAGGGGAATGTTGTGGTTAAAGGGAGATGATCCCCTCAAAATCAGGGGGGAGACCGTCTTTAGCTTTCTTATTTCTGGATGTCATCCAGAGGGAGGTTAGAGGGCTAGATGGGGGTGGGTGTTTGGACATGCCGGATGAAGAGGTCTGCATAGGAGAAGGTGGATCCTTTGGAAGAAGGCCCAGTTTTTGCGAATTGTTCACCTTTCTGGAATGGGGAGAATCGAAAAGGCTTGCCGTTAAGTTCGAATTTCACACTGAAAGGGAAAAGCCACCAATACTTAATATTCTTTTGAGTCAGAACCGTCATGAAAGGGTTTGAGCGCCCGCCTTTTCTGGATAGTGAAGGGCGAGATGTCCGCGTAAATTTGTATCGGGTGTCCCATCAGCTGGATCTGTGGGGAGGTGTGGGCTCTCCTCATGATCTCTTCCTTGACACTGTAGTAGTGTGGTTTGACCACAATGTCGCGTGGTAGGCCATCCTGCCGGGGGGGTCCCAGGGCTCTATGCGTGCGGTCAAGCTCTAGTCTATGGACTCAGATGTCTGGGATGAGGTTTTTGATGAGAGATTGTACTGCATCTGGGACATCCGTTACAGACTCAGGTAGACCCTTGATCCTAAAATTAAGCCTTCTGGATCTGTTTTCCAGGTCATCAATTTTTGCCATGGCCCCCTCCAGTTGGTCATGCCTTTCCTGAAAGCGATCAGTGTTTTGATTGACTCGATCGATTGTGGCGTCAACTTTGTTTTCAATGCTAACAATGCAGGAACCTAGGATTTGGAGATCCGCCTTAATATTAGAGGTGATTCTGGATGCAGTCTGAGCTAAACCCCTATCCAGCATTTCTGCGAATTTTGAGAACATGAGTGTAATGTCCTGGGGCTGTGAGATGTGCTGGGGCTGTGAGGTGTACTGGTCTGTCTCCTGATATGAGACATTAGGCCTGGGAGTGTAAGCTCCTGAGGGGGACATGAGCATTTGCATGGCATCCAGGGTCTGGTTCAGGAGGGAGACTGTGGTGGCTGGCGACAGTGGACCTTCGCTTGTTGTGGGTGATGGGGGCCCTCCACATACCTCCTCATGTAGTATGTCAAGCCATGGAGAAGAGCCTAGGATCCCTGTGAGGGCCTCGTGAGCTGGCCGATCCGCCGCCATCTTGGACTTTTCGGCCGCTCCCGGGAGTGCTTTAAATTGTGCCCTTAATCCTCCCCTCGCTGCTCCTACTTGCATGAAAGCATTCCCCAATGCTTACGGACCCCTCCGGTCCTGGTCTGGCAGAGTGGAGGCTAATATATCTGCTGCAGGATGCGCGGAATGGACAGAGCGGTGCAGAGCTCCATGATCAAGCGGCCATCACAGAGCGCCGCACATGCACACTTGGGACCCTTACTTTTTAATATATTTATATTATAGGGTAGGGTATAGGGTCTGGGATTAAGGATAGGATATAGGGTCTGGGATTAAAAATTAACTGTTTAATTGGGCAACTATAAGGCAAATTAGGTTTAGTGTTAATAAATGTAAAGTTATGCACTTGGGAGCTAAGAATATGAATGCATCATACATACTAGGGGGAGTATCTGGGAGAATCAATAGTGAAGAAGGATCTGGGTGTTTTGATAGATCGTGAGCTTAATAATAGCATGCAATGCCAAGCTACTGATTCTAAAGCAAGCAAAATGCTTTCTTGTATCAGGAGAGGTATAGACTCCAGAGAGAAAGATATTTTCCCTTGTACAAATCATTAGTAAGACAATTAAAGGAAATAAATTGATTCTCTCTTGAGAAGAGGAGATTAAGGGGGGGATATGATCAAAATGTATAAATACATAACTGGTCCATATACAGTGAGGGAAAAAAATGATCAGTCTATAATTTTAATGGGAGGTTTATTTTAATAGTGAGAGACAGAATAACAACAAAACAATCCAGAAAAATGCATTTAAAAAAGTTATAAATTGATTTGCATTTTAATGAGTGAAATAACTATTTGACCCCTTCACAAAACATGACTGAGTACTTGGTGGAAAAACCCTTGTTGGCAATCACAGAGGTCAGGTTTCCTGTAGTTGGCCACTAGGTTTGCACATATCTCAGGAGGGATTTTGTCCCACTCCTATTCAAGTCATTTTGTCCCACTCCTGCAAATCCTCTCCAAGTCATTAGGATTTTGAGGCTGACATTTGGTAACTCGAACCTCCAGCTCCCTCTACATATTTTCTATGGGATTAAGGTCTGGAGACTGGCTAGGCCACTCCAGGACCTTAATGTGCTTCTTCTTGAGCCACTCCTTTGTTGCCTTGGCCGTGTGTCTTGGGTCATTGTCATGCTGGAATACCCATCCACAACACATTTTCAATGCCCTTGCTGAAGGAATGAGGTTCTCACCCCAAGATTTGACAGGACATGGCCCTGTCCATTGTCATTTCGATGTGGTGAATTTGTCCTGTCCCCTTCGCAGAAAAATACCCCCAAAGCATAATGTTTCCACCTAATGTTTGACAGTGGGGAAGGTGTCCTGGGGTCATAGGCAGCATTCCTCCTCCTCCAAACACAGCGAGTTTGAAAAGAGCTTGATTTTGGTCTCATCTGACTACAACACTTTCACCCAGTTCTCCTCTGAATCATTCAGATGTTCATTAACAAACTGGTCTGTACATGTGCTTTCTTGAGCAGGGGGACCTTGTTGGTGCTGCAGGATTTCAGTCCTTAACAGCGTAGTGTGTTACCAATTGTATTCTTGGTGACTATGGTCCCAGTTGCCTTGAGATCATTGACAAGATTCTCCCATGTAGTTCTGGTCTGATTCCTCACCATTCCCATGATCATTGAAACTCCACAAGGTGAGATATTGCATGGAGCCCCAGACCAAGGGAGATTGACAGTTATTTTGTGTTTCTTCCATTTGCGAATAATCACACCAACTGTTGTCACCCTCTCACCAAGCTGCTTGGTGATGGTCTTGTAGCCCATTCTAGCCTTGTGTAGGTCTACAATATTGTCCCAGCTCTTTGGTCTTGACCATGGTGGAGAGATTGGAATCTGATTGAATGCTTGTGTGGACAGGTGTCTTTTATACAGGTAACAAGCTTAAATTAGGAGCATTCTTTTTAGAAGAGTGCTCCTAATCTCAGCTTGTTACCTGTTTAGAAGACACTTGGGAGCCAGAAATCTTGCTGATTGATAGGGGATCAAATACTGACTTCACTCATTAAAATGCAAATCAATTTAAAGCTATTTTGAAATGCATTTTTCTGGATTTTTTTTTTTGGTGTTATTCTGTCTCTCATTGTTAAAATAAGCCTACCATTAAAATTATACACTGGTCATTTCTTTGTCAGTGGGCAAACACACAGAATCAGCAGGGGATCAAATACTTTTTTTCCCTCACTATAGTGAACTTGGTGTTGAGTTATTCACTTTAAGGTCATCACAGAAGACAAGGGGGCACTCTTTACATCTCCAAATACGGGAAGGTTTCTTCACAGTAAGAGCTGTGAAAATGTATGATAGACTCCCTCAAGAGCTGGTTCTGTCCAGCTCAGCAGATTGCTTTAAAAAAGCCTGGATTCTTTCCTAAATGTACATATTATAATTGGATACTAACATTTATAGGTAAAGTTGATCCAGGGAATATCCGATTGCCTCTCAGGATCAGGAACAATTTTTTTCCCCTGCTGGAGCAAATTGGGTCATGCTTTGCTGGGGGGTTTTGCTGTCCTCTGGATCAACTATGGGTATAGGATTGTGTATTTGGGATTATATGATATTTTTCCCCCTTTTATTTGTTGAACTAGATGGACTTGTGTCTTTTTTCAACCTGTAACTATGTAACTATGATAGATATAATGGTGCCCCTTCACAAAGTGGAGAAGAAAGAAAAGTACCAGGGGTGGTCAAAGGGTAACTACTCTCCTAGGGGGGCTCCCACCACTTTTAAATGTACATTGCAGATACTGTATAATAGGCAAAAACACAAAGCTTTTGCTTTCAAACCATTGTGCAGCTGATGTTGCAATACAGGAAATCATTGTTGTAGTATTTAAGTATAGATGAGAAAAATTATTGTAATCCCCCCTTGATAATTTTCATTATTTACCCCCTTTAATTGATCCATCAGGTAACAAACCTGTCTGTATATATAACAATTATATATATATTTTTATTTTTGATAGAATTAAAAAACAAACATACCACTCTCTGTGAATGATAGGAGTCCATCACACCAAACATTTAGGCTGGCATTCCCATAGGTGCTAGGCTGCCATTTTGTAGCCCACAGCTAAGCTTATACCAAACATACCTTCCCTTTGACATGTCCTCTCAGGATTCTATGGCACGTTTCCCACACTTTGCTAACCGATGTTTTCATGCAACAGATATAAAGATTACAATGTTTTCAGCCTGTTTATCAAACCAGAGGAGGTACAAGGGCCTTACAGTGAATCATGCCAAAAGCTATGTTTGACTAATGCCATTGTCCATTGTTCCTAGATTTTAAATTTTATAAGTATATGCATCTGAGGCATACATATTGCACCTGATTTTGAAAGAATCTATATGAACATTGTTTGCAAACCAGGCTAAACAACTCAAGCATAGTCTTACAATATTTTCAACTTGCACACAACCTTCACAAAGATTCACACAATTGTGGAAGCCTACTTACAGTATTCTTTACAAATGCTGTTTGCTAAACAGCTAGCTTCTGAACCTACCTGAACTACATGCTGGTGTACCTGGAATCAAAGTTGTATTTTCTGCATATTTTATTCTGCATCACGAAGACACTAAAATAAAAGAAGTCACAGTGCATGCTTTTTGGTAGAATCCCTGCATTTCTGATTCTGGGTCATTGTAATGCATCTTGCCTGCACTTATATTTTACATACATATTTTTTCTACAAAACTGATTTCTCCCTCTTTACTTATCCAATTTGTCAAAGTTAGGTGGCATTAGGCTTTAAGCTTCCTTCCCCATTGGGATTTAGAAAATATTGTCACATATTGAATGATGATAAAATATAAACATGGCTAAACCATCTAATTTTGTTTTCTATTTAAGGCTTGGGCAGAAATCCATTTTTACACAGTAGGAAATGATTGCATTTGGCAAGACAAGTAGCTATAAATTCTTACTGTATAAAAATGAATAAAAATACAATTTATGATAATGGATGTCTTTACTAATTAACATTAAACTGATTTATACATCGCTGTCCATTGATATTTGACATTGATGCATTTTACTTCCTGCATTTGGAAGCAAATCAAAAATGTATCAACGCAATAAAAGTTGTAAACATTGTGTTAGCAGATATGTTTATAAATGTCATCTTCTATTACTAAACATACGATTTTTAGAAACATAGCATCAACAAATGACAGGTGCCCATTTTGTGTGAAAGTAAGTGAAGTGTGTTGCACATCTGGTAATTTGTCTACACATAAATTATATATCTGGAAGTGATTTCAACCATTTTTTCCTCTAAGGGAATTACTCTAGGTATCAGATGTGCTCATAATATAATAACAAACATAATATGAGAAGGTAAACCAACAAGTGAAAAAATAAGTAAATGAGAGTGCACATATATAACTTTTTCACAGTATCTCTCAAAGAAAAATAATTAACATCTATAACATCTATGTGTCCAACTAAATATACGGTAATCATAAATAAATGTCCATGAAAAAAAAGTGAAAATATCTTGCAATTCCACACAAAACATAAATGACAGTCCTCTTGAAAAGTGTGAAAAAATTGATAAAATAACACCAATGCCTCTACTACAGTGATAAGTGGGAGTTCAGCTCCCTTAGGAAACAGGCTCACCAGATGCTGTTGCCATTCACTCTCGTGTTTGGCAAATGAACTCAGACGCCACACTTCGTTCAAATGTTTGACTTTAAACTCCACATATAGGAAAAAAAGTAGAGACAAAGCCTCCAATCGTGTCAAATCACTTAGGATAGTAGATTCATTAAAATATATATTGCACATACATCAGATACAAGTAAGACAAGCCTTCATGTTACATGGTACAAGACATGCCGGGAGGCACTGTGCTGCGATCTCACTGCTCCTTCACTCGCTAAGCATCAGATCACCTTCCCAGCCTCAGCATACAGTTGCCGTGTAGCCACGCACTGATGCATTTCGTCACTTCCGACATCGTCACGGGGGGATTTAATAATATGAGAAGGAACTAATACTAGAGTGTAACATTGTCTGTGTTATATGCTTCAGATAAAGAGCCTGAAGAAACATGAGATCCACAAAGGATATACAGTACACTTATGTGGCTTTATGTGCTCTTTAGTTCTCTGCCCCTATGTTGCTCTTAAATAGGGATGAGCTTCGTGTTCGAGTCGAACCCATGTTCGACTCGAACATCGTCTGTTCGATATGGGCCGTTTGCGCCAAATTCAAGTGGTGTGTCACGGCCCATAATTCACGGCGGCATCGCAGTGCATTGCTGGCTGATGATTGGCCAAGCATGCACTATGACCCGCATGCTTGGCCAATCACAGCGCCGTCTGTACAGAGAGCTGTAATTGGCCAAAGCCAGTGTGGCTTTGGCCAATTATGGCTCAGGGGGTTTAGTACACGCCCCACACTACTGCACGTCGGCCCTGTGTAGTGTGTTCCGGCATTGAGAGACAGAGAGAGAGTGTCATTTGATCTAAGTTAGATAGATTAGGCAGGACAGTCAGTCAGTTAGCTGCACTTACAGTGTATTGTGTACATATATATACATCCCAGGTGTTGTATATATATATATATATATATATATATATATATATATATATATATATATATATATATATATATACACTGTATTCAGTTAAGCTAGATTCAGTCCTGTTATTATCTTCCTACTGACAGACAGGCAGGTGTTGTTACAGTATTTACAGCTACCTGACGAAAATTGCTGGTGTTCTTCTGATCCTATTAGTCCTATTAGCTACAGTATTTACAGTTAGTGTAGTGCGTCCTCTGCACAGTGTTCAGCTAAAGCTACCTGTAGAAGATTGGTGGTGTTTTTCTGATCCTATCACTACCGCAGGCAGCTACATTATTTTTTAGTGTAGTGTGACCTCTGCACAGTGTTCAGCTAAAGCTACAAGTTAGTGTAGCGCGACCTCTGCACAGTCTTCAGCTAAAGCTACAAGTTAGTGTAGTGCGACCTCTGCACAGTGTTCATCGAAAGCTCCAAGTAAGTGTAGTGCGACCTCTGCACAGTGTTCAGCTAAAGTTACCTGTAGAAGGTTGGTGGCGTTTTCCTGATCCTATCACTACCACGGGCAGCTATATTATTTAAACATTAGTGTAGTGCGTCCTCTGCACAGTGTTCAGCTAAAGCTACAAGTTAGTGTAGTGTGACCTCTGCACAGTGTTCAGCTAAAGCTACAAATTAGTGTAGTACGACCTCTGCACAGTGTTCAGCTAAAGCTACCTGTAGAAGGTCGGTGTTGTTTTCCTGATCCTATCACTACCGCAGGCAGCTATATTATGTACACGTTAGTGTAGTGCGACCCCTGCACACTGTTCAGCTAAAGCTACCTGTAGAAGGTTGGTGGTGTTTTCCTGATCCTATCACTACCACAGGCAGCTACATTATTTACACGTTAGTGTAGTGCGACCTCTGCACAGTGTTCAGCTAAAGCTACCTGTAGAAGGTTGGTGTTGTTTTCCTGATCCTATCACTACCGCAGGCAGCTACATTATTTACACGTTAGTGTAGTGCAACCTCTGCACAGTGTTCAGCTAAAGCTACAAGTTAGTGTAGTGTGACCTCTGCACAGTGTTCAGCTAAAGCTACAAGTTAGTGTAGTTTGACCTCTGCACAGTGTTCAGCTAAAGCTACCTGTAGAAGGTTGGTGTTGTTTTCCTGATTCTATCACTACCGCAGGCAGCTACATTATTTACACGTTAGTGTAGTGCAACCTCTGCACAGTGTTCAGCTAAAGCTACCTGTAGAAGGTTGGGGGTGTTTTCCTGATCCTATCGCTACCGCAGGCAGCTACAATATTTACATGTTAGTGTAGTGTGACCTCTGCACAGTGTTCAGCTAAAGCTACCTGTAGAAGGTTGGTGTTGTTTTCCTGATCCTATCACTACCACAGGCAGCTACATTATTTACACGTTAGTGTAGTGCGACCTCTGCACAGTGTTCAGCTAAAGCTACCTGTAGAAGGTTGGTGGTGTTTTCCTGATCCTATCACTACCGCAGGCAGCTACAATATATACACGTTAGTGCAGTGCGACCTCTGCACAGTGTTCAGCTAAAGCTACCTGTAGAAGGTTGGTGGTGTTTTCCTAATCCTATCACTTCCGCAGACAGCTACATTATTTACATGTTAGTTTTGTGCGACCTCTGCACAGTGTTCAGCTAAAGCTACCTGTAGAAGGTTGGTGGTGTTTTCCTGATCCTATCACTACCGCAGACAGCTACATTATTTACATGTTAGTTTTGTGCGACCTCTGCACAGTGTTCAGCTAAAGCTACCTGTAGAAGGTTGGTGGTGTTCTCATACTAATAATACTACAGGCAGGCAGTTGATTTTGCTAGCTGCAGTATCTGTCATGAAGATCCTGCCAGTAACCAGCGATCCAGGCGCACGGCAACGGGTTCCACTACGCATGCGCGCGCGTTCACGGGTGCGGTCATGCACGGGCACTCGCGCGCGCACTCCTGCTGGTGTCAGGCGGGCTATTTAAACCGGTCTGTCACACTCCATCCCTGCTGTCTGCTCTACAGCATTCTGTGTGTGTTACCTGATCTGATCGGTGTATCCTGTTATCCGACCCAGCTTCCTGTTTTGACTGCTATCCGCCTGCACCAGACCCTCTTGGCTTGCCTGACCATCCCTCTGCATTACCCCTGGTACCTCTGCTGTCCGACCGCTACCGACCACCGGCTTGTTAACCTTCCGCTGTGTATACCGGCTTCCAGTCTACTACCTGCAGCTTGTTCCTGGTTCCAGTCCAGCGTTCCAGGCTATTACCTGCTGTTATTCCTGGTTCCAGTCCAGCGTTCCAGTCTACTACCTGCTGCTTGTTCCTGGTTCCAGTCCAGCGTTCCAGTCTACTACCTGCTGCTTGTTCCTGGTTCCAGTCCAGCGTTCCAGGCTATTACCTGCTGTTGTTCCTGCTTCCAGTCCAGCGTTCCAGTCTACTACCTGCTGCCTGTTCCTGGTTCCAGTCCAGCGTTCCAGGCTATTACCTGCTGTTGTTCCTGGTTCCAGTACAGCGTTCCACTGCCCGGCTTGCTTACCTGTTGGGTTCCTGGTCCTACCTGCATTCCAGTCTCTGTCTTCAGTCTTCTCTTCAGGTTCCTGATTCCAGAGGGTGCCACCACTACTGAACTCCCAGCTGTTGATCCTGCCAGGCACCCATACCACTCTTCACTCCTGGCCCTCTGTCTCCATTCCAGGGGAACGGGAGTGGGAGCTGTAAGGGAGGTCTTTCTCTGCACTTCAGGCTCACAACCTACCAGGTACGTGACAGTAGTAGACAGCCATGTCTGAGCCTGAGCAGGGAACATCTCCCATGGAGGAACTCTGTGCACACCTGGCAGGATTGACTGAAGCAGTCAAGAATCTACAGCAAGGATACACCAGGCTGGGGGAACGAGTGCTAACCTTGTCTAATCCCATTGGGGTCAGGGGGCTCCTTCTGCTCCTTCAGTCGGGCCTTCCTCAACGGTGGTAATGCTCCCTCCAGAACCTAAGGTTCCTACACCTGAATGTTTCTCCGGAAATCGCCATAAGTTCAGGGCCTTCCGCAACTCCTGTGAATTATTTTTTGCTCTTCAGCCACGTACCTTTTCCCTGGAGGCTACAAAGGTGGGCTACATAATTTCTCTACTCTCTGGTGACCCCCAAACCTGGGCCCATCGCCTCTTGGAGCAAGAGGACATATCCCTGACCAATCTCTCCACCTTCTTTGACGCATTAGGTCAGTTGTATGATGATCCCCAGCTGTCTGTAACTGCGGAGACAGCTCTGCATACCCTTCAACAGGGTCGCAGGGCAGCAGAGGACTATGTGGCTGAATTAGGGAAGTGGAGTGCGGACACTAATTGGAATGATGCGGCTCTCCGCTATCAGTTTCGGTTGGGACTTTCTGACTCTTTGAAGTATGAATTGGCCAGGGTGGGTACACCACAGACTTTAAATGCTTTAATCGATCTAGCCATCCAGATCGATCGACGCCTACGAGAGCGTAGGTCTGAGAGAGCTATGGGGTCTTCTCGTCCAACTTGGGTTAATCCTAAGGTTCCCCATCACTCATCACCAACACCACCTACCTCCACGTTTAACCTACCTGAGCCGATGCAATTGGGAGTCCTGCGGCCTTCGCTCACCCAGGAGGAACGACAACGTCGTTGAGCAAATAATTTGTGCCTGTATTGTGGGGAACCTGGGCACTATGTCAGGAACTGTCCCCTCAAACTCTGTAAGTGCTTATCTTTATCTACTGACTATGTTACACCTCTGGTTAAAAATACCACTCACCTTGCTCTCCCTCTTCTGCTACAGCTTCCAGGAAAGACCCTGCAAATAACCTCCATTATTGATTCGGGAGCTTGCAGCTGTTTCATGTATTCTCTTTTTGCCACCCAACACCAGATACCTTTGTCGCCCAAAGCCCATGGACTCTCTATCCATCTAGCTGATGAAACCGCTATCAAGTCTGGACCTGTTACTCAAGAGACTATCCCAATACCCATCCCCATTTCCAACGCCCATCAGGAACAGCTACGCCTGGACATTATCGCTTCACCCCTGTTTCCCATAATCCTCGGCATGCCATGGTTACAGGCTCACAATCCGGACATTAATTGGATCACGGGTGAGGTTACCTTCCCCTCTCCTTATTGCCAACAGTTCTGCAGAACTCAGAATACCCAGGAGAACTCTACTCTGCTTTGCCTAGATACAGATCCTAGTCTACACCCGTCCATTCCTTCTGCCTATCATGACTTTTTGGACGTATTTAGCAAGCAGAAGGCAGAGGTGTTACCCCCTCACCGGGCCCTATGACTGTCCCATTGAGTTACTTCCCGGTGCTGAAATTCCTTTTGGAAGAATCTTTCCCTTAACTGAAGTGGAACAAGGGGCTTTGAAAGAATACATTGATGAAAACATTAAAAGAGGCTTCATTCATCCATCCACGTCTCCCACAGGTGCAGGCATCTTCTTTGTGCAGAAAAAAGATAAAACCCTCAGGCCTTGTGTGGATTACCGTGAACTAAATAAAATCACTGTGAAGAATCGGTACCCTCTCCCCCTAGTGCCAGAGCTGTTCCAAAGACTGGGGACGGCCACCATATTCACCAAACTTGATCTCCGCGGGGCCTACAATTTAGTTTGTATTAGGGATGGAGACGAACGGAAGACCGCCTTTCGTACCCGCTATGGACATTTTGAGTACCTCGTGTTGCCTTTCGGCCTGTGCAATGCCCCTGCTACATTTCAGTACTTTAATAATTATGTGTTACGTGACTTTCTAGACCTGTTTGTCATCATCTATTTAGACGACATATTGATTTTTTCTTGTTCCCTTGAATCCCATCGCAGGCACGTCAGAAGTGTGTTGGGCCTTCGACAACACGGTCTATATGCAAAGGCTGAAAAATGTGAATTTGAACAGGAAAGTATTCCATTTTTGGGGTTAGTCATTTCCAGTAAGGGCATTAAAATGGACCCTCAAAAGGTCACTGCAGTCCTGGATTGGCCAGTCCCGACAGACAAAAAAGGAATCCAGCGATTCGTTGGATTCGCTAATTTTTACCGTAAATTTATTAAAGGGTTCTCAGCCATCATTACACCCATCACACAACTAACCAAACAAGCTACACGCTTCCATTGGTCTGCTGAAGCCCAAAAGGCTTTTGAGACTCTCAAGGGCCTTTTTACCTCCGCCTCTGTACTAAAGCATCCAGATTCCTCTCTGCCATTTATACTAGAAGTGGACGCATCTGAAATTGAAGTAGGGGCAGTGTTGTCCCAAAGACAGGGAACTAAGGCCCTGCTGCATCCTGTGGCCTTCTTTTCTCGTAAATTGTCCACGGCAGAGAGAAATTATGATGTAGGTGACAGAGAGTTGTTGGCAATCAAGTCAGCATTGGAGGAGTGGCGCTATCTGTTGGAGGGTGCCGCTCATCCAGTCTTAATTTTTACAGATCATAAGAACCTGGAGTATTTGAGATCTGCAAAGAGGTTGAAACCACGTCAGGCCAGGTGGGCTCTCTTTTTCTCCAGGTTCACCTTTCATGTCACTTACCGCCCTGGTTCCAAAAATACCAAACCTGACGCCCCATCTAGGATGTTTCACAAATCCCAAGAGATTTCCCCTCCAGACACCATTCTGTCCCCGGGGAATTTTCTTTTACTTCAGGGAAACCTGCTTTCCCAGATTAAGCAGGCTTCCGCAGGATTGGAATCTTCCATTAAAACAGAGCTCCAGGTTAAGGATGGGTTACTGTGGCATAAGAGTAGGATCTTTATACCTGAAACACTACGAGTTGCAGTACTAGAGCTCTGCCATGATCATGCGCTGGCTGGGCATTTTGGCGTAGCTAAGACCACTGATTCGGTACAGCGTACCTTCTGGTGGCCTCAGCTACGCAAGGATTGTAAAGAGTTTGTAGAGTCCTGTACCACCTGCATTAGGAACAAAGGGCACAAAACAAAGGCATGGGGACTACTAAAACCCTTGCCTGTCCCAGATAGGCCCTGGAAAATGCTCTCTATAGACTTTATTGTAGAATTACCCCCGGCTGGGGGCTTCACCTCAATCTTTGTCATAGTGGATCGGTTGTCGAAGATGGCCCACTTTGTCCCAATGAAGGGCACCCCTTCAGCTACAGAAACAGCACAGGCATTCATTAAAGAGGTCATCAGGCTCCATGGGGTACCAGTTGATATCGTTTCAGATAGGGGGGTACAGTTTACCTCCCGATTCTGGAGGGCTTTGTGTAAAACCTTGAACATTGAACTTTCATTTTCATCGATAAGGTATAAGGAGGACAGAGGTAGTCAACTGAAAGCACCACATCCCATGATTAAATAATAGACAGAAACTGAAGGCTGTTTAGCCTAGAGAAGGGGAAAAAACTTCCCCAGGGACTTTTAAGGTGCTATTTAATAAACAGTATATTCAAAAATTCTGTACCATCATATTGAGTAAAATTAATATTTATTAGTATTAAATCACATTAAAATATTCATGCCTCACTTCAAGAGTGAGACATGTTAATAAGAACAATACGACATAAACAATGTCACCCAAAAAATTTTCCACATTGGACAGTGCAACAAGAAGCAACTACTTAAAGGTGCCAAGACAATCTGCCGCTCGACATGTTTCGCTCTAATACGAGCTTCTTCAGGAGTTATAAGGCAATGATTGTGGCGGACTCTAAATGATGGGAAAATAGACAAAAATCAATACATACATTTAAACATATATAGAAAACATCTAATACATTTTTTTGAATTTACAAAAATTCCATTACCAGAGTAAAAATTGATACAGAGAATTTAAATGCATGCATGTAGGTTTCGACACTAAACACTTTAACCAAATATATGTAAACAATCAAAATTTATACATCTTACCAGGCTGTAGCACATTAATCCGATATAGATACTTCAATAGAATAACAATACTGCTGCTAGTTTCAAACCGGGGAGTTCTCATATGTGAGGGATATCGCTGCCATGCTATGACCACAGGGGAATATAAAGTTTAAGAAACGGCCCTTTAAAAAGCAAAGTAGATTCAAAAAATTAGAAGAAGGGGATCGCAACCAGAATCTTTCATGATTTGATTTTGAGGGGATATATACCTAAGGTAGAACCAATTCAGGATATATTACCTGGAACATAAAAGTATCACGGCAAATAATATCACGTAGGTGGGGATGGCATCATAATCCAGTGAAAAAATTCACTAATGGCTGCAAAGGAGAGCGATCACCAGTAGAGATGTTTTCTAAGTGTAGAAAGAGAAAGTGCAATAAGGACCAATAGGGAATCCAAGGTGTAGCTTACTGTCAACTAATGACAGTGTTACACAGCGAAAACTTACTTCACAAATAGTGGTCCGGCACGCAGACTTGGGGGAGCACCACGTTGCCTCCGTAGGATCGCACCGTTGACAGAACTGTGGGCGGTGTGTAACCGCCTTTATATACCCCCATCACGGCGGCGTCTGATCTCGCCGCCGGGATGCGGACGCTCAATGAGACTGGCCACGTCAGGACGTGGGGGAACGCGGTGACGTCAATTCTGACGTCAGCAACATATGTAGAGGTTACTGCGCATGTCAGCGCGGTTCTGGAGCCCGTGGAGCATCAAGGCGCCAAAGGCGCCATCTTTGTTGAGGGAAAGAGGGAGGTAAAAACAAATGGAGATAAATTGAAGCATTATACCTGCTTTTGTTCTGAAAAACAAAAGCAGGACCACTATTTGTGAAGTAAGTTTTCGCTGTGTAACACTGTCATTAGTTGACAGTAAGCTACACCTTGGATTCCCTATTGGTCCTTATTGCACTTTCTCTTTCTACACTTAGAAAACATCTCTACTGGTGATCGCTCTCCTTTGCAGCCATTAGTGAATTTTTTCACTGGATTATGATGCCATCCCCACCTACGTGATATTATTTGCCGTGATACTTTTATGTTCGAGGTAATATATCCTGAATTGGTTCTACCTTAGGTATATATCCCCTCAAAATCAAATCATGAAAGATTCTGGTTGCGATCCCCTTCTTCTAATTTTTTGAATCTACTTTGCTTTTTAAAGGGCCGTTTCTTAAACTTTATATTCCCCTGTGGTCATAGCATGGCAGCGATATCCCTCACATATGAGAACTCCCCGGTTTGAAACTAGCAGCAGTATTGTTATTCTATTGAAGTATCTATATCGGATTAATGTGCTACAGCCTGGTAAGATGTATAAATTTTGATTGTTTACATATATTTGGTTAAAGTGTTTAGTGTCGAAACCTACATGCATGCATTTAAATTCTCTGTATCAATTTTTACTCTGGTAATGGAATTTTTGTAAATTCAAAAAAATGTATTAGATGTTTTCTATATATGTTCAAATGTATGTATTGATTTTTGTCTATTTTCCCATCATTTAGAGTCCGCCACAATCATTGCCTTATAACTCCTGAAGAAGCTCGTATTAGAGCGAAACATGTCGAGCGGCAGATTGTCTTGGCACCTTTAAGTAGTTGCTTCTTGTTGCACTGTCCAATGTGGAAAATTTTTTGGGTGACATTGTTTATGTCGTATTGTTCTTATTAACATGTCTCACTCTTGAAGTGAGGCATGAATATTTTAATGTGATTTAATTCTAATAAATATTAATTTTACTCAATATGATGGTACAGAATTTTTGAATATACTGTTTATTAAATAGCACCTTAAAAGTCCCTGGGGAAGTTTTTTCCCCTCCCCCCCTTCTCTAGGCTAAACAGCCTTCAGTTTCTGTCTTTCATTTTCATTGGCTTATCACCCCCAGACTAATGGGCAAACAGAAAGAACAAACCAGACCCTTGAACAATATTTGCGCTGTTTTTCTTCTTTTGCCCAAGATGATTGGATTTCTGTTCTGCCATTGGCCGAATTCGCTTATAACAATTCTATTCATTCTGCTATCAAACAGACTCCATTTTTTTGCGAATTATGGTTTCCACCCTTCATTTTTACCTAACTCTCTTCCAGAATGCACAGTACCCGCAGTCCAGGAGAAATTGGATTTCTTTACCTCCAACAACCAAGTTTTACAGGACACCATGACCAGGACCCAGGAGTATAATAAAGCAACCTTCAAAAAGAAAAGGCGAGGTGAGCTCTGACTTGCACCTGGGGATCAGGTATGGTTGTCCACAGTAAACCTCAGGTTGTCTTGCCCTTCCAAGAAATTGGGTCCCAAGTTTCTTGGGCCGTTTTCTGTTAAGCGGAGAATTAATGAAGTTGCATACGAACTTGAACTCCCGGATTCACTAAAGGTGCATCCAGTTTTTCACGTGTCCTTGCTCAAACCCTCTATTGCCAACCCATTTCCAGGTCGAAGTACGGATCATCCTGATCCAATCTTGGTAGATGGGGAGGAGCAATTCGAGGTGGAGGCTATCATGGACCATAGGAAAAGAGGTAACCAGAATCAATTTTTGATAAAGTGGAGGGGGTTTGGCCCAGAGGAGAATTCTTGGGAACCAGAAGATAATATTCATGCTGAAGATCTGTTACAAACCTTTAAAAGATCCCATCCAGAGAAATTTTCTCAAAGGGGCATCCGGAGGCTGCCCCTTGGGGGGGGCAATGTCATGAAGATCCTGCCAGTAACCAGCGATCCAGGCGCACGGGAACACGGCCACGGGTTCCACTACGCATGCGCGCGTTCACGGGTGCGGTCATGCACGGGCACGCGCGCGCACACTCCCGCTGGTGTCAGGCAGGCTATCTAAACCGGTCTGTCGCACTCCATCCCCGCTGTCTGCTCTACAGCGTTCTGTGTGTTTTACCTGATCTGATCGGTGTATCCTGTTATCCGACCCGGCTTCCTGTTTTGACCATCCTGCTATCCGCCTGCACCAGACCCTCTTGGCTTGCCTGACCATCGACTTGTTGACCTTCCGCTGTGTATACCGGCTTCCAGTCTACTACCTGCTGCTTGTTCCTGGTTCCAGTCCAGCGTTCCAGGCTATTACCTGCTGTTATTCCTGGTTCCAGTCCAGCATTCCAGTCTATTACCTGCTGTTGTTCCTGGTTCCAGTCCAGCGTTCCAGTCTACTACCTGCTGCCTGTTCCTGGTTCCAGTCCAGCATTCCAGGCTATTACCTGCTGTTGTTCCTGGTTCCAGTCCAGCGTTCCAGTCTACTACCTGCTGCTTGTTCCTGGTTCCAGTCCAGCGTTCCAGTCTACTACCTGCTGCTTGTTCCTGGTTCCAGTCCAGCGTTCCGGGTTCCTAACTGCTGTTGTTCCTGGTTCCAGTCCAGTGCTCCACTGCCCGGCTTGCTTACCTGTTGGGTTCCTGGTCCTACCTGCATTCCAGTCTCTGTCTTCAGTCTTCTCTTCAGGTTCCTGATTCCAGAGGGTGCCACCACTACTGAACTCCCAGCGACTGTTGATCCTGCCAGGCACCCATTCACTCCTGGCCCTCTGTCTCCATTCCAGGGGAACGGGAGTGGGAGCTGTAAGGGAGGTCTTTCTCTGCACTTCAGGCTCACAACCTACCAGGTACGTGACAGTATCAAAATATATATATATATATATATATATATATATATATATATATATATATATATATCTTAGTGCAGCTACATCTCACTGCAGGCCATTAGTATGTCTGGAAGGCCAACAAGGAGAGGCAGACAGTCACAAGCAAATAAAAGAGGGCAAGCAGGCTCTGTGTCTAGAGACAACAGTGTTGGTCGTGGACAAACGGTGCATCCTCATCAGCACATGGCCGTGGGACACGCTTGGCCTTTTTTTCGGCAGCTGGCCGTGTTGAGCCGCAACATGCAGAAGACTTGGTCGAGTGGATGACCAAGCCGTCCTCATCCTCCTCATCCTCTCTCACCCATGCTCAGGGTACTTTGTCTGGCAAAGCAGCTGCCAATGCGGCCTCTTCCCTCGGCTCAATGGCATCAGTGACTCCTTCCCTAGCCCCACCATGTCCTCCTGAGGAGTCCCTCGAACTGTTTGACCACAGTGTTGAGTACATGCTCCAGGAGGATGCCCAGCGTTTAGAAGGCTCTGATGATGATACTGAGCTAGATGAAGCCAGTAACGTAGGCACAGACAGAGGGGGTGCCCAAGAAGGACAGCAATCTAGCAGTCATGTTCCCCCTGCTGCAGCATACTGCCAGGTTTGCTCCAGTGATGAGGAGGGAGGGGATGATGAGGTCACTGACTCAACGTGGGTGCCTAATAGGAGAGAGGAGGAGACACATCACCAACAAGCACACCAGCACACTGACTGCATCACACCTCAGAGCTCCGCATGTGCAGGGCGCTGCTGTCTCTGCGCGTTATTCCAAAAGTTCTTTGGTGTGGGCCTTTTTTGAGACGAGTGCATCAGATGGCACCGCTGCTATTTGCAACATATGTCTCAAGCGTTTCTCGCGTGGCCAAAACATCTCCCGCTTGGGCACCACATGCTTGGCCAGACATATGTTGACCTGCCATGCAGTTCATTGGCAAGCGTACCTAAAAGACCCACACCAAAAAAGAAAGAGGACCTCTCCATACTCCTCATCAGCTGGGATCTCCAACCCCACTAGACCTTCAGTCCTCTCTGAGACCTGCAGTGAGAGGAATGAAGGTGTAGAATTAGGTGTGTCACAGCCAAGTACTTGTGGGCAATCTGCTTTTGGTACACCGACGTCAGATTGTATCAGGCAAATTTCCCTGCCCCAGCTGCTGCACCACAAAAAGAAGTTCGCTCCCAGCCATCCACATGCCCAGCGGTTGAATGCTAGCTTGGCAAAATTGCTAGCACTTCAACTGCTACCTTTTCAGTTGGTAGACTCTGCCCCCTTCGCCACTTTTTCTCACGGAAGGCGATTCCGGCTCTCTACCGGCATGTGGAAGGCAATGTCTTGGCCTCGCTGGACAGGGCGGTCAGCGGTAAGGTGCATATTACCACTGACTCATGGTCCAGCAGGCATGAACAGGAACGTTACCTAAGTTTCACGGCGCATTTGGTGACTCTTCTGGCAGCTGGGAAGGATACAGGACAAGGTGCAGTAGTGTTGGAGGTTGTTCCTCCACCACGCCTCCAAAATGCCACTACTAGTGATTCTGACACACCTCTCTCCTCCACCCCCTCTTCTTCTTCCTCCATGGCCTCTTCTTGTGCTTTGTCCTCAGAACCAGCGGTGCTCCGTAGGCGTTCAAGGGGCTACGCAAGTACGCAGGCCAAAAGATGCCATGCCGTGCTTCAGCTGGTGTGCTTGGGGGACAGGAGCCACACTGGGGCAGAGGTTCTGTCAGCTCTGCAGGGGCAGGTTCAGAGGTGGTTGAGGCCACGCCAACTTAATGCAGGAATGGTGGTTTGCGACAATGGCACCAACCTCCTCTCCGCCCTCTGACAGCGACAAATAACCCATGTGCCCTGTTTGGCTCACGTCCTTAACTTAGTGGTGCAGTGGTTCTTGGGCAGGTACCCGGGCTTACAGGATGTCCTGAGGCAGGCCGGTCATATAATGCCAGTGCTCGGCTGGCAGACCTCCAAAAGGAATTTAACCTGCCCAAGAACCGCCTAATCTGTGACATGCCCACCAGGTGGAACTCAACCTTGGCCATGCTGCATCGGCTGCACATGCAGCAGAGGGCCATCAATGAGTACCTGTGCGACTATGGCCCCAGGACAGGGTCAGTGGAGCTTGTTTTTTTCCCCACGCCAGTGGGCCATGATCAGGGATGCATGCACTGTCCTGTCACCATTTGAGGAGGCCACGAGGATGGTGCGCAGTGACAGTGCATGCATCAGTGACACTGTCCCCCTTGTCCACCTGTTGGAGCACACGCTGCGTGGAATAATGGACAGGGCACTTGGGGTAGAACAGAGGCAGGAAGAGGAGGACTTCCTTAGCTCTCAAGGCCCCCTTTATCCAAACAGTGTTCCTGCGTGCCCGCCGATCACACATGGACTTGTACGTGGCTAGGAGGAGGTGGCTGCAGATCATGTGACCCAGAGGACTCCGGACCGAATGCCTCAGCAAACCTACGCTGCATGACCTCCCTGATCCTGCAAAAGCCTGCAAAATCCTTGTATTCATGGTATCAAGTAGAAGGAACAATACTGGCTGGCAACCCCCCTTAAACCACGTTACAAGGGTTAGGTTGCGGACCTTATCTTGCTGTCGCAGAGGGACCAGAGGATGAAACATCTTCAGTGGCCTTGCAGAAAGGTCTGTGCAATGCGTTCCCAGAGACTAGGAGGTTACAAACTCCTGTTTCTAGACAACGTGTTGCTGAGGCTTCGGTCAGTCAAAGAAGGGGCCGAGAACACTCGG
Source organism: Lithobates clamitans (assembly GCA_037952925.1). Classification (NCBI taxonomy): domain Eukaryota; kingdom Metazoa; phylum Chordata; class Amphibia; order Anura; family Ranidae; genus Lithobates; species Lithobates clamitans. The sequence goes on from JBBGZY010000470.1 coordinate 2,697,618, forward strand.
GTATGTGTATCTCGGCTCCGACGAATCCCTGCAGTCTCGGCGCCATATTTGAATCTACCCACGGCTGTGTATGTCGGCGGCGACTGCGGCAATTGCCGCAATCGCTCCGATGACACAAAATCGGCGGTGATCGTCCTATAACACGCACCCACGATTTTCCCCTGATTTTCAGGGGAAAAAAGTGCGTGTTATATGCCGATAAATACGGTACTTTTATTCCTTTAAAAATGTCATTTTGTGCAGGGACTTTTCCAAGCACGGGAAACACACGCCACTTTACAGGCATACTATAGACACCCCCCAGTAACGATATTTAAAGGAATATTTCACTTTTTTTTTTTTTTACTTTAAGCATCATTAAAATCACTGCTCCCGAAAAAAACCTCAGTTTTTAAAACTTTTTTTTGCATTGAAACATGTCCCCTGGGGCAGGACATGGGTCCCCAAACCCTTTTTAGGACAATACCATGCAAATTATCCATTAAAATGAGCACTTTTGATTTCGAACATTCGAGTCCCATAGACGTCAATGGGGTTCTAACGTGCGTGCAAATTTTCGGTCCGTTCGCAGGTTCTGGTGCGAACCGAACCGGGGAGTGTTTGGCTCATCCCTACTCTTAAATAGGATTAAATAGCATTGAGCTGAACATACCTGGGTTCAGGACAGGTTTGGTAAACATTGCAGAACCCTTTTGAAGTCAATAGGAGGTGATGTTTAAAAACCAGTTCTGGACCAGTTCTGAGTTTCTAAGCTAATAGGCAAGGGATTGCCAATCAAACGACATGAGGGGCTGGGTATTGTCCTGGGGAACATGTACCAAAGCAAAAAAAAAATGTGAACATTCCATTTGACAGGAAACAATTATTTTAATAATGTGAAAAGTGAAACAATAAACATGCAAAATAGATAATAAGCCTAGGGAATGTCCTGCCCATGAAGTGATGCATTTGTACAATGAAGGACTGAGTTGTGAAGGAGAATTAGAATATAATAGGGCAGACAGTCAGGGGTCAGACACTAATGAAGGTTGGAATGGGGGAAGATGTGGGAAGGGCTATAGCAGGAGATAAGGAGCTTCCCATGTTACAAATAGCCATTGACAATTACTGCTTGTACTACTAAAATATATGCAAAACACAACTGCAAAATGTGACAATAAATTTAAGTGTTTGTTCACCAATACAAGATGCTTGCCAAGCAAAATAGGAGCGTTGGAAGCTTTGGTGCATGAAGAGAACAGACCAGTTAGTTAATCTTCTATTGGTAAGATACTTCAGAGTGTAATAAAAGACCAAAGGAGTTTTTGCTATAAAATAGTATTTTAAGCAATCAGCTTAAATTCATGCACGACTGATGTTTTCAACAAATCTAATTTCTTTTTATGAGGAACTATATAGTATAGTATTCTTGGATTTTGCAAAAGTGTTTGACACAGTTCACCACACATGGCTTATGTGTAAGTTAAAGCTTACAGGCTTTGAAAACTGCAAATGGATAGAAAGCTGGGTAACAGATAGCATTCAGGGCATGTCTACTGATGTGTCAATATGAGCAGTGCACTCTGTGTGCTCCTCCAGGACTGCCAGCTTCCTTTACCGACCCTGTCGGCAAGGCAAATCGGGGCCAGACGGTTTTGAAACCTGCAGACTCTTGAGGTCCTCCTGCAGCAGGAGGTATGGTCAAAATAGGGCAACACCTGCCCAAACAGCCTGGGTCTCCCCGGAGCTTTCAAGATGTCAGCTGTCCAGCAATGCTTGCTCCTCAGCCACAGAGGGAGAAGTCCAACAAGCTGGCGGAAAATGTGCCTTCCTCTGCAACCGGTAAGAACGCCCCTTCTGGTGGCTCCTCTACCAAACAAAAATCCCCCATCACTATAAAGGAGAATTTAAATAGCCCCTTGTCTCCCCCTAAGGCAGCTGCCTACATGTCTCCTGAACTTGCTGTTCTAGACCTAGCAGGAGAGGGGGGTGGGGAGAAGAAGAGGAGGGAGGCTTTGCTGCTGCTTGCGCCCCTATCCAGGCTACATCTCATGACACCTTCATTGCTGCTGATCCCCATGCTGAGGCTGATCTGACCCTGAAACACGTCATGGATGCAATTCAAACCTTTCAGGCTGTTTTTACACAGATAGACTCGGTCAAAATGGATCTTTCTATTTTGAGGCATGATCGTTTAAACACTGAGGTTCTGTACTGCTCAAGAACAGCTTGCTGATCATTCTGCAAAATTTAGTGACTTAGAGGATCATCTCAAATGTAATAACTTGTGATTCATTGGCTTTCCTGAGGAAGCAGAGGGTAAGGAACTGGAGTGATTTATGAAAAACTGGCTCAAGTCTGTCCTGCCACAGGAAGCACTTTCCTCTTTGTTTGCAATTGAGCGAGCTCATTGAGTCCCGTTACTCCTTTTGCCTTTGGGGGCACCTCCCCGTTCTATCCTGCTGAAACTTCTGCATTACCTGGATAAAGAGACCTTCTTCATTCTGCTTGCTCTTTGGGTGAGATAATCTACAATGGTAACTGCATTTCCATTTTCCCAGATTTTTCAGCAGCCATTAAGAAGCAAAGAGTGGCATTTAGGGCCATGAAACTTAGACTCCGAGACAAAAACCTATCAAACAGCATTTTGTATCCTCCAAAACTCCATGTGGTCACCAACGGTAAAGTCCAGTTCTTTACCTCTCCTGCAGAGGCCTCAGATTGGCTGGGTAGCGTGAAGTGAATTCCTTACACATCGCTCTTCTCATTAGTCATTACTTAACCTGCTCTTGTGCCTTACTCAGAGCTACGGATGAAAATGCTGGTCCTCTACAATTTTGTTGTCTGCTCTGCCATACTAATCCATTTTACAGTCACTGCTGGGGGACCTCCTTCAGGTTCTTCTTTACTGTTTTTCAGTGATGCTCCATGGTGCATCAAGTACTTTGTTTAAAGCGGAGTTCCACACAAAAATGGAACTTCCGCTTTTCGGAACCCTCCCCCCCTCCGGTGTTACATTTGGCACCTTTCAGGGGGGAGGGGGGTGCAGATACCTGTCTAAGACAGGTATTTGCACCCACTTCCGGCATAGACTCCCATGGGAGTCTATGCCTCTTCCCGTCCTTTCGCGCTGTCTCCTGGGAAACACAAAGCTCCCAGGAGAGAGCGGGGACCACTTACGATGCTCAGCGCGACTCGCGCATGCGCAGTAGGGAACCTGGAAGTGAAGCCGCAACGCTTCACTTCCTGATTCCCTTACCCAGGATGGCGGCGGCAGCTGCCGAGAACCGAGCGGGCTCTTGGCGTCGCCTGCCGACATCACTGGACCCTGGGACAGGTAAGTGGCCATGTATTAAAAGTCAGCAGCTGCAGTATTTGTAGCTGCTGGCTTTTAATATTTTTATTTTTTGGTGGTGTGGGTGGACCCCCGCTTTAAGGAGTGTGGAGAATAGGGTACTCTGGATAACAAGGAAACTTTAACAAACAGTACATGACTGGCTTTTGAAATTTAATTAATGCACTACAGCAGCACTTCAGAAGAGGGAAGTACACTCTATAAGAAAAACATAGCAGAGAAGAAGACGTTTTTAAGTGCAGACATCCTGCTGGGCATAATGGATTCATTGATATGCCTGTTTTTTACTTCCACCTTGTAAGTGTGTTTAACCCTTCCTTGTCATTAAAGTGCTTTATTACTGCACTTAGTAGAGCCAAGTTCATTATTTACACTGTGTTTTTGGCTGTGGCAGATATACCTGATCTTACCGATGACTGGAAGGCAGTGTGTATTTCATATCCTGATACAGTAATCTCTGCCAGAGACAAATGAACATCTTCCCACCCGGCCTATAGCAGAATGACAGCTAGGAGGTCGCTTTCCCACCCTGACTAGGGATGGGCTGAATGGACCCCTGTTCGGTTCGCACCAGAACTTTCGAACACCGTGAAAGTTCGGACCCGAATAACATACCCCTTTAAAGTCAATGGGACCCGAACATCAAAAATCAAAAGTGCCTATTTTTGAAGGCTTATATGAAAGTAATTGGGCATACAATGGTTATAGGGGTCCGGGTCCTGCCCTGGGGGAAATGTATCCATAAAAATAAGTTTGTGAAAACCGTCATTTTTAAATGAGCAGTGATTTTTTGATTTTAAAAGTGAAAGCATAAAAATGGAAAATTCCTTCCAATATAATGCCTGGGGGGTCCTCTTAGTCTACCTGTAAAGTGGCAGATCTGTACCATTTCTAGAATCTGCTACAGCAATAATTGCATTTATAAAGCCAAAATAATGACATTTTCCCTGCAAGCTTCCTTTATTTCGCTTAGCAACAGCTGGGGAGCCAGTGTGTATGATGAGGTGCACTGGGAACAAGATTAGAGATTTTTTTAATACATTCTGGTGTCACTTTGACTTTGGATAGAAGTAACGGGTGAGTAAAAATTGGTCTTTGGGTGTCCTAACCCATCAATACTCTTGATGAAAGCAAAAATTGGCCTTGCTGTAAAAAATTTTATAATTGTATGTGTCAAACAGGTGCTGAAAAATTGGTTTTTGGGTGCTGTGTCCATGAAACCTATACCAAAAACATTCTTCCAATTGAAATGATTGAACACCCTCAAAGCTAGGCAGCCTCGAAGTCCTGCAGAGATTCCACATCCCAAAAAGACTTAACCAGTGACATCGGCATCAGGGGCTTTATAGCTGGTAATCCAGGACTGATACATTTTTATAAAAGTCAAACGGTCCACAGAGTCTGTGGACAGACGCATTCTATGATCAGTAATGAAACCTCCTGCAGCACTGAATGCCCATTCTGAAAGCACGCTGGATGCAGGGGAGTACAACAACTCAATAGCATACTGAGCAAGTTCAGGCCAGTGGTCTATTCTCATGACCCAGTAAGTCAGTGGATCGTCAGCTGGAAAGCTCTCCATCACTGTTTTGGCCCCGAGGTAATTTCCACCATGTGATGCAGACGTTGCCAATGGGATGTGGAAGCTGACAGCCCTGGGCGTCAAGGATTAAAAAAATTCCGAAATGCCTCACTTAGGCGGACGTCTTCTTCAATGTTCCTCTCTTGACCAACAGAAGGTCAAAACTATGTTTTCCACGACACTGTAACCTACTGGAATCGGGAAAAACATTCAATAAAATCCTCTTTAACATGTCCTCAAGAGATTTTATCTTCTGCACTCTCTGTGAGGACGGGATGAGTTCTTGAGTTCTGAGACCTTCCCCTTATAACAGTGGTCAAGGAAGGTCGCCAACCAGTAATCATCTTACTCCTTTATGTCACGTATTCTTGGCTCCTTTCGCAGGCTTTGAAGCATGAGATTGCCCATGCGCCTTAGAGAAGCAGACTCCTCGGGGTCACTGAGGATGACGGCATCTGGAACTTCCTCCTCCCAGCCACGTACTATTCCCAAGGGTCCTGGGGTTGGAAAGCCATCGCTTACAGATTGACGCATGTCTTCCTCTTCTTCGAAGCCTATGAAAGTGCCAGAATTCTCCTCCTCATCCCCCCCCCTCTCTCCTCCTGTGTGTTCTGTGACATAGGAATGATGGTGTCTCTATAAAGTGGGCCTTGAGAGGAATAGAAGTCCTCCTCTTCCTCCTGCTTCTCTGCCTCCAGTGCCCTGTCCATAATGCCACACAGAGTCTGCTCCAGCAGGAACACAACAAGGATTGTGTCACTGATGCAAGCACTGTCGCTGCTCACCATCCTTGTGGCCTCCTCAAATGGTGACAATACAATGCATGCATCCTTAATGTTCAGCCATTCCGTTGGGAAAAAAAGCCACAAGCGGCCTAAGCGTGTCGTCGTACTGTACTGGCACACGTACTCATTGATGGCCCTCTGCTGCATGTATAGCCACTGCAGCATTCCCAAAGTTGTGTTCCACCTGGTGGGCTAGTCACAAATTAGGCGGTTTACGGGCAGGTGGAATTCCCGCTGAATTTCAGCCAGCTGAGCACTGTATGTGTATGACCGCCTGAAATGGCTACAGACTCTTCTGGCCTGCTTTATTACATACAAAATATAGGTGTCTTGCGAGCCACAGATGGACTAATGCCTCTAAGGAGTAAACTTTTTAAGCTGCAAGCACTGAACCACGTTTCATTGCGTGTAGATAGATAAAAAATATAGTAAATGTGCCCGCGCTAGTATAGTGTCACATATAAAATATATAAAAAATATTTTCACATATAAAACACATGTAATGTGATAAATAAAACCATACAGGTAAAATATAATGCAAATAACCATAAATGATAAACCACCAAGTGCATATAAAGGTGCAATCGTGGTAGTAACTAATAAAAGTGCAACGTGCTAAAATATAAATAACAAAACACTTTCCAGTGACAAATGAGTGTATATCCCAATTAATAAATACAAATCACAAAAAACGTGAATAAATAGTGTCCATAAAATGAATAAACATCATGCTTCTTCTGATGGGTGTATAAATCACAACACGTGAAAACTGTGCTCTCCCGTGACACCCCACATGTGCTTGCGCTCACCTTCAGTCCTGTGACACAGTAATTAAACGGTGTCAAAATAAGCATTGGGGCCACTCCTAGGCTCACTCAGGATACAATGATGCAAAGACACTCCTCCCAGGTGAAACTGCTAGGCTCACTCAGGTTACAATGGTGCAAAAACACTCCTCTCAGGTAAAACCAAGATCCAAAATCATAGAAAAAACAAACAGAGGGACTCCATAGTGCAATATAGCCAGGACATTTATTAAAGAATAAGCCCTCCAAGAGGGTACTCACATTGGATGGGTGCTAGAGTGCACCAGACTGTACAGGTAAAATAATAAGCAGCTGATCGTATGGCGTGCGGTATGGCATGTGCAATCCTCCTCCTCTGCTGACAGCTCCGTCCTACCCCTCCCCAAATTGAAGACATGTGCCAGGCATGGCACATGTGTCAGCTTTCCCTGTCTAAGGGCGGACAGAAGGTTTGAGCCATTATCGGACACCACCATTCCTGGCTCTAGCTGGCATGGTGTGAACCACTTCTGGCCCTGTCCCTGCAGAGCTTCAAGAAGCTCTGCTCCGGTGTGGTTCCTGTCTCCTAAACACACCAGCTGAAGCACTACATGGCATCTTTTAGCCTGACTCTGGGAATAGCCCTTTGAACGCTTAGGGGGTACCTGATGTTCATAGGACAATTCTGCAGAGGAGGGCATGGAGGTGGCAGAGGAGGAGTAGGAGGAGGAGGAGGAGGAGGGGGTAGAGCTCACAGATCTGGCATCATCACCACCAGCTGTATGGAGACAGGGGGGCACAACAAGCTGCTAGACGATGTGTCAGCAGTAAGGTGGATTTTAGGGTTGACTGCCTTGCCCAATGATGCCAGAACATTCCCTTCCACGTGATAGTAGAGAGATGGAACGGCCTTACATGAAAAGTAGTAGCGACTGGGAGCCTGCCATTGTGGTACAGCACATTGTGAGAATTCATGGAAGGGGGCATAATCCACCAGGCTGAAAGGCAGAAGCTGGAGAGCCAACAGCTTTGACAACCTTGCATTCAGATGCTGGGCATGTGGGTGGCAGGGACTGTATTTTTTTTCCGCTGCAGCAGATGGGACAGAGAAATTTTCCGGCTACAGTCTACAGCTGGTGGTGTGCTGCTGGCAGATGTGCTGCTAGGACCTGGGGCACCCTGTGCTATACCATCATCCCTGTCAGTGGAGGCTGTTGAGAGGTAATGTCTCAGTATCGCAGGGGCAGACTGAAGTGGGTAAGGAGGAGGAGGGGGGACAGATTTGTGTCCCTTTTGTGTGGCTTTTAGATGCTCTTGCCAACGGGCTAAGTGGTTGGACGTTAAATGCCTTGTTAAGCATGTAGTACCCAAATGGTTGGTGTTTTTGCCACGTTTGATGTGCCTGAGACACAGTTTGCAGATAGCAACAGTGTGATCTGCTGCAGATGTGCTGAAAAAGACCCAGATAGCTGAGCTTTGGGGAGTGGGCTGGGAGATAACAGCTGCAGAATGTGATTGAATAGAGTGGCTGCCCTCTACTCTTTCTTGATGTTGGCCTCCTTGGGGTTGTGCCACCTCACCTTCATTTTCCTCCTCTGCTCTATCTTTTTCTACGGCCTACCATGTTGCATGCTCAGATAAGGTCTGGTATGGATTTTGGGGGGACCCCTACGCCTTTATTTTAATTTTGGTATAGGGTTTCCCTTTAAAATCCATACCAGACCTGAAGGGCCTGGTATGAATTTTGGGGGGACCCCCCACACAATTTTTTTTATTTTTGGTTCGTTCCCCTTAATATTCATACCAGACTCAAAGGGCCTGGTAATAGACTGGGGGGGACCAATGCCGTTTTTTTCAATGAGTTTTATCTATATTGCCGAGATCCAATAATTCATTACAGCCGCAATCAGTTTTAAACAACTTTTTTCCTTTAGAAATGTCATTTTGCTGTGGTACTGTTCTAAACACGGGAAAACTGCCACTTTACAGGCATACTATAGACATCCCACAGGCACGATATTTAAAGGAATATTTCATTGTTATTGTTTCAATTTAAGCATTATTAAAATCACTGCTCCCGAAAAAACGTCCGTTTTTAGAACTTTTTTTGCATTGATATATGTCCCCTGGGGCAGGACCCGAGTCCCAAAAACTTTTTATAGCAATAACATGCATATAAGCCTTTAAAACAAGCACTTTTTTTTTCATGTTTGTGTCCCATAGACTTTAACGGTGTTCGCGTGTTCGTCCAAATTTTTTGCCTGTTCGCATGTTCTGCTGCGGACCGAACCAGGGGGTGTTCGGCTCATCCTTACTCTACACTAATGTATGTATGAATGACACTGTCTCACTACACTACAGTGAAACTATCTGAGCTGTCCCTACTCTAGCTGCACACTATGCAAAGCTGAATGATGGTCCCCCTCACTACACTCACACTATCCCTAGACTGACACTAAACTAATATTCTTCACTGACAATTGAAGCAAAATAGCACAGTACTGTATAGCACACTAACCAATAGCACTGAACAGAGCCCTGTTCTATCTCTCTCCATGCCAAAATCACAGTGAAAATGGCTGCCATTAAAGGAATACTGTGGGGCGGGAATGAGCCATGATTGGGTAAAGTCATGATGACATTGTCCAATCATGACTCTGACAGTGCTCTGTGCCCTGATTGGCTGAAGCTTTTACTGCTTCAGCCAATCAGAGCTTGCAATGCACTGTTCAGAGCTGCAATGCATTGTGGTCGGTTCGTCGAACTTATGCTCGGGCCGAACCGTTCGCCCATCCCTAATCCTGACTGTACATTATATGACATGGAGCTGTGCAGTGGCACAATCTGTCACAGGCTGTGATCGCTCCTCAGAGAGGCAGAATGGGGAAACAAAGCAGATCCCCATTCTGACAGGCGAGTTCAGTGAGATCATCTGTTCCTAGTGATCAGGAACAACGATCTCTCTGTACTCCCAGTGAGTCCACTCCCCCCACAGTTAGAAACACCTCCCTAGGATACACTTAACCCCTTGATCACCCCCTAGTGTCATTTATACAGTGATCAGTGGCTATTTTTAGCTCTGATCTGTCTGCCGCAATGTCGCAGTCCTGCTACAAATTGCTGTTCACCAGCATTACTAGTCGCTCTCCACTCTATCCAAAACTCAAAAAAAAGTTTTGCCTTTATACTTTAAGAGAAAAAGTGAAACTAAATTACAAATATTTTTGCAGCAAAATAAATGTAAATGTTTAATCAGCCAGAAAGCCTATACTGTATGTTAGTAGTGAAGCAGGTTAACAGGTACAGTGTATTGTCAACTGGAGTTTGATATGCACAGAGAATTATTCATGCACCGATGAATAGGGGGAAAAATTGTGGCAGGTCAAACAAAGCTCTGGTCAGGCAGCATCTACAATACTCTAAAATTGAAGATAATGATGTTTCTACAACTGTCCAACTTTTAAGAAAAGAAAAATATAATTTTACTGTAATTGCATGTTGTTGATTGCAGGTATTTGCCTTATATTTCCAAGGAGTGTTTAATAAATAATATATACAGCAGGTAAAATAAATATTGAACACGTCACCATTTTTCTCTGTAAATATACTTCTAAAGGTGCTATTGACATTATACTTTCACCACATGTCGGTAACAATGCATGCAATCAATACATACAAAGAAACAGTGGCGTAACTAAAACCTTCAGGGTCCCGATGCAAGAAATCATGAAGGGCCCCCCTGACCCCTGGACAGCGCTTTTCCTAGGGGGATGTCTGATAAGAGGAGGAGCCGCGAGAGCCGCAGAGGGACCCCAGAAGTCAGTGTTCGCGGCCACTCTGTGCAATGTGCAAAACTAACTGCACAATGAAGGTATTAGGGCTGAAACAACTAATCGATTAATCGACAACTAATCGATTATGAAATTAATCGATTACTATTTTCATAATCAATTAATCGGCCAGTAACATAATGGGGTTAAAAAAAACTAAAATGAGCACTTTATAGTACAAAAAGAGCAACAAATGGCTACTGTAAATATTACTTTCACAGTTCTACAGTAAAAAATTAACCCCTTACAGTAGCGATCTGCTTTTTTTGTACTATAAAAGGGCTCATTTTATTTTTTTTAACCCCATTATGTTACTAAACGTCTTAGACCTGGTTCACGTCCATGTGTTCTTTGCAGAAACGCACTACAGTTCATTTACATGGTTTCCTATGGGACACGTTCACATCCATGCTTTTTTCAGCCGCTGTGTATTTGGAAAGGGCTGGGGACTTTTTTTTTTTTAAACACAAAACGGTGCTTTTTTGGTTCAATATACTTCAATGGAGAAGCTGCAGAAAAGCATGTAATGTGTTTTTGCAGCAATTTGTGTTTTTAAATCTGCCCAACAACAAATTGGCCCAAAAAAATGCAAAAAAAGCAAATTGCAGCAAAATCACATGCGCAAAAAGCACTGCAGAAACAGATCAAAAGCAAACTGCATAGGTGTGCACCGGGCCTTATGCTGGCCACATGCATAAAATTTCAGACAAAAATATTCAGAAGAAAAATCTTTGTACATTCGCTGAATGAAAGAATGTTGTTTGAAATTTTCACTTGTTTTTAACATTCTGTTTTTAAAATGAATGTAATTTCTGAACGAAAACCACATACACTGTCTGAAAATTCCTTTGACCAAGAAGTTTTCTATTTCCAAATTTTCTCATCACTGTGGTTGAAAATGAACATCAATTTAACCCCACTAACGATTAGAAAATCAAACGAACGTTCTTAAAATGCCTTTATGTTTGAAGGAAGATATTGTTTGTTTTTTTAATTAAAAAAAAATTTGATCTCCGAGTCTGATGACATTTACCAGATTCACTCTTTAATAGTATATACAGTATATATCTCCTCTAATAGTATATACAGTATATCTCCTCTAATAGTATATACAGTGGATTAGATATTTTGCTCCCTAACCATATAGTTGGCTATTTATATTTACCACTGCATAGAGATATATTTAAGAATAAATTGCCTTTTTTTAAACTTTACATATTTAACTAAATTATACACCACACTTTTTTTTTTTAAGGTTAATAACCGATTAATCAAAACAATAATCGGCCAACTAATCGATTATGAAAATAATCGTTAGTTGCAGCCCTAGAAGGTATGACATGTTTGTTATTTATCAAATGCAGCCACTGTGCCCATCAAACGCTGCCACTGTGCCATCAAACGCTGCCACTGTGCCCATCAAACGCTGCCACTGTGCCACTTAAATGCTGCCAGTGTGCCATCAAACGCAGCCACTGTGCCATCAATTGCTGCCACTGTGTCCATCAAACGCTGCCACTGCGCCACTTAAATGCTGCCAGTGTGCCATCAAACGCAGCCACTGTGCCATCAAATGCTGCCACTGTGCCACTTAAATGCTGCCAGTGTGCCATCAAACGCAGCCACTGTGCCATCAATTGCAGCCACTGTACCAAATGCTGCCACTATGCCCATCAAACGCTGCCACTATGCCTATCAAACACTGCCAGTGAGCCCATCAAACGCTGCCAGTGAGCCCATCAAACACTGCCAGTGTGCCCATCAAACGCAGCCACTGTGCCATCAATTGCAGCCACTCTGCCAAACGCTGCCACTGTGCCCATCAAATGTAGCCAGTGTGCCCATCAAACACAGCCAGTGTGCCCATCAAATGCTGCCAGTGTGCCCATCAAACGCAGCCAGTGTGCCCATCAAATTCTGCCAGTGTGCCCATCAAATGCTGCCAGTGTGCCCATCAAATGCTGCCCGTGTGCCCATTAAATGCTGCCAGTGTGCCCTTGAATGCCCCCAGTGTGACCCCCGACCGCTCACCGGCACTTACCCTGCCTTGGTGGGGCAGCGGGTGACTGCGACGAGTGGGGTCCTCCATGCGTCTCCTGCTGTCCTCATCTCCCGTCCTCTCCTCCTGATAGGCATCCAATAGCGGTGCCTGTCGTTTCAGCCAATCAGGTGACGGGTAACAGACCCGAGCACCAGATTGGCGGAGAGGCAGTTTAGTGTTGGGAAAGCGCATAGTCATTCGCTTTTCTAACACAGCTGAGTGACCTGTGAGGTCACCTTTTTTGATGCCTATTAGAGCCTATGGCTCTAATCCGGTGCTTCAACCCCCCCCCACCACTGTAATTCAGGTTCCCTGCACCCAAAAAGGGGCTGGGCGCCTGAATAGGGGGTGGCAGCGGCGGCAGCCATAGATAGATTCATGCAATGCATGAATCTATCTATTGGTGACAGAGGGGTGGCTGGAGAGAGGGGGTGGCGCCCGTGCACCCTTAATGCATGGGCCGCCACTGCATCTAAACACACACACACATGCACATAGATAAACACACACATAATATACACACACATATACTGTATATACACACACAAACACATATACATATATAAATACACACATAAACACATGCAAACACATACACATACATGAATACACATAAAAGAACACACACATACACACATAAAGAAAGCCTTTTCAAAAACGGCAGTGCTTTACCATACCTCTTCCTGCCGGGTACTGCACTGTAGGGGGAGACAAAGAGCACTGCACACACTGCTTTCACTTCAGATCAGTGTGACAAGCTCCCCGCACAGTGATGATTACAGTTCGGCTGATGATGGGGAGATCGATCTCAGCCGCTCCTCCTATCAAGATAAACAGGGGCGCCTTCAAGGGCCCCCTGCAGCATGGGGCCCAGTCATCATGGCGACCTCAGCGACCCCTATACTTCCGCCACTGCAAAGAAACCAAAACAAAATGAGTTCAGAAGTTAAGTTATTTGTAATAAAATTGAATGACACAGGGAAAAAATATTGAACATGCTAAGTGAAATGTATTTAATACTTGATACAAAATCCTTTGTTTGTAATGACAGCTTCAAGAGGCCTCTTGTGTGGAGAAACTAATCGCAAGCATTGTTCAGGTGTGATTTTGGCCCATTCTTCCACATAGTCTTCAAATCTTAAAGGTTCCGTGGGCCTATTCTATGAACTCTGATTTTTACTTCTTTCTTTGGATTTTCTATTGGATTCAAGTCAGGTGATTGGCTGGGCTATTCAAGAAGCTTTAATTTCTTTCTTTGAAACCAATGGAGAGTTTCCTTGGCTTTGTGTTTGGGATCATTGTCTTGCTGAAATGTACACCCTCATTTAATCTTCATCATCCTGGTAGATGGCAGCAGATTTTTATCAAGAATGTCTTGGTACATTTTTCCATTCATCCTTCCTTCAATGATACCAAGTTTGCCAGGACCGTATGCTAAAAAACAGCCCCGCCAACACCATGATGTTCCCACCTCCTAACCTTACTGTAGGCATGGTATTTTTGGAGTGATGTGCAGTGCCGTTTGACCTCCAAACATGGTGTGTACAGGCATACCCCACTTTTAAGTACACAATGGGGTTTATTTACTAAAGCTGGAAATTGCAAAATCATGCTCACTTCTGCATAGAAACCAATGAGCTTCTAACCCCAGCTTGTTCAATTAGGCTTTTGTAATAAAACCTGGAAGCTCATTGGTTTCTATGCAGAAGTGAGCTAATTTAGCACTTTCCAGCTTTAGTAAATAAACCCCATTGCGTACTTAAAAGTGGGGTATGCCTGTATTATGGCATCCAAAGAGCTACATTTCTGGTCTCATCTGACCAGATTATATTCTCCCAGTATTTCACAGGCTTGTCTAAATGTTGTGCAGCAACTTCAAAATGCTTTTTCTTCAGCAATGAAGGCTTATGTGGTAAGCGTGCATACAGGCCATGGTGGTTGAGTGCATTACTTATTGCTTTCTTTGAAACAATTGTACCTGCTAATTCCAGGTCTTTCTGAAGCTCTCCACAAGTGGTCCTTGGCTCTTGGACAACTCTTCTGATAATGCCTTTCACTCCTCTGTCAGAAAGTTTGCGAGGTGCACCTGGTCATGGCCGGTTTATGGTGAAATCATGTTCCTTCCATTTTGGGATTATGGCCCCAACAGTGCTCACTGGAACATTCAGAAGTTTAGAAATCCTTCTGTAACCAATATCATCTGTATGTTTTGCAACAATAAGGTTATGAAAGTCTTGAGAGAGCTCTTTGCTTTTACCCATCATGAGATGTTTCTTGTGTGACACCTTGGTAATGAGACACCTTTTATAGGCCATCAGTTGAGACTAAACCAGCTGATAGTCATTTGCACTGACATGGGCAGGATTGCTTTCTAATTACTGATAGATTGCAGCTGGTGTCCTGGCATTCCGTGCCGTTTTGCACCACCCTTTCTTCATGTGTTCAAAACTTTTTCCGTGTGTCATTCCATTTTATTACACATAACTTAATTTCTGAACTTATTTGTTTTGGTTTCTTTGTATGTATGGATTGCAAGGACTGTTACTGACATGTGGTGAAAATTTAATGTCAATAGCACCTTTAGAAATATATTTACCTAGAAAAATGGTGATGTGTTCAATATTTTTTTTAACCATTCTATATATATAGTTATATAGATATATATAGATAGATATATCTATATCTATCTATCTATCTATCTATCTATCTATCTATCTATCTATCTATCTATCTATCTATCTATCTATCTATCTATCTATCTATCTATCTATCTATCTATCTATCTATCTATCTATCTATCTATCTATCTATCTATCTATCTATCTATCTATCTATCTATCTATCTATCTATCTATATCTATATAGATATAGATATATCTATATCTATCTATCTATCTATCTATCTATCTATCTATCTATCTATCTATCTATCTATCTATCTATCTATCTATAGCCAATGTTTTATTTTAATTTTATGACCCAGTGTGCTGCTGGTTGAATTATTTACAATAACTCACTCAATCATTTACATCATGGACTGTGGAAAATTTTGCATTTCATTTGGAAATCAAGGTCCCAGAGTCTGGAGGAAGATTGGACAGGCACAGAATCCAAGTTGCATGAGGTGCAATGTGAAGTTTTCACAGTCAGTGATGATTTGGGGAGCCGTGTCATCTGCTGGTGTTGGTCCACTGTGTTTTACCAGGTCCAAAGTCAGCATAGCCCTCTACCAGGAAATTCTAGAGCACTTCATGCTTCCCTCTGCTGACCTGCTTTATGGAGATGCTGATTTAATTTTCCAGTAGTACTTGGCACCTGCCCACACTGCCAAATATACCAACACATGGTTTAATGATCATGGTATCACTGTGTTTGATTGGCCAGCAAACTCGCCTGACCTAAACCCCATAGAGAATCTGTGGGATATTGTCAAGGGGAAGATGAGAGACACCAGACCCAACAATGCTGATGTGCTGAAGGCCGCTATCAAAGCAACCTGGGCCTCCAAAACACCTCAGCAGTGCCACAGGCTGATCACCTCCATGCCACATCACATTGATACAGTAATTTATGCAAAAGGAGCCCCGACTAAGTTTGGAGTGCATACTATACTGTACATGGACATACTTTTCAGTAAGTCAACATTTCTGTATTAAAAATTCTTTTGTTTTATTGGTCTTACGTAATATTCTAATTTAAAATTTTCAAGTCACATGACACCACAAGGGGCGGGCGCCCCGGATGACGTCATCGAACAATCACGCCCCATGGCTATATAAGAGATGCCAGACAGCGGGCCACAACACAACGGAGAAAGACCTTGGAAGAAGAGTAGCCTTTTATTATTTTTAGCGGGTAACTGGCGGCAAGGAAGAGGACAGCAGTAGGAGAAGACAGCTCGGGGCTTCTTTTTTAATGAAGGTCAAAAACCAGCTCTTGTTTATTTTAACATTTCACTGCTTTTTGGGGTGAGTGGTTAGGGGTACGATGTACCCGATACCCATTCACATCGGGGGGCAGGATCTGGGGGCCTCTTTGCTCCAGATTCTGATATGGCCTCCACCCACAGACCAGTACAACCGCCCAGGGTTGTCAGAAAAAGGCTCTTGTCCCCAAAGCACCCATCCCTCCCATGTTGAGGGCATGCGGCCTGGTATGGTTCAGGAGGGGGGCGCTTGCTCCTCCCCTCCCTTTCCTGACGAGCCGGGTTGCATGCTTGGTCTGGTATGGATTTTGGGGGGACCCTACCCAAGTTTAAAAATTGGTGTGGGGGGGTCCCCTTCAAATCCATACTAGACCCAAATGGCCTGGTATGGACCTGGGGGGGACCCACGTAGTTTTTTCCACAAATTTTTTTCAGCAATTTTTTTCTATTACAGCTGACAGCTGATGACTCATCAGTTGTTAAGGACGTGGCAGCTAGCTTCCCAGCCCTCTCCTTAGCAACCAGCTGTATACAGTGTGTTTAACCATTTAAGGGCCGCCCGCCGTCATTGTACATCGGCTGTTTGAAGAACAGCTAGCTGCCATAGCCCTAGTATCCTCTTCAAGAGCGGACAGTCTTCTTTCAGATAAAAGAGGTCGGTAGCAGCGGAGACGCTCGGGTCCTCTTCCCTCACAGGCTGGATGGCAAGTGAGGGAAGGATGGCCCCAGCTTGGCTCCATAACATTGGAGGGCGGAAGCGGCGTCAAACGTCACTTCCATCCTCCAGTCTTAATGGGGAATTTTTTTTTATTGCAAAAAAAAAAAAAAGAATTCTTTTTTTTTTTTGCATTTTAATGTGAATATGAGATCTGAGGTCTTTTTGACCCCAGATCTTATATTTTAAAGGTCCTGTCATGCTTTTTTCTATTACAAGGGATGTTTACATTCCTTGTAATAGGAATAAAAGTGAGCCGAATTTTTTTTTTTAAAAGAACAGTGTAAAAATAAAAAATAAAAAGTAAAATAAATAAGATAAAAATAAATTAAAGCACCTGTCCCGCAGAAGCGAATACATATATAAGTTGCGCCCGCATATGAAAGCGGTGAGGTATCGCCGCGATCGTTAGCTCTAGATCTCTGAAACTCAAAACTGGTAACCTGTAGAAATTTTAAAACGTCACCTATGGAGATTTTTAAGGGTAAAAATTTGTTGCCATTCTACGAGCAGGTGCAATTTTGAAGCATGACATTTTGGGTATCAATTTACTCAGTGTAACATTATCTTTCCCAATATAAAAAAATTGGGCTAACTTTACTGTTTTATTTTTTAAGTCAAAAAAGTGTATATTTTCCCCAAAAAATTGCAATTGTAACTGCGCAAATACGGTGTGACATTAAGTATTGCAACAACCACCATTTTATTCTCTAGGGTGTCTGAAAAAAACATATAAAGTTTGGGGGTTCTAAGTAACTTTCGAGCACAAAAAAATGATTTTGTAAACACCAAGTCTGAAAAATAGTCCTGGTCTTTAAGAGATTAAAGAGAAAAAAAAACATAATACGCAAAATGCATGAAAACTGCATACAAAAACGCATAAAAAAACTAGGGTTTAAAAAACGCAAAACATGCCTGAAAAAAGCATCAAGACGCAGCCGCATAGATGTGAACCTAGACTTAAAATCTACAAGTCGTTAATTAAACTAAATACACTTTGCAATACTTATACATCAGTGGACCTGCTTTCACAAGCAGGTATGAATTGTGTGAAGCTTAACTTTACCTATGAATTTGCTAAACATCTGTGGACCATTGGCATTCTGGGCTCCATTCACAGAAACAGATTGCAAGCAGTATGTAGTATGTTTGGACACATTTTCCCTAAATATCAAAATAAATAATTAAATGCGTGTGGTAATTAAAGCGGAGCGCCACCAAAAATTTTTTTTTTAAAAATCAGCAGCTACAAATACTGCAGCTGCTGACTTTTAAAACATCCACACTTACCTGTCCAGGGCGCCCGCGATGTCGGCACCCGAGGCCGAATCGTCTCTCCGTCCTCGAGTGCTGCCGCCTCCATCTTAGGTAAGGGAATCAGGAAGTGAAGCCGTGCGGCTTCACTTCCCGGTTCCCTACTGCGCATGCGCGAGTCGCGCAGCGCAATACGGATGGTCCCTGCTGCCTCTGGGACCCGTGTGTTTCCCAGCAGGCAGCGGGGAGGGAGCAGGAAGTGGCGTAAATACCCGCAGATTCTGCGGGTATCTATGCCGGAAGTGGGTACAGATACCTGTAATATACAGGTATCTGTACAACCCTCCCCCCTGAAAGGTGCCAACTGTGTCACCGGAGGGGGGGAGGAATCTGATGAGTGGAAGTTCCACTTTTGGGTGGAACTCCACTTTAAGTAGTGGTTCAAGTATGCGGTATTTAAGGAATGTAAAAATAAAATATAGAAATATGAAACCATTGGGGTGGATTTACTTAAAGTATACAGGCATACCCCACTTTTTAGGAAACAATGGGGTTTATTTACTAAAGCTGGAAAGTGCAAAATCAGGCTCACTTCTGCATAGAAACCAATGGGCTTCCAGGTTTTAATACCAAAGCTTATGTAGCGGGGACACATTTTTGATGTAACTTAATGTTAATGTTATATCTTATCCTCTGGTGCCATCTATCTATTTTCTTTTCGCTTTTCAAGTTGACCTGGAAGTTTTTGTTTGTTTATATCTGGACATTAACTTGACCTGCCCACAATGCACAGTGACTCCCACAAGTCTCAGGTATATTAAAAGGGCTGGGAGTGGCCATCCTAGGGCTCTTGAACATGCATGGCCAGCCTGGGAGGATCTCTGTGAGGTCTTCAGCACAGTGTGGCCTAGCTCCATGGAGCAGCGATCCGAGCAACGGCATTATGACATCCCACAGAGTCGGACTGACGACAAGGCAAGACAGGGAAGGAGCCAGAGGAGCTTGTCGTAGTCATCTGGGAGTTCCGGAGCGTCTTGAGGACAGGAGCAGAGCATCGCAGCATTGCCGGCCGGCCGGATGAGGAACCTTGCACACCAGAGCGGAGTCTCCTGACAGCATTGTCCTGGTTGGGTGAGAGGGCTGAGGCCCACAAGTTTCTTGAAGCACTTTCATACATCAGTTTACACAAGACAGAGTTGCTGGGACCTGTAGTCCCACAAGCAAAATCAAGAGGATTCAACACTAAGTCACTGCATCCAAGTTAGTTATAGCTCTGCTGCATCAGGACTTTGTTTTATATCTCAGATTACTTTGTTAAGGAATCATTAACCCTTGGATTACAAAATTACCTTGTTGCTAGCAGAAGAAAAGAAGAGAAAGAAGGACTGTTGAGTAACACATAAGGCCTTGGGTTATCATACTATATCAGAGGGGTGTGATATTACAGGGGGGAGCTCCCTGGTGTTGTATTATACCTGATGGGACGTACTAAACTGCATATTGGGATGATGGGATGATTGGATTATTGGCTGCAATACTGAGAACTCTCACTAGATGTCAGTGTACCATATACCCATATATATGGTAATGACTCTGTTGTTTCTCAAAATATGTTATTCTTTACTGCAGTGCATGATACAATGTTGCAAGAAGCAGTTGCTAATGTTTAACTCTTCACTTGCTGATATATATGCAGCTGTACAACAGTTGCTGACATATATGCAGCTGTACAACAGGATACAGAAGTAATATAAAAATTACATTTGACCTGTTTTTGATGGGAATATGGGTAGAATTATTATTGCTCATGGGGATTATTGGAGGAATATCATGTTAACACCCGACAATGAACATATTTAATTAACAATAATAATATGCATATACTTTTTCTACATAGGTATCATGGGTGGAATATTGTAGTTAGACATACATAGGAATATATTAA
Source organism: Lithobates clamitans (assembly GCA_037952925.1). Classification (NCBI taxonomy): domain Eukaryota; kingdom Metazoa; phylum Chordata; class Amphibia; order Anura; family Ranidae; genus Lithobates; species Lithobates clamitans. The sequence goes on from JBBGZY010000470.1 coordinate 2,717,814, forward strand.
ACCTATTTCTGATATAAATATAATTATTTTTTCTTCATGGGGATTATTGGTGGAATATTGTTTATAAATATACATAGCAACATATTAAACCCATTTCTGATGGGAAAATGCATATAATTATTTTTCTACATGGGGATTATTGGTGGAATATTGTTTAAAAATATACATAGCGACATATTAAACCCATTTCTAATGAGAATATGCATATAATTATATTTCTACATGTGGATTATTGGTGGAATATTGTTTATAAATATACATAGCAACATATTAAACCCATTTCTGATGAGAATATACATATAATTATTTTTCTACATGGGGATTATTGGTGGAATATTGTTTAAAAATATACATAGCAACATATTAAACCCATTTCCAATGAGAATATGCATATAATTATATTTCTACATGTGGATTATTGGTGGAATATTGTTTATAAACATACATAGCAACATATTAAACCCATTTCTAAAGAGAATATGCATATAATTATTTTTCTACATGGGGATTATTGGTGGAATATTGTTTAAAAATATACATAGCAACATAATAAACCCATTTCTAATGAGAATATGCATATAATTATATTTCTACATGTGGATTATTGGTGAAATATTGTTTATAAATATACATAGCAACATATTAAACCAATTTCTGATGAAAATATGCATATAATTATAATTCTACATGGGGATTATTGGTGGAATATTGCTTATAAATATACATAGCAACATATTAAACCCATTTCTGATGAGAAAATGCATATAATTATTTTTCTACATGGATATTATTGGTGGAATATTGTTTATAAGTATACATAGCAACATATTAAACCCATTTCTGATGAGAATATGCATATAATTATATTTCTACATGGGGATTATTGGTGGAATATTGTTCATAAATTTACATAGCAACATATTTAACCCATTTATGATATGAAGATGCATGTAATTATTTTTCTACATGGGGATTATTGGTGGAATATTGTTTATAAATATACATAGCAACATATTAAACCCATTTCTAAAGAGAATATGCATATAATTATTTTTCTACATGGGGATTATTGGTGGAATATTGTTTAAAAATATACATAGCAACATATTAAACCCATTTCCAATGAGAATATGCATATAATTATACTTCTACATGTGGATTATTGGTGGAATATTGTTTATAAATATACATAGCAACATATTAAACCCATTTCTAAAGAGAATATGCATATAATTATTTTTCTACATGGGGATTATTGGTGGAATATTGTTTAAAAATATACATAGCAACATATTAAACCAATTTCCAATGAGAATATGCATATAATTATATTTCTACATGTGGATTATTGGTGGAATATTGTTTATAAATATACATAGCAACATATTAAACCCATTTCTAAAGAGAATATGCATATAATTATTTTTCTACATGGGGATTATTGGTGGAATATTGTTCATAAATTTACATAGCAACATATTAAACCCATTTCTAATGAGAATATGCATATAATTATAATTCTACATGGGGATTATTGGTGGAATATTGCTTATAAATATAAATAGCAACATATTTAACCCATTTATGATATGAAGATGCATGTAATTATTTTTCTACATGGGGATTATTGGTGGAATATTGTTTATAAATATACATAGCAACATATTAAACCCATTTCTAAAGAGAATATGCATATAATTATTTTTCTACATGGGGATTATTGGTGGAATATTGTTTAAAAATATACATAGCAACATATTAAACCCATTTCCAATGAGAATATGCATATAATTATATTTCTACATGGGGATTATTGGTGGAATATTGTTTATAAATATGCATAGCAACATATTAAACCCATTTCTAAAGAGAATATGCATATAATTATTTTTCTACATGGGGATTATTGGTGGAATATTGTTTAAAAATATACATAGCAACATATTAAACCCATTTCTAATGAGAATATGCATATAATTATAATTCTACATGGGGATTATTGGTGGAATATTGCTTATAAATATAGATAGCAACATATTTAACCCATTTATGATATGAAGATGCATGTAATTATTTTTCTACATGGGGGTTATTGGTGGAATATTGTTTATAAATATACATAGCAACATATTAAACCCATTTCTAAAGAGAATATGCATATAATTATTTTTCTACATGGGGATTATTGCTGGAATATTGTTTATAAATATACATAGCAACATATTAAACCCATTTCTGATGAGAATATGCATATAATTATATTTCTACATGTGGATTATTGGTGGAATATTGTTTATAAATATACATAGCAACATATAAAACCCATTACTAAAGAGAATATGCATATAATTATTTTTCTACATGGGGATTATTGGTGGAATATTGTTTATAAATATACATAGCAACATATTAAACCCATTTCTGATGAGAAAATGCATATAATTATTTTTCTACATGGGGATTATTGGTGGAATATTGTTTAAAAATATACATAGCAACATATTAAACCCATTTCTAATGAGAATATGCATATAATTATATTTCTACATGTGGATTATTGGTGGAATATTGTTTATAAATATACATAGCAACATATTAAACCCATTTCTAAAGAGAATATGCATATAATTATTTTTCTACATGGGGATTTTTGATGGAATATTGTTTATAAATATACATGCTATGTATATTTATAAACAATATTCCACCAATAATCTCCATGTAGAAAAATAATGACATGCATATTCATATCATAAATGGGTTTAATATGTTGCTATGTATATTTATAAACAATATCCCACCAATAATCCCCATATAGAAATATAATGATATGCATATTCTCATTAGAAATGTGTTTAATACGTTGCTATGTATATTTTTAAACAATATTCCACCAATAATCTCCATGTAGAAAAATAATTATATGCATTTTCCCATCAGAAATGGGTTTAATATGTTGCTATGTATATTTATAAGCAATATTCCACCAATAATCCCCATGTAGAATTATAATTATATGCATATTCTCATCAGAAATGGGTTTAATATGCTGCTATGTATATTTATAAACAATATTCCACCAATAATCCCCATGTAGAAAAATAATTACATGCATCTTCATATCATAAATGGGTTAAATATGTTGCTATGTATATTTATAAGCAATATTCCACCAATAATCCCCATGTAGAATTATAATTATATGCATATTCTCATTAGAAATGGGTTTATTATGTTGCTATGTACATTTTTAAACAATATTCCACCAATAATCCCCATGTAGAAAAATAATTGTATGCATATTCTCTTTAGAAATGGGTTTAATATGTTGCTATGTATATTTATAAACAATATTCCACCAATAATCCACATGTAGAAATATAATTATATGCATATTCTCATTGGAAATGGGTTTAATATGTTGCTATGTATATTTATAAACAATATTCCACCAATAATCCCCATGTAGAAAAATAATTATATGCATATTCTCATCAGAAATGGGTTTAATATGTTGCTATGTATATTTATAAACAATATTCCACCAATAATCCCCATGTAGAAAAAACATTATATGCATATTCTCTTTAGAAATGGGTTTAATATGTTGCTATGTATATTTATAAACAATATTCCACCAATAAGCCCCATGTAGAAAAATAATTATATACATATTTATATCAGAAATAGGTTTAATATATTCCTATATATGTCTAACTACAATATTCCACCCATAATCCCTATGTAGAAAAAGTATATTCATATTATTATTGTTAATTAAATATGTTCATTGTCGGGTGTTAACATGATATTCCTCCAATAATCCCCATGAGCAATAATAATTCTACCCATATTCCCATTAAAAACAGGTCAAATGTAATTTTTATGTTACTTCTGTATCCTGTTGTACAGCTGCATATATATCAGCAACTGTTGTACAGCTGCATATATATCAGCAAGTGAAGAGTTAAACATTAGCAACTGCTTCTTGCAACATTGTATCAAGCACTGCAGTAAAGAATAACATATTTTTAGAAACAACAGAGTCATTACCATATATATGTGTATATGGTACACTGACATCTAGTGAGAGTTCTCAGTATTGCAGCCAATAATCCAATCATCCCATCATCCCAATATGCAGTTTAGTACGTCCCTACCTGATCAAGTTAGTTATTTGATTTAATACAGCTTTAAGCGCACAGGCAATAGGACAGTGCTTAGAGTGAGATACACTCACTCTGACGGTATCCTATTTACTTTGTTATACCTCTCATATATTACTTCAGACATTATACACCTGTATTGTACCTTTGTAATATAAAGTTTAGTTGTTTGTCAGACTATGTTGGTCTGACACTACAACCATTGTAGTTTAACCCTTCTAATACAACTACAGTAAATACGGTTATTATTTAAGTGTGTGAGTGTTGTTTTACTCTTCATCACCAGCCAAGAGGAGGGTAAGGTAACTACAAACACATATATTATATTGAGTATTGTGAACTTGCCTTTGTGATCTCGTTCTAACTGCACACTATTACACCACAACTATGTCAGGGGGACTGAGATATTCAAGGGGGTATAAAGCAGAGTACAGGCCCAAATAACTCAGCAGCTCCTTCGGGGGTTCGTGCTACACTTAATTGAACAAGATGGGGTTAGAAGCTCATTCATTTCTATGCAGAACTGATCCTGATTTTGCACTTTCCAGCTTTAGTAAATAAACCCCATTGTGTACTTAAAAGTGGGGTATGCCTGTAACTTAAAGCGGGAACTTCAGTAATTTTTTCATGTTTCCATCTATTAAATCTTCTGTCCTTGCTGTTTTAACTTTGGATAGTAAAACATATTTTTTCTGCCAATAAATACCTTATACAGCCCACTTCTTGTTTGGAAAAAAGCCTAGGCTTATGACATCATGCACAGCTCTCTTTCTCTCATGCTGGTGAGAGTTTGCCAGGAAGGGAGGGGGGATGAGTCATAAGAGGGCCAATGAGAGCAACAAAGCTGGAGGCTGTGCCTCTGTGTGTCTGTGTAAATCCAGGAAGTGAACAGGGAACATCTTCAGATGCCCACATGTAAAATGACTGCAGCCAGGCTCAGTGGAGGGAGATTTCTGCAGCATATTTGGCACGTACAGAATCACAATATATATAAAATAATATCGAACGTGGTTGGAGGGAAGCTTCAGAATGGCAAAAATGTTTTTATTACAAATTATGTGAGCAGACTGCAGTTCCTCTTTAACCACCTCAATACAGGACACTTACACCCCCTTCTATTTTTCAGCTTTTAGCGCTGTCACACTTTGAATGACAATTGCACGGTCATGCTACACTGTAACCATGTGAAATTGTTATAATTTTCTGCACACAAATAGAGCTTTCTTTTGGTGGTATTTAATCACTCCTGGGTTTTTTATTTTTTTCTAAAGAAGAAAAAAAATTGAAAAAAATAGTTTTTCTTAGTTTCTGTCAGTAAATGTTGTAAATAAGTAATTTTACTCCTTCACTGATGGGCGCTGATGAGGCAGCACTGATGGGCACTGATAGGCTGCACTGATGAGCACTGATAAGGGGGCACTTATGGGCACTGATCAGGCGGCACTTATGGGCACTGATTAGGTGGCACTGATGAGGAGGCATGAATATGCTGCACTTATGGGCTCTGGTAGGTGGCACTGATATGTGGCACTGATGAGTACTGATAGGCGGCACTGATGGGTGGCACTGGTGGGCACTGGGCACAGATAGGTGGCACTGGTGGGCACAGATAGGCAGCACTGATGGGCACAGATAGGCAGCACTGATGGGAACTGATGGGCATTGATGGGTGGCATTGATGGGCAGCAGTGATGGGCAGCAATTATGGGCATTGATGGGCAGCACTGATAGCCAGCACTGACTGGCATCACTAATGGCCACTGATTGCTGGCACTTTGGGCACTGATTGCTGGCACTTGTGGGCACAGATTGGTGGCAATTGTGGGCACTGGTTGGCACTGATTGCTGGCAGTGGGGGGGCAATCATTGCTGGCACTGGTGGGCACTTAATTGTAATCAGGGCACTGATGATCAGTGCCCTGATTACATACCTAGCTGTCCCCTTTGAAGAGATGCCACTGATCGGTCTCCTCTCCTCACACTCTGTCACATTCACATCACAAAAAAAAAACAGCATTTTTGTTTTTACATTATTGGATGATGGAAGTCAGCAGAGCTCCCCCTCATTTACTATGCTCTGGAGGAACTGCACTTGCAAAGTCCTGTCTATGTGTCTTTAGTAAATCAACCCCATTACGTTCAGTAAATCCACCCTATTACATGATGTGAAATGTATCTATTTTCTATGGTCCTTTTACCAGATTTTTGGAGATTTTTTTTGTGTATATACAAGCATATCCATCATGTGCTGCAAACCTTCCAATCACTCCAAACATAATACAATGTACATGCATATCACAATGACCTAATCCATTGTTAGAACATATGTCATATGTAGTGGGGATTATTTACTTATTTACAATTATTTTTAGAGATATCTTTGGCTCAAATGGGATTATGAATAGGCAAATATTCTTTCAAAGGTGTGGAACTTGAGCTGTTAGGAGAGGGGTGTCATCAGTTTGACAGATGGATACCAGAGTGACATTTTCAAGAACAAGAAAAACAGACATGTTCAAAAATATAGCAATGACTTTGCCAAATATCACAGCAAACCCTAGGATGCCTATGGTTCACAATGAAACTCTAGGGTTCCTCCAGAGGTTACCAAAGGAAAACAGTACATTATCAAAAATAACACACGTATAAATACTCTTCTTTCACCAATAAAAATCACAACATTGTATTGTTTACTGGTGGAAGAAGGGTATTTCTATATGTGTGTAATTTGTGATACTATTTGTATTCAATATTTTACATATTTAAAGATATTTTCTGTTTACTTAATTGAACTTAGTTGTTTTTGATATAATTTATCCTGGCATTCTAGTCACGTTTTTTTCTTTTGTATTAATACATATGCTGCAGGGACCATACTGACTTAGTGCGTTGGCATATTTCTACAGTTTAACCACCTGAGATCCACGCTGAGATCCACGGCTACAGCGCGAACCTGCTTTGCCGGAACTACGTCCATTGACGTTGTCCCATGCACAAGCGGCCTGCACGCCCCCTGCAGGGCGCGCGGTGTGCTCTGTGATCAGCGAGTCTATGAGACTCGCCTGATCCCGACCCCTTACCACATGATAAGCTGTCAGCCAATGACAGCTGATCATGTGATGTCAACAGAGCCGGTAATCGGCTATTATTTCTCCTCGCACTGACAGCGTGAGGAGGAAAAAAAAGCCGATCACCGGCGGCTGTGAGAGGGACACCAGTTGCTAAAGTTGCTAAAGCAAGCTGCTAAAGATCTTCAGTGCCCACCTGTGCCCCCTGCCAGTGCCACCTAGCAATAGGCAGCAGTGACGCCTACCAGTGCCCACCAGCACCACCCATCAGTGCCCACAATCAGTGCCTCAACAACAGTGTTGCACATCAGTGCCACCTATCAGTGCCCATCAGTGTCACCTACCAGTGCCCATCAGTGCTGCCCATCAGTGCCACCCATCAGTGCTGCCCATCAGTGCTCACCTATCAGTGGCACCTATCAGTGCCCATCCATGCCACCCATCCATGCCACCCATCAGGGCCCATCAGTGGCCATCAGTGCCACCTTATCTGTGCCCATCAGTACCGCCTTATCTGTCCCCACCAGTGCCGCCTTATCTGTGCCATTCAGTGCCGCCTTAACTGTGCCTATCAGTGCTGCCTTAACTGAGCCTATCAGTGCCCATCAGTGCCGTCTCATCAGCGCATATCAATGAAGGAGAAAAATTACCTGTTTGCAAAATTTTATAACAAACTATGAAACGTGATTTTTGTTTTCAAAATTTTCCATCTTTTTTTGTTTGTTTAGCAAAAAATAAAAATCCCAGCTGTGATTAAATGCCACCAAAGAAAGCTCTATTTGTGGGAAAAAAATGATAAAAATTTAATTTGGGTATAGTGTTGTATGACCGCGTAATTGTCATTCAAAGTGCGTCAGCGCTGAAAGCTGAAAATTGGTCTGGGCAGGAGGGGGGTTTAAGTGCCCAGTAAGCAAGTGGTTAAACCATTTTACCTCTTTATTAGGAATAAAAACTGACAGGGGTTCTAATTCTTCCCCACTGTATCCATACTACTGGATACCACATGAGATAAATTACCACATGGTTTCAAGAGATAAATACTGAATATTTTTATGAAATACCGCATGTAGTATTTCAGTAGCTTTTTTTCGTGAATTGCAAAAAATGTTTTGAAAAACATGGATGATGCAAAATCTGGTGCAGCTCTGCATAGAAACCAATCAGCTTCCAGGTTTTATTGTCAAAGCTTAATTTAACAAGCTAGAAGCTGATTGGCTACCATGCACAGCTGCACCAGATTCTGAGTGCTCCAGTTTTAGTAAATCTCCCTCTATGAGCTATTTTGCTGCAAACTGTGTCTACAGTATCCACCACAGTCTGGGCTTGTTAATATATCTGTCTGTGTCTGTTTGCCACAGTCTGTGTTTATTCATTACTGTCAATGTCCATCAACATGCATCTGGTCACATCTCTACATTAATGCACACTTGGATCACAGCTGCGCTCTCTCACAAAGCTTCTACAAATGTTTATGAATTACACACGTAAAGATTGCCATGATTCATGTTGCTTCTCACTAAGTTTCATTCAAATGATGCTGCAGCTTTTTCTGAGACTCCTGGGCTTTAATCTCAAGTGTTTCACAGATGGTGCGGTTTAAATTGATAACTGCCATTGAGTATTCCACACAGGTGTGTGCTCATGCCATGTAGTGGTTTTGGTTATTAGCACTTGCTAGAAAATGTCCAGCCACACCTGTGGCTAATCACCTCGAGTACTGCATAAGAAAGTCATCAGCTCAAGCAAAGACCTCTGAGAATCTGTTCCCAAACTTCTGATTTCATTATTTCCCATTCCTACTTCTGATGCAGACACCTGTTAATCACTTTCAATTCTGTACCATGTTTTTGTCAGCTGTTTGCACTCACTAAGAGGCATCTGCAACACAGCCCACCACCCCTTGTGGGGTGTGCTGGTGAATAGCTGGCAGCTTACATAGTTACATAGTAGGTGAGGTTGAAAAAAGACACAAGTCCATCAACTCCAACCTATGTGTGTGATTATATATCAGTATTACATTGTATATCCCTGCATGTTGCGGTCGTTCATGTGCCTATATAATAGTTTTTTTAAACTATTGATGCTCCCTGCTGAGACCACCGCCTGTGGAAGGGAGGTCCACATCCTTGCCGCTCTTACAGTAAAGAACCCTCTACGTAGTTTAAGGTTACACCTCTTTTCTTCTTTTCTTCTAATTTTAATGAGTGGCCATGTGTCTTGTTAAACCCCCTTCCGCGAAAAAGTTTTATCCCTATTGTGGGGTCACCAGTATGGTATTTATAAATTGAAATAATATCCCCTCTCAAGCGTCTCTTCTCCAGAGAGAATAAGTTCAGTGCTTGCAACCTTTCTTCATAACTAATATCCTCCAGACCCTTTATTAGCTTAGTTACCCTTCTTTATACTCACTCCATTTCCAGTACATCCTTCCTGAGGACTGGTGCCCAGAACTGGACAGCATACTCTAGGTGCGGCCAGACCAGAGTCTTGTAGAGCGGGAGAATTATGGTTTTATCTCTGGAGTTGATCCCCTTTTTAATGCATGCCAATATTCTGTTTGCTTTGTTAGCAACATCTTGACATTGCATGCCATTGCTGAGCCTATCCTCTACTAGGACCCCCAAGTCCTTTTCTATCCTAGATTCCCCCAGAGGTTCTCCCCCCAGTGTATAGATTGCATTCATATTTTTGCCAGTCAAATGCATTATTTTACATTTTTCTACTTTGAACCTTAGTTGCCATGTAGTTGCCCACCCCATTAATTTGTTCAGATCTTTTTGCAAGGTTTCCACATCCTGCGGAGAAGTTATTGCCCTGCTTAGGTTAGTATCATCTGCAAATACAGAGATTGAACTGTTTACCCCATCCTCCAGGTCGTTTATGAACAAATTAAATAGGATTGGTCCCAGCACAGAACCCTGGGGGACCCCACTACCCACCTCTGACCATTCCGAGTACTCCCCATTTATTACCACCCTCTGAACTTGCCCTTGTAGCCAGTTTTCAATCCATGTACTCACCCTATGGTCCATGGCAATGGACCTTATTTTGTACATTAAACGTTTATGGTCTTAATGTTGTAGTAAAGGCTATTCCTAAAAATATTCCCTCCTCTAACCTGTCCTGAATGCCTTGTAAAGAAAGATCTGTGTGCCAATCTTTTTTTAATCTGATGCTTCGGCATCATATCAGTGTTGCTCTCTGCATTTTGAGAACCACCAACTTCTGAGAGAAGACCAAAGAAAAAGAGAACCAAGAGTATCATGTGATCACCATAAACAATTCAGGAAAAGGAAAGTGTATAAAAAAAAGTGTATCCAAGAATGACTTGACTAAATCAGGTTCAACAATTAGACAGTCACAACTTCCTTTATGATCTCCCCTATGATCTAATTTATTTAATTAGTTTAATTTGATTAAATTGAAGCAGGAATTATAGAGAGCAAACTCTTTACTTTTGCTTACATGTCATCCACTGCCAAAATCCAAAACGCACTGGGCCCAATTACTTGAAACTATCAATAATTTACCACATGTAATATCTAGATCCTACACTAATGCTGCTGGGGCTTAAAGTGATACTAAAGTCTCTTTTTTTGGTAAAAATAACAAACATGTTATACTTACCTGCTCTGTGTAATGGTCCAGACCCCTCCCTTCTGTTGAGTGCCCCCACAGCAAGCAGCTTGCTATAGGGGGACCGGAGCCGAGTCGCAGCTCCATGTGTCCATTCAGATATCGAGCTGCGGCCTGGTCCTGCCCCCTTTCTCTTTTCATTGGCTCACTTACTTTGACTGCAGCGGGAGCCAATGGCGCCGTGGGAGCCAATTGCGCCGCTAATGTCTTAGCCAATGAGGAGCGGAGTCCCGGACAGGCATGTCTCTCATGCAACATTGTTGGATCTAGATGGGGCTCAAGTAAGTATTAGGGGGGCTGGGTGGGGGCCGCTGCACACCAAAGGTTTTTTTTATCTTAGTGCATAAAATGTATCAAGATAAAAAAAAAACCTTCTGCCTTTAAAACCACTTTAACAATATCCCGTGTATTGCCTGCTCTCTTAAAGTGAACTAAACTCTCTCAATCAACATTAACTATTTTTAATGCTCGGGATGCTAGTATTAATACATAGTTACACAGATTGTAAGGTATATTATATTAACTTGTTTTAAACCTTTTTTACATTTTTACATTTCTTCAGTTGCTTACTGGTTTCTGGCCTAAACCAAAATGATGTAATAAATTCTAGGAATCTTTGTGGGCATTCTGTTTTTCCTTCATCTGGAGGAGGGGAGGAGGGGCTTTCAAAGCTGAGCACACGCTCCTGCCTATATGACTGAGCTAAGGACAGATGGATTCCAGGAAGTAAATTCTACATTAATTATCCACCCTTACTCAAGATGGCAATAAAAATCTAGGTGTTTTTTAAAGTGATTTCTCAACAAAATAAAGCATATCCATACAGCAGTCCCTGCAAACTGCTCTTCTTAATGAGCCTGTTACATGCTAGGGCTGGTTTCACACAGGCTGTCCAATCAGGTCCCCCTGTCAGTTTTCCAGGTGGACCTGATCGGACCATCCATAGCTCTCTATGGAATAGTGGATGTCAACAAATAGTGGATGAGAACGGATGACAGTTAGATGGAAACGACAGTCAGCCCTATAGAGAACAAGGGGGCTGTGTCCATGTCTGCTCTGCTATGCAGTCAGGAAGATCCCCTGCTGAACAGGCGGATACGGACTATGGAGGACTCCCGTGTGAAACCAGGTCAAAAAAAAGAAGGGGGAGTGCAGCACTATAAACAAATAAATGCCAAGAATATAATTGTCGATAGTAATGTCACAATAAAAGAAGTGAAATAATATGTGAACAGTGACATAAACATACAGTAAATAAAGTGACATATGACCAGTATGAAGATCAATAAAAATAAATGTCCATATGTGATGAAAAGGGACCACATATAATGGTGAATTCCTGTGGTGAGTGATCCAAAACAAGCATGTGACGATCATTAACCACTTAAGGACCAGCCTCATTTTGGATTTTAGGCGTTTACATGTTTAAAACAGTTTTTTTTTGCTAGAAAATTACTTAGAACATTATATATGTTTTTTTTTTCTAACACCCTAGAGAATAAAATGGCAGTCGTTGCAATACTTTTTTTTGCACCGTATTTGCGCAGCTTTTTTTGGAAAAAATTCACTTTTTTGAATAAAAAAATAAGACAACAGTAAAGTTAGCCCAATTTTTTTTTTATATTGTGAAATATAATGTTATGCCAAGTAAATTTATACCCAACATATCACGCTTCAAAATTGCACCCGCTCGTGGAATGGCGTCAAACTTTTACCTTCAAAAATCTCCATAGGCGACGTTTAAAAAATTCTACAGGTTGCATGTTTTGCGTTACAGAGAAGGTCTAGTGCTAGAATTATTGCTCTCGCTCTACCGGTTGTGGCGATACCTCACATGTGTGGTTTGACCACCAGTTTCATATGCGGGCGCTACTCGTGTATGTGTTCGCTTCTGCGCGCGAGCTCGTCGTGACGGGGGTTTTTTAAACATTTTTCTTTTATTTTTATTATTTATTTGACATTATTTTATGTATTTTTACACTGTTTTTAAAAAAAATTTGTCACTTTTATTCCTATTACAAGGAATGTAAACATCCCTTGTAATAGAAAAAAGCATGACAGGACCTCTTAAATATGAGATCTGGGGTCAATAATAAAAAAAAAGTAATTTAAAAAAAATTACATTGAAAAAAATATGCCTTTAAGAGGCATGGGCGGAAGTGACGTTTTGACGTCGCTTCCGCCCAGCAGTGTCATGGAGATGAGTGGGCGCCATCTTAGCCTCACTCGTCTCCAGGCACAGCACGGAGTAGGATGCGATCGCTACCGACGGCTCCGGTAAGCGGCGGAGGGCAACGGATCGTGGCGGGAGGGGGGCCCTCTCCCACCACCAATAAAAGTGATCTCGCGCGAGGGAACACTTTTATCAGAAAGCCGGCCGCCGCACGAAAACGGGGATACCGGGGTTATGGCAGCTAGCTGCTGCCATAACAACGATATCCCCCTTTAAAGTTTGGACGTACATGGGCGTGCGGCGGTCCGGGAGTGGTTAAAATCTTGAGCAGACATCAAAGTGAATGGTGAATAACCATGAAAAGACCACTACCGAAAGTACTAGTTTCTTACCAGAAAGATTGGACTTGTACAGGTGTACACCTGACAAGCCAATCAAGCTTGGAAAGTAACCAATGACGCACCAATTCAATGTATGGAATTGGATGGACGTTCCGTTGAATTCAGCAGAGTAGGCACAGCTTATATGCAGATGTAAATCAGCCAAACCATAGATAAAGGAAAGAGAAGGGCACATAGCGTAATACTGTATAGGATATTTATTTCAGATAAAATCATAATTATTACACTTACATTTGCCAATCGGAATACAAGCACTTGAAAAAGAGACAATAACTGTGTACCAGCAAGTAGGATTTCCTGGTGCATCATGGCAGCATACATATGGGTTGTGACTCCGCCCCCACAACCTGATAGGACTGGTTAACTATAAATCAAAGACAAAAGATTTGATCGATCAATTATCTACTAGTTGTGCCACATCCTAGATTAAAGTTAAGAGCAAAAGAAATTCCCCTAGCGGACTTTAAAGGCACAATTTTTTTAAAGAAAATATTTTAAAAGGTATGTAAAGTAAATAACAGTTTATTCGTTACAAAAAAATAATCAAGTGAATTACATAGTTACATAATTAAAAACAAGGAATGCAGTTCCATAAATATAGAAGTTTAGTGATACCAATACATATGCACCCGACGCGTTTCGGAGTTGCTTATGCCTCCTTCTTCAGGGGTGATTGTAGGGTTTGCAACAAGAATTTTCTATATGGGAAATAATATGTATAACATAGACATGATAAGTACACAATAAAAGATCATAGATATAAAATCTATAGTTGTATGAGTCTGTATATACACACATATATTTTTATGTTTACACTTACATTGGTATCTATGGATATAGGTTATGCATTCCGGGATAGATTAAAAAGAACATAGGTATGTTGATGTACTGCCCATCGGACACGCTCCCTGGTCGTGATGCGTAGAACTTTAGTAAAGTATAACAGAAATATTCATAGAGCCACTGTCGAGGTGGAGGTGAAGAGGTATGAGTACATAGGGTAGTTTTATTCTTCCTTCCAGTAGGAAGAAAGGCCCATAGTTAACGGGCGTACAACAGTTTAGATCTGAGATCGCACTGGGGCCAAATGTGTGTCCTGTAAATCATGAAAATATAGATATATGTAAGGATGTGCATATATATGGATGGCCAAAATAGTACATGGAAAATCCAAGAGCTGTATCCTACCTGGTCCGTCTACAATAATAGAGGACAGTAGCTGGTGGTAAGTATGGATCAGATGTGGTCCAGAGAGCTGGAGAGTTAACATGAAAATAAAGGGTATATTAAAATCCTGGTTGGTGAAAAGGGGGGGGGGGGGGGGAGGGGAAAAGGGGGGGGGGGGAGGGCGGGGGATGGGGAAAGGAGGGGGAAGGAGGGGAGGGGGGGGAAAAGGGGGGGGGGGAAGAAACAGGAAGGAGAAGGAAAGGAGAAGAGAGGAGAGGGAGAGGGGGGGGGGGCTGGGGGGGGGGGAAAGAGGGGGGAAAAAAGAAAGAGAGGGGGGGAGGGAAAGGGGGGGGGGGCCAGTGCGGAAAGGAGGGGAAGAGGAAGGAGAAGGAAGGGAAGGGGAGGGACAAGGGAGGAAGGGAAAGAGAGGGAAGACATTGTAGTGGGTAAAAAGGCATAGAGGAGAGATGTGGGGCATCCAGGTAGCGTAAATGGCTAGTGGTTTCAATGAAAAAAGGTGGATCGTTAGGAATATCATAAGAGAAAGGGAAATCCCAGAACATAATAGATGGTAGGTAAGGCAGGTACAGCATGATAAACAGCAGGTAGGGTTCACAGCCAGTGATTCCAACATAAAGATCCATTACTAACCATGTATCACAGCATCTCACACCAAGAGCGTCCTGTCTGCAGCAGATGACGCCTGGTGTGAGCTGGAGCCGGATATATAAAGCCCTCCCCACCTATCAGCTGTTGATGGAAAAGTTACAACAGCTGATTATGGTGAGGGAGGGGCGGACACACTCAGACTGGCCCCCCGGGTGGAGCGCGCGCCGCCAGGCACCCACAGCGCATGCGGACGCAGACGTCGTGGGGCGTGGCCACGCCCACTACACCCGCCAGCACGTCTAGCTTCCCCGACGGACTGCGCATGTCCGTTGGGGTCGCAAGATGGAGGACAGATAAATCTGTACCTCACACAGCGCCACCATGAGTCCAAATTTCGCTCAGGCGGCTCTTTTCGTGCCGGGCGGATCACAGATCACAGTGTGAGACTGATAAGAAATAAGTAAAGCATGAATTGATGCAGCTTAAACAAAGAAAGTAGTGTCAAATCTTTTGCTATCCCAGGGAAGCAGGATCGATGGACAGTGCAGTACGGGTTAGGAATGTAGTTCAATGGAGGAAAAACATTTCAGACATGGCAGAGTAATGATCACATACAGGTATTAAAGGTACAGTTCGAGGGCATGTTATATAGGTAGGATAATATCAGGTATGTACACATATAATCCAAATATCAATAGCCTCGAATGTCATGCAATATACATAATTAAAAACAACATTACAATACATGACCTAGGGTGGCATAATGTATAATATGAAGACTGTATGTCCCATAGTATAATTAGGGTTACCCCTCTATGCGGGTCAAGGGGGGGGCCCCAGTATATAATGGTCAAGCTCGATTACTGTATCGAGTATTAGGTGTGAGATCTTTTTTTACCTATTAGTGGGTGTGAATGGCAGATGTGTAGGGAGGTATATCGAAACATATGGGGGGCCTTTGTGGCCATTAGTAGAATCCCCTATGTTTAGGGGTGGTGATAGATGGAATAGATGTAATTAGCTGGTCTATAGTATCACCCCAAACATGTAGTTATCTATGGGGTGGTCCTCCCTATTGCTCTCTACCGCCAGAGGAAAAGCCTTCGAGGAAGGGTTTGAACCAAATGGTTTCATTTAGGCCTGGGGGTTCGGTAGCCCTTAAGTAATATATCCATCGAGACTCTAATTGCAGTAATTTCTTGTTCCAGTCCCCTCCCCTTGACTCTGGGTGTACC
This sequence comes from Lithobates clamitans, assembly GCA_037952925.1. NCBI lineage: Eukaryota > Metazoa > Chordata > Amphibia > Anura > Ranidae > Lithobates > Lithobates clamitans. Next base: position 2,734,269 of record JBBGZY010000470.1, read on the forward strand.
CGATCCAGGATAAGGAATTTGATTTTTGGGCATATGCCACTATGTACTGTTAAGGTGTGTCTCCCCAATGGGAGGTCCGGATCACCAGTTTCCATACTTACTAGATGTCTATATGCCCTCTTCCAAAATTCTGTCTTGGTTTTTCCTACATAAAAGCAAGTACATTCACACAGGAGTAGGTAGACAACCCCAAAAGTCCTGCAATTGGCAAAGTGTTTGGGGTGAAAGGGCTGGCCATTTGGAAGGGTCGGGTTTCTGGTTGTGAGCATGTATTTACAGTATCTACATTTGCCACACATAAATGTCCCCTTATATTTGCAGTGTATCTTATTGTTCCCTGTCTTGAATTCGCTGGCTGTGATTTTGTCCCCCAGGGAGGTGGTTCTTTTAAATGTAAAGAGGGGTCTCTGTGGGACCAAAGGTCCTAGGGTTGGATCGCATTGTAACATGTGCCAATATTTCGTCACAATGTTCCTTACCTGTCTGTGTTGATTATTGAATTTGGTAATGATTCTAAGAGTACCCATGTCATTCTTGTCAGATTTGTTGGCTTTTTGGGAATATAATAATTCCTCTCTTGGCTGCAAAAGGGCTTTTTTGAAAGAGCGTTTCAGAGATGCATGGGAGTATCCCCTTAGTAGTAGCCTGTCACGTAGCTTATTCGCCTCTAATTTAAAGGTGTCACTATCTGAGCAGTTTCGTTTTGCTCTCAGGTACTGGCTGTATGGAATAGAGTTAAGGAGGGGTTTAGGGTGGAAACTGCTTGCATGCAATATGGCATTGCTTGCGGTTGATTTCCTATACAGTTTGCTAATAATACTACCTTCCTCACCTCTACAGACCTCTACATCAAGAAACGTAATACATTGTTTGTCAAATGACATAGTGAAGTTTAGGTTGAAGTCATTGCGATTCATCCTCAATAAACACTCCCTAAGGAGGTCGACCGGTCCGTCCCAGACGATGAAGAGGTCGTCGATGTACCGGTACCAACATAATATGTGGTCCGTGTACATCGACAAGCCCTCATCGCCCAGGAACATGGCCTCCCACTCCCCCAGGTACAGGTTGGCATACGATGGGGCACAACATGTCCCCATCGCAACCCCCTGCACCTGGAGGTAGTGGGAGCCATTGAAGGTGAAGACGTTATGGCTGAGGATATGTTCCAAGAGTGAAGTAATGAATTCACTGTATGTAGGGTCCAGATCTTGTGTTGTGCGTAAAACATGTTTTATGGCTGCTACGCCCTTCTCATGGGGGATAGAGCTGTAGAGAGATTCAACGTCAACTGTGACAAGTATGGCATGTTCAGGAATTTTTAATTGGTCAATAATTTGTAGAAAATGTACTGTGTCCTTTACAAAAGAGGGGAGGGCATGAACAAATGGTTTGAGTACTTCATCTATCAGCCTGCTCGCATTTTCACTGATAGCCCCTATGCCGGAGATGATAGGTCTGCCGGGGGGATTTTTAATGTCTTTATGGACTTTGGGCAGTGCATAGAATACTGGTGTACGTGGGAAATCGTTTCTGATAAACTGCCATAGGGATTTATTGATAGTGGAGTTGGAATATGCCAAATCTATCAGTGTGTAGAAATCCTTATTGTATTTCTTGACCAGACTCGCTGGTATGGGACGGTACCACTCTCGGTTGTCCAGTATTCTATTGCACATTTTGATGTAATCCTTATTGTCAAATACTACAATGTTCCCACCCTTATCTGCATTTTTGATCGTGATGTTGTCGTTTTTCGACAATGATTTAAGCGCTGCCTTCTCATTCTTGGTAAGGTTTTCAGGGAATTTGTTGTGAATTTTTATTTTGTCTAATTCTTTGCCAACTAGCCTTAAAAAGGCTGCTGCGTTTGGATGGGTACTTGGCGCCGGGCAAAAGTCAGACTTCTTTTTAAGTGTGGGGATGTTTCCCCTCGGAGGTTTATTTGGTCTTTCGATGGAGTCTAGTATTTGAGATAAATTAATTTCGTCTATAAGATCGGTTGGATTGTTATCATCCAAAAGGGATACTAGATGTTCTAGGGCTTGATGTTCTTGTGGCGTCAAGTTAGTGGGTCCTTCCTGCTTGTGATATAATTTTTTTAAAATGAGTTTACGTATAAATAGTTGAAGGTCTTTATAGATTTCGAACTTGTCCAGATTTTGATTGGGACAAAAGTTTAGGCCTTTTTGTAGGACATTGGTTTCGTCATGGGAAAGTATATGTGATGAGAGATTGATAACATTGAGACTGTTGAATTGCGATTCTTGATCAATGTCAGGGATAGTTAGAGTGCTATTTGAGTGTACGTATTGGGGTTGGATTGCGTGGGTTGTACACCCATCAGGATTTTCTCTAAAAAAGATGGATCATTTGAAATTGTATCCAATGTTGTGACTGTCGAGGGGTTTGATTGGGAGTTCATATCCCTTATTGGGGTGTGTGTATTGCTCTGTGCGTATAGTGTTTTGGAGGTTGGTTCCTGTGTTGCTGTGGGGGGATGCGTTTTTTTGGGGATATCGAGGGTTAGTTTCTTTGCTTGTTGCCCCTCATTAGGGTCACCCCGGAATGTGCGTTTGGTGCTGTGTCCCGTATTTCCCATATAGAAAATTCTTGTTGCAAACCCTACAATCACCCCTGAAGAAGGAGGCATAAGCAACTCCGAAACGCGTCGGGTGCATATGTATTGGTATCACTAAACTTCTATATTTATGGAACTGCATTCCTTGTTTTTAATTATGTAACTATGTAATTCACTTGATTATTTTTTTGTAACGAATAAACTGTTATTTACTTTACATACCTTTTAAAATATTTTCTTTAAAAAAATTGTGCCTTTAAAGTCCGCTAGGGGAATTTCTTTTGCTCTTAACATAAATCAAAGACAGACCCGGCTCACAGCATTCTCCTTTTTTTCCCTCACCTGATCAAGACTGGAGTCGCAAGATATCCCTTACCGCTTACCGCTTGTCGCCCCAGCCAGGTTCAGCCTCTCCTGGGTGGAAGTCCTTTCTGTACAGCCTCTAAACGAAGCTATATGGTTGGAGCCCCATTCTCGTGGTGCAGGCTTCTCAAAGAAAGCTTTAAACAAGCTTTGACGTAAGTGACAGCGTTTCCTTTTGCTTTCCGTATGCTTTTTACTTCTTTTCTCTGTGTTATTGCCATTTCCAAGATGGTTGCAGCAGTGCAAGTACACTCTGAGCATGAGAGACAGGAAGTGATGCGGCCTCTGTGTTTCCTGGTTAGAGCTTTTCCAGGATGGTGATCTGATCATGCTCAAGCACTGATGTCATTGTTAATGGCAAATGTGAGTTCTAAATGGTTTTATGGCATTTTTGGGCAACAAATAGTGGAGCTCTCTACTCATGCATGTTGGATGCTTATGTGGTCATTGTTTGCAGGAATGTTTATGGCATTCACCTGGGCTCTTCCTATCCCCTTTTCAATGCTTGCTCTGGGATCACTGTGTTGGGCTCAGTTTCCACTAGTGCGACTTGTCACTGCAAAGTGACATGACAAGCCGTACCCCATGATTTCCAATGAGTACCGTTCATATCTGTATTCATAGACCTTAGGAATACACAGGCATTGCTTCAAGTCGCATCAAATTGCAGCAAAATCTTGCGACTTTCAGGTCGCAATAGTGGAGACTTAGCTTATGCTATTTTTCATTTCAGTCTGCTGCTTTGCTCTGTTTCTATGGGAAACGCTGTCCAGCCAGACCACCCATTGCTTTTAAGTATAGGGATTAGGTAAGTAGTGAAGATTGAGAAAAAGAGAGCCCATATCTATAGTCCTAAAAGGACTACAAGATGGAGGGAGCCTTCTGACGGTCAAGACAGTCACCATCTAAGAACAGACATTGAGGCAATGTTGATTAAACTCATCAACTCACCCCTCATTATCATTGCTCCCCGTTTACAAACATCACAAGTTACCAGCCCTAATAGTCGCTGCATTTGTGGTGGAAGGTAATTTGCCTGCCAAGCTAGTATGTCAAATCTGCCTGGAGCAAGCACTATACAGCCCTGCAAGGACCTCAAGGTGAAGAGACCCTGCTAAAAGCAAAAACAGCCACCGTTCAAAGCACAGACATACAGGCAACACTGATCAATGTCATCTTCTCACCTCTCATTTTGTTTGCTCCCCGTTTACGAACATCGCAGATTACCAGCCCTAATGGTTGCTGCATTTGTTGTGGAAAGTCATTGCTTGACTAGCTACAGTGCATAAATTGCCTAGCACTTCCAACCAGAACCAGTAGGTGGTGTCCAAATAGGGAAGCTTGCACAAGCTTTAAAGATTTTCCAATAGAGACTTTTTTTGCAAGGACCGCTAAGGACCCAATTGCCTGGGTTGAAGTAGAGGAAACTCTCCACAAGGTTAGAAAGTACTAATTTCCTTCACTGAACAACTGGAAGAGTTAATCCAGGAAGAATTGAAGGGGTCAGAGAAAAATGCCCTTATAAACAGGCTGTCAAAACTGTATACCCTGAAAAAGCTGAAGGTCAACCTGCTGCAGTCTTCTCCGATGATGGATGCATCATGAATGTAGCTGGCAAGACATGGCACATTCAAGGAGGCTCTAGTCCGAAAATTAGATCTAGATCTAGATCTGAAGTGCTACTTCATACTGTAGCATCTGCAGGTGCTGGAACACCAGCAATAACCAGCTCATGCACTGAATGAGTCTTAATGGGAGTGGTTTCATAATTGTCAACCAGCTGCTGTACCTGCAGGACTCTGTGAAAAGTGGCAGGGTATGCATTCCTTTAGACGTGATTCCCTTTTGGGAGTATCTTATCAAAAAGGAAATTTTTGTTGTGGTGGATGCCAAGGACTTTTATCTTGGTGCAGACTTCTGGGAAATTATGTTTAGGGGGTAGTTATGTACACATTCTGTGTGCAGAGCACCTCCAGATGATCATGTTTAATTGCAATTTACAGAAAACTGCAGCCAAAAAAAAAAAAGTGGTGTAACCCTTTAAATAAGTCCGTCTTGAAGAAGTGAAGAGACAAGGTGGTAACAGCTTTGTAAGAGCTAAAATTGGTGGCATACTCCTGTGGTGGATGTGTCAGACATTAATTGATGTTTTTCAAGAGCAGTGTTCCCTGCGGTCACGGCAAGGAGTGCATTATGGTTGAAGCCATGGTTGGTGGATCCCGCCAAAAAAAAAAATGGTGCAAGACACCAGAACACAGATCCAATCTATTTGGGAGTAAACAGGATACAGCCACCTCAAGGGTGACCATTAGCAGGTCAGGGCGAATATCATCTGACAAAAAACAGAAAATTCAAAGGTCCAGCATACAGGTGGCGACTCCCAAGTAGACACCAGGAGGCAAGACCCTACAGACCGGGAAAAATATTAGTAAATGAACCGGAGAAGTACCCAGTCTTCATTATTGAAGCCTTAAAGCTCTAAGGCTCCTGTCTTAGGAGAACAGTGGAAGTCCCTTTTAAGGGTGCACTAATCCAGGGGGTGCCTGTGCAATGCTTTATGCACACACCTGGAGGGAAAACCTTCAGGATCAGTGGGCCATATCAGCTATATTGGCGTGACATTGGCGGAAGTTTAAGGGAGGTCCGCTTTTCTGGTACAATAATTTTTTATTGAAAAAGTATAACATGACAAACTCACCCATGCAGGGGCATAATTCAGTGAGCATACCGATCATATAACATTGACAGGTGGGAAGTCCACCTTTCAATCTCTTCCAGTCAGCCAGGCTACCAGAGTTGATGGGAAAGTAAAAAATTCTGTTCCCATTTGTAGCTGGATAGAAAAAAAAAAAAAAAAAGCAATCGTGAAGGTTCCAGTTACCCATGGGAGATGAGGATTCGGTTCACCTCTGTTCCTAGCAAAAATGAAAACCAGGTAATCTGTGCCCAGTGCTAAAGTTTAAAAAAAAAAAAATTGACAAGCAGCACAGAAAGTTAGTTGTGCAAGATGGAAAACCTCCAATCGATTATAATATTCATAAATCTAGGAGACTGGATTCTCCTGTAGGTTTATCAGACACCTACTTGTCCCAATTTATCCTCAAGGGAATTTCCATCCTCTGATAGAGAAAGCCAAAGGTACTTTGGGAGTGAAGTCTCTTCCAGCAGAACAGTGCCGGAATATCCTTGGCTCTTCGTAACTGACCAATTATTTTCAGATGGAACATTATCACACCAGACCACAGCTAGAAAGGTTGGGGGACTCATTTCAAAGACCAGGCTGCTTAAGGTCATGGGATGTTAAGCTTATGAGGAATAGTATTGAATTTCTTGAACAGAGTAGTGTTCAAAGCACTTATGTCATTCACTCCTTTTAGCAAGAGAAGCAAGATTTGTACTGTGCCTAGGCAGCAGTGGAAGAGTAGAATTCTTGGGCTGTCAGTGGAGCTTCCTGTATCAATAATTGCAAATGTACCATTTTGGCTTAGGAGGTTCTAGTGTCTCTCTCTCTCTCTCCTACTCTTAAGCATTGAATCACCACTGCCCCTTCCAGTGATGACAGATTCGCTCTCTCATGGACAGTTTTGCCATCCAGCTCCAAGAGACTACTTTTGACGGCATGGAAGTTGAGAGGCAATGGCTACCAAGTCAAGTATGCTCAGTGCAGGTAGTGCCTACCTTGTGTCAAACCAGAGAGGTCTTCATGAAGATTTACCTAAGAATATGGGAAAATTATGCAGATCTCACACAGCAAGTGTGAGTCCTTTATCACCTAAATCAGCCAAGGTTCCACAGTTTTTACAACTGGGGCTGAACAGGGGCCTAGGTTCAAATATGTTTAAAGTTTGAAGTTCACCTTTGTCTGCACTTGCAGGGGTTTAAGGAGTCCTTAACCCTAAGTGATGCAATTCTTAAAAGGCTTGCATGAAGTTATAGGCCTACCAGGAAACCATTGTTCCCTATGTGGAACTTGCTTATGGTCCCCATTTCTATCAAAGACTCATTTCTATCCTACAGATTTAACTACACTCTGCAAACCCTAAAGGCCGTATTTCTGGTTGCTACAACCTCTGTGAAGAAGGATGTCAGAACTACAGGCTTTGCACTCAAGGAGCCTCACTTAGCATTATACCCGGACAGAACAGAATAGTCCTAAAACTTTATGTAAGGTACCTGGTAGTTGAGCCTGACTGGTAGAAGGAGACCTCTCTTAAACGCTGGTTCAGGAGCCACTGGAAGTGGGAACAGTGGTCTCTTGAGCACAGTGGGTAGGAGGGCCTGATGCGGTTCCAGCAGAAGCAGATGATGTTCTGGAAGGATGCCCCTCAGGGATGGCTGAGCTGCGGATGCAGGTATGCGGATGCAGGCCGGTAGACAGGCAGGTAGCTGAGAAGGCAGCGGCAGGGTGCTTGACAGGCAGGCTGGAAGCAGCGTCCCAGGACACAGGCAGAAGCAAGTCAGACAGTCCGTTTCAGCAGGAGATCAGGCAGGTATGGCAAAGGGGTGATCCAAGAGTAGTCAGGCAGGCAGAGATTCGGCAACAGATAATCAGATAAACAAGGTCAGGCAAGCTGGGTCGGATTGGAGACTGGAGAATAGTCAGACGTAGCCGGGTCACAGGTAAGTGCAAATCAAGCGGAAAACAGGAACGCAGGTACAGAGCTGCAGACAAACAGCATCTGACAGAAGCACCTGTCATCCTCTTAAAGGCGCCTTGGCGCCAAACAGCGCTAGCGCAAACGGGCGCACGGGCGCGCGCGCGAACGCGTGAACGCGCGCACGGGCACACGCGGGAGCGCTCCGGCGCCCCCTGGAGGGGAATTGAGCAGAATTGTCCTGGAAGAGCTTCTTGTGCGCCTGTGTGCACGCATATTTGCCCGACGGCCACTGATATGCCCCTGACATTGCCCCCTCCCAACGGGCAGCCTCCGGATGCCCAGAATACCCTTCTTTTCAGGATGAGCAGAGAAGTAAGCATGGATTAAACGTCTGGCATGGATATTACAGTCAGGTTCCCATGAATTATTTTCAGGCCCATACCCCTTCCACTTAATCAAAAATTGTACTTGCCCAGCTCTCTTCCTGCAATCAAGGATGGCCTCCACCTCATATTCCTCATTGCCGTCCACCAGAACCGGTTCAGGGACCCTTGTGCCCCTGTCAGGAAAAGGGTCATCTACAGCAGGTTTCAAGAGTGACACGTGAAACACAGGGTGAATCTTGAGTGAATCAGGTAAACACAATTCATAGGACACCTCATTAATCTTTCTTTTCACAGGGAAGGGCCCAATGAACTTAGGAGCAAGCTTCTTAGTGGGACAGGTTAATATAATATTATCAGTAGACAGCCATACCTTGTCACCAAGCTGAAGGTTTAGGTCTCCTCTTCTTTTCTGATCAAAGAACCTCTTGTTGTCCGCTTGTGCCTTGGATATTGCTTCCCGTAAGATCTGGTTATTATGATTAAGGAACTGCACTGTGTCCTGGACCGCTGGAACTGGGGATTCTGAAAGAAAATCTGGTAAAAAAGATGCATGAAAACCATAGTTGGAAAAGAAAGGGGATTGACCGGTAGCAGAGTGGCTGGCATTGTTGTAAGCGAATTCCGCTAGGGGCAGCAGAGATACCCAATCATCTTGTACAAAAGATGTAAAACACCTTATGTACTGCTCTAGAGTCTGATTTGTCCTTTCAGTTTGCCCATTTGTTTGGGGATGGTATGCTGAGGACAGGGCTAGTTCAATTTTCAGGATCTCACAAAGTGCTCTCCAAAAACGTGATGTAAACTGCACCCCTCTGTCGGACACTATATTTGCAGGGATTCCATGTAACCTGACAAACTCCTTGATGAATACACGGGCCGTCTCCACAGCAGAGGGTGTTCCCTTTAGGGCCACAAAGTGGGCCATTTTGGATAGTCGGTCGACCACCACAAGGATCGCCGAACATCCATCCGAGCAAGGCAGTTCTACTATAAAGTCCATCGCTATCATCCTCCAGGGTCTATCTGGTATAGGTAATGGTCTCAGTAAACCCCAAGCTCTGTTCCTGGGAGTTTTATTCTGGATGCAGACAGAACATGAGTTGACGTATGTTTTGCAGAATTCCTTTAGGTTAGGCCACCAAAAGGTGCGCTGCACCAGCTCAAGGGTCTTACGTACCCCAAAATGTCCTGCAAGTGGGTGGTCATGCAGAAGTGTCAGCACCTTGACTCGGGCACTCTCTGGTACAAAAATTTGACTTCCTCTCCACAAAAGTCCATCACGAGGTGTTAAAGAGGATCCCTGAAGGCTTGAAGGTTCTGGAGATGCTTCTCTGATCATGGACAGAAGATCTGTTTGAAGAAGGAGGAAGCTATTTGCCGGCAAGATAGTGTCAGGTACCGAAAAGTCTTTAGGGTTATCGAACATGCGCGACAGCGCGTCCGGTTTTACATTCTTGGATCCGGGCCGATAGGTAATATGGAAACAGAATCGTGTGAAAAATAGAGCCCAACGGGCCTGTCTGGGTTTTAACCTCTTGGCGGATCTTAAGTACTCGAGATTTTTGTGGTCTGTATAAATCAGTACTGGGTGAACTGCGCCTTCTAGCAAGTACCTCCATTCCTCCAAAGCTGTCTTGATAGCGAGTAGCTCTCGATCCCCCACATCATAGTTCCGCTCTGCAGGTGAAAGTTTCCTGGAAAAGAACCCTACGGGGTGCATCAAGTCCTTGTTGCCTTGTCGTTGGGAAATAACAGCACCCACGGCTACTTCGGATGCATCAACCTCCAGGATAAAAGGTAAGGATGGATCCGGATGGCTGAGGATCGGAGCTGATGTAAAACGTTTCTTTAATTCCTCAAAGGCCCTCTGGGCTTCTGGGTTCCAATGGAAACGGGAGTTCTGCTTAGTCAGCTGCGTGATGGGGGATATAATAGCAGAAAACCCCCTAATGAACTTCCTATAGAAGTTTGCGAACCCAATGAAGCGTTGTACACCTTTTTTGTCCATGGGAGGAGGCCACTCTAACACAGCAGATACCTTCTGAGGGTCCATTTTGATGCCGGTTGGAGAGATTACCAGTCCCAAAAACTGGATCTCCTGCTGTTCGAATTCGCACTTCTCCGCCTTAGCATACAGTCTGTGCAAACGGAGTCGGATCAAGACTTTACGGACATGTTCCCTGTGCTGCTCAAGTGAACTGGAGAAGATTAGAATGTCATCCAGATAGACAATTAAAAAGATGTCCAGGAAATCTCTAAACACGTCATTGACCAGATGCTGGAACGTGGCGGGGGCATTGCATAGACCAAAGGGCATGACGAGGTATTCGTAGTGTCCGAAACGGGTTCTGAAAGCCGTTTTCCACTCGTCCCCGGCCCGAATGCGGACCAGATTGTAGGCCCCTCTCAGATCCAGTTTGGTAAAGATAGTAGCAGATCTCAGCTTCTGGAACAGTTCAGGTATCAGTGGCAGTGGGTAACGGTTCTTGACTGTAATGTTGTTTAACTCCCGATAGTCCACACAGGGGCGAAGAGACTGATCCTTCTTAGAAACAAAAAAAATTCCGGCACCAGCTGGTGAAGTGGAAGGTCGGATGAAGCCCTTTTCAAGATTTTCGTTTAAATAAACCTTAAGTGCCTCTTTCTCTTTTTCAGACAGTGGAAAAATACGCCCGAAAGGAATTTCAGCCCCAGGAAGCAGCTCAATTGGGCAGTCATAGGGACGATGGGGAGGCAAGGTGTCTGCCCCCTTCTTGCTGAACACATCCGCAAACTCCCGATAGACCTCTGGTACATCTTGGGGTAGGTCTGGATCAATGTCCATACAAAGTAAGGTAGCGGCAGGTCTAGAGGCTTCTGGTAGACAATGTCTTTGGCAGTAGGGTGACTGGAACTTGATCTCGCCCGTGACCCAGTCAACCAGAGGGTTGTGGACCTGAAGCCAGGGCATGCCCAAGATGATTGGAAATAATGGAGATGAAATAACATCCAGGGTTAGGATCTCTTGATGCTGGGATGAGCAGGTGGCAGGCAGCGGAAGGGTTTCCTGAGAGACTTGTCCAGATTTTATATGGGAACCATCGGCCAAGAAAACTGAGAGTCTATGTGTCTTGTTTTTTAAAGGCAGATTCTGTTGGGTGGCAAAAGCAGAGTCCACAAAGCAGCTACATGCCCCGGAGTCAACAATGGCGTTGACCTGGATTGTTCTTCCCTGGAGCTGCAATGAGAGGGGAAGGACAAGTTGAGTTGTATTGGCGGTTAAAGCAGATAAACAGGTTGGAGTAGAAGAAAAGCACTTACGAGTCTTTACTGGACAGTTGTTCACATAGTGGCCCGTCCCACCACAGTAGAGACAGAGATTTAACTGGCGTCTGCGCGCCCGTTCCTCCGGGGTCAAGGTAGCCCGCATAAGTCCCAGCTGCATCGGTTCAGGAGCCTCGGTTGTTTGGGTGACTGGACTCGGGTAAGCAGAAGGTAGGTATCGGGAGGCAGGAACCGGAACTCTTGGAGTCATCCACATAGGGCGTGTTGGTTGGGAAGAGCGTTCAGACCGGCGCTCACGTAGGCGTCGGTCAATCTGGATGGTAATGGCGATAAGTTCCTCAAGGGTATCAGGCATCCCTACTCGAGCAAGCTCATCCTTCAGACCCTCAGACAGCCCCATGCGGAACTGGTGACGCAGGGCTGCGTTGTTCCATTGAGTGTCCGCGCTCCAGCGTCGAAAGTCTGTTACATAGTCCTCGGCTGGCCTACGGCCTTGCTGGAGCGCGAACAAAGCTGCCTCAGCGGTGGCAGTCCGTTGAGGATCTTCATAGAGCTGGGCCATGGCTTCAAAGAAGGCGGGCAGGGACTGGACCTGTGCAGCGTTGGTTTCAAGCAGGCGGTGAGCCCAGGTCAGGGGTTCCCCCTGAAGGAGGGATATAACAAATCCCACCTTGGTGGCCTCCAAGGAAAAAGTCCGTGGCTGTAGGGCAAAATAGAGTTGGCAAGTGCTGCGGAAGGCCACAAATTTTGTTCGATCACCAGAAAACTTTTCGGGGGTAGGCACTCTTGGTTCAGGTGGAAGCATTACCACAGAGGGCGGTGCAGCAGCCTGTACTGGAGCGGCTGCAGCAGGGGCCATATTACTGGGCCCACTGAGGTTCAATACTTGACCTTCCAGTCTGTTGTAACTGTCCTGTAAGGTTTGTACTGCCTGGGTAAGTGCTGCTAAGTGCGTACAGATCTCTTTGATGGGAGAGGTCTCTCCTGCAGGCTCAGTCATGGCTGTTTGTACTGTAAGGTACCTGGTAGTTGAGCCTGACTGGTAGAAGGAGACCTCTCTTAAACGCTGGTTCAGGAGCCACTGGAAGTGGGAACAGTGGTCTCTTGAGCACAGTGGGTAGGAGGGCCTGATGCGGTTCCAGCAGAAGCAGATGATGTTCTGGAAGGATGCCCCTCAGGGATGGCTGAGCTGCGGATGCAGGTATGCGGATGCAGGCCGGTAGACAGGCAGGTAGCTGAAAAGGCAGCGGCAGGGTGCTTGACAGGCAGGCTGGAAGCAGCGTCCCAGGACACAGGCAGAAGCAAGTCAGACAGTCCGTTTCAGCAGGAGATCAGGCAGGTATGGCAAAGGGGTGATCCAAGAGTAGTCAGGCAGGCAGAGATTCGGCAACAGATAATCAGATAAACAAGGTCAGGCAAGCCGGGTCGGATTGGAGACTGGAGAATAGTCAGACGTAGCCGGGTCACAGGTAAGTGCAAATCAAGCGGAAAACAGGAACGCAGGTACAGAGCTGCAGACAAACAGCATCTGACAGAAGCACCTGTCATCCTCTTAAAAGCGCCTTGGCGCCAAACAGTGCTAGCGCGAACGGGCACGGGCGCACGCGCGAACGCGCGCACGGGCACACGCGGGAGCGCTCCGGCTCCCCCAGGAGGGGAATTGAGCAGAATTGTCCTGGAAGAGCTTCTTGTGTGCCTGTGTGCATGCATATTTGCCCGACGGCCACTGATATGCCCCTGACACTTTAGACTGCTTTTATCCATGGGGTGTCTTTCTCCTTCCAATTTAACCAGGAAGTCAATTTCCCATCTTTCTGGGTTGCGTGGGAACCACATCCCCTGTAGGTTGAGCTAACGCTGGTGACCTGCTTGGCAGCTACCCTTTCATTCAGGAAAGCTGAAATATATACTTGGTTCCAGCATGGCTTAAGGAAGGGTCAGTCAGCATCAACACATTCAGTCACCTCCTAGATTGTTCAAACAATTAAAAGAGCCTACTCTTCAAGGCCTTCCTGTTTTGGAGGTCTTAAGAGCACATTTAACTAGGGCAGTGCCAGCTCTGTGGACAGCTCAGTGCTGAGTGTCTCCTGAGGTTATTTGCAAGTCAGCAATATGGTCCTCCCAGGACACCTTCATTACACTTCTATAGGTGAACCCGGCTCGCGACAGTAAAATTTGGAAAAATTAATGGTGCATACTTGCGCTGCTGATTACAAAATTTTTCTTGCACCCTCCCGTATGGCGAGTTAGTCCCCATATGTATGCTGCCATGATGCACCAGGAAAACGGAAAATTGTATACTCACCTTTCCGTAATTTTCCTTTCCTGGTGCATCTTCATGGCAGCATACAGATACCCACCCAAATGATGAGAGTTACAGAGAATGCTGTGAGCCGGGTCTGTCTTTGATTTATAGTTAACCAGTCCTATCAGGTTGTGGGGGCGGAGTCACAACCCATATGTATGCTGCCATGAAGATGCACCAGGAAAGGAAAATTACGGAAAGGTGAGTATACAATTTTCCATTTTCTTGCTGGTCCACAGTTATTGTCTCATTTGCAAGCGCTTGTATTCCTATTGGCAAATGTAAGTAATACTTATGATTTTATCTGGAATAAATATCCTATACAGTATTACGCTATGTGTCCTATCTCTTTCCGTTATCTATGTTTTGGCTGATTTGCATCTGCATGTAAGCTGTGTCTACTCTGCTGAATTCAATTGAACGTCCATCCAGACGCTGTAGGGGAGGGGGATAAATTTCAATTGTTGTGTAAACGTGAAGTATATTGGATTTTTTCTTTAAATACCAGAATCCCGTCAGGCTTGAATTATGATTGGGATGTTTCCCATTTTTATGATTAAAAAAACTACCTGACTAAGAGCTACACATCTTAACATATATTACTCCATCATTTTATATATATACTGTTCCTATTTAGGGACTCCTATATGCCATGGACACGTTTATTTATTTATTTATACATTGCTAGTCATATCTAATTATCTTTGTTTTGATTGGGTGTACCCATTTTTTTTTTTTTTTTTACATATTTATGGCTTTAGCTTTATTCAATGAACATCAATATTGATCTTTATAATTCTAATCCTAACATGATTATACCTAAGGACGGACTTAAATTGTTCTCCAACATTTAACAACATTTTTTGTTTTTACAACTGCCGTCCCATTCCTTTTCCTCCTCCCTTCTCTTTGCTGAATTGTTATTTGAAGTGCCGTATTTGTTTTTTTTTTTCTCCAAAAGGTTCCCCTTTGTTCACTGGCAGCTCGCACATATATTTCGTTGTACTTGTATCCATATTTTTACAACTAAAACTAGCTGCTTAATACTAATGTTTAAACATATATTTTTAAGTTTTTGGAGAGCGTTTCAATACAGTTCTGCTAAGGGGCGTCTGGATTGGCATTTTTGCTTCATACGCCATTCCAGTACCCCAATTTCATTCAGTTAGGTTTTGAACCAATATATGCACATGGATATATATAACTTTGTTTCATTACACATCCACATGGATTAATCCAAGTTTATGGTTCATCACCATTCTAGAAACATAATATTAATCTTGTATATGATGCTTTTATATGGTTACAGTTACGTCTTTACCACATAACTAAAAAGTTCTTTATATATTCTAAATATATATTTTTGTACTTGTTTTTGAATGTTTGTCTGTGACATATTTGTTTTTCTTTCAGATCATAGGTTTGATGATTATGGACCATGTAAATCTAACAATCATGCTGTCTTGAGAACACGGCACCTGTTGTTGATTTATAGCATATTAATTGTGCGTGCATGTCTTGCACATATTCACTCACATGCATTTACCCTCAGTCCTCATCTTATTATCTTATTATATATATATATATATATATATATATATATATATATATATTTATTTTTAGAATTGATTGCCCTGTGTCTACACATCTTTTTCATACATGCTCAGTCTTTATTCAGATAACATACATATCAGTGCCCATCTGTCACTACGCACATTCACATTTTGAAAAAAACATTTTGACCCTGGATAACCGGGTTATAAATTGTTTTATTTGTTCATATTATAACACATATCACCACACATTTTTTCACACGTGCTCATTCATTATATGTATATTTTTACATCTATGGATATCACATTATTTTAACACTTATTTTTATTTTTATCTCATTCATTTTTTTCACTTTATTTTATTTTATTGCATCTCCAAATTGTTGTTTCTATGCCTACTTGCTATGGGGATTTCCATTTTAGACTTACAGCAGGTGCGGAGATCTCATAGGCTGTTTCTCAGCTGTTCTGTATTTACTCACCATTGCATGGTCACATGTTCTAATATTTTTAGTATATATATATATATATATATATATATATATATATATATATATATATGGATTTTCTTTCCCATTTTAGCTAGCTATGAGTAAGCACTTGGTGTAAGTGCGAAACGTGTCAGCTATTCTTGTACCACCCCACAGTCGTGTTTTGTGTACCCCATGATCCTGTATTTTGAATAAAAAGACGGATTTATCCATTCCGGTGTGCGGCTGTCCAGGTCTTCTTGTTCTCTTACAGCTGTAGACTGTCAGTTACAGCTCTCTGCTCTTCTCCCTCCTCGTTCACTGGTGCACTGAGCTGTGGAGGGGGCGGAGTAATGGTCTCAGGCTCTCAGCGGCTCGCTGAAAGGCTGAGTCTAGGCACCAGGCTGATCCAGGCTTCCATTTTCAGGATGTCGCGGTGCCTGGACTGATATCCATGACATCAGCAGAGGGCAGAGTTCAGTCCACTCTCTGCTGAAAATGGATCACAGGAGTGCAAAACGAATTGCACTTCTGTGATTCATAGGTGAAGCCTAGTCAAACCAGCTTTGACTGGACTTCTCCTTTAATTTATTTTTAATATTTATTCACATATTGTATTTGTTAAATAAAAAATGGTAACACTGAATATTAAGGTATTTATTTATAAAATATTTGCATATCATTCATTTAGAAAATCTTCATGTGCGTGTACATTAGTTCTGTGTAAATTGGGAAAAATAATTGTTTATTACGCTATTTTCTATTTTCCCTTCTTGTTTTATTATGGTCAGTAAAATGCCACATTAAGGCCTCTTTCACACGAACGATCCGTATGTCCGTTTTTCACCCTTCCGTTTTCGGATGAAAAACGGACATACATTCATCACTATGGAGCGTCGGATGTCAGCGGTGACATGTCCGCTGACATCCGACCCGCTCCGATCCGAAAAGTGTAACGGAGGAAAAACCTACTTTTCCATCCGTTTTCGGATCGGATCGGATGACGACGGACACTACGGTCCGTCATCATCCGATCCCCCCATAGGGGAGAGCGGCGCTCTGACAGGTCCGTCGCTGCACAGCGTGCAGCGATGCACCTGTCATCTTCCTGCTCAGCGGGGATCGGCGGAGCTATCCCCGCTGAGCAAGCGGATGTTCACGGGGCGGATCATGACTGATCTGCCCCGTGTGAAAGAGGCCTAAGGCCACTAGATGGAGCTGATGAGCATAGGAAACACATATGTCTTTGTAATAGATACAACACACTAGAAGGAACTAATATGTAGGAAGGCCAGTATGGTGGCCTGAATTTATGGGAGGAGCCCGGGGGGTATTTAAGCAGGCCGCTGACCTGTGGTGCTTGTCGGTTTCCTGTGCGCGATATACGTCACTAGGCCGACGATTCGAATACCAGCGTCCGCAAGTTCTTGCCTCGCAAGTTCTCGTATTCGTTGTTTCCGTGCTTAAACTTTCGAAGTCCGTGTTTACCGTTTCGTAGTTCGTAACACGCATCTGGCTTGGCTGTCGCAGGTAGGGTCCCGTCGGACTTTGTTTTTACGTTTTCATATCATGTCACTGAACCGTGATTTCAAATTACGTATCACTCGCATTTCACAAACGTAACCGCAATGTATATCACTCGTACTATCGTTATGTTACCATTTCGCCTTACCCGAATCAACCACCGCGACGCAGACGTCGCTTCATTTCTAGTATGTCGAAAATTTTTTAATATACGTCTGTAGACAGCCATAGCGAGTCGCAATTTGCAAATCTATCGAATCAAGTCAGTTCGATACCAATCATTTCTCATTTCTGAAACATTTCTAAACTCATTTCTAACATTTCAAATCATTTCTCATTTCAGTCACCTACCGCGCTCCGATTCGAATCCAGTCGCACCTAAAAGATGCACCGATTCGCTCCGGTGTGCCCCAGTAGTCACGGCCTCATTTCAGTACATGCTCCAGAGTCACGTTATTATCAGTCATTCGTACCTCTGTCATGGTTATCATTTCATTACCACGTATCACGTTCCGACATGAATTCAGTCGCATGGAAATGCACCGATTCGTCTCGGCGTGCCCCAGGATTGGCCACATTTCAGTACATGCTCCGGAGTCCGATTCGTAGTCAGTCGCTACAACAGCACGACCGATTCGCGCCTCCGTCATGGCAAACGATATGTTACACCTGCACTTACGGCGCTCTGCTTCGAATCCAGTCGCATCCTCTATGCACCGATTCGTTACGGGGTGCCCCAGGGCTCGGCCTCATTTCGGAAACATGCTCCAGAGTCCGGATCATAGCTAGTCGCAGATATCGGGCGACTGATCCGCATCTCTGTCATGCAATTACTACCATTTCACTCCCACAGCGCATCACCGTTTCGAAACCAGTCGCATCTGAGATGCACCAATTCGTCACGGAATGCCTCGCTTGTTTCGGCCATATCTATACCTATACCAGAGCTCGGTTCGTTGCCAGTCGAAAAATACGGCACAACCAATTCGAGCCTCGGTCAAGGTAAACATTTCTCTCATTTCATTTCATACTGCGCTCCGATTCGAATCCAGATGCATCAAACAGGCACCGATTCGTCCCGGTGTGCACCAATGTTTTTCAGTTGCCTCATTTCAGTACATGCTCCAGAGCCCGGTTCACGGTCGGATCAGTCACGACACGACCGGGCCGGACCTCTGTCATGGAGTTCATTCATTTCATTATCAAGGCAAACATTTCAAAATCATTTCATTGTCACAAGGTTGCAAGCACCATACAAGTCATTGCTTCAAGGAAGTCAGCAAACGCTTCACGAATTATCACCTTCATTTTCCTTTAGGTCAGTCAGAGTCAGTAGGTCCACCCTGCACCAGGTTGGACGATATCCCCCCAGGTAAAAAAAAAAAAAAAATGGCAAGAAATAAGTTGGGTAAGTATGACTCAAGGAATCAAGGAAAAACTTGAAATTCATATCACCCTCAATAGGTTGCAGTCAACCAAAAAAAAAAAAAAAAAAATATACGAGCTCAAAGGCAGGATAGTCTCATCAGATCAACCATGTCACAGGCCGGCAGCTAAGACTTCACGGCCCCTCTGTCACCTTCCCCGGTCTCAGAGAGCGGCAGCGTGCAGTCCCTCAGGGGATGGACTATCCCCAAACTGACGGCGGAGCTAAGACACAGAGGTGTGCCCTTCCCCGCTGCAGCGAGGAAAGGCGAGCTGTTCAAGCTCCTTTTTCCCCCACCAACAGCAGGACCCAGTACCCAACAGGCATCCCTTCAGTCAAATATCTTCAGCCATCGCACAAATTCACACAAAGGTGTCGTCCCTGTCTACCTCGGTCTCAGACATGCAAACCAGGGTGGCACTCCTGGAGGCTCGACTGACCGCGGCTGTCCCCGACCCAACCGCAACCCAAACCTCAACACCCCTTTCTACAGGTACCACAGGCTGGAGCCCCATTGTCTACCCCTCCCATCTGGTTCCAACCAGCATCAGGTAGGACATTTTGGACGGCAGGGATGTCAACCAGGCCTCTCTCCTTATTTCTGTGCACGATCTGGCAGAAAATAAGGCCTACTCATGGGGGGACATATCGGTGGTCCTTAAAACCAAAGACCCCAGACTGAACCGCAAGCTATCTGTCCCAGAATTCACCTTGGCCTTTGGCGTGCTGAGAGACGTCCTATGCTCAGCCGCCCCCAGCAGAAGGGAAGAGCTGGATTTGTACCTCCATACGGTAGTAGACTTGGGCTACAAGTATGGAGGATTTTCCTTTTACGACTACCACTGTTCCTTTTCCGCAAAGGCTGCAGCCAGACTCACACAGTTCCAAACAACAACAAATTGGAGTCTCATGGACACAGAGCTCTTCTGCCGCCATTTTGCTGGCTTACGCTCACCCCTGTGTGCGATTTGCCAGTCCTCCACCCACACTGCCACCTGGTACGCCAATGCGACTATCAAACGTCCTTTTGAATTTCCCTCTACCTCCGGTGCACTCAGGGTCAGTCGGCCCCTGAACAAACGCCTTAGGTGGACAAATTCGGACGCCCAGTCCGAACCGTGGGAGGGGCAGCCATCTGCAATAATTACAATTATGGGTCCTGCAACTTCAGTCAGTGCCGCCTACTCCACATCTGCACCTTATGCCAAAGAGCGCACCCAAGGAACTTGTGCGAAGTCAAACGGAAGAGGGCATGACTAAGCCGGATCAACGTCTTATGGCTAAGACTCTACCTCACCTCACATCCCACCCCCTCTCTGGCCACCTACCTTATTCAGGGCTTTACAGTAGGTGTTCACACCGGCCTCATTTCACTACCCCACAGTACGTACGAATGTGGGAATCTTCGTTCAGCAGCCATCGACGAACAAGCCATAGATCGGCTCTTACAAGCAGAAGTAGACCGAGAATACGTTATAGGCCCTTTCACTCAGCCCCCTTTCAGCACTTGGAGAGTCAGCCCTATTGGGGCTTGTCAAGGGCAAAATTCACAAATTACGTTTGGTGTACGACCTGTCTGCACCTCATTCTTCCCACATCCCCAGTCTCAATTCCCTGATTCCCTCCGAAGAATTCTTCCTAAAGTATTCCTCCGTAGACTTGGCGATACAAGCAGTCATCAAAGCAGGTACAGGTGCATGGCTTTCCAAAGCCGACATCTCGGATGCCTTTAAGCTCCTGCCTATCCCCCCATACCTTTGGTGCTGGCATGGCATCAAGTGGAAGGAGGCATATTATTTTGCCACAAAACTGACGTTCGGTTCAAAGAGTAGCCCTTGGCTCTTCGACACATTCGCTCAGTCCCTTGCTTGGATACTGTTACACAAGGCTCAGTGCCAAGAAGTCATCCATTACCTGGACGACTTCCTACCAATAGAACCTCCCAGCAAGCCCCCAGGAGACCTCGACAAACTCAGAGCGATATTCGGGAAACTCAATGTTCCCATCGCCGAGCACAAAGTAGAAGGCCCAGCACACAACATCACCTTTTTCGGGGTCAACTTAGACACCTGCGCTATGCAAGCCAGTCTTGCCCTCGACAAACTAACCCGCAGTAGGGCGGTCCTTCACAATTTCACCCACACCAAGGGGTGTACCAAGAAGCAGTTGCAATCTTTCCTGGGAATGCTGAATTTCGCCAGGCGAATTATTCCACAAGGCCGCACCTTCGTGTCACGCCTGCTGAGATTCCTGCCAGAAACACAAGACCCCGATCAGATCTTAAATCTAGACTCCGCAGCAATAGCGGACCTATCTATGTGGGACGAATTCCGGTCCGCCTGGAATGGTATATCCCTATTAAACCATGGTTTCGGCCCTGTCACCCCAGGTGGTGACAGACGCTGCAGCCACCACAGGTTTCGCGGCAATTTTGGCCATCATTGGTTTTCAGGATCCTGGCCTCAACAGATACTGTTGATACCCAGCTTTATTCAAACATCTTCCCTCTTTGAACTCTATCCCACAGTGGCAGCTGCACAACTCTGGGGTCACCATTGGACAGGGCAAACAGTAATCTTCATCACCACAATCAGGCCACGGCAGACATCATCAACAAAGGCAGGTCCAAGTCCCTAGCAGTCATGTCCTTCCTGCACAGATTGGTACAACTGTC
This sequence comes from Lithobates clamitans, assembly GCA_037952925.1. Lineage (NCBI taxonomy): Eukaryota > Metazoa > Chordata > Amphibia > Anura > Ranidae > Lithobates > Lithobates clamitans. The sequence continues at coordinate 2,755,413 of JBBGZY010000470.1, forward strand.
CTTACAGCATCAGTTTAACATACACTGTGCATTTATTCCAGGCAGATACAATTTAGCTGCTGACGCACTGTCACGTTTTAACTACTCCTCTTTCAAACAGGTTCCCGGAGCCGATCCAGTGTCGGCCCCTATCCCTGTCTGGTCACAACTGACCCTGGACTAGTTCAACATTTTACAAGGAGCAACGCAGCTCATCAATCACGCACTCTCTCATAACACACTCAAAGCCTACCAGACAGCTTGGAAGGCGTTCAATAAATTCTCACATCCTGCTGTAAAGGACCAACAGATGTCAAACAGGTACTGGCCTTCATTTCATACTGCCACACTCAGCTGGCCTTATCTTACAATACCATTCGGCTATACCTAGCCGGCGTACAACATTTCGTGACCCTGGAAGACCCACATAATCTTCACTGTTCTGATCACACGCTATACGAGCCATCCTAAGGGGCATTTAGAAACAACAACCAGTGATCAGCACCAAGCGCTTACCCATTACGGGGCCCATCTTCAGGGATATGTCGACTATTCTGGCTACTTCGCCATTCGGTCTGCTGCCCAGCACGGTCCTACAAGCAGCCATATATTTGGCTTACTACGGGTTCTGGCGACCTGGTGAATTCACCCATAACAACCCCACAGACCAAGTATTGTGCAGACGGCACTTGCTTCGCCATCAAGACCATTTCATCCTTCACTTCGAGGTTTCTAAACTCAGCAAACAGGCTCTGGAGTGGACATTCACCTCTACAGAACCAATAACAGCTAGTGTCCAGTCACCGTACTTAATCGTCTCCTCTCACTCCTGCCTGAACAGTTGGACACCAGTCCTCTTCTACCATTCCCAGTTAAACCCTGAAACGCCTGTCAGTTTGTAAAACACATAAGATTCCTTCTCCGCAATCTTCACCTTAACCCCAGTCAGTACTCCGGACACTCCTTCCGCATCGGAGCAGCCTCCGCAGCATCCCGCCATGGGGTTCCAGACCACATCATCAAAAGACTAGGCAGAGGCAATCAGCCTGCTTCGCCCGGTATATACCCAATCCTCAAGTAGAGATGGCACAGGCATTCTCCAAATTGGCTCAATAAATACCTGAAAACCAATAAAATATTATACCCCTACCTGAATGTTTTTGCCCCCTTATTTTGGCATACCGCCCATTAGACCAAGGCACACTTTCAGGTCCATTTCATATGGTAAGTCCACACTTCCAGGTCTATTTCCGATGGTAAGTTTTATGTTAACTACAAATGTTATCTATGTCCATATCGGACATAGGGCTCCAACCATAAGTAGGAAGGCCAGTATGGTGGCCTGAATTTATGGGAGGAGCCCGGGGGGTATTTAAGCAGGCCGCTCACCTGTGGTGCTTGTCGGTTTCCTGTGCGCGATACCCACCCTCCCATTTCCATTTCACAGCATTTCTCAACTATTCATTTCATTCATTTCTCTTACAGAATAATCATTTCTTAAACCAGGGTATGCCCCCTTATTTTGGCATACCGGCCATTAGACCAAGGCACACTTTCAGGTCCATTTCATATGGTAAGTCCACACTTCCAGGTCTATTTCCGATGGTAAGTTTTATGTTAACTACAAATGTTATCTATGTCCATATCGGACATAGGGCTCCAACCATAAATTATAATTCTGTCTCAAAAAAGCACCTTTGCCTCAATAATGCCCTGATTGGCTTCAATTGCATTTGTTTTTAAACTGTTTCCCCTTTTAAATTCAGTATGAAGCAGTACAGAGCAAGGAAAGGATGGGTGGGAAGATAAATCACTCATCAGATGAGTGTGTGGTAAACCAAGCTTTAGCTACTGAGCAGGCTACTGTAAATAACAGCTTTTGTTATCAAAGCAGTTAAAATTAGCCTGGTAGACACGTGAAAATGTGCCTAGAACTCTACCTGCTCTAAAATTGTGAAATGTTTTTTTATTTTTGCCCTTAACAGAATAAAATTATTTTTAAAAAATATATGACCAATACATCCTCTTTAGTCTTTGACTACAAAAATCGGTACAATTGTATGCATATAATAAATCAAGTTGATCCATGGAAATATATCAAATAATGTATGACGACTAAAATATAGCATGTGTTATGCTTTAATGAATTTACCTCATTGTCTTGTCCAAGAAAGCTGTAAACAAAAAAGCTGTAATGCAGTACTGTAAACAGTACATTACACACTATAAGTTATCAGCTGAACAATAAATGACACAGAAAAAGTCATGTGAAAATATTAGCAAAACTTGAACTTGACGAAGACCATTTCTTACATCAGGAGCAAATATTGTTTTAAATCATTTAAAAATGATCAATTTCAAGTATGGGCACAAATGCTAATATTTGAAATGTGACTATCAGTCTATTTTTCTGGAACTGCATTTATTTGAAAATCATCCATGTCGAAGACAATGAGGTAAATATTGATTTTTCTCAGGGGTCACTCTCAGTACCAATATAATTTAAACTGTTACAGGAAGCCAATATAAAAACCTTTCAAAATGAGAAGTGATTTTTTCATTGCATTGCAAAAATGATGCACTCAACAATATTGATATGAGGTAGTTAAGCTCTGCGGTGTACATAGTAATTCACTCTCAAAAGCTGTATGTAAAAGTTCAAATGTAATGACTAATCCAATCTCTTATTTTACACACAATGAACACAAACAGTGAAAGTTACTAGTATTGATCAATTATATGTTCAGTCAATGTTATTTTACAATCTAAAACAAAATCATCTGACAATAAATAAAACAAAGTTTCATTACCAAGTTTATGGATACAAATAATACAAAGCTTTCATATTTTAATGTAATACAAAGAGGTGCATTGACTTTGAGATAAGGAAAATCCTGGGACACCCTTGGGCATCCAGAAGAGAGAAATGATGCACACTGAATGGCCAGTGTGACCAATTTCTACGAACAGTGGGAGGGGTCTAAAGGGGCATAGGTAAATAAAATCTGAGCCTACTCACTGTATACATAGTACATATATGCCTTGTAACTACAACATTTACTTGAATCACTGTGCCACGAGTGAGTCAAACAAGACATGTATAAAGCCCAGTACAATCTTTAAAAAAATGTAAAAAAACTCCTCCTCCATTACATGTGCTTTTCTGCACACAGCCTACCTTAAAGTGGATATAAACCCTCACATATACCCAGTAAAGTGAATAACCTCAGATGATACACATAGATGAAACAAATCCCCCTACATAAGTTTTACATGTATATCCGATGCCTTCCCTTTTATACACTCTTTGGAAAGTGCAGATTGTGTGAAAAATCTTTCTTCCTCTTTCAGCAGACCATAGGGTTGGGTGGGGATACTGAACTTACATTGTGTAAGAGCTGATTGAAAGAAAGGGACACATCCTCCCCTCCACATAGGCAGAGGAACGAAGTAACGTGCAGAGCTGTATTATGAATACACAAGCTCTCTGCTTATCTACCTCTAAGCTCCCTCCCCGACACAAATTTTCAGCTACTGTTAGCTCATGTGTCGGAGAACTTGTCAGAAGTAACTCATACTGATAACAGAGGAATGGAGCACCAGAGAGAAACGACACTTAGAGCTTTGGAGAGAGATAAGTAAACACTACAGATATATGTGCTTGGTTCAATTTTCACGAACGAAGTTCACAACCACTTTAATGAAGAACTTCATTAAAATTGTCTGTGACTACCTAGCGACCAGCATTTTTTTAGACAACAAACACTTTGGTTGCATAGCACAGAGGTTAAGAATGTGTAACACACAGAATGCAAAGGATCATAATATGCAAAATGCAAGGTTTAGAAGTACATAACACAGAGCAATGTTTCTCAACTCCAGTCCTCAAGTACCCCCAACAGGTCATGTTTTCAGGATTTCCCTCAGATGAAACGGCTTTGGTAATTACTAAGGCAGTGAAACTGATCAAATCACATGTGCAAAATAATAGACAGCCTGAAAACATGACCTGTTGGGGGTACTTGGGGACTGGAGTTGAGAAACATTGACATAGAATACCGGTGTCATAAGTGTGTAAGGTATAGAACAGTAGGGGAATGAGCGCATAATGCACAGAGTGACAGTCTAGGAATACGTAATGCACAGATTTCAGGCACCAGGAGTGCAGAGCACACATAGCCAAGGGGCAGGTGCACATAACACACATAGTTCGGGGGTCAGAAGTATATAACGAACAAAACATAGGGGCCGTAAGGGCATAACACACAGACCACAGGGCACATGATGTAAAGAATACGTAACACAAGGAGTGCATAGGTCAGTAAATCACAAAAAAAAGACCACATTCGGATTTTCAGGGCACAACAACCATGTAGGATTTCCTTAACCTCCCTGGCGGTTTTCCCGAGTGTGGCTTGGGGTTAAATTTCAGCACCATTAGCGGTAACCCAGAGCCACACTCGGGATTGCATTGCAGGATCCTGGTGCAGTATACTTACCTTGTCCCCAGGATCCTGTGTTCCCCCCCGCTGTGTCCTTGGGCTCTGTCCTCCGCTCGAAGCCTCTCTGTGCTGGGCTCCATTCCCTGCGAGCGTAGCGATGCACGGGGTGGGGCCCGGCAGCAAATTCAAAAAAGTGAAAAATCATAACACAATACACTGTAATCTGGCAGATTACAGTACTGTATGAAATCATTTCACATCCCTTTTGTCCCCAGTGCTTTGTCCAATGCTCTGCATGCAGTTTTATATTATATATATATACTGTTCTTTCTGCCTGGAAACTTGAGATTGTCCATAGCAACCAAAAAGTGTCCCTTTACGTCAAAAGTGGTTTTAGACCAGCCAGAAAACAGTGATAGTAAATTAGAACACTTGCAGAATTGAGCGATTAGTGAATTGTGGGGAAATTAATTTTATTATTATTATTATATTATTATTTTTTATAATTATTTATATTTATTTATTATATTATAATTTATGATTTTGTGTTTCAAACTTCACCATACCCGGGATATCTACTAGATTTTTGGTGGACAGATTTAAGTGTGTTATTGCTAAGAATTACAGGCCTACAATATAAAACGCCAAATTTCTATGCAAAATAATTGTACCGCTTTGAGACGCAAAAATCTGACATAATCATACCACCAGGGAGGTTAATAAAAGTACTTTATTAGAGAGTCAATAAAAAAATGACCGGTCATATATAAAATACCCAAGTAAAAGAAAATATGATGAGGGAATGTTTGTACATATATTGAGTATGGCAGTAATAAAATCTCCTTCTAACATTCACATTAACCCTTTTAACATTATCCAGCCAGTAGATGACAATTAAAAACACTATCACACTATCACTTGTACTTGTATTATATCAGAAGTCCAAGTGCTGGTTCCGTGGTTAAAAGATGAGCTCATTCATAATACATTGCTGCCTCCAGGGTAGCCATCAGAAATTTTGGGGTCCCTTACACATCTTTAGGTCGCCCCCCTGGGCCTGACCCCCAACGTTTCACAGGGCCTGCCCACTGGCCATCCCACCAAATCCACCCACTGGCCATCCCACGAGTCCTTCATTGCACTCACTTTTATTTTAGCACTCTTACAACTTAATATATAAGATTCACCAGTGCTTTCAAGATTTAACAGTAAGGAATTATATTTTGGCCAAAAAATATGAAGACTGCCACCATATCTAGGTGGGTTACATCCTGCATTCAAGATGTAACACAGATGTCTTTTGCTCAGTGCGTAACATGCAAAAACATGAAAAAAATATGTGCAACGCCATAGCAGTAAAACCACAGCTACATTGGAACCTCCAAACAAAAATAATAAAAAGTCTATACAGGTTTCTGTCTAAGCTGCGGAAATGTACCATAGCGGAAATGATTAGCGGCCATTTTTATTGCTGGCAACATTGAATGGTGTATTATGAAATTCAGCCTCCCATGAAATTCTGCACCCCCTGCTGCAAGTGCGCATGTGACTGCTTCTGATCAGAGTGAAGCAATTAGCCAAACAAGCCGAATATCCAGCTTGAGCCAAAGAGTTATCTGAAAGAGTTTAACTCCATACATGCCAGGCCAGAATACAGGCAGGGGGTACAGGATTTCATGGCATGATTCAAAACCTTGGGCACCGTGGCAGCCGAGCACTATACCCACTTCAGCCCCGGAAGAATTTACCCCCTTCCTGACCAGAGCACTTTTTGCGATTCGGCACTGCGTTGCTTTAACTGACAATTGCGCAGTCGTGCGACATGGCTCCCAAACAAAATAGACATCCTTTTTTTCCCACAAATAGAGCTTTCTTTTGGTGGTATTTGATCACCCCTGCGGCTTTCCTTTTTTGAGCTATAAACAAAAAAAGAGCGACAATTTTGAAAAAAATGCATTATTTTTTACATTTTGCTATAATAAATATCCCCCAAATATATATAAAAAAACATTTTTTCCTCAGTTTAGGCCAATATGTATTATTCTACATATTTTTGGTAAAAAAAATCGCAATAAGCGTTTATTGATTGGTTTGCGCAAAAGTTATAGCGTTTACAAAATAGGGGATAGTTTTATGGCATTTTTATTAATATTTTTTTTTTTACTAGTAATGGCGGCGATCAGCAATTTTTATCATGACTGCAACATTATGGCGGACACATCAGACATTTTTGACACATTTTTGGGACCATTGTCATTTATACAGCAATCAGTGCTATACAAATGCACTGATTCCTGTGTAAATGACACTGGCAGTGAGGGGGTTAACCACTAGGTAGCAGTGTAGGGGTTAAGTGTGTCCTGGGGAGTGTTTCTAACTGTGGGGGGGAAGGCTGTGTGTGGCATGTCACTGATCTTTGCTCCCGATCACAGGGAGCAGAGATCAGTGACACTGTCACTAGGCAGAACGGGGAGATGCTTGTTTACATTAAAGGGCAATGTACAGGTACATGATTCTGCCTGTACGTGCCCTTCTGCCACAGTATATCTGCATGAGGTGGTCGGCAAGCAGATACAATAGATTAACAACTCATTAGTTGGGGCCCCTGGTAGGGTTGCCATCTTTTCTTCATGTCAAACCTGAACTTTAGTGCTGCACAGCTATTTTTTTGTAGTATACACTATAGCCCTTTCATGACTAAGCCTATTTTTGAAATTTGGTGTTTACAAGATAAAATCCGTATTTTTTGCTAGAAAATTACTTAGAACCCCCAAACATTATGTATATTTTTTTTAGAAGAGAATCTAGAGAATAAAATGGACATCGTTGCAATATTTTATATCACACGGTATTTGTGCAGCGGTGTTTTAAACGCAAATTTTTGGAAAAGGTACACTTTCATGAATTTTAAAAAATCCAAACAGTAAAGTTACCCCAATTTTTTTGTATAATGTGAAAGATGAGTAAATAGATACCAAACATGTCACACTTTATAATTGCACGCACTTGTGGAATGGTGACAAACTACGGTTTGTAAGAATTTCCATATACGACGCTTTAAATTTTTTTTACGGTTACCAGGTTAGAGTTACAGGGGAGGTCTAGTGCTAGAATTATTGCTCTCACTCTGACGATCGCTGCAATACCTCACATGTGTGATTTGAACACCGTTTACATATGCGTGCGCGACTTCCGTATGCGTTTTTCTTTGCTGCGCGAGCTCGCGGGGACGGGGGCACTTTAAAAAATGTTTTTTTTCTTATTTATTTTATTTATTTTTAAATTCATAAATTGTGTTTAAAGAAAAAATGTTTTGATGACTTTTATTGCTGTCACAAGGAATGTAAACATCCCTTGTGACAGTAATAGGTGGTGACAGGTACTCTTTATGGAGGGATCGGGGGGTCTAAAAGACCCCCGATCCCTCCTTTACACTTCAAAGCATTCAGATCGCTGAAAACGGTGATTCTGAATACTGTGTACTTTTTAAAAACCGGCGCCATTGGCAGCCGAGTAAACAGGAAGTGACGTCATGACGTCGCTTCCGCGTTTACAATTTGAAGGCTGGAACGAAGCCACCCACAGCTTCGTTCCAGCCCGCCCCCAGCCGCCGGAGGCATCGAATTGGTCACCGAGCCTCCGGATCGACCAGGAGGCCCGGTAAGAGCGGCGGGAGGCAGCGGGAGGGGGGTCGTCCCCACCCGCTCCTCCGGTATAACAGCCGAGTGGCTTTTAGCCGCATCGGTTGTTATACATGGATAGCCAATCGCCGGCTCTAAACAACGGTACCGGGATGATGCCTGCAGCTGCGGGCATCATCCTGGTATAACCCCCGAAAGCCGAGTACGCATATCTGCGTACGGTCGGCGGGAAGGGGATAGTATTGTAAAACACCTGGGACAGCTTTGGATGACCCAAGGAGAGTAGTATTGCGGTGTGGCTAAATTGCATTAACAGTTGGAGGGCTTAAAGGGATTTGGTCTAGAATATAAAATAAAACCATAAAATAAATGTCACTGTAAAAATTTACTTAGCCTACCTTAAAAATAGACACTGTCAGTCAGTAGGGCAGGGGACGGTGTGTGGAGAATGTCAGCAGAGCAGTGGATGGTGTTAGAGCAGTTGAGGGTGTCAGTAGAGCAGTGGACATGTCAGTAGAGCAGCGGACATGTTAGTAGGGCAGTGGATGTATCAGTAGGGCAGTGGACCTCCAAAAACCTTCAACTCTACTGAACCTAATCCCATCCAGACTGCTCACAATGCAGCATCGCGCATTCTACATTGGCCCTCATGCTGATCATTCACAGGGGTGGTATAACTATTTTATGCACCTTATAATTACAAAAAAATGCCAAAAAGGTCACTGCAACCTACCAACACCCCACAAATAGAGATGAAGATATCAAATACAGGCTGCCATACAGCCTTTATCTAACTTATGTCTGTGGGTGAACTTGCTGGAACATTTCACAAGTGAGCACAAGACAATGAAGTAATTATACCAGGATGAAACGATAGGGGGGGCACTAGACTGAGGTACTAAATCAGCAGCTTTGTCCCTGGAAAGCCAAGCTTGAGAAGACCCACCCTGGAGAGCATATGGAGAGTCATCTGTGGTGCTAATTACGCCACAGATGACGTACCTCGTCACATCAGTGCGAGCGCACTGCACACCTTGAGGACAGCGGGAATAATTTTTTGAATAGACAACCAGGATGGCCTAACCACTTACAGACGTTATACATGTCACAGTACTTCACTGACACAGTAACCGGATCTACAGCGGCCACGATCTCTGGACGCCTGGGTGAAAAGTGAGCCCCAGGACTGACCAGATTCGAGCAGTGTGAGACCTCATACCAGGATATTAGCAACCGAATCTTCCAGGATGCCTAGGAATCAAGAGACTCTCGTGTCTTTCGGTTGGGTGAGTGGCCTTGTGTCCTACTGATTACTTACTAGCTGCCTGCTGCTTTCAGTATTGATCTATAGCTACTACTCAAAACTCAGACTGTCTCACTGATTAACTATAGTTTCAGGGAAACTCTAACTCCTGAACCTTTTTTTTAACATCAGACTTTGAGTCACAGAGACTACACGTAACTGGTGAGTCAGTAATATTAGGGACACTGCATCCACATCTGCACCGACAATCTGTGGTGCAGTGTTTACACTTTAGTGATCAGATGGTTTCTTTTTTCTGTATATGCCTGGTCCTTTAGGGGACCACGGGCCTTTGGCCTTTTTCTATCCCTCTTGCTCCTATAGTTTATATATGTCTGGTAATTCAGCAACTGGGTGTTCCTACTGTATCTACCTTCACAGTGGATTTTTAAAGCTGCTAGACACCTAGGCCGGGGCTAATTTCCTATATCTTGTTAGACTACTCTAGCTAATATGGCTTACAAGATAGGGGATTATATAGATTGGGAGATACAGGCAGCCTTTACTGCGGATCAGGAACCGGACGGGGCAGACAATGAGCAGAATAAGCATCTATTTAAACAGCATAAAAAATTAACTATAAAGTACCTTAATCGTAATGGGATATTTCTTCCCTGGAATCCCATATAAAATGTGGGGTAATCCCAAGGGGGCTACGTGAAAAGGTAGTGCCAGTGGAACATCTACACACACCAAGATTTATGGATAAGTGGAAGGCCAAATGTCTAGAGCAGGGTTATTTAATTAGTGGACCTCCAGGTGTTGCAGAACTACAAGTCCCATGAGGCATAGCAAGATTCTGACAGCCACAAGCATGACACCCAGAGGCAGAGGCATGATGGGACTTGTAGTTGTGCAACAGCTAGAGGTCCGCTAATTGCATATCTCTGGTCTAGAGCATGGACTTTCAATTATCCAATTGATTGTTGATTAAGAAAAAATTACATGAGCTCAAATTGGAGCTAGACCAGAGTAGCAAACTGTTAGAACCCCCTCAGGAAGAACCTGATTTAGAGAAACTTAATTAGATCCACAAAAAAGAAATTGAGAAGCATCTTAGAATAAATAAACAACAAACATTTAGAAATAATCTAAATGACTGGGGAAAGGGTGAGGTCTTTGACCTCACAATACCTAAGGGCCGTAGCCAGAGCAGACATAACAAACATAGATCTACTACTCGATCTAGGCATAGACAGCACTCCTCAGAAAGCGACAATGGGGACTACATTAAATCTGTTGGTTTTGTACATGAGGTAGAAGTAAATGACATCCACTTAGACCCTTTAGGGAACTATCCCAGCGAGGAGGGAAGAACAGATACAAAAGGAAAAGACAGAGGAAGGGAAATTCCCAAAACCCAGAGACAGATAAGATCACGAAGCACCAAACACTAGCTGATGGTGAAACTTTGTCTTCTACAACACTCCCTGCTATAGATATAAAGGTTATTAATCCACTTGAGGAAAGACATATCGGACTCCTAAGCAAGGGGCTGTCCTTCTCGCCGTCAGGACCCATGGATGAATTCACAGTCTATAAGAGTCTAAACCTCTTTTTACGTAAGGTGATTTTCCTCATCTGGCATGCTGGCCATGAGAAGGACAATATACGGGACAACAGATCAATGTACGTCACTCCTGAAAATAAAGAAGAGGGGTTAGCTTTAGAGAACTTAATAGCCCTTCTGGATGAACAGATAAGAGATGAACCTGATCCTGATAGAACTAGGAGACCAAGTAACCTTTATATAAAATCAACCAAAATTCCCCCTATTTATAAACATCACTGGATGAAGATCTTCCTCGACCTAGTTAAAGACAACCTAAATCAACTTGATTGGTCATGGCGGGGCCTGGACAATTTATCCAGTGATGAAAGAAAATCAATGCATGAACTGAAGCAGGCAGGAGATTTGATAATCAAAAGCAGTGACAAGGGGGGCAATGTTGTCTTACTGTCTGCGGATATGTATGAAAAAGAAATCTTTAGGCAACTGAGTGACACTTCCATTTACAAAAGATTGACATCAAATCCCTTTCCCACCCTAGCTGTCAGCCTGAATCAAAAACTCCTCTTGGCCCATGAAGCCAACCTTTTGACAAAACAGGAATGGAACTGCTTTAGGATAGGGGAGTACAACAACCCTACCTTTAATTTGATTTCTAAGTTGCATAAATTTTTTACCAACCCGCCGGGAAGACCTATCATCTCAGCAATAAGGGGCCCACTTGAAAGAATAGGTAAATATGTATATGGATTTATTAAAAGCCTGGTGACTTCATTGCACCGTGGGCTCCCTCATATGCCTGCCTGCATCTGGGCCTCTGGGAGCTGGAGACGGTTTACCAGTCACAGATGTATCTCAGTGGGGTACTTACCTGGCTGAGATATATTGACGATATTCTGGTGGTGTAACGGGGAAGAGGGGCAACCCACTGAGTTCCTCTCAACGTTAAATAATAATGCAAGAAATATTAGGTTGGCCTATGTAATTGACCCCAATACTATTTCATTTCTCGATTTACAAATTTCTATAGCTTGCGCAAGATTAAATACCTGCACATATAGAAAACCCACTGCTGCGAATACACTTTTATTGGCCTCCAGCCACCATCCAGAACACCTGATTAGGGGAATCCCTGTCGGTCAGTTCCTTCAGGTTACGTCGGAACTGCTCCAGGGATGATGATTTCCCCAATGAAGCCATAGAGATGTCCAGGAGATTAAGAGATAGGGGCTATCCCAATAAAGTCCTAAAAAATGCCTGGAAAAAGGCATGGACAAAAGGATTGAGCTGCTGACTAAGAAGCAGGGAACCCTTAGGACAACATGTAATGATCCTCCTTTAAGGATAACCACAATGTATGGGTCCCAAAGGGAACAAGTGAGGAGTGTTCTACAAAAACTTTGGGAAATTCAAACCAAATCCCCTGCATTGGTTGACATTGTAGGCCACCATCCACAACTAGTTGCGAGAAGGGCCAGGAATCTTAAAGATACCCTGGTTCATTCCAAATATACTAGGACAAGAGCAAAAAATTGTCTAACTGACTAACCCCTTTTAAAAGGTATGTACGCATCTGGACACTGCCAAATTTGCAAATTTGATGACAAAACTATGAATTTCAACGATGCAAATCAATCTGTGGAATTTAGAATTAATAACTTCATAAACTGTGCAACCTCCAGAGTAATTTATATGCTGGAGTGTCCCTGTAAGAAATACTATATAGGTAAAACTAAAAGGCAACTCAGAATTCGCATCAGTGAACTTAGAAGTATAAAGAATATAGGCAATAAGGAGACTAAGAAGGAGAATATGTCACCATTAGCATTGCATTTTGCAGACTTCCATGGAGGCAGTACCGCGGGTATTAAGGTCAAAGGGATATATACTTTAAATCTCCCAGCACGAAGAGATTATTTTGACACTATCCTGCTGCAAAAAGAGAAAAATGGGGCTTTTTAGACTTAAAACTCTTGTGTCGATGGGCCTGAACACGGAATGTAGCTTTCAGCCCTTTCTTAAAAGTTAGACAATAGGGTTGATTGGTATCCCCAAAATGAGGTGATTGAGCAGAAACAGAGGGGAAAGAAAAGTGTATTTTCCTTCCCTTTGTTCCTGTTGTGCCTCTAGGCATGTACATGGTATGTAGCTTTCAGCCCTTTTGTTGATAGTTAGACAATAGGGTTAGTCAGTATCCCCAATATTAGGTGATAGAGCAGCAACAGAGTGAGGGGGAAGATGTTTTTTCCTTCCCTTTGTTTCTGTTACATGGTCTATATTTTTGACCTGTCTCCCTGCTATGTATATATTGTGCCCTATTTATGAGCCTACATGTCTAGTAGCAAACTTATTGTGTGCCTTAGGACGGCCTAACCACTTAACCACATGCCGACCAGCCGCCGCAGTTGTACTGCGGCAGAATGGCACAGCTGGGCGAAATGGCATTATGTAACGTTGCTTTGCCCTGTGGCCATTAGGGGGCGCGCACCCCCCGCTTGCCCCCTGAGCCGATGCGAGTGCCCGGCAGTCTCGATCACCGCCGGGCTATTGCAATAGCCGCTGAGAGACAGAGAACCCAGAACTGTGTGTGTAAACACACAGTTTCCGGTTCTCTGAGGGGAGAACTGACAGATTGTCTGTTCATACAGAGTATGAACAGCGATCTGTTACCTTCCCTGCACTGTCCCCATCCCCCTTCAGTTAGAACACAAACTAGGACACACTTAACCCCTTCACTGCCCCCTAGTGTTAACCCCTTCACTGTCAGTGACATTTTTACAGTAATCAGTGCATTTTTAATCGCACTGATCGCTGTATTAATGCCAATGGTCCCAAAAATGTGTCAAAATTGTCCGTGTCCACCATAATGTCGCAATCACGACATGCCCCTCATAGTGGCATGGGAACATCTGCCTCTCCTTGTTGTTCTCCCAGACATGATGGGGGGGGCTTATTACCCAAACTTAATAGAAACTGGGAAATGTGTGATTAGATGTACTTTATTAAATGAAAAGTGGTGTTTGGTGTGCTTTAGATTGAGAACTGATGCTGACAGAAATGTAAGATCTGTAAAAAAAAAAAAAATGAAAAAAAAGGAGGAACACCAGCGTCGCATTCAGAAAAACTGTAGCTGACAATTAAAAAAAGGGGCAGACGGGACAAAAAAAAAGAAACACAAAAAAAAAACATGCAGCATCCAAAAACAAAAAGGGGGGTATACAGCACTATATACAGTACTAAATGTTATGTAATGCTGTATTAAACACTGCACTACACTAACACACTAAACTGACTCTACACTATACTGACACACTCTACACACATTACACTAACACTCTACACTCAGAGACACAATAACTGAACACACTAACTAACTAGTAGCAAACTGAGCCCTAACTCCACTCCAACAACACACTGAAAAAGCTTCCTATGGGAAGGAACCTTTTATAGTGTAGGGTGGGACTATGAGCACTGAGCCATGATTGAACAAAGTCACCATCACTTTGTCCCTTCAGGGCTCTGACAGTGCTCTGCGCTCCAATTGGTACCTGATCAGGCTGCAAATGGCATCTGCAGGTTGAAGGTTGATTTTTTTTTTTTTTTTTTTTGTCTAGACTATATGTGACAGAGATATCATACCAGACTTAGAGATCACATGATCAGGCACTACTCTGGATAGTTATTGATCATTAGTGAGGAGTGAACTAAAGCAGTAATATCTGCAGCTATTTGCTATCTATCAAAGCTATTTATCAAAGCACCTGACCAGCGGTCAGGTGCAAGGCTTCATCCAATTAGGGCCCTAGAATGCATTGTGGGGTGCTCGCTGGGAGAACATCCCCCCGAGTGCCCCGCTATTTCATGTGTTTGCTTTGCCTGAACCGTTCGCTTAACACCACTTATAAGTACTAGAGGTAAAATAACAATTTTGGGGCCACTGTTTTGTGTTAACCAGTTAAGCTTAATAGGTGTTTTTCACACAACAACCACATCATTAAAAACAAACGTATTGAATTCTTCAAGGAAAAAACAGAAAGCTTTGATCATCAGTGTTTTGAATGTAGAACAGAAAAACATTTGAAGCTAAATCAGCTTATAAGACAGCAACTGTTGGTAGCTAACTAGCCTCATACCACCAATTTGGCAATGTTCTGCTTTTTCTGCAGTCCTGTCTCCCCCCACATGATGTCTTATGAATACAGAGCTGTATTAATTAAGCCTTGTGTATTATTGTGTTTGTAATTATACAGTCACTGTTTTTTGTCTTTGTACTGTATGTCTTGGGTGACAATTTGGTAAAGATTCACTTCTTGGGTCCTAGAATCCTAACATTTTTCTTATTTGGTTCCCCAGATTAAACATTTAAGAATCCCAACTCTAAACTAATGACAAAGATCTCAAAAAGATAGGACAGAGTGCTTTAAAGTTTTAGAAGGTTCTAGGCTGAGTAATTTGTCCAGTAATTGATCCTGAATATTAATGGTCCCTGTTTGTCCAGTTGTTATTATTAAAGGTTCAAATTACACAGCGCTTTATACACACACACACACACACACACACACACACACACACACATATATATATATATATATATATATATATATATATATATATATATATATATATATATAAATATATACATTCACATCACTCCCTGTCCTCACGAAGCTCACAACGTCCCTAACTCACATTCATACATACACATGCTAGGGCCAATGTTTTAGACAGGAGCCAATTAACCTACCAGCGTGTCTTTGGAGTGTGGGAGGAAATCAGAGTGGCCAGAGGAAACCTACGCAGACACAGGGAGACCATGCAAACTCCAAGCAGGTAGTGCTGTTGTTGGGATTTGAACCAACAACTCTAGTGCTGCTAGGCGCAAGTACTAACCAGCCACTGTGCTGCCCAATTAATGTTCTATGTGAGCCCCACTTCTGCCTCAGCAATGGACCTGCATTGGCTATTTTAAATGGGCTTCCCAGCCCCATGCCTTTAATGCTTAAACTTCTGCAAATGTCAATACTGTTCATACTGTCAGGACTGCTGAGCTACCCTCCCTCTGGAATTGTGTATGTTCCAATGTTTTTAAAGAATTGTTCAACTAAATGTAAAATGGATTAAAGTGTTCAGTTTGATCTGCTGTTGCCATGGTGCTGCATATGTGACCAGCTAAGACACAGTCATTTGAGAGCTTGAAAGTTCAGTTGAGAGCTGACATAAGCACACTGACAACTGAGAAAGTTATCACCAGAAGCATGCTACACATGTAGCATACACTGTGCATGTACTAGTAGGCAGAATATAAATGAAAACATTGCAGAAGACAGCATTGCCATGTTTCATTAAAGCGGAGGTTCACACAAAAATTGAACCTCAGCTTTTTGGAACCCCCCTCCGGTGTCACATTTGGCACCTTTCAGGGGGGAGGGGGGTGCACATACCTGTCTAATACAGGTATTTGCACCCACTTCTGGGCGTAGACTCCCTCGGGAGTCTACGCCACTTCCTGTCCCCCCGCGCTGTCTGCTGGGACACACACGGGTCCCAGAGACAGCAGGGACCGTTCTGATTGTGCAGCGTGACCCGCGCATGTGCAGTAGGAAACCAGAAAGTGAAGCCGCAAGGCTTCATTTTCTGATTCCCTTACAGAAGATGGCGGCGGCAGCACCCGAGAGCCGAGTGACGGTTCGGACATCGCTGGACCCTGAGACAGGTAAGTGTCCTTATTTTAAGAGTCAACAGCTGCAGTATTTGTAGCTGCTGAGATTTAATTTTTTTTTTCGCGGGACTCCCTCTTTAAGGGCTTAATGACGTTTATTGAACATTTTAAACATAAAATCTGTGACAGCTGTGTCCTTTTATACTATATCTTTTTTTGTAATTCCTTTAATATAACAAATAGGCACATTTTTTCTGGTTTAATGGTAAGCACAAGCAGTAACTAAAATGTTTGTAATATGAACTATAGCTCAACATAGTATATGTATTTTCAATGATTGCATCTTTTGCAACAGAGCTGAGCTTAACATTGTTTAAAATGACTCAGTACCTTCTGTTCTCATAAATATTTCTAATCTTATTCATTATTATACTGTATCTCACCTAGTGCAGAACACTGCTCTTATACTGGAAGATGATTTTTATACAATGTCTACAAAGTTATGAATATACTGTTAGCAGTATCATATACTGACTATGAAAAGTACAATGTTCTGTTGCCCATGTCTAACATTTCAGTACAAATGAGGTATTTAAGTAGCAGCAATGCTTCTTTGGGATTTGGGGGTTATGCTTAGAAAGTATGTCAAAGACTACCAGCATGATATGCTTTTTTATTGGTTGCAATGAGATCATATGTATTTTTTTTTTGCCACATTTAAGAATTATTTTACTTACATTTTCCTTCCAAAAGTATCAGCACTAGACCCTGAGAAATCTGTGCATTAGTTCAAGACCCTTAGCAGATGACAACCTGTAAAAGACATTTGCTTAGGATCAATAGACTTTCATCTTGGATGGTGGATTTTTGACAGATAATGAGGTGAAAAAATTACATTTCTGAAAATATGTTTGTTTATAGGAGTAGAAAAATGAAACTTACATGGTATATCCACATAGGACCTGCTTGACTTTAAAAGCTGGAAAAGAGTATAATAGAATATCAGTTAGAAAATAATTTATTACAATCATGGCTCTTCAGAAATGGGCTTACAGAATTTTTATTTATTTTTTAATATTTAATATTGTGAGCGTTAAAATATTGTATTTAAATATTTAGGAAAAAAATGTTCTTGTAAGTCAAATCATGTCAGCCAAAACTAGCAATGACTGGCTATGGGGACCCAAGTATAATGGTCAGTGGTCACAGGAATCTCCGAACTCTATGCTGGTCACCATATTATGGTTACTAAAAAAAAAACATACTTCTCAATATTTAAACTATTTAAATGTACACAATATTATTACCTTATCCTTTCTCTGACCCATAAAGCTTAGATGTTCTGCCCCAAATGTATTTTAAAGATATATAATGCTTTAACTTGGTACTCTGCGCATATTTTATGCATCCCACCAGCTGTGTGTATGAGGCCTACTCAACTATTGTGTTAAACAGAAGCACACTGTCATCTTCAGGCTGAAAATGGCATCTGCAGGTTGAAGGTTGATTTTTTTTTTGTGTAGACTATATGTGACTGCGATATCATACCAGACTTATGCCCTGTAAACACAATAGGATTTTCATATGGAAAATGTGTGATAGGACCTTGTTGTCGGAAATTCCTACCATGTGTGGGCTCCATCTGACTTTTTCCATTGGAATTTCCGACACACAAAGTTTGAAAGCTGGCTATAAAATTTTCCGACAACAAAATCCGTTGTCGGAAATAACGATTGTGTGTACACAATTCCAACACACAAAGTGCCACACATGCTCGGAATCAAGCAGAAGAGCAGCACTGGCTATTGAATTTCATTTTTCTTGTCTCGTCGCACGTGTTGTACGTCACCGCGTTCTCGACGTTCGGAATTTCTGACCAACTTTGTGTGACCGTGTATATGCAAGACATGTTTGAGCCAACATCCGTCGGAAAAAATCCCATAGATTTTGTTGTCTGAAAATCCTATTTTGTGTACAGGACATTAGTGATCCCATGATCAGGCACCACTCTGGATAGTTCTTGGCCATTAGTGAGGACTGAAGCAGTAATACCTGCAACTAGTTGCTATCTATCAATGCTTATCAAAAGAAATGATAGATTAATGTTTCCTATGCACTGGGCGTTGTGCAGAGTAACATTAATCTACAAATTGGAGGCAGGAAGGTGTTAAAAGGACACCAGTGGATTAACATGAAGCAGTTAGTGGTGAGCAGAGAATAAAGCCTTGTCAATTCTTTGAGTATTTAGCTACTTTCTTTATTCTAAGTATCTCTCAAGGGAACTTTTGTGCAATTGGCAGTTATGGTGTGATATATGTGTAATTACTACTGACACATATCCACTGACCATTTTACAAAATCCACAAATTTATACAGGCTACGCTGTCTATGCAGAGTACATATCAATGTGTTTAACCTCTCTAATGAAACATGAAACTGGACCTGTCAAAGACTATTAAATATTTTTGACTCAAGTGTTACACTTTCCTTCTGAATACCATTTTTTCTTTAAAAAAATAAATACTAGAGTACATTGTACCAACAGAAAGAATAGAAGGCAAATATTACTTATAGTGTAAAGGAAAGCTATGTGCAATAGCTTAAATCTAATTGTGGGTTGCTGTAACCATTAAGTGTGTTCCCACAACCATCAGTGTAGAAAGTGAATAAAATAATATTTCTGCGCTCACCGTGTCAAAAACAATAGTTCAAATATTATTCGGGTGAAATGCTATAAATAATTACTGAAAACCAATTATGTGCACCACAATCAATAAAATTATAAAAATGAACATTCTTTAATAAATATAAAAATGTCTCTAGTATATTTCTGTCTTTGTGGTTTCTTTTTCAATCATCAATTCATCACGTGATAATATGATTCATATGCTTCCTGATTGATAGTTTCAAACACCAATTTTTATCTCCACTGTGTGTTCAGTAAGTCCCACCACCTTTCATATTATGCTCTCACCTTCAAACATGGACCTGCATATACACTATATTACCAAAAGTATTGGGACACCTGCCTTTACACGCAAATGAATGGCATCCCAGTCTTATGCCCCGTACACACGGTCGGATTTTCCGCCGGAAAATGTGTGATAGGACCTTGTTGTCAGAAATTCCGACCGTGTGTGGGCTCCATCACACGTTTTCCATCAGATTTTCCGACACACAAAGTTTGAGAGCAGGCTATAAAATTTTCCGACAACAAAATCCGTTGTCGGAATTTCCGATCGTGTGTACACAAATCCGATGCACAAAGTGCCACGCATGCTTAGAATAAATAAATAGATGAAAGCTGTTGGCTACTGCCCCGTTTATAGTCCCGACGTACGTGTTTT
The DNA here is from genome assembly GCA_037952925.1 of Lithobates clamitans. NCBI lineage: Eukaryota > Metazoa > Chordata > Amphibia > Anura > Ranidae > Lithobates > Lithobates clamitans. The sequence goes on from JBBGZY010000470.1 coordinate 2,775,294, forward strand.
ACGTCGCCGCGTTCAGAATGATCGGATTTTCCGACAACTTTGTGTGACTGTGTGTATGCAAGGCAAGTTTGAGCCAACATCCGTCAGAAAAAATCCTAGGATTTTGTTGTCGGAATGTCCGATCAATGTCCGACCGTGTGTACGGGGCATTAGTCCGTAGGGTTCAATATTGAGATGGCCCAACCTTTGTACCTTTAACAGCTTCAACTCTTCTGGGAAGGCTGTCCACAAGGTTTAGGAGTGTGTTTATGGGAATGTTTGACCATTCTTCATGAAGCTCTTTTGTGAGGTCAGGCACTGCTGTGGACAAGAAGTCCTGGCTCGCACTCTCGCTCTAATTCATCCCAAAGGTGTTCTGTTGGGTTGAGGTCAGGACTCTGTTCAGGCCAGTCAGGTACCTCCACCCCAAACTCGCTCATCCGTGTCTTTATGGACCTTGCTTTGTGCACTGTTCCAAATCATTTGGTGGAGGGGGATTATTGTGTGAGGTTATCAGGGGTTGGGCTTGGCCCCTTAGTTGCAGTGAAGGAAACTCTTAGAGCATCAGCATACCAAGACATTTTGGACAATTTCATGCTCCAACCTTTGTGAGAACAGTTTGGGGATGGCCCCTTCCTGTTCCAACATGACTGTGCACCAGTGCATAAACAAGGTCCATAAAGACATGGATGAGCAAGCTTGGGGTGGAGGAACTTGACTGGCCTGCACAGAGTCCTGACCTCAACCCAATAGAATACCTTTGGGATGAATTACAGTGGAGACTGCGAGCCAGGCCTTCTCATCCAACATCAGTGCCTGACTTCACAAATGTGCTTCTGGAAAAATGGTCAAACATTCCCATAGACACACTCCTAAACCTTGTGGACTGCCTTCCCAGAAGAGTTGAAGCTGTTATAGCTGCAGGGGGGGGGCCAACTCAATATTGAACCCTTCGGACTAACACTAGGATGCCATTAAAGTTTGTGTGCGTGTAAAGGCAGGTGTCCCAATACTTTTGGTAATGTAGTGTAATTCAGGTCTGAAAGTGTTTTATCTTTAAGGGATCTATAATAAATCTCCAGGGCAATGGTATGATCATGGCAATCTCCACTTGGATGCATCCAATGTAATAGTATCTGGGGTATTATTTTAATGTGTATGAATCTTTAAAGGATTAGATCTCCCCCTCCTCTCCTCTGCAAGCAAGCTCAGACAGCAAGGGAACTTCTCATAGTGTGGTATGTTAAAGTATTTATGTCTTAAGAACAATAATGCACTTACAGTTAGGTAGAGTAAAACCACATGTAGAATATATTGGTTACTGGCAGAGGGTCCCCTGAGGAAGTCACTTGGTATTGTGTTGATTTGCATAGGGCAGAGCAGGGTGACATAATTGCCAAACCCGGAAGTGGCGCGGGAACCGCAGCGCCAATGTACCAGTGCCAGTAACCAATATATTATACATGCGGTTTTACTCTACTTAACTGTAAGTGCACTACTTAAAGTGTCTATCAGCAAATAAAAGGTTAGGTGACTCACCCTAGTGTAGGGGAATCGCCGAGGGACTTATACTGCATCTGTCATTCCACAAATGTGTGGGTAAACATACCGAAAAATGTAAAGTGTGTAAGGGTGTGGGAAGAGGTTCCCAAAAAGTCGGTATTAAGTGACCCCAGGCAGTATGCTTACAAAATAATTTTTATTTTTATTGGACTCAACGTTTTGAACAATAAGTTCAATATTTCTTATTGTTCAAAACTTTGAGTCCAATAAATATAAAACTTTTTTTGTAAGCATACTGCCTGGGGTCACTTAATACCGACTTTTTGGGAACCTCTATATAAAGTGTATATGGTCAAAACTAGGGATGAGCCGAACACCCCCCGGTTTGGTTCGCAGCAGAACATGCGAACAGGCCAAAAATTTGTGCGAACACCATTAAAGTCTATGGGACACGAACATAAATAATGAAAAGTGCTAATTTTAAAGGCTTATATGCAAGTTATTGTCATAAAAAGTGATTGGGGACCTGGGTCCTGCCCCAGGGGACATGTATCAATGCAAAAAAAGTTTTAAAAATGGCCGTTTCTTCAGGAGCAGTGATTTTAATAATGCTTAAAGTGAGACAATAAAAGTGAAATATTCCTTTAAATTTCGTACCTGGGGGTGTCTATAGTATGCCTGTAAAGTGGGGCATGTTTCCCCGTGTTTACAACAGTCCCTGCACAAAATGACATTTCTAAAGGAAAAAAAGTAATTTAAAAGTACTCGCTGCTATAATGAATTGTCGGTCCCGGCAATACACATAAAAGTAATTGAAAAAAACGACATGGGGTTCCCCCACAGTCCATTACCAGGCCCTTTGGGTCTGGTATGAATATTAAGGGGAACCCCAAACCAAAATTTAAAAAAAGAAAAATTGCTTGGGGGTCCCCCGCAAATTCCATACAAGGCCCTTCAGGTCTGGTATGGATATAAGGGGAACCACGCGCTAATTTTTTTTTAAAAATGGCATGGGGGTCCCCCTCAAAATCCATACCAGAGCCTTTAGCTCTGGTATGGATTTTAAGGGGAACCCCACGGCAACATTTAAAAAAAAAATGTCGTGGGGGTCCCCCAAAAATCCATACCAGACCCTTATCCGAGCACGCAACCTGGCAGGCTGCAGGAAAAGAGGGGGAGCGAGAGAGCGCCCCCCCTCCTGAACTGTACCAGGCCACATGCTCTCAACATGGGGAGGATGCTTTGGGGTAGCCTCATCCCCACAACCCTTGCCCAGTAGTTGTGGGGGTCTGCGAGCAGGGGTTTATCAGAATCTGGAAGCCCCCTTTAACAAGGTGACCCCCAGATCCTAGCCTCCCCCTGTGTGAAATGGTAACGGGGTACAAATGTACCTCTACCATTTCACACAAAAAGTGTAAAAATGACATGACACGGCTTGGGACAACTCCTTTATTAATTTTTTTTTTCTTTAAATGTCCCACAAAGTCTTCTTCTTCTTCTCTTGCTCTGCCAATGGACCGAAAAAGAAAAAAAAACCCGCACGCCGCCACCGATCCGCCTCCATGGGAGGCACCCACTGTAATGACCATCCTCTCATGTGACAGTTCTTTCTATAACTGAGGGTGGGGCCACACGGTGATGTCCCCAGGTGACCCCACCCCCTCTGATGCACGGGGACATCCCTATGGCTTCCCTGTAGCGTCAGAGGGGTCCCCTCTGATGCTATGGGGAAGCCATAGGGATGTCCCCGTGCATCAGAGGGGGTGGGGCCACACGGTGACGTCGCCGTGTGGCCCCACCCTCAATTATAAAAAGAACTGTCACCGGAGAGGACGGTCATTACGGCGGGTGCCTCCCATGCATTTTTTTTTCTTTTTCGGTCCATCGGTAGAGCAAGAGAAGAAGACTTCATGGGACATTTTTATTTTTTTATTTTTTAATAAAGGACTTGTCCCAAGCCGTGTCATGTTATTTTTACCATTTTCACACTTTTTTTGTGAAATGGTAGGGGTACATTTGGATTTTGAGGGGGACCTCCACGCCATTTTTTTTAAATTTTGGCGCGGGGTTGCCCTTAATATCCATACCAGACCTGAAGGGCCTGGTATGGAATTTGGGGGGACCCCACGCAATTTTTTTTTTAACTTTGGTTCGGGGTTCCCCTTAATATTCATACCAGACCAAAAAGGCCTGGTAATGGACTGTGGGGGATCCCATGCCGTTTTTTTCAATGACTTATGTGTATTGCCGGGACCGACAATTCATTATAGCCACGAGTACTTTTAAATGACTTTTTCCTTTATGCCACGTACACATGAAAGGACTTTACAGCTGACTTGGTCCGGTGGACCAGAGTCCGCTGGACAATCCGATCGTGTGTAGGCTCCCGCGGACTTTTTTTCCCAAAAGTCCGACGGGCCTAGAAATGAAACATGATACAGGGTACTGCATCTCGCGCTCGCTGCAATAGGAAAAAACAATTTTCCTACTGCGGCAAGCGCGGGGCATACCACCAGGCCCTTAGGTCTGGTATGGATTTTAAGGGGAACCCCCTACGCCGAAAAATCGTCATGGGGTCCCCCCAAAATCCATACGAGACCCTGATCCGAGCACGCAGCCCGGTCGGTCAGAAAAGGAGGTGGGGACGAGCGAGCGCCCCCCTGAACCGTACCAGGCCGCATGCCCTCAACATGGAGGGTGGCTGCTTTGGGGGAGGGGGCCCTGCGGACCCCCCAAAGCACCTTGTCCCCATGTTGATGAGGACAAGGGCCCCTTCCCGACAAGCCTGGCCAATGGTTGTCGGGGTCTGCGGGCGGTGGGGTTATCGGAATCCGAGAAGCCCCTTTAATAAGAGGGCCCCCAGATCATACCCATACACCTAGGGAAAAAGCGTCAATAAAAAAAACAAACCACAGGTTTTTAAAGTAATTTATTAGACAGCTCCGGGGGTCTTCTTCCGGCTTTGGGGATCTTCTTCCGACTTCGGGGGTCTCTCCGGTTCTTCTCTGCGCTCTCCGGGTCTTCTGCTCTTTTGCCACTCTTTTGGTAGCGGTGGCCCGGTCTTCTGCCTTCTGCCTTCTTCTCTTCCTCCCTCTTCTCTTCTTGCGATGTTGACACAACGCTCTCTCTGGCTGGAATCCTCTCTGAGCGCTCCGATGTGACTTATATAGGCGGTGACCCTGCCCCCTTATGCCGTCACAGTCTCTGGCCATGCTGGGACTGTGATGTTTTAGGGGGCGTGGTCAACATCACCCGGTGACCCCGCCCCCTTATGCCATCACAGTCCCAGCATTCCCAGGGACTGTGACGGCATAAGGGGGCACGGTCACCGCCTATATAAGTCACATCGGAGCGCTCAGAGAGCATTCCAGCCAGAGAGAGCGTTGTGTCAACATCACAAGAAGAGAAGAGGGAGGAAGACAAGAAGGCAGAAGGAAGAAGGCAGAAGTCCGGCCCCTGCTAGCAAAAGAGTGGCAAAAGAGCAGAAGATAGCGGAGGAGCCCGGCAGAAGACCCGGAGAGCGTGGAGAAGAACCGGAGAGACCCCCAAAGTCGGAAGAAGACCCCCGAAGCCAGAAGAAGACCCCCAAAGCTGTCTAATAAATTACTTTAAAAACCTGTGCAGTGTGTTTTTTTATTGACACTTTTTCCCTAGGTGAATGGATAGGGGTACCATGTACCCCATACTCATTCACATAGGGTGGGGGGCTGGGATCTGGGGGCCCCCTTATTAAAGGGGGCTCCCGGATTCTGATAAGCCCCTGCCCGCAGACCAACAGCCAGGGTTGTTGGGAAGAGGCCCTTGTCCTCATCAACATGGGGACAAGGTGCTTTGGGGTGGGGGGGCTGCAGGGCGCCCCCTCCCCCAAAGCACCCACCCCCCATGTTGAGGGCATGCAGCCTGGCACGGTTCAGGAGGGGGGCACTCGCTTGTCCCCACCCCCTTTCCTGACCAGCCAGGCTGTATGCTTGGATCGGGGTCTGGTATGGATTTTGGGGAGACCCCACACCATTTTTTTGGCGTAGGGGGTTCCCCTTAAAATCCATACCAGACCTAAGGACCTGGTATGCCCCGCGATGGGGCTCGCAAGGTGTCAATCTCACCGATAAAAGCGGCGAGATTGACTTCCTTTTCTAGTCCCATCGTACCTGAGTCACGTGCAAAATGAACGGACTTGGCCGTGTGTGGGCAAGTCCGTTCATTCTGAAAGTCCGTCTTAACTCCGGCTAAAGTCCGTCGGGAAGACCGGCGGACCTAGTCTGACGGAAAGTCCGGTCGTGTGTAGGCAAGTCCGTCCATTCAGAAAGTCCGGCGGTAGTCCGGCGGGAAGAACGTCGGACCTAGTTTCCCAGAAAGTCCGGTCGTGTGTACGCGGCATTAGAAATGTCATTTTGTGCAGGGACAGTTGTAAACACGGGAAACATGCGCCACTTTACAGGCATACTATAGACTCCCCTCAGGTACGAAATTTAAAGGAATATTTCACTTTTATTGTTTCAGTTTAAGCATTATTAAAATCACTGCTCCCGAAAAAATGGCAGTTTTTAAAACTTTTTTTTGCATTGATACATGTCCCCTGGGGCAGGAACCAGGTCCCCAAACACTTTTTATGACAATACCATGCATATAAGCCTTTAAAATTAGCACTTTTGATTTCTACCATAGACTTTTAAAGCGTGTTCCGTGGATTTCTAATTTGCCGCGAACACCCCAAATTGTTCGCTATTCGGCGAAGAGGCGAACACCCGATGTTTGAGTCGAACGTAAGTCGAACATCGTGTTAATCCCTAGTCAAAACGTAAACTCATATATGCATTTTTATATTATATTTCAATTGTTTTCTGAATACTATTAACCTTAATGATCTTCAAGTTTGTAAACTTACTCTGGAAAGATCCCCACACATTTACTTCCTTGAATTCTGTGACACATATACTATGTACTCTGCTCTGTTGAGAATTCACAGAGCCTGCTTTCTGAATTACAGAAGTGCTGGAGGAGTGCAGGAGGAGGAGTTTTGGGAGGCAAAGTCAATACAGGAATCACAGGCAAAAATGTACCATGGGAACATGTCCTTAGAAAATGAACGTAAACAGTAAAGGGGAAACTGTAAAAAATGCAGATCCACAAATATTAATGTGTATGTCAAGGAAAAATAAAATGAATATTGAGTTCACTGAAATATATGCACATTTCCCATGTTCAAGTACAAAAAACTGTTGATCTGTCTGAAATTCAGTGAGTTCCTAACATCCCATTCAGAAAACAATGCTTCCTCTGCTGCACTAAAATCCCATGAGGTGTTTCCCATTTGTTCCCTACTGGTCTACAGAACACCCCTTTATCTTATGGAAATGAGGAGATGGGAAAGGTGTTCTGAAGTGCAGCACTGAAGAACTGGGAAGGAATGAGAACACTGCTGGGATTTCAGTACAGAAGATAGGCACTGGGTTGTCACCTGTGGTTCTAGAATTTTGCTAGATCCACAAGTATTTTTTGTTATTTCAGTGTTTTTACTTTCAATATGTTTTTATTTTAATTAGTACATACAAATTATGCAATAACATATGTATACGCTCAGGAGGGAATGCCTCCTAGGGTAAGACACTAAAAAGTTACAAACAGAAAAGTATTACGGTAGTCTGCTTGGCCTTGGAAACTTGTAGGGAGGCTCACTGACGATTATCTGGATCCAAATACAAACATAACAAGATCCTGGCTCTACCCCTAAAACTTTAGGGATCTCTTCCCTATCCCCGGCACCCCTGATGGGAACTGACTGTGCCATATGGGCCGAGTAAACAGGTAAAATAGGACAGTTGCGTATCCCCCTGAGCGAGGGGGACTACCTAACTGTAGCATTTAATGAATTTATCAACATTTAGCCCTCTGGCTTGAGTTAACCGATAGAGATGATAGAAAGAAGAAAGAGAAGAAAGAGTGAGAAGGGGAGAGGTGGGGAAGGGGGTCCTCATGTTAGGTGAGGAGATATGATTCTTGCATCTGCGTGCCTCTTGCATAATTATTGGATAGAGGTGCTTAAAGATTGTTTACGAATTATGTTGTACCTGAGCACCCGGAATGAGGGAAGTACCCATATATTGGGACCAAGGCTCCCATATTTTTTGGAATTTCAAGGAGGAGTCCATCAGGATGCTGGTGAGTTTTTCTTGGTCATGATCCAAGAGATCTTCCTTTTGACTGTGTGGATTGTAGGTTTTGATTGTTTCCAGGCTTTGGCAATTGTGATTTTTGTACCCAGCAGTATAAAGTGAATCAGCGTTTGTGATGCCTTGGTTATGCCTGGGATGCATGTGTTTAGAAGAGCTACCTCTGGGTTCCTGGGGACCTGGCAAGCCGTCACCTTGAAGATCATGGAGAAAACTTTTCTCCAGAAAGTGCAGATTTTGGGGCATTCCCACCAAATGTGGGCCATGGTGCCTAGGTGCATCCTCTGAAGCACAGAGGACTTGTTGTGGAGTATATGGTTGCTAGCCTGGTTGGGGTTAGGTACCATCTGGTTAGCAGTTTGACGCTTGCCTCCATGAGTGAGATATTTTGGATCCCTTTGAAGGATCTGAATAGAGCTGCATGCCAAGTCTCCAGATCTCTGCTAAGTTGAAAGTCAGTCTCCCAAGCCTTCATGTATGGGGTTTTGTCCATGGGACAGATGAGGGCTGAATATATCACCGAGATCCCCCCCCCCTCTGCTCCATGGCTTGACCGCACAACAACTCGTAGGCTGTAAATTTGGGGGGGAAGGGGTTTTTCCTTCCAGATGGTATGTAGGAAATTGGTGATTTGGTAGAAACGGAAGCGTTCCCATTCCGGGAGTTCAAGGTGTTTGATGCAAAATTTGAGATCGATTGGTCCAGTGGGGGTGAAGAAATGTCCTATCCGGTATAGCCCTTTGTCAAGCCACCATTTGAAAGCTGAGATGTCTAGTCCAGGTGGGAAATCGGGGTTGTGAAAGAGATGTGCTAGAGAGCGACCCTTGGAGACCAGAGTCGGGACCAGTCGGAGGGAATCCCATAAGGCGCAGGAGTGGGATAGAGTGGGTGAGAGGATGGGTGGCCTGGATTTGGTCGGGCACCAGAGTATGTGATCTAGCGTGTGGTTGGGGATGGCCTGTCTTTCTATATTGACCCAATCAGGTTTTTCATATCTGGAGTAAATCGTGGACAATTGTGCGAGTCTGGCTGCTAAGTGATATTTATGCAAATTCGGGAGACCTAGCCCTCCTTTGCGTCTGTGGATGAATAAAGTGTTCTGGGGGATGCGATATCCTTTTTTACCCCAGATATATTTAATTATGTTACTCTGTAGAGATCGTAAGTGGGCTTTCCTGATTGGTATAGGAAGGGAGCGAAAAAAGTAGAGAAGTCTGGGTAGGAGGGTCATTTTGATGGAATTGATTCGGCCTAGCCATGATAGCTCATGTTTCAACCATTGGACAAGGTCTGCTTCCAGTTGTTTAAAGAGAGGGGGGTAATTGTGTGTGTAAAGAGTTTCGGTTTTGGCAGTCAATGTGATACCTAGATAGCGAATGGATGTATCGCTCCATTTGAATTTGAAGGATTGTTTGAGAGAGCAGACTGTTTGAGGAGATAAAGAGATGTTGAGAGCTTGGGATTTAGAGAAGTTAACTTCAAGTCCTGAGATTTTGGCAAATTTCTCTAACAATAAGCAGAGATTGGGTAATGTAGTTAGGGGGGAGGTCAGGAAGAGGAGGATGTCGTCAGCGAAAAGGCCGCATTTATGCGTTTCGTCCCCGCAGGTCACCCCATTGATGTCCGAGTTATGTCGCACCGCGATCGCCAGTGTTTCTATAGCTATTGCAAATATGAGAGGAGATAACGGGCACCCTTGCCTGGTGCCTCTCATAATTTCTATAGGTTTGGAATAGTGTCCCTGTAGACGTATATGGGCCCTCGGTCGGGAGTAAAGGGCATGCAGAAGGCCAAGGAAGCGATCACCGAAGCCCCACCTCTCCAATAGTGAGAAAATGTAGGGCCAGGAGACCGTGTCAAAGGCCCTCTGCAGGTCCAGGGACAACAGGAATCCTGCTTGGGTTGATCCCCCTTCCCAGTTAGTTTGCAAGATCGAGGTAATATCTATTGCCCGCCGTATTTGGTCAGGGCCCTGTCTTCCAGGTATGAATCCCACCTGATCCTTATGTATGTACTGACTAATGAAGGAAGATAACCTGTTAGCCATTATTTTTGTGAGTACTTTTAGGTCGTTATTTATGAGGGAGATCGGCCTGTAGTTGCTAACGTCCTCGAGGTTCTTGTCAGGTTTGGGTATGACTGTAATCAAGGCTGTGTTAAGGTGAGTGTCTAGGGGGTCTCCACTGGTCTTGGAGTTAAAGAAGGATGTCAGGTGAGGTGTTAGAATATGCGCAAAGGATTTATAATAGGGTATGGAGAGACCATCAGGACCTGGGGCGGACCCCTTTCTGAGGTCCTTGATGACCCCCAATACTTCCTCTTCCATTATGGGTGATTCCATCCTTTGTTTGTGAGAGTCTTTTAGGGAGGGGATAGGAAGGTCCTTCAGGAAGCTGGGAATTAAGTCAGCGGTGGGTGTAATAGGTCGTCTATACAACTTAGAGTAAAATGGTTGGAAAGCTTCTAGTATCTTGGACGGATTGGTTGTGGGGGGTTGACCGTTTACCCTGATCTTAGGTAGAGCATGAGTTTTGATGGGGGGAGAAAGTTTTGTTGCCAGTAGGGGGCCTATTTTGTCTGCTTGCGTGTAGAATTTATGTTTGTTCCAGCGAATGGCCTTTTCAGCTTTGACTGTGAGTGCTAGGTTAAGATCTAATCTGGCTTTGTCGATAAGCGAGGAGGGGGCCCTGGATGGATCTTTTTTGTGTGAAGCTTTGAGTTTATTGTATTCTGCGTCTAACCGAAATATTTCAGTTCTTTGTTCTCTTTTTATCTGCGTGGAGATCTGAATGAGTTTACCCCTTATGAAAGCCTTGTGCGCTGCCCAGAGCATTTCCGGGGATGTGTCCGCTGTTTTATTGAGTGTAAAGTACTCCTGCAGTGCTGTTTCAAGTTCCGTGACTCTTATGGGGTCAGATAGGAGCGACTCATTGAGCCTCCAAAGTCCCCTAGATCCACCCAGTACCCCTGTTTTCAGTGTTATGGAGACAATGGAGTGATCTGATAGGGCCAATTCTCTAATTTGGGCTTTGTGTATTGATGGGAGTATAGAGGATAGGGTCAGGATGTGGTCGATCCGTGCGTAAGTGTTGTGCGGGGAAGAATAATGAGTGAAGTCCCGCTTGTTGGGATTAAGTTCCCTCCAAGTGTCAGATAGGCCATGTGCATGTATCGTCTTTGCGATTCTGAGACTTTCTTTGGTGGGACGTGTGAGTTGAGACCGCGGGGGTTTAGACTTATCCATCCCCTGATCGAACACTGCGTTCGAGTCACCGCCAAGAATGATCGTCCCCTCTAATTTCTGTGCTAGTGTGTGTAAAAGTGAGTCGAAAAATTTAGCTTGTCCTCTATTCGGAGCATAATAGGAGACCAGTGAATACAGATGGTCTCCCACCGTGCCCTTTACCAAGAGGAACCTTCCCTGTGGGTCAGCATGTTCAGAAATTTTCACAAATTTATCTTGGTTTTGTTGTTTGCGCTCGCTAGAAAGAACTGTGGGAAGTGTGGGTGAAGAAAATTAGGGCTATACCTGGATGGGAAATGTGTTTCTTGCAGCATAATAACGTCTACCGTGAGATGTTTATAATAGTCAAGGACCTTTCTCCTTTTAACCGGGGAGTTGAGTCCCTGAACATTGTGTGATGCTATGTGTAGCTGAGTCATGGTGCTATCAGCCATGGAGCAGAAGGAAAAAGATGCAACGTAAACAGCCCCCACTTACCCTGAGATGCGTTGACACTTGGGCAAAGGCGTGAGGATCATTGTTCCTTGTCGGTGGGTTACGGGTAGGTACTTCCTCGAGAATGTGAATGTTATCTGAAAAACAGAATGCAGTTATATGCAATGTTGTGATCGGGGGGGAGGGAGGGAGGGAGGAACAGAAAAGGATAGTAAAGGTCTCCTAGAAGAGAAAGAAAGGACATGGGGGAGGAGAAACCCCACGTGTCCTTCTGAAGAGAATCCAAAAATGTCTGGCCCATCCAGGCTCAAGACAACCTAACCCTCAGAAACCGATGGGTATCTAAGGGTTGGATAGGTGCGCAAGTGGTCCGTCACAAAACTGGACGCCCTCTAAAGAACATGAACTTCAAATGTAAATAATATCCTCACGTAAGCATATCCTAGTATCTTGCAGCCTAACTGGCTATAGACCCTTCACCTCCCCTGCTAGCACATTTCCCTCCCCCCTCACTCCCCAGTCCCCCCCCACTAGCACAGCAGAGCGTCTATTGGGGGAACTATTCAGGTTTCCCCTAAATGAGTGTCCAAAATACTCTCAGGTGCAGTGTGGGGGGGAAAAACTTCCGTCCTTGTGAGAAGTAGTTGCTTTGTGGACAACGTTCACCACGATAAACGAGGTCAGAGGAAAAAAGGAACAAAAAAACTGAAAAATAAGTGAACCGAAGAGTTAGTAACCGGTGCCCGGGTGACCAGCGTGCTCTAGGATTTAGGCACGAGGGACCCCCACAGATGGGGGAATCATTCCTCTGGTCCCTGCTTCACACCCGGGATGTGTTAGGTAATATCAAAGTCACCGCCGGCTTCAAGATTGGTTGTTGTCTTTGGCCTTCTTAGCTTTTCCTGTGGACCACAAAGGAGATTGGGGGCTGGGGGGGGTCTGTCTTTTGTTGGAGATGGCTCCGGCATTGGTTGTGTCCATAGCAGCTTCCTGGGAGATGATTTTCAGGTGTAAGAGGAGCTTTTCTCCTTCTGGGAGGGATGAGAAAGCAAACTGTTTTCCCTTAACAGAAAATTTAACCGCGAAAGGGAAGGCCCACCTGTACTTTATGTCTCTTTGGGTGAGAGCGAGAAGTAGGGGTTTCAATGATCTCCTCCTCTGGATCGTGTAGGGTGAGAGATCCGCGAAAATCTGCACTTGGTGACCCATGCACATGACTGTGTGAGCGGTTCTGGCCTGTCTCATCACTTCCTCCTTCACTGTGTAGTGATGGGGTTTGGCAATAACATCTCTTGGGGTACCATCTTTTCTGGGAGGCCCCAGGGCTCTGTGGGCCCTGTCCAGCTCTAGGCGGTGAGATGGGATGGAGGGGATCAGCTTTTTAATTAGGTCTTGTACTGCTTCAGGTATATTTTGAATCGTTTCAGGTAAGCCACGGATTCTGATATTGTATCGTCTGGACCTATTCTCGAGTTCGTCAATACGTGCCATGGCTAAGTCGAGTTGGTCTTGCACGGTACATATGTGCTGGGAGTTTTGGTTAGTGATAGCTATAGTTTCTTCAACTTTGTGTTCGATCGGGCTCCTAGATTGATAAAATCAGTCTTGAGATCTCCTGTGATTTTAGCTGCCGTTTGTGCTAATCCCTTATCCAGTAGATCAGAGAATCTGAGGAAGAGGGCGTCCATTTGAAGGGCATGATCACTGGCCTGGAAATCCTGAGGAGAGTAACCTGTGTGCCCTGTGTGAGAATTCTTGGGAGACAGAGAGTAGTCCTTCAGAGGGCGGTCTATGGGGGATTCAGTGGAGGCTGGTGAGGGGGTGAGGATAGGTGGGTATGCCGTTTGCCTTCCTGGAGTGAGGTGCAGGGGTAGTGGGGCTACTCTGACCTGTAGTCCGCCTGACTGGAGAAGCTGTGATCCTGTGTCTGTGGCTTTGCCTGTGTTGCGGCGGCCATCTTGGATGTCCCGGCCGTTTCTGCTTCCAGCAATTGTGGCCACAGGCTGCGTTTAACCTGTGCCCCTGTCATATGGGGGTGTAGCCGGGGCCCTGTAGAGTGTCTCCGCCGTCAGTGCGCTTAGGAAAGCGTGATGGGTGCCGTCGTTCTGTGAGGGAGCGGAGCTCTAGGCAATCGCGGCCATTTTGCGAGCTCCGCGCATGCGCACTCCTATTTCAGTGTTTTTAAGGAATAAAACATGAATAGATGTTAATCCCTCTCCGCTCTTTCCAAAACTAATAACAAAGTTTTGCCTTTAGTTATAATTCAAGTTGCTCTGTGTAGAACTTCATATTACAGGGATATTAGCTTTAAAGACCCCAAGAGTTGTAAATGTGCTATTAGACATTTTTCATTTTTTCAGCCCCTCTTGAATTTCAATGGAAGTGATGTAGTTGAAGCTCAAAAAAATACTGTAATCCCCCATGTTCATGCCATTTCTATGGAAGAGATATGTTTAACATGGGGGGTGATTTACTTTAGAGCATGCTCACTTTCAAAATGAATTTTCACTTTGCAAAGGGGATTTTCACTTTTCTTAGTGAACAAGGGGAAACAAAGTGTAAAATACATTGCAAAGAATACCCACGTGGGAAATAAAAATAAAAACAAAACAAAAAAAACAGCATTTTTATGTGCACATGAATAATGATCAAAGTCAGCACAACTTCATCTCATTCATAATGTAAAGTGAATTTCTTTCTCGACTGCTGAGGGACACTCAGGTTATCAGTTATACTAACACCTACAGGGGAAATGGACCCTCTCCACTAAAAAGCAGTTGGATATTACATAATAATCCCATTCACATTTACCATGCCTCAGTTTTCTGCTACTGTCCTCAGGCGACTGGATATGTATTCTTTGACTCTGCTGTTCTCTGTTAATTTAGAAGGGGAAAGGGGAAAAGGGAAAAGTTAGCATGGGCTTCTGTCAGACAATGTGGCCTTAACAGTCCAGAAGATGCAATGGTTCAAGTAGATCCTAAAATTTCAGATATTGGTGCTGGAACCAACTCATCATTCAGAGTATCTGGGTCAAGTCCTGAATACAGCTCAGTCCAAAGTGTTTGTTCCACAGTGAATTTCTTTCGCGACTGCTGAGTAACACTCAGGTGATCACTTAAACTACCACGTACAGGGGAAACAGACAAGGCAACTAAAAAGTAGTTGGAACGCACATCCTGTGTCCCACAATGGAATCCTAGTACAAAAATCCTAGTTTGCTCTTTGCAAAGAAAAACTTTAATTTACTGTTGCCTGAAGTCATTCATTTATTTATATACTATTCTATAGTCCATCAGTGAACAAACTAATTTCTGCTATAGCCAAAAATGCCAAATGTTGACTCATAATTTCAGAACTCCTGCTGTACTTGCTTCCCCCAGTCCTTGTGCTTTCAGGCATTGGTGCTAGTTTGGTTTTAGTACCCTTGAGAAATGGGTTGTTGTTTAAAACGCTACCATTGAAGACCAATTCTTATAAAACTTCTCCCAACTCTAGATGAGTATACTGGGGTCCCTGTGTTTTACTGTGTCAACCACTGCATTTCTTGTCCTCAACCTCATTCATTTTCTTTCCATTTCTGCAGAAGATCTTGAACAGCACCTCTGGAAACACCTGTCTGCTAGAAAATGTTTGCCTGGGTGAGACCTTGATATTGCAGAATTATCACCCTACGCCTTGTTACTTTTGTGCTTACGTGCTTCAGTGTACGTTTTTAGTGTGATTGTTCCTTATGTCAGTCCCTCATGTAAAAAAGTGCTTAATACTTTTGTACATAACTTCATGTAATGTATAGGTGCCTTAAAATAAACACAAAAATAAAAAGATAAAGAACAATAAGTTACACAATTTCCACTTTACAGCACTCACTTGAATATACTAGCACTAATCCACCTCCAAATCACTTATTAAATTGTTCTATTTCAAATTCCCAGTGGTAATTTAATCATTTAGGTTGCATCCTAAGACGTGATTTCTAGTTACATCACAATAGATCTGCTTTCCTGTGAGAGCACAGAGGCCACTCAGGTCTATTACTGTGCAGTTTAAGTATTTTGGAGTGTGGAAAGAATTATTCTATATTTTAAAAATATCTAAATGAGCTGAAGGAAAAATATATTTACAAAGTCAGAAAGCTGGTGGTGGAAACTTAAACTCAGAAATTGTTACAGAGTGATGGAGTTCATGAAGTAAGTCTCTCTCAAATTCTTTTTTTTTTCTTTATTAGAAAACCTCCAGCTTAGCTATAGTCAATACGGTTTTAAAATGTATTTGCTGTGTTTGTTAATATGGCATAAAACTAAAGGGGAAAAAATGGCTAAATCAATATTTCTAAAATGCGCTAACTTAGCCTTATAGTGTGTACACACGGTCGGACTTTATTCGGACACTCCGACAACAAAATCCTAGGATTTTTTCTGACGGATGTTGGCTCAAACTTGTTTTGTCTACACACGGTCGCACAAAGTTGTCGGAATTTCCGATCGCCAACCACGCGGTCACGTACACCACGTACGACGAGACTAGAAAAGGCTGGTTCAGAACCAAGCGCGGCACCCTTTGGGCTCCTTTTGCTTTTCTCGTGTTAGTAAAAGTTTGGTGAGAGACGATTCACGCTTTTTCAGACTCGTGGCTTTCAGATCGTTTTCTGCCGTTCAGTTTGTGCTTGTGGGTTTGTATCTGCTCTTCAGTGCGTGCAGTCAGTTCGTATTGCAGTTTTCTGTGCGATCTTGCCCGCTCGTTGCTGTTTTTCAGGTCGCTCTTCACAGGCCTTGCTGTTCTTCAGTGCGTTCTGTTACTTCGTTCTGAGCAGCCGACCGTTTTCTAGCCATGTTTCGTATGTGTACTCCTCGTAGAGTTCGCGCTGTGCGGGGGCTTGGTGTTGGGGTCCTGACCTTGACACAGGTCCAGTCCATGAACAGGGTGGGGAGGAGTTCATGGACCAAGAATTGGTTGCTTCAGCATGACCAGTTCTGTCATATGCCTTTGCTCCGTGAGATCCGTGAGAATAATCCTGATGATTTCAGGAACTTTCTCAGGATGACGGACCCCGTGTTTCACCGTCTGTTGGCTTCGCTGACCCCCTATATCAGCAGGCAGGATACCTGCATGAGGCAAGCCATCACTCCGGAGCAGAGGTTGGTCGCTACCCTGCAGTATTTGGCGACAGGGAGAAGTCTGCAGGACTTGAAGTTCTCGACAGGCATCTCCCCCCAGGCTCTGGGGATCATTATCCCAGAGACCTGTTCTGCCATCATCCAGGTCCTGCAGAAGGAGTATATGAAGGTAAGATTTTTATCCTTTTATATCACATTTTATTGTATTGAATGTTTGATAATGTATTGTATTTCTTTCCTCATTCCCTAATTACCATGATTGTAATATGCTGTGAATGTCCCCTTTGTTCTCATGCATGCTGGATTTTTATGTAATTATTATTTTAGGTCCTTCATACATATTTGCCCTTCACTAACCTCCCCAGCATGGTGTCTCCTGCCCTATATTCACCTCATGTAGTCACTTAACAATGTATTTTATCAGCTCCATAGTAGTGCTTTACCCCAAACACCCCCTAAAATGTTTGGAAATGTTATTTTTGATTTAAATTCAGGCAGAGGGCCAGAGGCTTTTTTTTGTGGTGTCCCCAAATAATTTTTAGTAACCCTCCCTCCCCCAACTGCTAAGTCAGCTGATCCCAATTCTCTATCTATCCTCAATCATCTATCTGCTGACTTTGCCAAACCCATACACACTATACCCATCTCTTTAGTGCTCAGATTTATGGATGAATTCCCCAAAGCATGTAGTGCAAGGGCCTGCCTGTATACTTTCAAATGGTACTGTTTCAAGTTTTTGGATCCTATTATTATCTTGACAGGTAATAGCAGAATGTCCAAATGTCCTCAGATGTGTACAATGTGTATTTATATCTTTGTATTATGACACTTCTTACCTGTTCAGTGGTCTGCCAATAGTGTAACTAAGGAGGGGCTGTTCCAAGTAATACCCTGTATTTAGGCATTCATCTCTCAATGAAGTGAAGATGGTTACCTGTCCACGATTTCCACACACCCCCTATAATGTTACAAATGGCCCATGAGGGGGGGGGGGGGGAATATGATAGGTGTACCTTATACTTTGACATTGTTAAATTCCCCTTAATAAATGCTATCTGGAGGTTGCCCCATAATGTTTGTGTCTAATCTGCTTGCCATGTTTCAGAGTAAAAATAGTAATGTTTATTGTTTTTTCCTCAACAGTTTCCTTCCACGCCACAGGAATGGCAGACTGTGGCCTCCCACTTTGCCCAGCGGTGGGACTTTCCTAACTGCGGAGGGGCAATTGATGGGAAACACGTCCACATCGTCCCACCACCCAACTCGGGGTCGTACTATTATAATTACAAGGGGTTCAATAGTATAGTGATGTTGGCGGTGGTGTCGGCTAATTACGACTTCTTGTATGTGGACGTGGGGAAGAATGGCCGGATGTCCGATGGTCGAGTCATCGCCCAGACGGAGTTCTACAGGCGTCTCCAGAATGGCAGCTTGGACTTGCCAGCTCCAGAGGACAATGTTGAAGGACTCCCATTTGTGTTCGTTGCTGATGAAGCATTTGCGCTGGGGGACCACCTGATGCGGCCATTCCCAATGAGGACCCTCACCCCGGAACAGAGGGTTTTTAATTACCGGCTGGCCAGAGCCCGAAGAGTGGTGGAGAACACATTTGGAATCCTAGCCAGCCGGTTCTGCCTATTTATGACACCCATCCATATGGCGGAGTATAAACTGAACCATATTATACTTGCGTGCTGTATTCTCCATAACTTTTTAAGGAAACATTCGGCCAACTATGCTGGCTCAGTTGGGCCTGAGGCCGGAATCATAAATCAAACCACACTGACGGCGCTTGAAAGTGGCCGTCCTGGCTTGCCCTCCCTGAGTGCCCGTGATGTCCGGTTACGCTACCTGGAGTTCTTTGCGGGTAGGGGGGCTATCAATATGCCAGACAATCTGTGAAGCCTTTTTATAATAAAAAAAAAAAATTCTTTGTGGACTTGTGTTTGTTTTAGCTGACCCTGACAGAAATTTGTTGAGTGCAGAAAATGATGTGATTGTGTAACCTTATACAAAGCACTGTTGGCTGTTATTTCATAAATGCAAAAACACATTTCACTACCAGTGCACTTGCAACTGCACTGAAACTGCACTTGTAGTGCCAAGAGGATTTGCCCTTAGGAAATAACCCACATTTTCTCAGAAAACAGCAATTACATCACCCCAAAAGTGTTGTAGCGTTGAGACAATAATCCACACATTCTTGATTAAAAATCTTTTTAATACCTGCACAATCACATGTGCATTTACCAAATGTTTTTCAAACAAACCAACATGTTTGTTGTATAACAATTTTTGTAGTGGCATTATCCAAAATCAAAATGTCCATTTTATAGAAAACAGGCCTGTGTAAAACCAACCAGGCCTGTGTAAAACCAGAAAAGACACAAATCTTGAACTTACAAACGTAACATTTGTTCAAATTTGAAGGCAGTATCAGACATGAGTATTTAGGAACTGTGTATGATATTGCGTTCAGATGGGGGGAAATCACCCCAGGAAAAGTCAAATTTGGAAGATGCACACAAATTTCCCAATGTCAACATGTGCTAGCTACCATCACGGGGGATCAAGGGATGTGTTTTGGGGGAGAAACCCCTTCCTCACCGCTACTTTATTATTGATAAAGGGGTTGCACCCCCAAAACGCGTCCATTGATCTCCCGTGATGGCAGATAGCACATGTTGACACACTGTGTGCATCCTCCAAATTTGGCTTTGGGAAAGATCACAAAAACATTTAGCACATTGTAGCACACAAAAGAAGAAAGTGATTTGGAGGGGTTTTAAACTCGCCCCAAAACATCAATGATCTTTTTATATTTTGGAATAACATCATTGATGTTTTGCTTGATGATTTCCAATTGTAAATTACACCCCATGATCTCCCTGATCAGGATCTGGGCACTTTCGGATGTGAAAGGATCTGGATCCACAACCTCACGATCACCTAAAAAGAGAGGAACCCCAAAATAAATTAGGTCTAAAAAATATGCCGCCATCCATCTCTTATCTGAGCCTGTGGTCGTAGACACTCACCTGTTGTGGTGATTAGTTCCACCACGTCTTCTTCCTCCTGCTCAGCTTGTGTTGGGGGGATTTCACCTTCTTCCAGAGGGGGGGGGCTCTGGTCTCCTCGGATGAGGGGTGTCCTCCGAGTCTTTTATCCCCTATGTAAAACAAAAATGGTATAATTAGCACACAGATATTTGATGGCAGAACTATAAATAGGAAACATTGCTTGGAAGTGGGGTACAATTGTCAATTTTAGCAGAGTTCCAAGATGTAGCTTTTTTAGTGTCCTTTGTCAAGCTGCAATACTTTACCTGTTTTGTACAAGCTTCACAGATGGAGACCCCCCCTATAGTATACACTGGAGCACCTGTGTGGCCCCCTAATAAAAATGGTGTTCTTGTGTCCCACACTAGTGCTCCAGTGTCCAGATGTGAAAACAGCTGCTCAGTGTCCTCTCCTTACACAGAATCTAGTTTGCATTTCATTCTAGTAACAAAGCCATCTACACAACCCAATTCTTTGAAGACAAGTATAGGGCGTCAAAATGGTGCCCAAATGCATATGGGCTAAGCAATGGTATTTTATATTTGGAACGAAAAATGTGTGATCCAAACGAATAATGTGCCCATGAACATGAAAGTTGCCATTTTAAACTGTACAACAGTTCCTAAAAGCACATGGAGCAGCACGAACGTAATAAACACAAAAAGAATAGGAACACAGCACAACTACTTACTTTTTTGCAGCACTCTCCGGATCTTTCTGTACTGCTCATGTTCTCGTAATTTCAGGTCTGACCACCGCTTACTGAGCTGATCTTTCGATCGTCGTACCCCGAAATTCCGGTGCAGACTGCAGACCACTTTCGCCATGATCTTGGCCTTTCTGATATTGGGGTTGGGGTAAGGCCCATACTTTCCATCATAGTCGGCCTTCTTCAGGATGTCCACCATTTCCAACATCTCCCCAAAGGACATATTTGAGTCCTTTAATCTCCTTCTGGATCGGGACGTTTCAGGCTCTGGCCTTTCCTTCTCCTCCTCCTCCTCGTTGCTACATTTAGCACGCACCTGCTGCCTATCCGCCATGTGCTCTTCCCCCACTGCGCCGAACAAAAAGGGGTGGGGAATAGACTAGAAAGAACGTCAGGGGCGGGCGGAGTTATACGCATGCGCAGTGTGTATAAAGCGTAACACACGTGCGTATTACGTACGATCTGTGAGCGGAGGAAGGAGCATCCGAGACGCCGATCGTGATAATGAAGGTAAGATCTAAACTTGCGCCTATACTGCTTCGAAATGGAAGCCTATATTGTAACAAGATTAGGGGAGTTTGGCCTGACATTAGGGTTTGTCTTGTGTTGTGTCTTGCAGAGAAAATGGATGGGTTCAACGACCACAATTTCCTGCCCCTGTTCATAGACAAGTACAGGGAGCTGCCCTGTCTGTGGCAAGTGAGACACCCCCACTATAATCACAAACAGAAGAGGCAGGCAGCGCTGGAGAAACTGCTGGAGTTGGTGACGCCGGTGGTCCCCACAGCAACCATCCCTTATTTAAAAGCTAAAATTGGTGGCCTGAGGAGCACTTATCTTAGGGAGCGCAAGAAGGTCACAGATTCCCTGAGATCCGGAGCTGCAGCAGATGACGTTTATGTCCCCAGGCTGTGGTACTATGAGAGACTGCGATTTCTGTCAGACCACACTGAAGTCAGGGAATCCCTCTCCACTCTTCCTTCCACTCTTCCTTCCATCCCAGCTGAGGCTTCCGATGTCCAACCTGGGCCTTCCAGCCAGGAAGAAGTGGAGGAGCCCAGCTGGAGTCAGGTATAGCATTCTTCTACAGATTTCTGGGCAATAAAGAAATGATGTTTACTAGATGTTATTATTTATCACTAATTGGTGATAAAAAAAGTGTTTTACATATCAATAGACAGTAGTGGGCACCCAAAATTGGGACAAGAATGAAAAATGCTGGGCTCAGAAGGATAGTCTGTTATTTTTGTTAACATTGAATTTGCAACAGTCAGGAGGTGAAAATTGTGTGTGATTGAAAAAATACTAAAACTATGTCGCTTTTTCATACACAGGAAGACCTCAGCCAGGAGGAGGTTGTGGAATGTGGCAGTCATGAGGAGGCGGGGATTAGTGGCAGCCAGGAGGAGGTGGGGCTAAGTGTCAGCCAGGAGAAGCCTGGGACCAGTCGCAGCCTGACTGAGTCTCAGGTCCCTCCCCTTCGCCTGCCACATAAACGAGCCAGGAAGGCCACTCCAAGTCCCGTGCAGGATTCAGCGTTCAGGCTGATCCAGGATTCTTCGGCGTCCCTACGAGCCTTACCAACTCCTGAAGAGGCCTTTGCCTGCATGGCTGCCACCAAACTGCAGGGCATGCAGGAGGGTCAACGCAGGCTCTGTGAGGACCCTTCTGTGCGGGGTCTTAATTCCGCTATAAAGCGCTCTCTGGTACTCAATTATCTGAGGAAGCTCCACCCCCAGGTGTGTGTTCTCCTGGAGACACATCTGGTGGGATCCCGTATTCTGAGCTTGAAACAAGCTTGGGTGGTTGCTCATTACTACGCACCTTACTCTAATTACGCCAGAAGCGTTAGTGTATTAGTGCACAAATTCTGCCTTTTCAGCTCCTGGATGTTAAAATCGACTCGGGGGGTAGATTTGTGATCCTTCATGCCCTGATTTCGGAGGTTCCTGTGGTGATTGTGGGTCTGTACCTGCCCCCCCCCAGCCGATATAGATGTGCTTCATGTGCTGATGCAGCAGGTTACACTTTATAATGTCGAGACTGTATTATTCACTGGTGACTTTAATATGGCTCCCTCTCCAGCTATGGACAGACTCCATGCTTTCGGTCCACTGCAGCTGGGGTTATCCCGCTGGGCCTCCACATTCCACATGACAGATGTTTGGGATGATTTTCACCCCTCTGACAGGGAATACACGTGCCTATCCACCACATACCGGACCTTGTCCCGCATTGACCTGACTTTTGCCTCAGAGGCTTTACTGCGTAGAGTGGTCTCTGCGGAGATTCTCTTGCACGGAATCTCGGATCATGCTTCGGTATCTGTCACATTTAGGCTCTCTGAGGAGGTGGGTGTCGGAATTTGAAGACTGTCCAAATACTGGATTATGGATCCGGATATACAGGAGGAGATGCCAGGGGAACTGTGTAACTTTTGGATTGGGAACGCGGGCTCCGCTGGACCTCTAGTGGTCTGGGATACCCTCAAGTCATGGCTTAGGGGTTCATATATGGCTCGTATTGCTGCTAAGAAGAGGCGGTCTGCGCAGTCTCTGAGGCATCTGGAAGAACAGGCACGGTTAAGGGAGGCTGAATATGTACGATCTCCTAATCAGGAAACCTATGTTCCCTGGCAGGATACCTTGAGGGAACTGTCCTTACTCAGAGTAGAGCTCACCAAAAAAACTATGCTTGATGGCGCCCAATGGGTGTTTGAATTTGGGGACAAAAACGGGAGGCTGTTGGCATGGTTGGCTATAGGACAACATGCCGTGACTCATATTGGCAGGGTGAGGGATCTAGATGGTCGCACCTTGACAGCTTCAGCGGATATTAATGCTAGGTTCCTGAATTTCTACCAGACACTCTACTACTCTAGGGCAACCTTCCACACCTCTGAACTTATGGAATATCTTAACCTGATCCCGCTCCCTTCCTTGGAAGCAGAGAAAAGAGAAGACTTAGATAAGGATATCTCCCTTGAGGAAGTGCAGGAAGCATTAGGATGTATGCAGTCAGGCAAATCCCCAGGGCCCAATGGAATTCCCATTGAATTCTATTCAACATATCAAGAATTTTTGGCCCCCAAGTTCACTTCATTACTACGACAATCCCTTGACTCCCTTCCGGAGTCCTGGTCCGAGGCGATAGTGGTCTTGGTGCCCAAAGCTGGTAAGGACCCGGAAGAATGTGCCTCCTACCGACCTATTTCCCTGATTAACGCTGATGCCAAGTTGCTAGCTAAGATTCTAGCTCATAGGCTCGGTAGGGTGATAGAGGGCCTCGTTCATGTAGTTAAAACCGGGTTCATGCCGGGTAAGGGCACGGATATCAATATCCGTTGTTTGTTTCTAAATTTGACCACCCCCCATCATAATGAAGGTACAAGAGTCATAGCCTCTGGACGCGGAGAAGGCTTTTGACTCCGTTGAATGGGAGTACTTATGGGCAGTGTTGTGGAGATTTGGAGTGGAACCTAGGTTTCTACACTGGCTAGAGTTGCTATATAAAGCCCCTAGGGCAAGGAATAGGGTTAATATTTTAAGATTTAAGATTTTTTTCTCCTCCAGAGGGGGACCCGCCAGGACTGCCCTCTATCACCAAGCCTTTTTGCGCTGGCCTTAGAACCCCTGGCAGTTCTAGTCAGGGAATCTGATAATAAAGGGCTCAGGGTTGGCCCTCTGGAGGAGAAAATATCGTTATATGCAGACGACACCTTGTTGTACCTGAAGGATGCTGGTCCTTCCCTACAAGCTGCGCTAGTGGCCTTTGACAAATTCGGAACGTTTTCTGGAATCTGGATACATTGGGGAAAGTCTATTTTGTTCGCTATTGATGCGCAGGCCAGACAATCCGCGGCTCAGTCAGCATTGGGATGGGTAGATGAATTTGTTTATCTGGGAATCGGGGTCACACGGGATCCCCAGTCCTTCCAACGCCTTAATATTTAACCTGTAGTATCACGCCTTAAGGAGCACTGCTCTCGGTGGGCTAACCTACCCCTTAACTTGCTAGGACGTATTAATGTCCTAAAGATGATTTACCTTCCTAAATTCATTTATCTGTTCAGGAACTGCCCGGTGCTGATACCCCAATCCTTTTTTAAAGAACTGGATAGCTGCATTGGTTCCTTTTTTATGGCGGGGCTCTTCCCCTCGATTAGCTAGATCAACTCTACAACTCCCGGTGGACTGTGGTGGGTTGGCGCTGCCCAACCTGTTGATCTACTATTGGGCGGCCATATTGGTCATGGTCAGATGGTGGTTGGAACAGTTTAGAGCCAACACTGCGGTCTGCCTCGAGGCGGCTGTTGTGGGTTCTCTCAGGGAGTTGTGTAACCTGATATATCGCAGAGCCTCCGCATACCCTTCTTTACCGATCCCTACCAGAGCTACTCTTGGGGTGTAGGGCCCGGTTTCTTTCTCCAGGTAGGTGGTCGCCTTTCTGCCCTATGTGGGGAAACCCGTCCCTCCCGCACTCTCGGACAATCCCCGACCCGCAGCTCTGGGCCCGGTATAATATTAAATTACTAAACGATGTTGTGGTAGCGGGTCTCTCCGACCCTTCCAAGAATTGGTTAGGGTAAATGGTCTCCCTCGGTGGATGTTGTTCCGGTACCATCAGTTGAGCCATGCCTTCCGTGCACAGTTCCCGACTCCACCCGATCTTACATCTGATGCGGTTGAGGAATTGTTGGCCCAGGAGTCCCTACCCAAGCCTCTGTCTGCGCTATACCTAACTCTCATCCTGAAAGATTCTCCAAAGATGGATGTACTCTGGTCTAGGTGGGAGGCTGATATCCCTACCCTGAATAGGGAGTCTTGTGAGGAAAGTTTTGAAGAAAGTTTTAAACTAGTGATATCCTCTAGGGATAAATTAATACAAGCCAAGTTCTTCCATAGGACATATCTTACGCCTCAGAGACTGCACAGAATATACCCAGAGAGGTCCCCGGATTGCCCCCGTTGTAAGTCTCTGGATAGCTCATGCATCCATATGTTCTGGTCTTGCCCCAGACTATCCTTCTACTAGTCTGCCATAATGGAAGGCATTAACGCTCGTCTACAACTTGGGATACCTATGACCCCAGAATTAGCTCTGTTAGGCATACATGATGACGACCAGAGACCTAGATATACCAAGTTGTTAGTTTCACTGCTGCTCTTCTATGCTAAGAAGGAGATTTTATTAAAATGGAATTCTCATAAACCTTCCACGGTAGGGGCGTGGGAAAACTCAGTTAATGCTGTCTTACCTATGTACAAACTGACCTATATAAGTAGAGGATGCCCTCAGAAGTACACAAGAGTGTGGCAGCCTTGGACTGACCCTGGATGAGATATCCATTATACATGAGTTAACACTTTCCTGTTTGTATGCACTGTATTGTGTTCTCGCTGGCTCCCCCCTCCCCCCTCTTTTCCCAATTGATCCTTATTCCTCTTCTCCACCCCCCCTCCTGCTTGCCCCCCCTCCCACCTTCTCTTCCTCCTTATTATTGACGACACAAACCAGTTAATCTACTTATGATATGCACTATATGTACTTGTTCCTTGTACTTATTCGATTCGTCACATGAATCACAATCTGTAGTGGGAGTAGGATGAATGATGTCAGAAGTGGAGGCCTGTTTGGATGGTTAAATATTGAAGTGCCTCTGGACTGTGAGATCTCTGATAAACTTATTGAGGTCTTTGAATAAAGTGAAGCTGTTTGGTTGCATGGTGGGGGCAAAGGTGAGACCTTTACTGAGGAGGGATGTATCATATGCGGTTAGGGAAGTGTGGGAGAGATTGTAAATTTTTACAGTTTCCGCATCTTTTCTAACCTTCCTTCCTCGTCCCCCCCTCCGTCCTCTTCTACGTATTTTCTTTTGGTGAGGAGCAGTGGGGGGGTAGGTATTAAAAAATCATTTTCTAGGTTGGTAACTATATCGATCGGAGATCTGGGTTTAAGCAACTGTGTGAGAGGAAGATTCTCTATCCAAGCTATTGGTTGTGGATCACTGGTAGTATTGAGGTGATCATGGGTATTACTTTGTGAGTTATCATAAGAATTATGAGGGTTTGCTTCCGAGTGGGGTGGTGGTATAGGGATGTGTGAAGAGACATCAGTGTGATCTATACCTTGGGCAGAGGTGGGTTGCTGTTTTTGATTGTCATGATTGGTAGGGAGTATCGGCGCCTGAGCAGGATCAGCAGAGACTTTGTTCTGTCTACTCCTGAGGCGTTTGGGTTTGGGAGTAAGTAGTCCAGTTGGGAAGTGTGGGGTGTGGTAGGACGCTGGCCTAGATCTGTACTGGGATGGAGGTGGCGGTATATGTTTGGGTGCCATTTGAGATGTGGAAAGGCTCCTGTGGGTCTGGATGGACATGAGTGGACGAGGGCCAGAACCTGGGTTATGGTTGGGGTACTTTTTCATTTTCCAACTAAATATTTGGTTGGTGTTGTAATCGAATAGATCTCTTCTGAATTTACCGAGTTTATTAGTAATGATCTGATCTTCATTTCTGATTGTGTTCCTTTTAAGCATACTTAACCAAGTGTGTGGTAAGTGGGGAATAGTGTCACAAATAGTACTACAAAGGCTGACAATTTTGTCTTTGAGAGCTGTGTAGTTTCTATCTCTCTGTTGGGTGATAATACCCATCCATTTAGCTGTGCTGAATTCGGATATGTGTGCCCATTCTGTGTGTAAATCTGGATCGAGGAAGGCACACTGTTTTAGGACTCGAAGCCCTCTGGCGGAGATTTTATGTGAAATATATAATTGCAGAAAAAACTTATCCCACCACTGCTGGTTGGCGGTGGAGATAAGGTCTTCAAGTTTTTTAAAAAGGGTGCATAATTTTGGAATAGGGATCTTGGAGCCTGCGATGGGGCAGTCTTTTTTAAAAAAATGAGTGGGAAAGAGGGCAAGAAATTCCTCCAAGAAAATATGTTTGTTGTCTTCAATGGCCGTGAGTGGATCCATAGAAGCAATATTAGTATAATAATCAAACAATATAAATAAATTGATAACAAGTGTAGCACAGTATAGCAGCTCAGTTAAAGCAAACAATAACAAGCAGATAGAGGTGATAATAACTGTGTGAAATGGTAAGGGGGTATTTACCCCTACCATTTCACTAAAAAACTCTCAAAAATGTTAAAAATGACAAGAGACAGTTTTTGACAATTCCTTTATTTAAATGCTTCTTCTTTCTTCTATCTTCCTTCATCTTCTGGTTCTTCTGGCTCTTCTGGTTCTTCCTCCGGCGTTCTCGTCCAGCATCTCCTCCGCGGCGCCTTCTATCTTCTTCTCCTCGGGCCGCTCCGCACCCATGGCATGGGGGGGAGGCTCCCGCTCTTCTCTTCTTCTCTTCTTCATTTTCTTCTCCGGGCCGCTCCGCATCCATGCTGGCATGGAGGGAGGCTCCCGCTGTGTGACGGCGCTCCTCGTCTGACAGTTCTTAAATAACGGGGGGTGGGGCCACCCGGTGACCCCGCCCCCCTCTGACGCACGGGACATGACAGGACTTCCCTGTGGCATTCCCCGTGATGTCACAGGGAAGTCCCGTCAAGTCACCGTGCGTCAGAGGGGGCGGGGTCACCGGGTGGCCCCGCCCCCTTTATTTAAGAACTGTCAGACGAGGAGCGCCGTCACACAGCGGGAGCCTCCCTCCATGCCAGCATGGGTGCGGAGCGGCCCGGAGAAGAAAATGAAGAAGAGAAGAAAAGAAGAAGAGAAGAGCGGGAGCCTCCCCCCATGCCATGGGTGCGGAGCGGCCCGAGGAGAAGAAGATAGAAGACGCCGCGGAGGAGATGCTGGACGAGAACGCCGGAGGAAGAACCAGAAGAACCAGAAGAACCAGAAGATGAAGGAAGATAGAAGAAAGAAGACGCATTTAAATAAAGGAATTGTCAAAAACTGTGTCTTGTCATTTTTAACATTTTTGACAGTTTTTTAGTGAAATGGTAGGAGTAAGTACCCCCTTACCATTTCACACAGGGGGGGCTGGGATCTGGGGGTCCCCTTGTTAAAGGGGGCTTCCAGATTCCGATAAGCCCCCCGCCCACAGACCCCCACAACCACCGGCCAGGGTTGTGGTGATGAGGCCCTTGTCCTCATCAACATGGAGACAAGGTGTTTTGGGGGCTACCCCAATGTTGAGGGCATGTGGCCTGGTATGGTTCAGGAGGGGGGGCCGCACTCTCGTCCCCCCCTCTTTTCCTGCGGCCTCTCAGGTTGCGTGCTCAGATAAGGGTCTGGTATGGATTTTCGGGGGGACCCCACGCCGTTTTTTGGGGTTTTTTTGGCGCGGGGTTCCCCTTATAATCCATACCAGACCTGAAGGGTCTGGTATGGAATTTAGGGGGAACCCCACGTCATTTTTTAAAAAAATTTTGGTTCGGGGTTCCCCTTTGGGGAATTCCCATGCCGTTTTTATCAATGAATTTCTATGTGTATTGTCGGCAATGCAATAGCCGCGGGTAGTTTTAAATGGGTTTTTTCCTTCAAAATGTCATTTTGCTGTCAGACTGTTCTAAACACAGGAAACATGCGACCCCTTACAGGCATACTATAGACACCCCCCAGGTACGAAATTTAAAGGGATATTACACTTTTATTGTTTGAATTTAAGCATTATTAAAATCACTGCTCCTGAAAAAACGTCCGTTTTTAAAACTTTTTTTTGCATTGATCCATGTCCCCTGGGGCAGGACCCAGGTCCCCAAACACTTTTTATGACAATAACTTGCATATTAGCCTTTAAAATTAGCACTTTTGATTATTCATGTTCGTGTCCCATAGACTTTAAAGGTGTTTGCGTGTTCGAATGAACTTTTTTCCTGTTCGCATGTTCTGGTGCGAACCGAACAGGGGGGTGTTCGGCTCATCCCTACTAGAGAGGCCTCAAATTTAGATTTTGAGATTTTACAGAATAGATTTCTGCAGGAAGTATATCCATAGGCTGTGTCTTCTTCCTTTGGCCCCTGCCCTCAATTTAATAAAGATTCTATGTATATACATAGTTGTGGGCATTCCATAGGGTGAAAGGGTCTGGGACAGAGTTTGAATTAAGTTGAAAATGCTTGCATAAGATCTGCTTTGCATGAGGTATGAATTAGCCCTCCATAAATGTGTGAAGGTTCGGGTGGAGGTTGTAAGATTGCAAGACTGCATGGTCTGATCA
Organism: Lithobates clamitans; assembly: GCA_037952925.1. Classification (NCBI taxonomy): domain Eukaryota; kingdom Metazoa; phylum Chordata; class Amphibia; order Anura; family Ranidae; genus Lithobates; species Lithobates clamitans. The sequence goes on from JBBGZY010000470.1 coordinate 2,804,688, forward strand.
TGTGATTGTATGTATGTCTAAATTATTTATCTTGGAGCAGCCATTTATCCACTAAGAAACAGTCAATGTGAAATTAGGAGTTATGGCGTGAAAAAAAGAAGGTAAAAACCTTTTCAGTGGCGTGGTGACATTTTCATACATCATAGAGATCATGAACTTGAAGAAAGGATTGTAGAGATGACACGGGGTTGTTGAGTCCAGGTGATGATCAGCAGTAATATTAAAGTCTCCACAAGTCTCCACAAATTAAAAGGTGCACTCTTTGTATTTTCTTCACCCGTGCCATAACGTTCTTCAAGAATCGTATCTGGTTAGGGGCATTTACATTCACCATTGTAAAGCAAATGTTGTTAAGGTTGCAGATTAGGATGATGTAACAACCTGCCAGGTCTAATATACTGTGGTGTAACTGTAAGGAAATTGTATTTTATTATTGCTACCATTACACTCCATTTCTTTGCAGATATACTGGATTTGGGAAATATATATCTTATATATATAAGATTGTAAGATTGCAAGACTCAAAATGGTGGTGGGTATGTGTAAATAATGTAGTATAAAAAGCACATGAGTCCAGAGGCAAAAAGCAATCTGTTAAGTACAGGAGCTCCATAACTAGGGTGTGATGGATCAGTAGAGAAGCCAATGGATTTGGAGATGATAAAGCACATAATACAATAAAAGAGAAAATGGTTACCATAGTATTAACAAGAGAATAAAAAGCAGAAAAATGCAATCTTAAAAAAAGGATAAGGCAATCAGAGAGCAGTACAATACTGCAAGGTACTGGGGGGGGGGGGGGGGGGTCTCGAATCGTTAGTTCAAAACTATCAAGACAAAGACACACCGGATTTATGGCAGATTAGTTGGCCAGCAGACTTAAGGCATAGATGTTCACCAGGGTTTTGATGTACTCTTGCGGGAAGATTGTTGCTATTCAGGAGATCTTTGCTATTTATGTTATGCTATGCTATGTTTCCAAGGCCATTTAGAGATGGGGGAGGGATCTAGAATGATACCCCAGGAATTACGTTGAGGGTTCACTCCTCTTTTTCTTTGCAGGACATGGAGCCGGTACTTCAGACAACGTGTGCCCACTACCAAAAGGCAGCTTGGAGACCCCAGTGGACTGTAAAAGCCTATTTTAGTTCTGCTGGCACACAGAGCTCTGGACATTGCTTCTATTTAGCGTGCACACTGGCCATGCCCCCCAACTGTAAAGGAACTCTGAATGTTCACAAATGTTTCTCAAACTGATCTTAGATGCAAACTGTATGCTACTTGACCCACCTACACATTAACACATCTAGGATGTTAGACATAACATTTAATGTAATGTTATTGTTTCCTGGGTTACATGCTGACTTTATTGATTTACCTCATTTGTTTCCCTAATGGGCAATTTAATTTTGTAAGAATATTATGATAATTGTATAGAAGTTCTTTAATATTACATTGTATGCATCGTATACTGTACATTACATTTTAACCACTCTCTGTAACAGTAATGCCCTGTACACACGGTCGGATTTTCCGACGGAAAATGTGTGATAGGACCTTGTTGTCGGAAATTCCGACCGTGTGTGGGCTCCATCACACATTTTCCATCGGAATTTCCGACACACAAAGTTCGAGAGCAGGCTATAAAATTTGCCGACAACAAAATCCGTTGTCAGAAATTCCGATCGTGTGTACACAAATCCGATGCACAAAGTGCCGCGCATGCTCAGAATAAATTAAGAGACGAAAGCTATTGGCTACTGCCCCTTTTATAGTCCCAACATACGTGTTTTACGTCACCGCTTTTAGAATGATCAGATTTTCCGACAACTTTGTGTGACCGTGTGTATGCAAGACAAGTTTGAGCCAACATCCGTCGGAAAAATTCCATGGATTTTGTTATCGGAATGTCCGATCAATGTCCAACCATGTGTACGGGGCATTACAGCAATCAAAGTGTAAAAAAAAAAATCCCTGATCATCCCGTCAGAGTAGCACAGTGTCACTATGGTCGGCAAACACACTGAACTACGCTGATGAAAGTATGTAAAAAAAATTGTAAAGAAAGAAAAAAAAAGTGTTGAGAAAAAAAAGAGTTTAAAAATGTTTTAAAAAAAATAATTTTATATCTTTATGTATTTTCATTTTTTAACATACTGTCACCAGTCAGTATCCCTGATCACTATTACGCCACTCATATGATGACGCTGTACTGCACTGGTGATGAAAAATAAAATAGTAAAAAAAAAGAAAATGTATTTATTTCTTCATTTTCCCCAAAATTGTGACAAACAAATTGCAAATTCAAAGAACTCGCCATGCCTCTTACTAAAAACTTCAGACTGTCTACTTTCCAAAAGACTGTCGTGTGAGGAGTATTTGTACTATCCTATTATTTTAAAGGTCTCAAGAAACGAGATGGGCCATCAGTACATTAGGATTGATCAATTTTCAGATATACAGTAAATACCATCATTTGTAGATATATAACATTTACACAAACCAATTTATATACACTTATTTGGATTTGTTTTACGAAAGACATGTAGATTAAATTTATGAAGAATTTTAATTTGATTTAATATGTATTATAACAGTAATACTGTTCTACTAAAGTAGAAAATATTGTTGTAGCAAACAATAAAAACCCCAGTGGTGATCAAATATCACCAAAAGAAATCTTTATTTGTATGAAAAAAAATATATATGAATTTTGTTTGTGTACAGTGTTGCATGACAGTGCAATTGCCAGGTATTTTAGCACAGTGCTGAATAGCAAAAAATGGCCTTTTCATGAAGGGGGTACAACCTTCTGGAGAGCAAGTGGTTAAATAAACATCAGATGGAGGTCTGTCATTTAGTGGACATAGTAACATTAGTAATAAATGATGTGGCAAATCCCCGGTGCTTTTTGAATGTAACCAACAGTGCCAAAGATCCTGGGTTACATCATTAGAGAAAATATGGACCCCAAAAGAGGGGTGGCGACCCCAGGGATTTTATGGGTGGGAGGAAATTCCCTGAAGAAGGAATTCACGTTTAATATATTCCGAAACATGTTGGATTTTTCCATATGTATCATTTACCTATGAGTTCTTCATGTGTACAACCTGTATGTAAAGGATCTTTTGCAGTTTCTGTACATTGGATTGTTTTTAATTTTCTACATTATGTGATATTTTGAATAAAGTTTACATGTTTTTATATATACTCTGTCATCCTTCACCTTTATACTTTTCTTTACTGTTTGGCTCCCTCCCACCCATAAAATCCCTGGGGTCGCCACCCCTCTTTTGGGTCCATATTTTCTCGTTATTTGTTTTTGGGATGTGGTGAGAGGTGAGCTCCACCTTTGAGTCTATCTGACTGCACATTTATATTGTTTGATGGTTCAACCATACTTTTATGTTGCTGGGTTACATCATTGATCAAATATGTTGGAGCAGCACAAGTGAGCTGTCATTTGTGATGGGAGTATCGTCAGGGCAGTATCGTCATGGTCACGGGTCAACATCAGTTCATTGTGATTGACATAGATTTACATCACTGGATGACATGATTAACATTGTTTTCACATGGGAGAACAATTTTTTTTTCTAATAATAGACTTTTAAAATGGTGTGGGTATTTCAGTTACTATTTTCTTTTTTGTAACAAAGGGATTGGAGGTGCATATCTGGGGGTCCTATCATTGCCTCATTTTAATGGGGGCTTCCAGATACTGACAAGTCTCCCCCTGCAGACATCCATATCATTTTGGGGGGGCATATATATATACACAGTATCTTACAAAAGTGAGTGCACCCCTCACATTTTTTGTAAATATTCTATTAAATCTTTTCATGTGACAACACTGAAGAAATGACGCTTTGCTACAATGTAAAGTAGTGAGTGTACAACTTGTATAACAGTGTCAATTTGCTGTCCCCTCAAAATAACTCAACACACAGCCATCAATGTCTAAACCTCTGGCAACAAAAGTGAGTACACCCCTAAGTGAAAATGTCCAAATTGGGCCCAATTAGCCATTTTTCCTCCCCATTGTCATGTGACTCAATAGTGTTACAAGGTCTCAGCTGTGAATGGGGAGTAGGTGTGTTATATTTGGTATTATCGCTCTCACTCTCTCATACTGGTCACTGGAAGTTCAACATGGCACCTCATGGCAAAGAACTCTATGAGGATCTGAAAAAAGAATTGTTGCTCTACAGAAAGATAGCCTAGGCTATAAGAAGATTGCCAAGACCCTGAAACTGACCTGCAGCACAGTGGTCGAGACCATACAGGGGTTTAACAGGACAGGTTCCAATCAGAACAGGTCTCGCCATGGTCCACTAAAGATGTTGAGTGCACGTGCTCAGCGTCATATCCAGAGGTTGTCTTTGGGAAATAGACGTATGAGTGCTGCCAGCATTGCTGCAGAGGTTGAAGGGGTGGAGGGTCAGCCTGCCAGTGCTCAGACCATACGCAGCACACTGCATCAAATTGGTCTGCATGGCTGTCGTCCCAGAAGGAAGCCTCTTCTAAAGATGATGCACAAGAAGCCTGCGAACTGTTTGCTGAAGACAAGGAGACTAAGGACATGGATTACTGGAGGAGTACAAAGACAAGTGTTTATATTGTCTACAGTCAAGCATGGTGGTGGGAGTGTCATGATCTGGGGCTGCGTGAATGCTGCTGGCACTGGGGAGCTGCAGTTCATTGAAGGAACCATGAATGCCAACATGTACTGTGACATACTGAAGTAGAGTATGATCCCCTCCCTTTGGGGACTGTGCCACAGGGCAGTATTCCAACATAATAACGACCCCAAACACACCTCCAAGATGACCACTGCCTTGCTAAAGAAGCTGAGGGTAAAGGTGATGGACTGGCCAAGCATGTTTCCAGACCTAAACCCTATTGAGCATCTGTGGGACATCCTCAAATGGAAGGTGGAGGAGCGCAAGGTCTCTGACATCCACCAGCTCCGTGATGTCATCATGGAGGAGTGTAAGAGGACTCCAGTGGCAACCTGTGAAGCTCTGGTGAACCCCATACCCAAGAGGGTTAAGGCAGTGCTGGAAAATAATGGTGGCCACACAAAGTTTTGACACTTTGGGCCCAATGTTTTTTTACCAGCGGTTTAGACAATAATGGCTGTGTGTTGAGGTATTTTGAGGGGACAGCAAATTTACACTGTTATACAAGCTGTACACTCACTAATTTACATTGTAGAAAAGTATCATTTCTTCAGTGTTGTCACATGAAAAGAAATAATAAAATATTTACAAAAATGTAAGGGGTGTACTCACTTTTGTGAGATACTGTGTGTGTGTGTGTGTGTGTATATATATATATATATATATATATATACACCCCTCAAAATTTCCGCTCGCCTGATCGCTTTTACCGAGTGGAAATTAGTTGAGGTGTGGAGTGTGGAGCAGATGATGCCCTGTAAAATAGGTTGCACTGCTTCTGCCAGAAGGGACCAGCCAGGAAACTGTCAGGAGAAGACCTGGCCGGATCACACCGAGTGGGAATCTTCCACTGTGTCACAGCTTGTATGTGAAATGCTGACCGCTGTCAAACAAAGTCCTGCCTCCTGGATTGGATCCTATGATACACAGCCACTGATGAGTCAGGACTAATGGCCACTGTTTAGGCAGATAAGCTGCACTGATGGGTCTGCACTGATAAGACAGCACTGATATGCTGCACTGATGGCCACTGATGAGGTTGCACTGATGGCCACTGATCAGGATACTTAGAATGAAACCCCAAAACATATTCTGCTACTCCTTCCAAGTATGGTAATACCACAAGTGTTAGACTTTTTCAATTTGGACTGGTTATTTACCAGACACTGTACCTTGTGTATCACAAAAAACAACCAACACTGTATCAAAAAAACATACTGCAATACTTGCCTCTGCATGAGAGGTCAGGAACTATAGATTGGTGTAGAGTCACCTGCAGCAGTCCCTGTTCCTATAAGCCAAGCAAGGCTAGCCTACTGGTACAAGGCTGCCCTCAGGAATGAAATGTTCACTGGCTAGGAGGTACGAGAGGCTGAACAAAGGGTAAACAAAAGATTTTTTGTGGTTTCAGAAGTGCAGTTGTCCACAGTGGATGGCTGGGACTGGTGTCTCGCAGGAAAGTCAGTGGGACGTGCAAATGGGTCAGTTCATGCAAAAGGCAGAGACCTGGTCTGCAAAAAGGCAAAGGATTAGTCCAGGCAGTGGACAGAAACCTGTGCAATAAACAAACCTGGGTTACTACAGGCAGCAGGCAGAGGTAACACTGCACTGGTGTGGTGGTGGTCAGGAACACTGTTGGCTGCACTGGCTCTGGTGACACTGTAAAAAGTGGCAATGATCAGGGACACTGTTGATGGCTGCACTGGCTCTGGTGACACTGGCACTGGTATGACTAGCAATTAGGAACATTGTTGTTGACTGATGACGTTATCAGTTTTGTGGATCAGGAACACTATTGATGGTTTACACTGGTCTAGTGACACTGAGGTGTCAGCAATCAGGAACACTGTTGATGGTTGCACTGGTCTGATAGCACTGGGACTGGTGTAGCAGCAATCAGGAAAGCTGTTGCTGGCTGCACTGGTCTGGTGACACTGGGACTGGTGTGGCAACAATCAGGAACACTTTTACTGGCCTACACTGCTGTGGTGAAACTGGGACGTGTGTGGTGATGGTCAGGAACACTTTTGCTGGCTTAGACTTGTCTGGTGACAGCTGATCGTTGTTAGAGAAACCATATCAAAGGCTGCAACATGCAGCCTTTGTTTACAAGTGTGAACTAAGGGTGGGTTTGGGACTTTAAATTAAGTGCCTGAGAACAGGTGCCTCCATCAATAAATCTGGAAATAGAAAAGGAGGGTTTTGGGACTTTAAATGAGGCACATGAAAACAACTGGATAATTGGTCAACATATAATACCGTATTTATTGAAATATACACGTCATATCACATTACAGTTTGTACATACATAAATATAAACAAATTCATCTATATGCACACCCATGACACATTACAATTCATCTATATACCTGTATATAATCCTAACACTTTACAGTATATAATATTGTGAGCATATAAGTGACTGGTCACAGCAACCACATGGGCCAATTTAACTGGACACGCTTGCACGATCCAGAGCAAGCACAAGCAGCAGAGCAGAAAGACCCTTTAAAGTGCCCTCCCGCTCTCAGGAGATAGACATCCAGCCATTTTAATAGGGCGGCTGGATGGCAAAAGGTTAAAACCAGTTTTTGTACAAATATACATAACTAGAAAGGAGGTTGAATTTAATCTACAATTTCTAAACTTTAATTGGGGCTGTCTGCAAATAAGGTTGGTTAGTACTACTGTCTTGCGTCCCAGTTCAAATTCCGGTTAGCACACTATCTGCATCAAATTTACATGTCCTTCCTGTACTGCCTGGGTTGTCCCTGAGTCCCCTTTTTCCTTCTACAGTCCAAAGACATTCTGGCAGGTTATGTGGCTCCTGTCTAAACTGGCCTTTTTAGGTGTGTATGTATACATGTGATACTGGGTCCCTAAATTTTAAGCAGTACAATGTAAAGTGCTGCGTAAATTGTCGGCACTATAATTATTATACAGGATTTATATAGCGTTAACAGTTTACGCAGCGCTTTACAATATAAAAGGGAGACAATACAGTTACAATACAATAAAATACAAGAGAATTAAGAGGGCCCTGTTCAGAAGAGCTTACAATCTAATAGGGTGGGCAGGTGGTACAAAAGGTTGTAACTGTGGGGAATGAGATAATGGAAGTGGTAAAAGATTAGTTGGAGACGTGATATGCTTCCCTGAAGTGATGAGTTTTCAGGGATTGCCTGAAGGCAGCTAAAGTAGGAGATAGCCTGATGGGTTGAGGTAGAGAGTTCCAGAGGATGGGAGAGGCTCTGGAGAAATCCTGGAGACGATCATGGGAGGAGGAGACAAGGGAGCTTGAAAGTAGGAGTTCTTGAGAGTATTATACAGGATGGTTTGGGTGATATTTGGAGACAAGATTGGTGATGTAGCTTGGGGTAGTGTTGTGAATGACTTTGTATGTTGTGGTTAAAATTTTGAATTTAATTTGGTGAGCAATCGGGAACCAGTGTAGGGATTGGTGGAGAGGGGTGGCAGACACTGAGTGGTTGGTAAGGTGGATAAGTCTAGCAGCAGCATTCATGATAGATTGAAGAGGGAATAGCCTATGGAGAGGTAGGCCAATGAGAAGGGAGTTGCAATAGTCAAGGTGAGAGATAACAAGGGAGTGAATGAGTAGTGTGGTGGTTTAATTAGTTAAAAAGGGGCATATTTTAGAGATGTTTCAGAGGTGAAGTCTACAAGCTTTTGACAACAGTTGGATTTGGGGCTGAAGGGACAGGTCAGAGTCTAGGTTTACACCTAGTACCCTGGCATGAGGGGAGGTATTGATGGTTGCATTATTGATTTTGATGGAAAAGTCATAGGGGGGGCACGGGCGGGGGGAATATTACCAGCTCATTTTTAAAGCAATTTAGTTTAAGGAAGTGGTGCGCCATCCATGCTGATATGTCAGTTAGTAATGCGAGAGGAGACTGCAGGAGTGAAGTGAGGAGTAGACAGATAGATTTGGGGGTCATCGGTGTATAGATGGTATTGGAGGCTGTGGGTGGTCCAGTGAGGGCTTTTTAAGTATGGAAGGGATCTGTGCATGTTTTAGAGGAGAGGGGAAGTGCCACAAGAGAGGAAGAGATAAAATATGTTAATGAGGGAGCATAGGATAGAATAAGAGGGAGACTGTAGTAGTTGTGAGGGAACAGGATCCAGGGGACAATTGGTTAGGTGGGCATCTGATAAAAGTTTTGTAACCTCTTCAGTAGTAGCCAGTTCAAAAGAGGAGAGTATTGACTGTGCTGTTAGCCAAGGTATGTTGAGTGGGGAAGATGTACGCACAGTGGACGTGTCCTCACATATTGCATCAATATTGTCTTTGAAGTGATTGGCAATATCTTGGTCAGTGAGTGAGTTAGTGGGTGGAAAGGGTGAGGGACAAAGCAGAGAGTTAAAGGTTGAGAAGAGCCAACGGGGACTGGATGACAAGGAATTAATAGGAGACTATAACTGCAATAAATACAAAAATGATCAAACAAAAAATGCTTATAGTGTTTAAATCCAAAAATTATTTCTAACATTATCTGAGAAGTTTATTATATTGATAGTCATTTTTATGTGCTTGGTAGGGTCATTTTAACTACAAAAAATATTCTGGTAAAAAAATATAGACACAGTGGGGGAATTAATAAAAAGTGTCTGAGAAAGGTTCTCATTAGTCAATCAATGGCAACCAATCAGCTTATATCTTAATTTTTTTACATGCAAAATTTAAAAGCTAATTGGCTGAGCTCTTTATGAAACAACATTGAGACTAAGTTAGTCTCAGACATTTTTTATTAATTCCCCCCCATTATGTAAAGAGTTACTTTCTTCAATAATCCCAAATGTCTACGTAGACTGTTGTCTACAAATTGTAGGCCATAAGGATACCTCCTGTTCTCCTATTCATGTAACTGTTTTTAGTATTTTAGTGCAGTTATCCTCTGACTGATTGCCCCTTAACAAAGTCTTATGCTCATCTGTTGTTCTACTGCCAGATCTTTGCTGTGTTATTATCACTTGAAAGTCTCCGCAATGGCCAGTTTCTGTTGCCTATGCACAGAAACTTTCCATTGATTTCTACTAAGAGGAAGTCTATTAAGCATCCAAACAGTGGACAACATTTCCACAAGGATGAATAGAGATTTTGTATGCACATCAGAGGTAGCTGTCCAAGTGGGAGACTTTGCAGCAGTTGCTGTTAGGTCCCACTGGGCCACACAGCGAAGATATGGCAGAAGCAAGGATAGATGAATGTAAGGCTTTAGGAGAGTATGGGGGGTATGTCTAGAAAAGCATTGGTGTACTAAAAGTACAAGTATCCTTTAAAGCAGAACTAAATTACACTGTATGTGAGTGATGTTTTACCATAATTTTGCATTTGTATTCTCCAGTGATGATAGGTCAAGGCTGCAATAGTGTCTTTATCCAATGTCAATGCCATCTCTCCTGCCATTTTTTCAATGTCCAATTGCAACCCTATTTATCCATTGCAAGAGTGTGAGGGAAGTTTTCTGACAAAAGAGAATTTGCCTAAGCAATTTTTCAAAGCAATTTTTCAAAGTGGGGCTTTAGTTACACTGAGTTGCAGTCCGTCCATAGAGGGTGCAGGGGCGCCGCCTTCCCTATCCGTGCGTCTGGCCCCCTGATCTACATATCAGTGATGCCAGACCATGGAATAGAATGCAGCGGGTGTTTTTTGAAGCACCTGATTAGAGCCAGAGTCTCTAATAGGCTTCAAAAAAGGGTGAGCTCGGAGCGCAGAGCATTGGGCTCTGAGCCCACCCAGTTATGTGTCCATAGCAAATAAATTTTTGCTATTCTCACACTAAAGTTTCTCCCTGTCAATAAGGTGGCAGGTCCGTGAGACCTGTTTTCCAATTGGCCAAAGCGTCAAGCGATCCTATTGGATGCCTAGTGCTTTGGCGGAAGACAGGAAGACACACGGCAGAGGAAACCAGAGGAGCGGCCACTGGAGATGCCGCGGCCGCTGCCCGCACTCCAGGAGAGGACACCACAGCCCCACCACACAAGTGCCAGGCCAGACCGCCCCCAAAGAAGAACCCACCAGCTGCCACTGGTTCCACTTCAACTACATACAGTGCCTTCAAAAAGTATTCATATCCCTTGAAATTTTCCACATTTTGTCATGTTACAACCAAAAACGTAAATATATTTTATTGGGATAGACCAACACAAAGTGGCACATAATTGTGAAGTGGAAGGAAAATGATAAATGGTTTTCAAAAATGTTTACAAATAAATATCTGAAAAGTGTGGCATGCATTTGTATTCAGCCCCCCTGAGTCAATACATTGTAGAACCACCTTTCACTGCAATTACAGCTGCAAGTCTTTTTGGGGATGTCTCTACCAGCTTTACATATCTAGAGAGTGACATTTTTGTCCATTCTTCTTTGCAAACAAGCTCAAGATCTGTCTGACTGGATGGAGAGTGCCTGTGAACAGCAATTTTCAAGTTTTGGCACAGATTCTCAATTGGATTTAGGTCTGGACTTTGACTGGGCCATTCTAACACATGAATATGCTTTGACATAAACCATTTATTGTAGCTCTGGCTGTATGTTCAGGGTCGTTGTCCTGCTGGAAGGTGAATCTCCGCCTCAGTTTCAAGTCTTTTGCAGACTCTAACAACTTTTTTCTAACATTGCCCTGAATTTGGCTCCATCCATCTTCCCATCAACTCCAGCCAGCTTCCCTGTCCCTGCTGAAGAAAAGCATCCCCACAACATGACGCTGCCACCACCATGTTTCATGGTGGGGATGGTGTGTTCAGGGTGATGTGCAGTGTTAGTTTTCCGCCACACATAACTATTTGCTTTTAGGCCAAAAAGTTCAATTTTGGTCTCATCTGACCAGAGCACCTTCTTCCACATGTTTCCTGTGTTCCTCACATGGCTTCTCACAAACTGCAAATGGGACTTCTTATGGCTTTCATTTAACAATGGCTTTCTTCTTGCCGCTCTTCCATAAAGGCCAGATTTGTGGAGTGCACGACTAATAGTTGTCCTGTGGACAGATTCTCCCTCCTGAGCTGTCAATTTTTGCAGCTTCTCCAGAGTTACCATGGGCCTCCTGGCTGCTTCTCTGATTAATAATCGTCTTGCCTCTTGCCTGGCCTGTCAGTTTAGGTGGATGGACATGTCTTGGTAGATTTTCAGCTGTGCCATACTCTTTCCATTTTTGGATGATGGATTGAACAGTGCTGCATGAGATGTTCAAAGTTTGGGATTTTTTTTATAACCTAACCCTGCTTTAAACTTTTCCACAATTTTATCCCTGACCTGTCTGGTGTGTTCCTTGATGTTCATGATGCTGTTTGTTCACTAAGGTTTTCTAACAAACCTATGAGGGCTTCACAGAACAGCTGTATTTATACTGAGATTAAATTATATACAGGTGGACTCTATTTACTAATTAGGTGACTTCTGAAGGCAATTGATTCCACTAGATTTTAGTTAGGGGTATCAGAGTAAAGGGGGCTGAACTCAAATGCACGCCATACTTTTCAGATATTTAATTGTAAAAAATGTTAAAAACCAATTATCATTTTCCTTCTGTCAGGGCTGGGCTCAGCCCTTCCTTCTCCGAGCTGGCCGCTCAGCTGTCGGCTAATTGCCAGCTCCTATCTCTCTCCACAGTTACTCAGCTGTTATTGATATCTTGCTCGTCAGTCCTGCCTACTTAAGCCGTCCAGTCCAGAGGAGCTCTGCCTTCGCCTTGGTCAACAGCACAAGAAACATCTCCTGCGTTCCTGTAAAAAAACTGGCTTTGCTGACATCCCTTCTGGCCCTGGATCCTGCTTGCTGTTCCACTACTTTGATCCCTGACTTCTGGCTTGGCTGACTATCCTTTCTGGTTACTGAACTTTGGCTATGTTTTGACTATGTTTGTTCTTTTTACTTTTATTATTAAACAAGTGTGATTTAACTGTACTTCTGTCTCGGCCTGATTTCATGGTTTCTGACACCTTCCACTTCACAATTATGGTTGTAACATGACAAAATGTGGAAAATTTCAAGGGGTATGAATATTTTTCAAGGCACTGTATTTAAGCAATAATGCAAAATAAAAAAGGAAACAGACAACTACATTTTCAAACTATTCTTTTTTTTGTAAAACTATTTTTTTAGAAACTACTGTTAAGATGAAAGTTCCTTTTATTTGGTAGGTAGATTTCATTTTTATAATGCATAGAGGTTTAAATAAGGGTGCTGTATAAAATTGCTTCTTATCAGCTAATTTACACTTATATTGTTTTATATTATGTTTGCAGTTGTTGCTTAAAATCAGAAGAACACCCTTAGCACAATGAATGCCACTTCAGAAAAAGAGGTGCAGATACACAGCCTGGAAAGAAAGTATGATACTATTGAAGAGGGACAGATCTGGGTCAAAACAAAGGAACAACAAAGGAACAAAACAGCCCATAGAATAAATTGTACAATGTGTTCTTTACACTTGCATTCAATATCCACCTGTATATTCATTACAGTGCCAAAGTAATCAAACGCTAAAGTAAAAAAGAAAAAGCAAGATTAATTCATAGAATTCATACCATTTTCCAGCGTGATGTACTATATTTCATCCATAACAGCCAAGGTAGAATTTTAGTAATGAGTGTTATTTTCACAGTGGTGCATTGCTGAATACTTTGCATGTATCTTTGCATTCACAAAGAGAATATACACTCTTGAGGTTTACCTCAATTGATGGGGTTCATCAATAGTCTTTGAACTATAATAGACTTTTTTTTTCGGTTTTCCTCACAGGGGAGATAATTAGATTTGTTAAAGTAAAAAAATTCCCTCAATTGATTATAATATAATTTCTACGCAATCCGGTGCAGCAAGGCTTTCACAGATCACCTAACAGGAAGGCAGTAGGCATTTACTTTCTGGAACCTCTGCTGTGTAACTTACTTTCCCTCTCTGCTTCATACATCATCAATAATACTCGAAAACTAGGGGCACACATAGAACTAGAAATGCTACACACCCCAAATATATGCCACAAGAAAAGGTTTAAGAGATCCCCAGGGTTTTTTTAGGCAGCAAAAAATGATATCAAAAGAATATCAATATAAAAAAGTATTATTTATTCTACAAATGTTAACATCAAACAAAGGTTTTAAAATATGAGCACTGGTTGCACCTGGGTGGCTAAACTTCAACGTGAAAATGCATATAAAAGCAAAAGAAAATGCCTTCAAAAAATTCAAGGCTGAGGGGGTCATTGTCAGCATTCCAACTTTACAAAGAAGGCAATAAGAAATGTAAGAGTGCAATCAGGGTGGCTAAGATAGAACTTGAAAAGGCACATAGCGGAGGAGAGTAAAAAAAAAAAAAACAAGAAATTATTTAAGTGTATAAACAGTAAGAAAGTGAGGCCAGGACATATTGGCCCCATAAAGGATGATGAAGGAAATTTGGCCACAAAGGACAGAGAGAAGGCAAAGGTTTAGAATAAATTCTTCTCCTCAGTCTGCACAAAGGAAACAGGTCGATACAGTAACCAAGACAATAAGTTATTTTTAATAATACATCACAGAAAGCACCCTCATGGCTAACAGAATACAGAATCAGAAATAGACTTCAAAAACTCAACATAAATAAGTCACCATAACCAGATGGCTTACACCCAAGGGTGCTTTAGGTACTCAGTCAGGTGATAGCCAGACCATTGTTCCTATTTTTTTATGGACAGTTTACTGACTGGAATGGTACCAGCTGATGGGAGAAAAGCCAACATGGCACCAATATTTAAAAAAGGGCAGTGATATATCCCTGGGAACTACAGGCCAGTTAACCTAACATCAATAGTCTGCAAGCTATTGGAGGGAATGATAAGGGACTATATACAAGATTTTAGTAATGAAAATAGTATCATTAGCAGTAATCATCATGGATTTATGAAGAATTGTTCTTGCCAGACCAATCTATTAACCTTTTATGAAGAAGTGAGCTTTCATCTAGATAAAGGAAGACCTGTGGATGTGGTGTATCTGTATTTTGCAAAGGCTTTCGATACAGTTCCCCACAAACATTTACTGTACAAATTAAGGTCTGTCGGCATGGACCATAGGGTGAGTACCTGGTCTGAAAACTGTCTACAGGGGCGAGTCCAAAGGGTGGTGATAAATGGTGAGTACTCGGAATGGTCCGGTGTGGAAAGTGGTATTCCCCAGGGATCTGTCCTGGGACCAATCCTGTTTAATTTATTCATAAATTATCTAGAGGATGGGATAAACAGCTCAATCTCAGTATTTGCGGATGATACCAAGTTAAGCAGGGCATTAACTTCTATGCATGATGTGGAAACCTTGCAAGAAATCCTAAACAAAGTACTGGGGTGGGCAACTACATGGCAAATGAGGTTTAATGTTGAAAAATGTAAGGTAATGCATTTGGGTGCCAAAAATATGAACGCAAGTTACTCGCTAGAAGGAAAACCTCTGTGGGAATCTATAATGGAAAAGGACCTGGGAGTCCAAGTAGATGACAGGCTCAGCTATGCTAAACTCAGCTAAACTGCTGCAATCAAAGCCAACAGACTATTGGCATGTATTAAAAAGGGCATTCACTCCAGAGATAAAACGATAATTCTCCCACTCTACAAGACTTTGGTCCGGCTGCATCTTGAGTATGACGTCCAGTTCTGAGCACCTGTCCTCAGGAAGGATGTGCTGGAACTGTAGAAAGTCCAGAGGTGGGCAACAAAGCTAATTAAGGGACTAAAGGATCTCAGCTATGAGGAAAGACTACAGCCAATGAACTTATTCTCTCAGGGGAGGAGACGCTTGAGAGGGGATATATTAATGTACATACACCATACTGGTGACCCTAGCATAGGGAAAAAAAACTATTCAGTGAAAGGGAATTTTAAAAGGCATGCGGCTATTCACTAAAACTGCAAAAGAAGCAGTTTAAACTGTGTAGAGGGTTCTTTACTGTGAGAGCAGTAAGGATGTGGAATTCTCTTCCACAAGCAGTGATATCAGCAGGGAGCATCGATAGTTTCAAAAAACTATTAGATAGGCACCTTAATGACCACAACATTCAGGGGTATACAATGTACTATTGACATAAACACATACACACACACACATCATAGGTTGAACTGGATGGAGTGGTGTCTTTTTTCAACCTCACTAACTATGTAACTATGTAACTATATAACATTCCCATTTTGGCTCATCGGCCATGACAACAATAATGCAGGTAAGTATATACAAAAGCAATTTTTGCAAGCTCGATACTGCTACTGATTAATATTGCAAAAATTGTTTTGTATATAAGTATACCTGCCTGCAATTTTGTTGTTAGCCAATTGAAATCCATACAAAATTAGGAACAATGGTCTGGCTATCAGCTGACTGAGTTCCTTAAGGACCCTTGGGTGTAAGCCATATGATCCCAATGACTTATTTATGTTGAGTTTTTCAAGTCTGTTTCTGATTCTGTCTTCTGTTAGCCTTGAGGGTGCTTTCTGTGATGTATTATTTGAAATAACATTACCGTCTTGGTTACTGTATTGCCCTGTTTCCTTTGTGCAGAGGAGAAGAATTTATTCAAAACCTTTGCCTTCTCTCTGTCCTTTGAAGCCAAGTTCCCTTCATCATCCTTTATGGGGCCAATATGTTCTGGCCTCACTTTCTTACTGTTTATAAACTTAAATTATTTCTTGGGGCTTTATTTTACTCTCCTTCACTACGTGCCTTTCAGGTTCTATCTTAGCCACCCTGATTGCACTCTTACATTTCTCATTGCCTTCTTTGTTAAGTTAGAATGCTGACAATGACCCCTCAGCCTTGTACTTTTTAAAGGCCTTTTCTTTTGCTTTTATATGCATTTTTACATTGGAGTTTAGCCACCTAGGAGCAACCAGAGCTCATTTTTTAAAACCTTTGTTTGATTTTATCATTTGTACAATAAAATATACTCTTTTATGTTAATATTCTTTTGATATAATTTTTTTGCTGCCTAAAAAAACCCTGGGGATCTCTTGAACATTTTCATGTGTCATCACTCATATGCCCTGTACACACGGTCGGATTTTCCGATGGAAAATGTGTGATAGGACCTTGTTGTCGGAAATTCCGACCCTGTGTGGGCTCCATCACACATTTTCCATCGGATTTTCTGACACACAAAGTTTGAGAGCAGGCTATAAAATTTTCCGACAACAAAATCCGTTGTCGGAAATTCCGATCGTGTGTACACAAATCCGACGCACAAAGTGCCATGCATGCTCAGAATAAATAAAGAGATGAAAGCTATTGGTTACTGCCCTGTTTATAGTCCCGATGTACATGTTTTACGTCACCGCGTTCAGATTGATCGGATTTTCCCGACAACTTTATGTGACCGTGTGTATGCAAGACAAGTTTGAGCCAACATCCGTCGGAAAAAATCCTAGGATTTTGTTGCCGGAATATCCGATCAATGTCCGACCGTGTGTATGGGGCATAACTCTTTCTTTCAAGGCAGGTTTGAATTTTATAGGTGTTTATGGGAAAATTTTTAATACTGATATCTTTTTTATTTTGGGTTTGCTGTTTGTGAGAGGCAGCGAGGAGTCTGCAGTGCATGTTTTAACATCATAAGCCAATTTGTCCAAAATCCCCAGTACATTATTCATGATTCTTCAAATAATTATTATCCAAAGCCTCAAAGCAGCAGATATGCAAACATTTTGAGACCTCTGGGTCATATGTCTGTACCTTTTTAAGGGGAGACATAGATGTTCCAAAAAAGGAGCCCAGAGAAATACAGAATCATTGATATTTATACTTCTAGTTTCAATTTTTCTTTTTTAAAGGTTTTACATATTAAAGAAAATGACCTAGACAATAAGAAGGTATTCATATATTCAATCAAGTCATACAAAAATGTAGTACAAAAAAAGGTAACATAGGAGTATCTAAGTGTAACAATAAAAAACAGGAGAAAAGGAAAACTCAGTACACTCTGTGATCATAAGGATACAAATGTAGACATACTGATAGCGGATCTAAAATAACATATTGTATAAGCACCATACATCAAGGGTTTTCATCATTAAGAGGTTTGCTCTGTGACTCATACCAATGCACCCATGGTTGCCACAAGGGGGTCATGCAGCAAAAAGTACCATTAGTGGAAGCGAACGTGGTTTCATATTGAAAGTGAAGGTGAGTTGTCTTAAAAACTTCAGAGGTTGTAGGAGGGAAGATTTCCAGTGTCTTAGTAATGCCAATCTGGCAGCCATTAAAACATGTATCACCACAATTTGTAATGGATATGGAAAGGATTCTAGTCCCATATTTAAGATGGCTAGGCTTGGAGAAATAGCTATGGGGGTAGATGCAATTTCAGACAAAAATTTAAAAATAGCGGCCCAGAACTTAGCTAAGAGTTTACAGGACCATAGTTGATGCATCAACGTTCCCACCTGGCCGCACCCTCTCCAGCAGAGGTTAGATGACAAGGCACTAAATTTAGAGATACAGTGGGGGGTTAAATACCATCACAGGTGTAATGTTTGCATTCGTTCCCATAGATTTACATTTCTAGTGGCCTTTTATTTGAATGCATAATTTCATTGGTTGTGAGTGAAATTCTCTGCCACGTCCATTTCCCATGCAAGATAGGATGAGGATTTGACAAAGGTATTTTTATCCTGTAGTAGGGCTTAAAACAGTGATATGCCTCCTTTAGATTGTTTACGTTTTTGGTAGTAGTGTACAGTATTGCATGGGAGATGGTAGAAGAGTAAGGGATTGTGGTGAAGGTATGAAGCAATCTGGCGATAAACATAATTTTCACTATTAGATAGTTGGTACTCTGTCTGAAAAACTGAGAAGGTTTTTAAGGAATTATTCCTATATAGGTAATGGAGCCACACTGTACCTTTGTTGGACCAGTGAGTCGGTGACAGCTTAGGGATCACTGCACTACAAACAGACAGAGGTATAAGTAAGGTGGTTACTCGATCGTTTTTGGGTAGACACTGAAGGCTCTTCTAGGCATGTTGTGATGCTAAAATTGTGGGCGATAGATGAAGTATACCGTGTGATTTGACTGTGGGTGATAACAAGAAGGTTATTAGATTTTTTCCTGGTACTGATTCGGCCTCAATTTCTGCCCATAGTGAAGTGGGAGACTGGGTAAACCACCCTCTGAGATGAGCTAATACTGTAGCTAAGTAATAATCTTTTATTATAACGTGTCCAAGGCCACCAGTTTTTCTATGCTTAATGAGTTTGCTGAATGCACACCTGGCTCTTTTCCCCCGCCATAGATATTGGTTCAGTATAGATTGTAAAGTTGCAAAGTAATAATTAGGTATTGGTATAAGCATTGTCCTAAAGAGGTGCAACAGTTGGAGCAGTATGAGCATTGTAAAAGCTGCCAATCGGCCTGACCAGGAAAGTTTATGGTTCACTAGGGATGCTAAACTAGAGCGCAGTTTCTGAATAAAAGGTGTACAGTTTTCTCTAAATAGTAAGCTCAGTGATCGAGTAAGCACCACCCCTAAATAGGTGATACCAGCCTCCTTCCACACAAATGGGAATTGTGATTGAAGCTTGAGCTTTACCTTGGGATCTATGCCAAGATCTAATATATAAGACTTTGTTGTATTTACCTTATAGTAAGACACAGCATTAAACAATTGCAAAGCTTCTTGTACCTCAACCAGGGAAGGTAAGTTTTAGTGAGCATTAATATGAGGTGATCATCAAAAAGACTGATGACGTTATGATGCTTGCCAATTTGAACACCAAAAATTTCTGGGTGGGACCTAATATAAATGGCTAGAGGCTCCATAAGTAAATTGAAGATTAGGGGGGATAATGGACAGCCTTGCCGCGTGCCATTAGTGATTAAAAAGGGCTTTGACAACATATCTGATGTGTAAACTTGGGCAGATGGACATGTATACAAAGCTAAGATAGCCGAGAGTATTCACCCAGTAAAACCAAATTACGGAAACACTCTAGATAGATAGGTCCAATGGATCCTGTCAAACGCCTTTTCAGCGTCTAATGTCAGAAACAGGCAGGACATTTTAGATTTTTTTAGCAAAGTGAAGGACATTTAAAACTCTTCTAGTGGCATCCGATGATTGAGTGAATCCCGACTCGTCCGGACTTATTAAAGTGGGTAGGACATCTACTAATCAAAAGGCTAGGAGTTTTGCATACAGTGTTAGATCTATATTTAACAAAGAAATGGGTCGAAAGTTCTGGGGGGGGGTGGAGGGATCTTTCCCTGGTTTTGGCAATGTGATAATAAGAGCATTAAGCATTTCTTGTGGAAAATAGGAGGAGGCTCGGATCTAGATAGGGTCCTAACGTGTATTTGAAAGTTTTTATAGTATTCCCCTCCAAATCCATCAGGGCCAGATGACTTATTATTAGAAAGGGAATTGATGGCTTTAAATATTTCTGCCAGGGAGAACGGTGTATTCAAATTATCAATGTATGAGATAATAATTTGAGATAACGTAGGCATAGTTAGGTGAGTTAGGAAATTGTCAATATCTGGCAAAGACGGTTGAGTTGTTGAGGGGTCATTATTTAAATTGTAAAGAAAGCTCTAGTAACAGTTAAATGTGTCTGCGATTTCTTGTGGATTGTAAACTTTCTACCCAGTGGTGGCATGGTATAGATAAGGAATCTTAGTTTTACTACGATGACCTTGAAGGCGTCTGGCCAAAGTCTTCCCTGCCCTATTGCCAATCACATAATGCATCATATTTAGACATCTAGTGTTTCTCTCAAAACCTTTGATAAGCAATAGACGCAATTTATGTCTAAGGGTAGTAAGTTTTGTTCGCAAGCTAAGATCTGATATTTATACTTCTATGTGACTAAGACTAATAAAAAGTATATCGGTAACATGCTAAAAGGACCCATTTAGGTCTTAAAGTTTTAATTCACTTTTCTTTAACCTCTTCCGGACCGCTCACTGTATATATACGTAATTTTTTTAAAGATGGACCTGTCATGCTTTTTTCTATTACAAGGGATGTTTACATTCCTTGTAATAGGAATAAAAGTGATCCAATTTTTTTTTTTTTTAAAAACAGTGAAAAAATAAATAAAATAAAGTAAAATAAATAATAAAAAAAAAATAAAAAATTTTTAAAGCGCCCTGTCCCGACGAGCTCGCGCGCAGGAGCGAACGCATACGTGAGTAGCGCCCGCATATGAAAACGGTGGTCAAACCACACATGTGAGGTATCGCCACGACCGGTAGAGTGAGAGCAATAATTCTAGCACTAGACCTCCTCTGTAACGCAAAAAATGCAATCTGTAGAATTTTTTAAACGTCGCCCATGGAGATTTTTAAGGGTAAAAGTTTGACGCCATTCCACGAGCGGGCGCAATTTTGAAGCGTGGCTTGATGGGTATCAATTTACTTGGCGTAACATTATATTTCACAATATAAAAAAAAATTGGGCTAACTTTACTGTTGTCTTACTTTTTTAATCAAAAAAGTGAATTTTTTCCAAAAAAAGTGCGCTTAGAAGACCGCTGCGCAAATACGGTGCAAAAAAAAGTATTGCTATTTTATTCTCTAGGGTGTTAGAAAAAAAACAATATATAATGTTTGGGGGTTCTAAGTAATTTTCTAGCAAAAAAACCTGTTTTAAACTTGTAAACACCTAAAATCCAAAACGAGGCTGGTCTTAAAGTGGTTAAAAGCTAGAGGCAACAGGGCAGTTTGGGACAGTCATTGGGCATGCAGCCTCATCGACATCAAAGTGAGTGCTCTAGCTTATTCAAGATCTGCGTGTGCAAAGGACACTTTCACCCTTTCTGTTTCAACAGTGGCTGAGCTCAGCATTGTGTGACAGAGAGTAAGAAAGAAAGCACACCATGCATGCAAATGTTTTGAGTGAGCTTGGCAGTAAGTTACAGCTGCATGAACATCAGTGCGAATTGTTTTTCCTTGCCTGTTGTCCCCTCCTTCTATGTTACTATTGCTCTTCTCCTTAACCTCAGATACAATTAATTGCAGTGAATTCTCTTGCAGCAAGTGGCTGACGGTTTCCTCAAATAATTCAGCCATCTGCTCCATGCCAGTTTTTGGTGCAAAGGCTGGGGTAACTGTGGGTTAAGAGGAGGTACAGGGCCTTTTTCAGCTAAAGATGACTTAATTCTACACTGGGCCTAAAAAACAGAGAAAGGGGGTGATACAGGCTTGGTTAGCCACTTCACCACCTCCTCTGTTGTGACCTGGCTGTATAACAGTCACACTGTCCAAAAAGAGGGGAAAGTGCGCCCTGCTTCTTGATGATGCACCCCAACCAATGCCCCGATCACCACTTTAGCCTGTGGATTAGGATGCTGCTCACCCCCTGATAGCTGCAGGAACAACATATGTCTCTCCATTTAGGCCTCCCAGACATGATGGTAATGTGGGAGTTATTCCCTACTTTTATTAACAGCTATTGCAAGAAATGTATGGGGATGGGGTGCTTTCGAGCAAAAAAAAACAAAACACTGTGGTGGACTAAACAGCACCAAAGATGTATGTTGTCTCATATATATTAATCTATGTATTGTGAATGCATTTGTCAAATTCTATAACTAGTATTTGTATTTACATCCTACTTATGTCCAATAAACTTTGATTTGAATAAACAACACCACAATAGTATGAGGTGCTCCATTTTAAATAAATGGCAGCTTTATCTATGTCACCAACAAATTTAGGCTGCTGCTTCTGACCCATACAAAAATTAGAAGATCCTAACAAAATAAAAAGACATAATACAAAGCAAAAACGACAATTTAGAAAAACAAAACAAAACAAAAAAAAGCCAAATACTAGTTCGAAAACACTAAAAGCGAAACTACCCTCCTTCCTTTTTGTTACAAAAGTGTATTTCCACTTCTGCTTTGAAGCATTTTTTAAAATTTTTTGCACTCATGCTTAAAACCCTCACTTAAAATCCTCAGAACATTATTATATATTTTCTGAAAGCAAATGTCTTGTAAAATACAAAAGATAGTAAATGCATTTTTTTATGTCTCATGATATTTGCAAAACTGTTTTTTAAAGCATATTTTCAGGAAAAAATATAATAAAATGAATTTTAGTACACACAAGCAAAACATAATACCCAATTTTTTGGTAAAATGTAAAAGATGGGATTGCATTAATAGTTACCAAACATGACAAATCTTAAAATTGTGTATGCCTTTACTGCTCATCAGTTTAGAGTTAACTGCAAGCTATGTTGCAAAAATGTTTGCACTCACTCCAACATTCATGGCAATACCTTAATATGTGCAGTGCAATAACTGTTTACATGTGTTGCATGCGTTTGAAATTGTTGGTGCGCATAGGGCACCAACATAACAAGGATTAAGTTTATTTTTCTATTCTTTGGGGTTTTTAATAAATTTGATTATATTTTTTTTACTTTTTTGTAACAAAACTCCCATGAGAAAGCATTGGGCAGGTGACAGGTACTCTTTTTTTTTAGGAGACATTGGGGATTTAATAGACCCCAATGTCCCCCCTGCCATCCAAAGCATCTAATCAAACATGGATCTGCTCAAATACATGCTTCTCTGGCTGTATCAGCCCAGGAATGACAGCTCTGAAACCAGAAATGACAAAGTAATTTTAGCTTCTAGTTTCATTTAGTGCAGAGAAGATTGACAAAAAGATGCTCCTTGGTCTCCTGCCACTCAGCCTCCCGAAGCCAGTGGATGTGGTCCTGCTCTCCCAGTAAGAGTGGAAAAACTTAGAACCACCTGGGGGGTCACGGTGGGGGGGGGGGGGTGGTAACTTCACTGCCTGCACTTTGAAAGTGATCAAGTAGCTATACAGCCGTAAGATCACTTTCACTTAACAGCCAGGAGCCAGCTGAGGAAAATGAGCACAAGCAGTTAACTCCTTGGATGTACTATGTACATCTAAAGAGCTGAAGTACAGATATAAATATATACTGCCAGAACCACACAGAAAGGTGCCAACATGTAAACAAAAAAATACAATAGAAATGGGGCCTTATAGGTGCCTAACAATATACGTATAATATTATACACTGCTATTAAAATTATACAAATGTATTTACATTTAATATTAAAAGCACTATGCACGGTGCCTCACATGGCCTATTTACAGATCCACAAGGTTCTGACATTGACTTGTTTTACAGTATAACTGTGGCTTTTCACGCCTAATCTAATTATAGATACATAATTTGTTCTAGTCACATTAAATGACTTCAAGATCTTAGACAACAGACCTCTATAGCTGCACTTATGGTGGAAGTACAAAAATTTGGTATTGTATCTAATTTTAAAATTAATTTTGAGAAGTGGATTATCCTTCCTAGTCATGTTCCGGCAGCAATGGAAAGGTCATTGAGATGTACATACCCATTTGTCTGGAATAGAGAGTCTTTGGTGTACTTGGGGGTACATATTAGTGCAGACCAGAAACTACTATATGAACTTAATTACGGCTCATTACTGAAAGAAATAACAGAAGACTTAAAAAAATGGAAGGGACAATATTTAACTTGGTTCAGGAGAATCAGTGCTATAAAAATGAGTATATTACCCAGAATAATTTATGTACTGCATACTGTGCCAATTAAGTTACCGGAGACTCTCTTCAGACAGGTGCGTAGGTTGTTCGTGGCCTTTGTATGGAACGATAAAAGACTTAGACTGGCCTATGATATCCTGCGAAGGAATAAGGCTGAGGGGGGCCTGGGACTACCAGATATAACATTATACTATAAGGTCATGATCCTAGTTCAGATTCTGAACTGGTGCCATGACGCACAGAAAAAACTATGGGTTCAAGAAGAAATGTCAATGGCAGGGAGAAATCTGGCAGGAGCACCTTGGATTCAGAGTCCTCTAAGAGGGCTTTCCCAGTGGGCGTCACCGTTAACACTGAACTCGCTGGAAGTGTGGGATAGGTTGAATGGGAGAGGTAAATATGCTTCCCAGGTATCCCCTCTGGCTCCTCTGGGGGGATTCCCTTGGTTCCCCCCGGGGGAGGATACGGGGTATCTGGGGGCATGGGGTCGGGATGGGGACACCACCTGTGGCAAGTTTGCCCCAAATGGAGTCCTATTACCTTTGACAGAAATGGTGTTAAGATTCGGGATGATACATCTGGCAGAATGGAAATACCATCAAATGTCGAGTTTTTTTCAACAAAATAAAGCCCTTTAAAAGGTCTATGAATTCACTCACTATGTTTGAAATGCAATGTGTACAAATGTCGGAATCTAAACATATGCTATCACAAATGTATAGAGTGATTCTTAGTGGGCAGGAAGGGACAACCCCATATTTTGTAAGGGAATGGAAGAGGGAACTGGACCAGGTATTGACAAACACACAAATTAAAAAAACTTTTTTCCATTTGTGGTGGACATGCCCAGTAATTAAGTTATTCTGGGAGTCAGTGGCCCCATGGATCGAGAGACTGACAGTCGGGCCCCTGGAGTTTAAGCCGCTACAGTACTTATTTCATGGGATGCCCGGGTCCACTAAAACTTATCGGAGGAGTATAACCCCGCACTTATTAAATGCAATGAAAAAAATTATACCAAAGTACTGGAGGCAAGTTCAAGGCCCTACAGTAACAGAAGGACCAAAAAGAAAAATTTTAAAAGACATGGGCGGGATGGGAACATTGTGCTAAGGAGATAGAAGAAGAGAGGAACATTGCTGAATAGGAGAGAGAGGATATAGTATAGTCATTATGAACATGTATAATAATAGAGATTGGACCTTGGAAATGAAACATTATAATTATCTACATATTTTTATTTAATTCTTACGCTGATCCTTCACAAGGAGGGTTTTTTTTGTGTGTGTGGGGTTATTGGGGGTTTGTTTTTCCTTTTTTTTTTTTTCTTTCTTTTTCCTTTTCTCCTTTTTTCCCCACACGGGTTTAAGTTGGGGCAATTAGGCCTCATATAATACATATAATACATACAATATAATACAATATAATACACAAGTGTTAGGTGGGGGAAAAAAAAAAGAAACACTTTTTTGAATAGTCTGGCTAATAAGGCCTACTGCACTATATAATAATTGAATAATTAATAATTAAATACACAAATACTATAAACCAAAAGAAAGGGGAAGGGGAATCTTCTTCCCTTTTCTCTCTCACTTTTTTTTTTCTTCTCTCACAGAGATTTAAGTTGGAGTAATTAGGCTATAATAATAAGGCCAATAAAGGCCTTTTGCACTATTTAATAATTAATTGAAAGTACACAAACACAATAAATTAAAGGAAAGGGGGTATTTTTCCTCCCCTACTCTTTCCCCCTTTTCCCTTTTTTTTAAAATAAAATTATGCCCGTACACGGGGGGTTGGGTGAGAGGCAATGGATAGACCATTGATTGGTATTGAGAATGGAGGGGGGAGGAGGTTGAGAGGAATTTTTTTTTTCTCTTTTTCTTTCTTTGCGAGTGGGATAGGTGGGGGTAATTGTGAAATGATGTAATGTAATGGTGTAGTCTTTGTTTGCGGTTTGGGTGAATGTAGGGTTATATAACGATGTATAGACTGTTGTATTTATAAAATTTAAATAAAAAACTTGATTATAAAAAAAAAGATCTTAGACAACAGTAGCAGAGGGGGTCCCAACAAGTTATCTCACAACACGTTTCGTGGGTTCCATATATTACACTTCCTCAGGCTCTGGGAAACACTTGGAGGCTCTAAGGGAGTATCTCTTCAATGCAAAAGAAATTATACCACTCTATTAACTCTCTTCATTTGCTCCACAATAGATTTTGCATGATCCTTAGGTAAGACAAGGACTATAAAGCTGCACATCACAACCTTTCATCATCCAAAAAATTGTCTTGTAGCATGTTTTTTTTCAGGTAAGGCAGGGGCAATAAATGGTATAATTTATTTTATGTTGAAGATATTCTCCCTGAGCCCCTCCAAGTGTTTTGCAGAGCCTGAGGAAGTGGGATATGTGGAACCCACAAAACGTGTCATGACATAACTGTTGGGGTTCCCTTTGCTACTGTCATCTAGGACCTTGAAGTCATCTGATGTGCCTACAACAAGGTATGTATATATTCTCAGAGTAGGGTGGGAAAGCCAATGTTTTACTGTGAAATAAATGCTTTTTAATGTCAATACATTGTGGATCTGTAAATAGGCCATGCGTGACACAAATGCATTGTACTTTTAATACTTTGTAAATACATTTATATAACTTTAATAGTGGTGTATAATATTATATGTACCGTATATTGTTAGGCACCTATAAAGTCTCATTTAGTCCTTAAAAGGACTGTTGGGTCTTATTAAATTCTATCAAATGCAAGTGAGTTTATACTCCACTCACCTTTGCTCCACAACCCACAAATCAACGTGAATGATCAGTGGGAACATAGAGTAGAAGTAAATATAGCACTCCATATATTGCACTATATAGCTCTGTGGTTGCACACTACACTACAAACTCTCTCTCCCCACAATGATGTCAGCTGTCCCTCTCTCTAACTAAACTTCAACACTATAACAAAGGGCTGCTTGGAAAACAGGCTCTTATATTGTTTGGACAAGGATTTGGTTAAAAATCATCATTGGTCAAAGTCTTGTACTTGACCACTAGTCAGGTGACGTGACCAGAGGTTAGGTGCTTGTCTTTGGTAAATAATGGCTTTTTTGCAAAGCATTATGGGATGTTTGACTGAGCAATTCTCGCTGAATGATCCAAAAGTGGATTCAATATGAACAATCTAAACACAGAAAGGACAGTGCAAACCTGGGTTCTATCAAAAACTTGAGCTCATACATATTAAACAATACTGGCACAGATTATTGAGCATATTGAGATTTTGTTACAAGAAGGCATATATAAATCACTTAATATCCTTAAAGTAAAATAAGTAAATAAAAAAGTGACAAGCATTACTGAGAAGTATCTCTTATCTGCAGAATCATTACTGTATTATCTTGTATTGTCTTCTATAAAGATACAACAAATTTCCACTATTTTTTGCAGCGGGACAGATTGCAGGAAACAGGATACATTTTCTATAGCTGACATGGGGTTTGTGTTTTTCTCCCCATTTATCCTCCTGCAGTCACACTTTGGTTTTAAAGCCCATTTACTCACAACTTGTAGGGGTGCATATAGAATTATATTTCCAAAAGAGGAGGGATTGGAGTGTGTATAGAGAACAATTTGGTCTGCCCAACCCACAATAATTGAGAACAAAATAAAAAAACCTAGTGCCGAAAGGCACAGTTGGGACCCTTAAAGGTCTATCATAGAAAGACCAAATGATAATGTATAAAAAAAATTGTAAATTTTAGTGAGTATAACAACATATATAAATAACATATAAAAATAACAATCACTGTGTTAAAACCAAAATGTGTGGTACCCAATAGTACTGATGCATGAAGAAACCACTGTCCTAAGGATGGACGGACTAGTGATGATCCATACAAGCGTAGACACCTTACATGTTACGGACAAAACAGTCCTTCTTCAGAGGTTAATTAAGTCTGATGGGTACAGATTTTCTACAATGCAAAAAAAAAATATGCAAATAATACAATTTATTAATGAGTAGATAATGTAAACATAGTTTGTAAATACAGTAGCGTTTAAAATAAATTCACTGTATACAGAGCCAATCATGTGTAATTTATAAGATGTGAAAACTACTTACAAGGTCACACATCCACACAAAGTGTGTCTGAGAAAGGGGTTGAGAATCGATGGTTAATCCCATTCATGGGGGACATGCACAGTCCACCCCAGGGCTTTAACGGATCTGGAGAGTATGGGCACCCAGTGCTTCACTACAAGGACTCGAAGCTGTGGAGCATATAGCTCCTGTTTAGACTGAACCAGTATCACTATATAAATAGATATAAAATATAACAAAAGATCCCTGCGTGGTCTGGATGCCTAAATAGGGCAAACAAAAGAACTGTGTTGTGTCGATAAGGCTGCATCTAACAGTTCATATTCAATAAAATAGTGAGTAGTCAGCATATCTCTGATGCTAAGAGTCTGGAGCTGTGATGCCTTTCCCCGTGCACTTCCTCAGCATGTCTTTCCAATGCTTTGGGCGCCTGTATAAAAGACCATGTCTAGAGGCCCTGACCAATCGCAATTGTAATTGCGATGGCCATCAGCTGGTTTTAGTATAGGGGCAAAAATATACGGGCAGAAAGCCGTCAGGGTCCGCCCTAAAGTCACCCGGCGAGGTAACAAGCGGCGCAAGCCTGCCCCTGGGGGTGGAGTCATGCCCCTTATCATCACGCTGCTGGCGCGCGAGCGGCTGCCGTCTGCATTCCAGGGTGGAACGCAAAGAGGAGGAAACGGGCATTCCAGAGCCACAAGGTGTCCAAAGCAACCCCACACAATGGGGGGGTGGTAAAGCAGAGGACTCCCGCATGACGGGAGTGAAGCAGAAAGCGCCCAAACCGGACAGATGGGCCCAGGGGAAGGGGCAATGTCAATTCCATGAATGGGAAAGATTTGCCAAACAGTGACAACCTGCAGATGATAAACAATAAACAATGTATGAACAAAACATAGCAGTATGACAACTAGTGGAGACAGAGAAGAATGACAACAGATCAGTTTGCAATCTTATAATGATATATACAGTTTGGTTTTATATGAAAATGAATATGCAAAGCTCACTGTTAAGGAGCTCCAGGGGATTGAGAGTCAATCATCAGTTAGAGAGCCATACTTTGGGATCATTTATGCTTAGCGGGCACAAGAGGCATATAATGTAGTCTAAAGTTCCAATTTGCAGACTCCTGATTCGAAGCCGGCAAGGTAAGGCCTAAAATGAAAAGAAATAATAATTAATATATATATGCACCAGAGCTTCTGTTCACTTCCAGTGAAGTCACCTCACCATATAACATATAAATTATTAAAATATAGGTGCAGCGCTTTTAATCTATCACGTGAAAAAAAAAATATATCAAGTGATATCAAAATGTATTAAAAATAAATCAATTAATCTATATATAATAATGTGTTCTATTAAAGTATATATATAAGAAATAACTTTTCTGCGTTGAATTATTGTGACGTGTCAATTATTGTGATTTCTCAATTCATATATCATCCACCACTGTGTTCATTATGTTCACACTATCACCAGCTGTTATACCTGCTCACCTCATACACGAGTCAGGTAGACTCTGAAACAATTCCTTTCTTTCAGCTATGGCCTCATCTCTTCCACATCCGACCTGCTACTCTGTATCCATTTCCAAATCAGTAGCCTCCCCGGAGGATCGCGAAAAAGATCTCTCATATACTGTATACTGCCCCACTGTTTCTTTCCTTCCTCCACACCAGAGTTATTGCTCATTATTCCTTATAAGATATGGCTCCACATTCATGTAATAATAAATAGATACATAGTGCTCTCCATTTGCAACATTTATTAAAATGCCCCAAATAAAATACACTGTCAGGGTATTCAATTATCCATCTGAGTTCACTCTGGAGAAATAATTTGTTGAAATCTCCCCCTCGGGGGTGGCACGGATATGATCCAATGCTAGGAATCTCACCTTAGGGGTGATATCCTCATGCACTAGTGCACTATAATGGCCCAGAGGAAGGGAGGGGTCTTTTTTCTCAAAACTGACAATATGTCGGTAAATACGACGCCATAGTTCCAATTTGGTTTTTCCTACGTAATAACAGCCGCAATTACAGGACAGCAGATATGCTACAATACTAGTCTGCACAGCCTTGGTATTCATGCAATTGCAGACACTTGGCTATTAAACGGTTGTCTAAGAAGTTCTCTTCTATTTTTGGGACTGCTATATGGTATACCGCACTGAAGGTTCATGTGTTTCCATCCGGGATATCTGACGAGTGGTGTCCATAGACGAGATCCAGTTCAAGTGTTTCTACCTGGGGTATCTGACGATCTGTGTCCATAGATGAGATTCAGTTTAGTCGTACAGCATTTACCCAGTCCGTATGGAACTCAGGGTCATATGACCTCCTGTAATTAAGGGGTCCACCTTTTCTGGTAAGCGCATTCATATGTTTGAATTGGCGATTATTTGTGCCCGATGGAATAGAATCAGCATCCTTGTACCAAGAGGAATTGTTTATTTATGGGATCATAAGGACTTTTTCTTATGATTATTTGCGCTGCACTAGTATTGTTTTATAGTTTGTTATCTAGGTTGGTGAATCCTATAGTGTTCAGCTTGCGTTTCTTAACTCATTATTGCTTGTGCTGATTGTCTTTAGTTTATTACTTAGCAGATATACTACCCCCGAGGTTTCTTCATGCATCTGTACTATTGGGTACGACACACTTTGGTTTTAACACAGTGATTGTTATTTATATATGTTATTTACAGTGCCTTGCAAAAGTATTCAACCCCTTGGCTTTTTACCTATTTTGTTACATTACAGCCTTTAGTTCAATGTTTTTTTAATCTGACTTATATGTGATGTCTCAGAACACAATAGTCTAAGCTGGTGAAGTAAAATTAGAAAAATATATACATAAAACTATTTTTCAGAAATATAAAACTGATAATTGGCATGTGCGTATGTATTCACCCCCTTTGATATGAAGCCCATAAAAAGCTCTGGTGCAACCAATTACCTTCAGAAGTCACATAATTAGTGAAATGATGTCCACCTGTGTGCAATCAAAGTGTCACATGATCTGTCATTACATATACACACATTTTTGAAAGGCCCCAGAGGCTGCCACACCTAAGCAAAAGGCACCACTAACCAAACACTGCCATGAAGACCAAGGAACTCTCCAAACAAGTAAGGGACAATGTTGTTGAGAAGTACAAGTCTGGGTTAGGTTATAAAAAAAATATGCAAATCTTTGATAATCCCTAGGAGCACCATCAAATCTATCATAACCAAATGGAAAGAACGTGGCACAACAGCAAACCTGCCAAGAGACGGCCACACACCAAAACTCACGGACTGGGCAAGGATTAATCAGAGAGGCAGCACAGAGACCTAAGGTAACCCTGGAGGAGCTGCAGAGTTCCACAGCAGAGACTGGAGTACCTGTACATAGGACGACAATAAGCTGTATGCTCCATAGAATTGGGCTTTATGGCAGAGTGGCCAAAAGAAAGCCATTATTTTCAGCAAAAAACAAAATGGCACATTTTGAGTTTGTGAAAAGGCATGTGGGAGACTCCCAAAATGTATGGAGAAAGGTGCTGTGGTCTGATGAGACTAAAATTGAACTTTTTGGCCATCAAAGAAAATGCTATGTCTAGCGCAAACCCAACACATCACATCACCCAAAGAACACCATCCCCAGTGAAACATGGTGTTGGCAGCATCATGCTGTTTCAGCAGTTGGGACTGGGAAACTGGTCAGAGTTGAGGGAAATATGGATGGTGCTAAATACAGGGATATTCTTGAGCAAAACCTGTACCACTCTGTGTGTGATTTGAGGCTAGGACTGAGGTTCAACTTCCAACAGGACAATGACCCCAAACACACTGTTAAAGCAACACTTGAGTGGTTTAAGGGGAAACATGTAAATGTGTTGGAATGGCCTAGTCAAAGCCCAGACCTCAATCCAATAGAAATACTGTGGTCAGAATTAAAGATTGCTGTTCACAAGCGCAAACCATCCAATTTGAAGGAGCTGGAGCTGTTTTGCAAGGAGGAATGAGCAAAAAATCAAAGTGGTAAGATTTGGCAAGCTCATAGAGACTTATCCAAAGCGCCTTAGAGCCGTGATAGCCACAAAAGGTGGCTCTACAAAGTATTGACTTTAGGGGGGTGAATAGTTATGCACATGGACTTTTTCTGTTATTTTTATTTTGTCCTATTTGTTGTTTGCTTCACATTAAAAAAAAAAAAATCTTCCAAGTCGTGGGCATGTTCTGTACATTAAATTATGCAAATCCTCAAACAATCCATGTTAATTCCAGATTGTGAGGCAACAAAAGACGAAAAATGCCAAGGGAGGTGAATACTTTTGCAAGGCACTGTATATATGTTGTTATACTCAATAAAATTTACAATTTTTTTTATACATGATCATTTGGTCTGTCTATAATAAACCCTTAGGGGTCCCCGCCGTGCCTTTCGGCACTAGGTTTTTTCTTTTGTTCTATAGAATTATATTTCAATCGTTTTTATTGTTTTTCATGAAAAGGAAAATTTCACAAGACTTACTGATAGCAAAGTGTACAGGTGTATAATGAAACAATAAAAAAGAAAAATATTTGTATATAACAATCAAAGACTTGCACAAGAGCAAAATATCCTTCAATACACAGCTAAGTCAAGCATAATGGTTAGTTATAGTGTGAGGTGTCATTCGCAGTGGTGACCCCGTCCAGAGTCAAGGAAGTCAGGGAGGGCTTAATGCAAAATCTCATGAATTTTAAACTCTGTAATTATTTTCAAATCCAGCACCCAAATCCCCCTCCTCTAAAAAAGTGGGGTAGAGAGGGCCCCTGATATTGAACTCGGAATACCCTAGAGAGAGAATATAGGGCCTTTCTGGGAGAACAATACTTATATAAACACTATGTCACTCAATCGCTATCTTTGCCACCAAAAAAAATAAAACAAATTAGCAAATGTGCATGTCTGGGAATATTTTCAATTGGCTCATTAAGAAGAGTGACCTGAGCAGTCTTTATAATATTCACCGTGGTTACAGAATTATCAGCTAAAATCATGGCAAAAGACTAAAGAGAGTTATCAAATCGATCATTCATTCAGATCCAACGGGTTTTATGCCCAACTCTTCAACTGCGGTAAAGGCCTTTCTACATATACAAACTCCTGTAGATAACTCAACTAGTAGAGCTTTGCTGTCTCTAGATGCCACTAAGGCATTTGACAGCATAGAATGGTGATATATATGGAAGGTACTTAAACATTTTGGCTTTGGCGATATTTTCTGTAATTGGGTTAAGCTCCATTAGATCCTCTCCAGGACCCTCCCCCTCCCCCATAGCAGCACAACTTAGCTACTTCCCGCCCTGGACAAGAATTCCTTGATTTTGAGCGGGGATATTTGAATGATGCCAGCAGCTACAGGCATTATTCAGATATCGTCTTTTTCAGCCGGCGATTCCCTACACCATAACAATGATCATAGTGGCTGTTCCGCTGCTTGATCGTTCTTACGAGCGGCGAGAAGGGACATCCCCCTCCCGCCACATCCCCCCTCCCGCTTCTACCGACTCACGGCTTACATTGGTGAGTTGGAGAATGGATCCGTCGCCAACGGATATTTACCATTGAGATTTCTGGTGGCCCAGATGGTCACCGGAGTCTCTATGATCGTTCGGAGGCCGGGCGTGATGTTATGACATCATGCCCGGCCTCTGCATTCAAACAAATGGCGCCGCCTCGGCAGGGAAGCCGAGTTTGTTTATTTATTTTTTTTATTTCAGGCTTCCCAGCCTAGAGGTGAGATGTGGAGTCTTATTGACCCCATATCTCACTGTAAAGAGGACCGATCATGCCATATACCTATTACAAGGGATGTTTATATTCTTAAAGTGTCAAACGAAAAAAAGAAAAGTAAAATTAACAATAGAAAAAAAAAATTAAAGCACCCCTGTCCCCGTGTGCCGCACGCAGAAGCAAACACATATGTAAGTCCCTCTCACATATGTAAACAGTGTTCAAACCACACATGTGTAGTATCGCCACAAACGTTAGAGTGAGAGCAATAATTCTAGCCCTAGACCTCATCTGTA
Source organism: Lithobates clamitans (assembly GCA_037952925.1). Taxonomy (NCBI): domain Eukaryota; kingdom Metazoa; phylum Chordata; class Amphibia; order Anura; family Ranidae; genus Lithobates; species Lithobates clamitans. The sequence continues at coordinate 2,839,096 of JBBGZY010000470.1, forward strand.
ACTCAAAATATGTAACCAGTAAAAAATTTTAAAGCGTCACATATGGGGATTTTTAAGTACCGAAGTTTGGCGCCATTCCACGAGCGTATGCAATTTTGAAGCGTGACATGTTAGGAATCTATTTACTCGGCGTAACTTCATCTTTCACATTATGCAAAAAATTGGGCTAACTTTAATGTTTTGTTTTTTTTTAAAGCATGAAACTGTTTTTTTTCAAAAAAAAGTGTTAGAAAAATTGCTGCGCAAATACCGTGTGAGATAAAAAGTTGCAATGACCGCCACTGTATTCTCTAGGGTCTTTACTAAAAAAACATATATAATATTTGGAGGTTCTATGTAATTTTCTAGCAAAAAAATTATGAAATTTACATGTAGGAGATAAATGTCAGTCAATTGGCCTGGATGGCAAGTGGTTAAAGTGGATGGAAAGATTAAATATTTAGGGGTAACTACCGCTGCCTATCCTAAGGGATATATCTCCCAAAACTTGCTACCATTACTCCAGAAATTTAGATCTCAAAAAGAAGTTTGGTGCAAGCTGACACTCTCTGTGGCTGGCCATACCAATCTCTTGAAAATGATATGGATGCCACAGTTACTATATTACTTACATAATTCGTCCTGCTGGATTACATAGAAGTATTTCAAGAGATTTGGTACAATTTTTCAGAGCCTGATCTAGCAGAATAAGCCAGTCAGAATTAAATAGGAATACCTACAATACTCCATTGCTCAAGGTGGGCTCTCAGCTCCAAATCCCTAAATATATTTCTTGGCAGCCCAACATCAACATCTTGTGGGTTGGGGAAAAGGGGGCTTAATTACACCTTCCTTTGACATACTTAGCTCGCTATTTAAGAATGGTAATCCATTATTGTCTCTTGACTCCCCTATCTCATTCTTTAATCAACATACTCACCCTACATTTCATCTGATATACAAGGTGTGGCAGTCCACTGAAAACACTGGATATTGCGGAATACACTAGATATACACTGCTATGGTCGAATAGGGCATTTTCAGAAATGTCCCGGTTGGAAGGATTTTTGAGATGGGAACGTGCGAGGATTACTACCTTGATGCAACTGTACTCCGACGGAACGCTGAAAACTTATCAGCAGCTCTGTATGGAATATGGTTTGAAAAAAAGGTGTTTTTTTCAATACTTACAATTACCCCGACCGTTCTTTTCCACAAAATCCCTATTTTGGATAGTGTAGTCCAAGCAAATATCACAAAGAGACTTATCTTTAAAGTATATATGAAATTACTATCTGAACTGCTCCTTAAATTCCCAACTCCATGTAGACAAAAATGGGGGATGGGCATTGATGTGGACCTAGATAATAAATGGGACCAAATAATGAAGAATGTTCAGCTGGTCTTGATATCGCTAACACACAGATTGACCCAACTTTTTATTTTGTAAAGGGCTTACTGTACCCCAGGGCTGTTGTATAGGGTAGGCAGGAGGGAAAATTCTGATTGTCTAAGATGCTCAAAATCTCCCAGTTTATTTATACACCTGTTTTGGAGATGCCCAAAACTGCATCGGTACTGGCAAGATGTGATAGATACGATCAATTCTATATATGACATCTCACTTACTCCCAACCTGTCCTATGTCTCCTCGGGTATATAGATTCTAATAATTTAGAATACGATGAGGTAGTGGCCATAATGAGGATGCTCTTTTTGGCACGTAAATTAATAGCCTCTCGATGGATATCACCAAATCCTCCTACCCTTGGGGACTGGGTACAGGAAACTTATCTTCAACGTAATGAAGTTCAAGAAAATATGGAAAATATGGCTAGATGCCCCATGTTCCAATCAGGGCTGAAAATGGAGAGCGGGGAATATGTGCTCTGCATTGCTGCTCTTTGGTTCTTGAGTGGCCGTCTCCGTTCTTTCTAAATACTTGACATAGGCAATTGATTACATTTATTATCAACTACATAAATGTAACAGATGCCCCAGGATACTGTATTATTTTGTATTTTTAAGAGCTAATGTTGAAAGATATAGGGGAAGGGAAGAGAGAGAAAGAAAAACTACTTTTTTTTCTCTTCTTTGTTATTTCTTTCTCTTTCATTTCCCAAATACATTTCGAGGGAATGGATGATAAACAAACCAAAAAATACTGTTATTGATGCTGAGTTACCTGCTTAAAGGAAGAAGGGAAGAAGGAAAGGATTTTTTTGTTGGGGTGTTTTTTTTTGTGTGTTACTATTATTGTAATGCCCTGTACACACGATAGGATTTTCCGATGGAAAATGTGTGATAGGACCTTGTTGTTGGAAATTCCGACTGTGTGTAGGCTCCATCACACATTTTCCATAGGAATTTCCGACACACAAAGTTTGAGAGCTTGCTATAAAATTTTCCGACAACAAAATCCGTTGTCGGAAATTCCGATCGTGTGTACACAAATCCAACGCACAAAGTGCGCATGCCACGCATGCTCAGAATAAATTAAGAGATGAAAGCTATTAGCTACTGCCCCATTTATAGTCCCAACGTACGTGTTTTACGTCACCGCGTTCAGAACAATCAGATTTTCCGACAGCTTTGTGTGACCGTGTGTATGCAAGACAAGTTTGAGCCAACATCTGTCAGAAAAAATCCATGGATTTTGTTGTCGGAATGTCTGATCAATGTCCAACCGTGTGTACAGGGTATTACTGTTTTTGTTTTGTTTTGTTCGTATTTTTTCTATAACAATTTTCAAAAATAAAATCTGATATAAAAAAAAACTTTAGGGCATGTCCACCACATGTGTAGAACTGTTCCCACCTGACAACACTTTCGGAAGCATAGAGGAGAGGTACCTGGATACATTTTCGACAATTTCTCTGGAACCAAGTACAATCTAGTATACACTTTATATCCCGCCTCAACTAAAGCTACATTCATACTGTCTTTATGAAAATGTAAAGTCCAAGCCCTCTGAGACTGCTCAGCAATTTTCTCACCCAAGTCCTGTTCCCATGCCAGTTGGTAGGACAATTTGGTTGGTGTGCTGAGAAGTACCCTATACAACACTGAGATTCCCTAAGGGGTGCTTATAGAATTAAGTAGAAAATAGGTAAGGACTAATGCCGCGTACACACGAGCGGACTTTACGGCGGACTTTGCCCGGCGGACTTTTCGTCGGACTTTGTTGGCTCCTTGCGCCGGACTTAAAAACGGACGGAATTGGCCACACACGCTCACTGCAAAAGTCCGCTGGTTTGGAACGCGGTGACGTATAGCACGTACAACGGGACTAGAAAAAGGAAGTTCAAGCCCCACTACGGCACCCTTTGGGCTCCTTCTGCTAATCTCGTGTTTATCTCGTGTTAGTAGAAGTTTGGTTAGAGACGATTCGCGCTTTTCACACTTCAGCTTATTTCGTTCGTTTTCTGCGGTTCAGTTTGTGCTTGTGAGGTTTGTATCTGCTTTTCAGTGCGTGTTGGTCAGTTCGTAACCTGCCTTGCAGGCCGTTCTGGTCCGCTCGTTCCTGATTTTCAGGTCGTTCTTCATAGGCCTTGCTGTTCTTCAGTGCGTTTGTTATAAGTTTGTTTGTTTGAGCAGCCGACCGTTTTGAAGCCATGTCGTGTGGACGTTCTCATTCTCGAGTTCGTGCTGTGTGGGGACTTGGTGTTGGGGGTTAATACTTTGACCCGAGTCCAGTCCATGAACTGGGTGGGGAGGAGTTCATGGACCAAGAATTGGTTGCGCCAGCGTGACCAGTTCTCTCATATGCCTTTGCTCCGTGAGCTCCGTGAGAATAATCCTGAGGATTTCAGGAATTTTCTCAGGATGACGGACCCCGTCTTTGAGCGTCTGCTGGCTATGCTGACCCCCTATATCAGCAGGCAGGATACCTGCATGAGCCAAGCCATCAGTGCGGAGCAGAGGCTAGTTGCCACGTTACGTTACTTGGTGACAGGGAGAAGTCTTCAGGACTTGAAGTTCTCAACAGGCATCTCCCCCCAGGCTCTGGGGATCATAATCCCAGAGACCTGTTCTGCTATTATTCAGGTCCTGCAGAAGGAATATATGAAGGTAAGTTTTGTCCTTTAACATTACATGATATGTATTAAATGTTTTTTGATGTATTGTAGAACTGTCCTCTTTACCTAATTGCCATGCTTTCAATCTGCTGTGAATGTCCCCTTTATCTTCGTGCATGCCTATTTTAATCATTTATTGCCCTACATGCATAATTTCTTTCATTAACCTCCCCACCATGCAATCCTGGGTCCATTTATATCTCTAGCCTATAGTCCCTTGAACAATGTATATTGTCTGCTCCATTGTCTTGTTTGTCCCTCCCCCACCCCACAAATGTTTGAACCAGTCAGGTGTGTTTGTTAACCTAATTAGAACCCCTCCCCCACCCCACAAATGTTTCAACCAGTCAGGTGTGTTTGTTAACCTAATTAGAACCCCTCCCCCACCCCACAAATGTTTGAACCAGTCATGTGTGTTTGTTAACCTAATTAGAACCCCTCCCCCACCCCACAAATGTTTCAACCAGTCAGGTGTGTTTGTTAACCTAATTAGAACCCCTTCCCCACCCCACAAATGTTTGAACCAGTCAGGTGTGTTTGTTAACCTAATTAGAACCCCTCCCCCACCCCACAAATGTTTCAACCAGTCAGGTGTGTTTGTTAACCTAATTAGAACCCCTCCCCCACCCCACAAATGTTTGAACCAGTCAGGTGTGTTTGTTAACCTAATTAGAACCCCTCCCCCACCCCACAAATGTTTCAACCAGTCAGGTGTGTTTGTTAACCTAATTAGAACCCCTCCCTCCTCATTCAAATGTATCAATGGGCCATCAGAGGGGGTGAGTAATCTTATAAGTGTGCCTTATGTTTTTCAACATTTCAATTACAAACACACATATTAATAATATTTGACTGCTGTTGTTTACTAATGTTTTGGTGTAATCTGATATACAATTTATTTTTTAAAGTCCTTATCTTATTTTTTTTGCACTCCACAGTTTCCTTCAAGTACACAGGAATGGCAGACTGTGGCCTCCCAGTTCGCTGACCGTTGGGACTTTCCCAACTGTGTAGGGGCGATTGACGGGAAGCATGTCCGGATTGTGCCACCACCGCTTTCGGGGTCTTATTTCTATAACTACAAGGGGTTCCATAGTGTAGTTTTGGTTCCCCAGTTGAAGTCACGGGCGGTGACGTAACGCGTAGGGCGTGGCCGAGCATAGACGAAACCGGAAACTAGTAAGGAGGCGTCTCCAACGCCGCTCCTCAACTCTTTTACCTTTAATGCTGTTTTTAACTTGTTTACATGTAAGAGACCACTTGTATTTTTAATAAATAGCCAGTTGTTTTAAACTTACTACACCATCGGAGGCATCTTTTCTCTCTCCCCTTCCCGTTTATACCACCGGACTGGTGGAGCCCAGGTGGGCAACCCTCTTTGTTCTCACAAATCGCAGGTACTGTCAAGCAGAGAGATCACTGCAACATCAGAGAAGCTTTACTTCCACATCACCATATTACAAAGAACAAAGAATCTGGTTACAATGCCCCTTATAATTTTATTCAAGGTGAGAGTCTAGAGAGCCCGGTGCCACCGGATTAGAAAACTCAAGATTAATATCACTTTTTACCTTCACTGAATGACCCTAGTGGAACAGCACAATATAGACTTTGATGCACATTATGAACTTTTGATTATTCTTAACGTTTTTCATTTGTATTGTCATTGATTTTTCACTTTGATGCACATAGCACCTTGATATATTATTGCACTATGGAGCACTTTTAGACACTGCACGGTTAGTGATTTACATTATTGTATGCACTTTACTCTGAGGTGATAGATTATTATAGCGCAAAATCAATTTTTATTATAATAATATTTGACTGCTGTTGTTTACTAATGTTTTGGTGTAATCTGATATACAATTTATTTTTTAAAGTCCTTATCTTATTTTTTTTGCACTCCACAGTTTCCTTCAAGTACACAGGAATGGCAGACTGTGGCCTCCCAGTTCGCTGACCGTTGGGACTTTCCCAACTGTGTAGGGGCGATTGACGGGAAGCATGTCCGGATTGTGCCACCACCGCTTTCGGGGTCTTATTTCTATAACTACAAGGGGTTCCATAGTGTAGTTTTGATGGCGGTGGTCTCGGCACATTTGGAGTTTATGTTTGTGGATGTGGGTAAGAACGGCCGGATGTCTGATGGAGGAGTCTTTGCACAGACCGAGCTGTACCATCGTCTCCAGACCGGTGGCCTGGAATTGCCACCTGATGACGAGAATGTGGATGGACTCCCCTCAGTTTTTATTGCTGATGAAGCATTTGCTCTCGGTGAGAACTTGATGAGGCCGTTCCCCCAAAGGACACCCACCCCTGAGAGGAGGGTATTTAATTATCGGCTGGCCAGAGCAAGAAGGGTTGTGGAGAATGCCTTTGGGATTCTGGCCAGCCGGTTCCGTTTATTCCTTTCTTCAATTAATTTGGCGGACTATAAACTAAACTACGTCATCCTTGCTTGCTGCATCTTGCATAACTTTTTAAGGAGACATTCAGCTACATATCTATCCTCTGTTGGGCCTGAGGCCAGACTGGAACAGGATAGCACTTTGACAGGCCTAGAAATTGGCCGTATTGGCTTGGCCCCCCGAACCGCACGTCAAGTGCGTGACCGTTATGTCAATTATTTTAATGGTCGGGGGGCCATTGCTATTCAGCAACAGCTGTAAGTTTCTTACAAAAAGAAAAAAGAAAATTGGTTTATCTAAATATCTTGTTTTTTTGTTGTTTACATTTAAGTTATGTCTGTCTCCTAGTGCACTTGTAGTAGTGTCAAGTGCATTTAGCTTTAGTTAATCAGGCCCACAAAAACAAAGCACAAAATTTGACTTCAAGAATCAGCCACACACATTGTATTGCGTAAAAAATTTTACTTTGTGCACATTGAAATTAATTATTTTTTTTTTGAATTTTTTTTAATTATTTTACGTTGTGTCAAAAAATTTTATTTTACTAAATTATTCAAGGCATATTTTCACAAATATATAGTTCAATATTTAGAGAACGGTGCATGTAATGTCACCCTTGCAGAAATTGTTCATTTATAAGATGCTCAAAATTGAGCTTTACAAAAGGGTCAAGTCAACATGTGCTATCTCCTATCATGGGTGAGCAATGTACGTGTTTTGTGTGTGCAATCCCATTTTTGGTTCCTCTCACCACCAAAGATTTTTCAGGATGAAGGGGTTGCAAACACAAAACAAGTACATTGCTAACCCATGATGGAAGATAGCACATGATGACACACCGTGTGCATCACACAATGTAAATTTGGGTATACCCCAAATATTTAAAATACAATATTTAAAACAAACCAACTTCCCAAGGAAATTAAGAACATGATTGATGTTTTTAGGCCAAACGTGATTATATTCGGCCCAAAACATCAATCATGTTCTTCATTTCCTGTTGCATGGAGTCCAGGCGAAGTTGCATGCTGTGAATTTGGTCACGCATTTTATCGATCTGGCCATTCCACAGCATTATCTGGCCAATTAGTCTTTGCGCACTGTCTGTGGTGAAGTGCTCTGCCGCTTGGCCTTCCACAACCAGAAACTCACCTAAAATGAGTGAATAAAAACAAGGTTTACAATATGCACGCCAAAATACAGTAACTCAAGCTGGGGTGTCAGTCACTCACTTGGTGGGCTTGAAACCTCACACACTTCCTCCACCTCTCCTTCCTCAAGGTCGTCGGGTGGGCGTGGTCTTGGGCTGGGGCTTGGGGTATCTTCTGCCTCAGGCTGGTGACTTGGGGGGGTCCTGAGATCCTTGGACTGTTGTCTGAGTCTTTTCTCCCCTATGAGAATTGAACAAAAGGTATAGTTAAAACACACTGATCTTTTAGCTTTTAATAAATAAAGTTAAACGTTGGTTATGATTTTTGGCCAATTTTTCATCATAATAAATGTTGAAGACAGGATGAACATTACCTCTGAACAACAATTATAAACAATGCTCATTTTCAGTGAAGTTTCACAGATGCTGACACCTCAATGATCTCCTATGTGTATTACCCCTCTAAAATTTATTTATGGTCACATAGTACACTATAGTGCTCGTGAGTCCAGATGTGGAAACAGCTGATGTGTCCTGTCCCTACATTACACTGAATCATTTTTGATGAAGCATTATATTTTCAAACACATCTACACCACATCAACTCATTGTGGGAATTCGACAAATTATCAAGACATAAATGTATGTCCAACCCTGTCCCATCGTATTTGGCGAAAAAATAACGTCACTTTATAAAGTATCATATCTATTCTAAAGAACGGTCTTTACGAACGATGCAGAAAAAACTCCAAAAATAAGGATCAGCATGCAAGTTCAGTATCTCAATAGTAAAACACAAGTATTTACTTTTTTTAAGCAGCTTCTTTATTCGCCAATATTGTTCTGGCTCCCGACTTTTGATGTCAGACCACCGCTTCCGCAATTGTTCTTTCGAACGTTTTGTACCAAATTTCTCTTCAAGAGCGGTGACAACTGAGGACATTATTTTGTCCTTCCTCATATTTGGTCGTGTGTACGGTCCTTTTTTGCCATCATAGTCCTCCCTTCTCAATATGAACACCATCTCCACCATCTCTTCAAAAGCCATGTTGGTGGCCTTATATCTCCTCCGGGATGTGGATGTTTGGGGCTTCGGGCTTTCCTCCGCGCTACTTCCACTTAATCTCTCCGCCATCTTTTGCTATCTACTCCCACTGCGCAACGAAGAGTGAAGGGGCGGGGCCAAATTGTACTTACGAACGTCAGGGGCGGGCGACGCAGGCGGAGCATGACACATGCGCAGTGTATATAAAGCTATTACGATGGCCTACGTATGTCCGTGCGGAAGTAGCGAGCGTCACAAACGAAGGTAAGATTAAAGTGTGTGTGTGTGTGTGTGTGTGTCTGTGTGTGTGTATGTGTCCCCTAGATTACAACCCAAACTAATCCTGTGATTTGGGACTGACATTTAAGTTTGGATCTTGTGTCTTGTCTTGCAGAAAAAATGAATCCCTTTAAAGAGGAAGAATTTTTGTGCCAATTTATTGAGCTCTATGAGGACAAGAAAAACCTGTGGGAGGTCAAACACCCCCTCTATTATAATAGGGATGTTAGGAAGGCAACACTGGGGACACTTTTAGAGTTTGTGAAGACTCGACTCCCCCAGGCAGACCTCAAGTTTGTGGACAAGAAGATTGGTATCTTGCGAAACATGTATAAGCGGGAACACAAAAAAATCCAGGAGTCGCTCAGATCCGGGGCAGCAGCTGATCAAGTATATGTACCCAAGTTGTGGTACTACAACAAACTGCGATTCCTGGATGACCAGATCGAAGCCAGGCAATCACTTTCCACCCTTCCCCCCACCCTTCCCTCCAGACTTCCCTCCACTCTTACCTCCAGCCTTCCTTCCACTCTTCCCTCCAGCCTTCCATCCACCTCCACCCCAGCTGAGGAGTCCCAGGATGAACTTGGCCTTTTCAGCATTGATGAAGTTGATGCGCCCAGCTTCAGCCAGGTATCCTTTTTTTTGGAATTTGGGATTGTGTAAATGTTATTAATGATGTTAAGGTGTTAATTTTGAAAGTGCTTCCTAAAAAATCACTTCTGCACAAAGAGTAATATGTAGACATATCACTAGACAGTAGTGGCCAAAAATATACTTCACTTCAGATCTTGTTGATCATCTGAAATAATGGTGTTGTCAAATAGATAGCCTTTACTATTTTGTGTAATTATATTTGAAAGTCATGAGCTGAAAATTGTGGGTGATTGCATAACACAAAATTACAACTTATGTCCCGTTTTTTTAAACAGGATGACCTCAGCCAGGAGGAGGCCTTGCCCAGTGGGAGAGAGGAGGAGGCCTTGCCCAGTGGGAGAGAGGAGGAGGCTGTGGCTGGGCCAAGTCGAAGCCGCACAGAGTGTCAGGTGCCTCCCCTCCGCATTCTCCACAAAAGGCCCAGGAGAATGACACCAACTGAGGAGGAATCCCTAGCCCTCATACGGGAAGCAAGCCTCATCCTGAGCAAACCACCCAATGCAGAGGAGGCGTATGGCACCTATATAGCCAGCAGATTGCTGGAGTTGGAAAAGGGCCAACGCCTCCTCTGTGAGGGTCTAATTTTTGAGGCTTACCAGAAGGGCTTGAGAGGGGAGCTTACTGCTACCACGTATCTGGCAGATGAAGCCACTCCTCCTCCTCCTCCTGCCCCAAGTACACCACCAGAGGCACAACCTCCAAGGAAGGCTGCAGAGAAGCGTGGAGGGAAGGCTGCAGAGAAGCGTGGAGGGAAGGCTCCACGGAAGAGTCGAAAGGGATTGCCTGGTTTCTGTCTGGTCTGACTGTGCTCCCTGTGCTCCCTATAGTCGCAAGATACCAATTTTCTTGTCCTCAAACTTGATGTGTGTCCTGGGGGACGAAAGGCTTCACAGATTCTAAAAGTGTCTCCAGTGTTGCCTTCCTAATTTTTTTGAGAATAAACTAAATACATTTTTGGTTACCTTACATTCTTGCCTATGTCTTTTGATTAAAAAACGCCTTTTTCTTTGGGAGTAGGCAGGTACAGGTCCAAAAGACTATGGGGTTGATTTGAGAAAAGCAAATAGTCTGTGCACTTTGCAGAGGGCAGTTGCCCTCTGCAAGTGCAATTGCTCCAGAGCATCAGAAATTATTTAAAAGCTTGACTTTGCAAAGAGTACCCAATCCTGTGCAAGTAAAATAAAAAAAAAAACATTTTTGCTTGCACATGATTGGATGATGGAAGTCAGCAGAGCTGCTTCACATTTAATAAAGCTTGGGAGCAACTGTTCTTGCAGAGGGCAACTGCACTTTACAAAGTGCACAGTCTTTTTCCCTTTAGGAAATCAACCCCTATGTGTGTTTTTGACAAAAGGCTTAAATCATTTAGAATATCAAGTGAAACGTTCACTTGAGAGATTGCACAGCAAGTGCACTTGTTGGAAGTGCAGTCGCTGAAAATCTGAGGGGAAGAGCTTAAATTCGGGGAAGCTCTGCTGATTTATTACGAAAATCATGTCAAATAAAAATTATTTGCTTTTTTTGGGGCTTCCTTGCATGTGCCCGTCGGATCCACAGCGAACGCACTTCAAAATGCTCTTTCTGTGGAATTCAATGTATAATTAGCACTTGTAGTGAAAAATGATTTTGCCTTTGTTAAATATACCCCCCTATGTCTAATGAACAAGGGACAACAACCTCATTAAGGTTCATTAAAACAACACAAAATATGAATGTTAATTGTGGTAACTTGAAAATACACACAAAAAATGTGGTTAGCATTTAACACACATTGTAAAATAGCTAAGTGTTAAAATAAAAAAAAACAAAAAAAAATTAGTCCAAGATCGATTTTAAAATTTATAAGTTATGGAGATCTGGCTTTTACAAAATATTATATTAGTCATGGCAGGAGGATAAATCATGAAGAAAGTAGTTTGTGAGAACTCTGTGTGAATATAAAGCAGAAAAACAACTTCATTCCTCTCGCATTATCAATCCTAAAAAAAGGCTGTATTAAAAGACGACAGAAGAGGAATGTGCTAGCTTCAAGACGAAGGCTAGTTTTACCAGACCGAGCGCTTCCGTCTTGTAATTGCTTCAGAGCATGCGTCAGTTTGAGTTCGTCGGACTATCACACAGACGATCGGTTTGTCCGCTAGAAAGAAGAGTCCGTCGGATAAATTTTAAACAAGTTTCAAATCTAAGTCCTGTGAAGTGATCTACCATTTTCTGTTCATCGGTGTCTAGCATTTTGTTTGAATGTGCTTGTAAATGCTTCTTAGATCTAAATTACATCGATGCTCCTTTGTAAACCCTTGCTGAGAAACACTTCATTTACAACACATTGCATTAGGCTGCACAAGAGAATGACACCCATGTAATTGTAGCCTTATTTCTATGATAGTAGGTGAGCATTTTCAGTAAGAACATGATTATGAACTCCATTCATAATCTATAACACAGCTTACCAGTCCTTAGATTAAGTGCATGCATTGTTTTTGCTTTTTCAGGCTTTTTTAAAATGTATTGCCACCTAATGATCCTGCAAATAACATACTTCCTGTCCATTGGGTGGCTACCCTCACTCTACTACTGTAGCTATAGAGGAAGCCATTGTTGTCACTCTCCTGTTATGGACTTCTAAGGTTTCTTTTTTGTTTCATCTCTATTGGGGGGGGGGGGGGGCACGGAGAATTAGTAGCTTACAGAAGATAGTTGGAAGGCAGATTATTAGTGCTTTCAGTTCAGCTCTCAGAAAAGGCAAAGGCACTGCATTTCTGGCAGGATCCACAGGTATCTGTATTTAATGAAAATGTTTTCTACCTGAAAACAGAAAACTATTGCACCAACCACATCTAAGAACTGGTAGGCTGAAATGCTTTTAATGTTTGTTCTTGCGTTTAAATGTCCTTAGACTTTTGATGGAGGCCCAAAGAAGTCATAGAGAAATTTCCAAAGACAGAGAATGTAAAGAAGAAATGTAACTAAAGTGCATAGAATGCAAATCTCTGCAGAATGGATACATTTATAACATACTGGACCACCCCCTCCCACCACCACCACCCAAGTTCAAAAGTAGATAGAAGTAATAGTAAATAGAGAAAGAGGAGAGGAGTACTTTACCAAGTTGTATGTGGGTAATATACCCCTTTGTAATGGCCTGTATTGAAAATACAGGTTTGAAAAGGAAATATATTCTCCCCAATACATTTCTGATATGCTTTTGTATTTTTACCAATGTTCTGCCTTTATTTCTGTAAATTTCTATAGAGCAATATTGGATTAGTATTTTTCATTCTGCATTACCATTATTTATACTTAACTTAAAAAATTATGTACCTCTGATGAAGCTTAGAGACACATACCTCTGCTTCTTCTACTTTTAATAATAGTTTATATAGCTTAGATATTGTGTTTTTTGTCTTTTCCGCACAACATAATTTTTCTAATTCTGTTAAGTTTTCTCCAGATCTTATTGGTTGAGGTAAATTTTTCACGAAGCGATCTAGTTGCATGTACCTCCATTCATCTATCACCCATGTGTCTGTGTTTTCTTTCAATTCAGCTATTGTGACTATTTTCCCTTTTTTAAGTATTTCTCTAAGCTGTACTTTATCTTTTTTTATCCAGTTCCCCCCTATCTCTCTTTTCCCTGGTGCAAAATATTCATTCTCCTTTAATTCTATCAGAGGAGAATTAAAAGTCTTATCTAACTGTTTATATGCTACCTCCCATGTTTTTAAAACTATTTTTGTCAAACCGTGTGTTTCCTCATCTACCGTTCTGTGACTCGGAGGGTTCCAAATTATAGATCCTAAACGTGTTTTACTGTAGTGATTCTCTATATTCACCCATCTTTTTTCTTGGTTATCCCTAGCCCATTCTATTGCTCTTGACAAAATTATTGCTTTGTAATATTTTAGGATATCTGGGACCGCGAGGCCTCCTTTGGCTCTGTCTTGTTTTAGTGTCTTGAGAGATATTCTTGATCTTTTGTTCTTCCATATTATGTTAAAGATTATTAATTTCAGCTTTCTAATATATTCCTGTGGGAGTCTAATGGGCAACATTTGGAGTTTATACGTGATCTTAGGTAAGAGGACCATCTTTATGGCGTTAATACGCCCCATCCATGAAAGAGGTTTCATCTGAAGTTTTTTCCCTTCCCTCCTGATTTCCTCTAAGAGATGGATATAGTTTTTCCTATATAACTTTTCCGGGGAGTTCGAAGGCATTATTCCCAGATATTTAATCTCTTTTTTCCAACAAAATTGGAAATCTCTCTTTAGTTTTTCCTCCTCTATTTTACTCACTTTTATCTTCAGAATTTCTGATTTCCCCATATTGATCTTAAAGTTTGTTATTTCTCCATATTGTTTTAATATTTTGACCAATCTTGGTAGTGTATTTCCGGGGTTACTTATATAGAAGAGCACGTCGTCCGCATAAGCAGCCAGTTTGTGCTCCTCTTTTCCCACCTTGAATCCTTCAATATCAGGGTTATTTCTAATTGTTGACAGGAGGGGTTCTAGGGCCAACACGAAGAGAAGGGGGGACAGGGGACATCCCTGTCTTGTCCCTCTCTTCATCTCAAAAGGTGATGACAGGGTTCCATTGATCTTAATGGCCGCCTTAGGTTTCCTATAGAGTGCTTTAATCCATCCTATCATCTTGGGGCCGATTCCAATTATTTCTAGGGTTCTAAACAGGAACTCCCAGGCCACCCTGTCAAACGCCTTTTCGGCGTCACTTGACAAGAGCAGACCTTGGAGTCCCTCCTCCCTTCTCTTCTGGAGCAACAGTAGGGTTCTCACCCCATTGTCTCTTCCTTCCCTTCCCGCTATAAAGCCTACTTGGTCCGGATGAATCATTTTTGTATCTACATTAATCAGTGATATCGGTCTGTAACTCGTGCATAAAGTTGCGTCTTTGGCCTCTTTGGGGATTACGGTTATTGTAGCGAGAAGCGCCTCATTACTTAATTCATATTCACTTCCCACCCCGTTCATGTACTTACACATTTTCGGAACTAGTATGTCTTTAAATTTCTTGTAGTAATATGTGGTGAACCCATCCGGACCCGGACTTTTCCCCTGTGTACTATCTGCTATTGCTCTATATATCTCTTCCTCTGTAATTGGTTTCTCCAGAGCCTCTCTCGCATTTTTTGTGATTTTGGTTAATTTGGCGCTTTTTAAGAATTCCTCTATCTTCCTGTTTTTGCTTTCCTCCATTATCTGGTCTCCATTAATCTCCTCCGTATATAGTTCACTATAGTAGTTTTTAAATACTTCCCCAATCTCTTTGGTTTCATACACCATCTTCCCATGTTTATCCTGTATCTTTCCTATAAAGTTAAGGGCTTTTTTTTTCCTGAGCATTCTAGCTAAATGCTTTCCCGCCTTATTTACATACAGATATCTTTCTTTAGCTATTTGGTTAAATTTTTCCTTTGTTTCTTGTTCCATCAGCTTTTTTAATTCATCCCATTTATTTATCAGTGCGAGGTATGTTGTTTGGTGGTGTCCTCTGTGTTTTTTATGTTCTTGTTCTAAGTTAAAAATTTCTTTTATAACATTTCCCATCCTGTTTTTCCTTTCCCTCTTTCTCCTTGCTCCCTCTTTTATTATTATTCCCCTTATGTGGGCTTTATGTGCTTCCCAAGTCACCGATCCTGATGTATCTCCTGTTTCATTTGTTTCAAAATAGTATTTTAGCTCTCTCTCTATTTTTTTGGAGATTTCTTCGTTTTGTAATAGATCTTCGTTTATTCTCCACAGTGATTGCCTCCCTTGTGCCCTATTAAACTGCATCTCCATCTCAATAGGGGCATGGTCTGATATTGTGATTATTCCTATTTTTGAACCTACTATCCTATCTAAAAGTCTATGGTCTACTAATATGTAATCAATCCTAGAGTACGTCCGGTGCACAGGGGAGTAGAACGTATAGTCTCGTATTTTACCATTCATAATCCTCCAGATGTCCATCAGTTGATTTTTATGTAGTTCCTGTTTTATCTTCCTCATCTGTCCGTTATTCGTCCCCTGTGCCCCGGACGTACTGTCGATTATACAGCACAATCTTAAAAGTATTACTGACAGATAAGACAACAGCACAACATGTTTCCAAATTATACTTTTATTTTACTGTGTAGTCATTTGCAATTCATTCTTTTGCTCTTTTGTAATGTACAGTATATCAACAAACAAATGACTTTACTGCTCCTCTCCACCCTCCACCTCATCCCTGTCCTACTTGATATTTTACTTTATATTTTAGATTGTAATTGTACTCATATTTCTTTTGTCCATATTATGACAAGGTGAGGAAATTTAAAATGTGTATTTATTCTTTTCTATTCTTATTTTATTTATTTTATTAATATTACTATTTGCTTATTTCTTTTATTTTTTTTAGTATTCAATATTTGTTTATATATTACTGATGTTTATAGTGAGTGCTTTTCATATGTTTTCTTTGCATTGTAACACTTTAAATTCTTAAATAAAAAATGCAGAAAAAAATAGAAACAAAATACTTAGTTAAGTATCAACCATAGTATGGTGCTTTTGTTATATAAAACTTTGTTAAATAAAAATACAAGTTTTTCATTTACAGATATTTATTCCAGACAGGTTCAGATATATAACTGCAATTTGCTGCATTTTTCTAGACTGTGCGTTAACAAGAAACCACTAAGACACATAAACACTTAAACAACATTTATATCAATGTGTCAGAGCAGAAACGATTAAGTGCCACGTTTGCAAAGCAGCATTTTAATCTCTGCAATAGCTTGTCCCCTAGGAATAGAAATTAAGTGAATGTCAGGTAAGAAAGCATTGGTGCAATGGCAGTGTCAACCAAAATGCTATTATGTTCATGGTTTTCAACTAAACAATAATCATTTAAATCTCACATTTCTCTTCGCATAAAGCTATATATAGGTTACAGGTTTCTGTAAGAACAGTTTATATTATGTGTATCTGAAAGCTTATCTGACAGTAAACATGAGTATAGAATACAACAGGCATAGAATGATAGATTAAATGTCATTGTTTGTTTTTCTTCAGCACATAATAATAATGCTGTTCAGATATAGCATTCAAATAAGAATCACTGACAAACAATTTAAAGATCTGGATCTGAATGCATCTAAAACCCCCTTTCTGTTTCATATTGTAATACAAGGCAAAACATTAAAGGTAATAAAAAGTATGTTTGTGCATGACCTTGAAGCATCTTGTCCACTCAGTAGTAGAAGCTGACGTAGGGTTGCCATTTTTTTTTTTCAAGCCAAACCCGAATACTTTAGTGGTGCACAGCAAATGTTTTATTTTTATTTTTGGTACACACTATAGGATTGTAACAGACCTGGGACACCTTTGGGCACTCTAAAGAGAATAGTAATGTGGCACATATAGTGCGCCCTCACCCTCCAGTCAGGCCCTGTTCTGAGCCACGTTCCTGTCTGAATAATGTGTCCAGGTTTCAGGTGGACTGAAACCTGGACACATGATTCAAAACCCGGACTGTCCGGGTGAATCCTGGACAGGTGGTAACCCTAAGCTGACATGTTGGTTGCTGCCATAAACAACTTTAGACACATGGGAACTGATTTAAATTATTATTTATATATGAATACAATCTGCAGAAACAGGTTAAATCATGCTAAAACTAACTTTAGGGCACACGCAATGTATTACAATTTTTTTTAGTAAAATATAAAAAATGCAGTTGTGCCAAGTAAATAGATACTCAATATGTCAAAGTTAAAATTGCATGTGCCTGTTACATGGCGACAGACATTGGTACCCTAACTTTTCCAAAGATGATGCTTTACAAGCCCCTACAGGTCATCAGTTTAGAATTTACCATGAATAATGGTCCTAGAATAACTGCTTTCACCATAGGCGTGCGCAGGGGATGTGCCTGGGCACACCCTAATCACTATGTGCGGTGCCGATTCCCCTACTTCTCGTGCTTCCACCCTCTTGGTGCCCCCCCGCCTGCAGTGCTGCTGGATTCCCTCCTCTCCTTTCTCCCCAGCTGCTGCAGGGGATGTTTCAGGATGGAGAGCAGGGAAGGGGCTAGTATACTATATATGTAATTGGCCCATTCCTTTTCTAAATGAACACAGTGAATACACTCGCTCACTGTGTCCATTTATAACTGAATCATAGTAAACTGTTTATTATGCTTCCATTTGTAAATGAACAGGATGACACTCACAGAGCACTTCCCATTCATTCACTGCCCCATGCAGCTGAAGCTGCAGAGAAAGGCATGTGTGTTTGAGCTTTGGGGTGCACTCCTATGGTGCACACCCTAATGCAATAGGCTGCACACACCTATGGCTCTCATTCTAGTATGTCTGGCAATATGTAACATATGTAGCACAATGGGCATTTTCACACGTAGGCCCTCCTGGCGCACCTGTTTATATTCAAGTGTGCATGTATGTGAGGGGGAGGGCTTTGAACATTTTTGGAGAGGGGTGGCTTTAAGTCCTTGGATGTAACTGTATTTTTGTACACTTTTTTTTACATTAAAGTTTATATTTTATTACTTGGGGGGAAAATGTCCCCTATGTGATACAGTTTTGGCATTAAGGTTCTTTCCAATTTCAATATGTGGTTTAAAAGTGGGTATGGCGTTGCTCATTTTGGTGTGTGCCCCTTTAAATGCAAGTAAAGTTAGTATATTTGTGAAGCAATAAAATCTGAATATTACAATGAGTTCATAAATAATTCAAATACTTTAAAAGTCATAAATAAAGCAAAAACTCAAAGTATATATCTGCGCACATTTACGTGAAAAAACATAAGCTGTGCATTTAAAAATACATCTCTATGCAAAAACGCACAAGGTAAAAATACAATAAAGTGGCAAATGCGATGTCAACAAAGTGACGTGTCCTATGAAACAATGGTTGAGTCCAGAAAAATGGGACGGGTGCTATGAAACAATAACATCCAGTAATAAAGTGACATGTGCTATAAAACAGTAATTGAGTCCATGAAATTATGTCATTTGAACTCATAAATCTTGCAGTGCGCTGGTGACTCCACATGTGATCCCCGCGTTTTGGCCTCACTCAGCAGGAGCTTTTCCCCTTTAAGGGGTAAAACTGCATTCACACCACTCTGTGGCTGTATACACACTCCAGATCCAGAGCTGTCTTTATCTTCTCCTTAGTTTGTCTGCCCATCCAAATCTCTCACATGCAGAGATAACAACAACAGGCAAGCCCCATAGTGTAAATTCCTATTGACCTTTTATTGTGAAACTTGTGTAAAATGCACTTACATTGTTTTAAAAAACAATCAGCATAAAAATCAGAAAGTCCAGGACGGCGAATGTGTGCATCGGAAGTGACGCAATGCCCCTGGAAGCTCCGCCCTATGCGTTTCATCATCAGGAGCGGCCTTTCCACTTTACTCACCCTCCAAAAAAATGTAGATTATACTCTATTAGGTTTTTCCCCAGTCACAGTGGCTAGGGAAAGTGACAGCAGAAACTGGAAGTGATATTTTTTTACATCACTTCCATGTTTTGCTTGGCAGGGGAGATCAATGAATGATCTCCCTCCTCTCTACCCAGCAGCACCTGTCATGCCACTCTGTTGTCCATTGATGGGAGCACAGAGCTTGGGGAACATGACAGGGGTGGGTGCAGGAGGGACAAATGTTCTGGAAATGTGTGCAAGCGATTAGGTGACTGCACAGCAGCCTAATTCCTTTCATCTAAGATCTTTCCAATGCGGATAAGAGTGAGCTGCTTAGTTCAATAACTGTAGGGCTCAGATCTCCTTCCAAAGAAATCTTATGCTGACTCTGTATTTCATTGAAATGTAATGCACAAATATGTACCTGCATTTTGATTGTTCATATACTTTGGGATCATACATTCCCTTGTTGGCAAACCCTCAAAAAGAATGACCATGCATTACAACCCAAGAGTCTTTTTCAAGTCATTAAGGCTTGGTTCACACCTAAACCGGCTGCAGATTGCACAGCAATGCTGTCTGTCCCTGTTCTCTGTTTCAGGGATGAATCAGCACAGAATGTTTGCCTGAATTCGGCCCAGAAATGGCCCAGCGTTTCTGTGCATGGGCTCTCCACAGCTGCTCCGGAGACATGTGAACCAGTTCCATAGAGAGCTGGTCACATTCTCCTGCTATGTGATTGGAGGTGGAGAACCTCGCCTCCAATTCACATAGGTGTGAACCCACCCTAAACAAATAGCCAGAACAACCTTTGTTGGGGAGGAAAACGCCATCCCAATGCACAAATAAAAATGTAGCCCTGTGATAGCCAAACTAATGTAAAAGAAAAGCCATCAATATAACTCAACTGTTCTATGTGTAGAAATAATATATATATATAAAATAGAATAAATATTTATATATAAATATATATCACTCTCCATAAGAATATCTCCTCAGCAGCTCTCCCGCTCTTCCCTGACTTTTCACCTTTCCCCCCCTCTCTCTACCTCTCCCTTTCCCTCACTTACTTTCCGTTCCACTCTAAATCATCTCTTCCCTTCCCCCTTTCCTCTTCCTTCCTTCTTTCTTTTCTTTCTCCAATCTGGTTTTCTCCTTTTACTCTCTAAAATCTACATATGTTAATTTTTATTACGAACATCAAGACTTACTAGCCAGAATCATTCCTTGTACCAGAGGACGGTCTTTCACCCTAGCCCAACACTACTAGAGATCAGGAGTCAAGCTGTGGGCGATAGCCATTGGGCTGACTCCCTACACATGTCTATTTGCGACTGTCCCTGGATGATTGTGAATTCTCATGTTGTTCACTGTGTTTTCTGTGAAATTGTAAATAAATATATTTTCAACACTAAATATATATCACGCTGAGTTACATTTCAATTTGATATATTAAAAAAAATTATATTAGAAAAAAGTGCAACACCATCAGTATAACACAACTGTGCTATGCGTAGAAATAGTGGATAAATATAGACTAAAATAAATATATATATATATATATAAATATATGGAGTTGGTCCGGTTGGTGAAACAACACCCATAGGTTAGACACCTCATCCCAATAAAGATATATACGGCAAGAGAGGATACGGGGATTTTTGGGGTGTCAGGTACAGGAAGACACAATTAACTTTTATCAATTAAAATAAAACAAATAAAATAATTTTATTAGCATAACATAATTAAAAGAACATGCTGTTTTAAAGCAATGTAAAATTACAAACATTTGGTGGTCAAAGATAAGCAGGTAAAGGGTAGATCGCAGATGGAAATATTGCAAACTAGCCCGACATGTTTCGCTATTTAGCTTCCTCAGGGGATGTGCAAGATTTCTTTGAGACCACTAAATAAATGAGAAAACAGGATTGTGACAAGGGTATAGAAACATACAATCAAAATAATAAATACAAATACAAATACAAATGATATGATTTGAGTATGAGCTTGGTTGCCAAAGGGAAACGTGGGTATAGATACTTACCCTAAACACTGATAGCACCCGTTAACTACCAGGCTGGACCCCAAACAACGCCCCAAAAAAGGACCCGATCCACGGGAATCACTTAGGCAAGGCCATAGAGGGCTGATAGGGGGACACTAGAGAATAGTAAAGTTTCATAGAATTAGACTGGTGAAAGGGGGTAACTAAATATAAGGAGCAAAGGGGAGGACAAATGTCTCTTATGCCCCGTACACACGGTCGGATTTTCCGACGGAAAATGTGTGATAGGACCTTGTTGTCGGAAATTCTGACCGTGTGTAGGCTCCATCACACATTTTCCTTATGATTTTCCGACACACAAAGTTTGAGAGCAGGATATAAAATTTTCCGACAACAAAATCTGTTTAAAAGGATTTATATTGTGAATATAAACATATACATTTCTTATTCCCCCCTAGGTATTAATAACTGAACATGGAGATCTTGGTAACGGGAAATTCAGATCGTGTGTACACAAATCCGACGGACAAATTGCCACGCATGCTCAGAATAAATAAAGAGATGAAAGCTATTGGCCACTGCCCCGTTTATAGTCCCGACGTACGTGTTTTACATCACCGCGTTTAGAACGATCAGATTTTCCGACAACTTTGTGTGACCGTGTGTATGCAAGACAAATTTGAGCCAACATCCGTCGGAAAAAATCCTAGGATTTTTTTGTCGGAATGTCCGAACAAAGTCCGACCGTGTGTACGGGGCATTAGAGTTAATACTCACACTGAATGTATTAGTCTAGTTGTCTATGAGGAGAGTACACTTAAATGAATCTGAGAAGGAGCTCTGTAAACTCGGCTGTAAAGGCAGACTGAAAGATAAATAAAAACAATTTTTTCTATATTCTGTTATATATAAGTCAAGTTTGAAAGTAAAAGAATAAGGACAAGCATAATGATTGTGTAAAATTATTTTAAATGTGCTCCAGGGAAGGTGAGAATAAAACTAACTAGGAAGGTGATCAACGAAAGACATTGCTAGAAAAACACAGGCAATGAAGCAATAAGGTGGAAGGGGGGAGGGGGAGAGACACTCCACAACAAAAGACCGTGACTTATATATAACACAATATAGAAAAAATCCTTTTTATTTATCTTTCAGTCTGCCTTTGCAGCCGAGTTTACAGAGCTCCTGCTCAGATTAATTTAAGTGTACTCTCCTCATAGACAACTAGACTAACTAATACATTCAGTGTGAGTATTAACTCTAAGAGACATTTGTCCTCCCCTTTGCTCCTTATATTTAGTTACCCCCTTTCACCAGTCTAATTCTATGAAACTTTACTATTCTCTAGTGTCCCCCTATCAGCCCTCTATGGCCTTGTCTAATTGATTCCCGTGGATCAGGTCCTTTTTTGGGGCGTTGTTTGGGGTCCAGCCTGGTGGTTAACAGTTGCTATCAGTGTTTAGGGTAAGTATCTATACCCATGTTTCCCTTTGGCAACCAAGCTTATACTCAAATCATATCATTTGTATTTGTATTTATTTTTTTGATTGTATGTTTCTATACCCTTGTCACAATCCTGTTTTCTCATTTATTTAGTGGTCTCAAAAAAATCTTGCACATCCCCTGAGGAAGCTAAATAGCGAAACATGTGGGGCTAGTGTGCAATATTTCCATCTGCGATCTACCATTTACCTGTCTATCTTTGACCACCAAACGTTTGTAATTTTACATTGCTTTAAAACAGCATGTTCTTTTAATTATGTTATGCTAATAAAATTATGTTTTATTTTAATTGATAAAAGTTAATTGTGTCTTCCTGTACTTGACACCGCAAAAATCCCCGTATCCTCTCTTGCCGTATGTATATATAAATATATATCTCACAGAGTTACATGTTAATTTGATATATAAAAAAAATCTATGATAGAATACAGTGGGAAAGATTTACGAAAACTGGTGCACACAGAATCTGGTGCAGCTGTGCAGAGTAACCAATCAGCTTGTTCAATCAAGCTTTGACAATAAACCCCTGTTCATATCGGTGCAATTTGATATGCGAATTGACAGGTCAAATCGCATGTCAAATCAGAGCCTATTGCCGGCAATAGGAGCGTCCCAATCGGTGCGACGCCGACTATGCGGCATAGCATCGATTTCCAAAAGTAGTTCCTGCACTACTTTTGGTCACTTCAGGGCAATTTCAATAGACATCTGTGCATGAACCCACACAGATGTCTTTCAAGTTGCCCCCCAAAGTCAGACTGAAATGCAGCTTTGAAATTGTGTGAGTTCAGATGAACTCGCATGATTTCAAAGCCACGTTCAGTGTGAATGAGGGCTAAAACCTAGAAGCTGATACTATGCGGTTAATATGCAGAGCTGCATCAGTTTTAGTAAATCTCCCTCAGTAAGTTAAAAACAAGCATATATGGAACAAGCATTTAGGCTGGGTTCACATATGCTGCGGCTCACAGTATGGGGTCCGGTGTGTCCCTGTTCACCAATTCAGGTGCGAATCAGGTCTGGATTTTTGCCTGAATTTGCACCTGAATCAGAACCAAAGACACACAGGACCTTTTTTAAATGCAAATGTTTAAATCCAATAATGGTGGATCTGCTGTCCATTAAGTAAGTGGGCTCTTTAGAGAAATTGCATTTCATACCCACCAACTCTCCTACAGGTATCAATTTAATGTATGAATGGCAATTTTTGTCTCTTAAAAGGGTATTCTTTGCTGTTGCCTTCTTACAGGAACTTGTTACAATTTTCATTCCCACCACATCGCCTCTAGTGTAAGATCCAATAAATCAATACATTTCTTATTCCAAGGGCAAGTAAACACAAGACTCTCCTGGTTGTTGTTGAGGTAAGCCAACATCCAGCACAGTGGCTTAGAGATTAGCATTACTGTATTTCAGCACTGGGATGTCTGGTTAGAATCCTGGCCATTACACTATTTTTATCGAGTTTGCATGTTCTCCAGACAGTACAGTTACAATACAATTTAATAAAAGAGGAATCAGAGGGCCCTGCAATCAGAGAGCTTACAATCTAACAGGAGGATCGATTGATACAAAAAGTAATAACGGTGGGGGGACAGCTGATAGGGAAAGTAAAAGTACATTTGTTAGGTGAAGGTAGGATAGGCAGGAAGAGAAAAGTTTTTAGAGATCGCCTAAAAGTGCGCAGACTGGGAGATAGTCAGACAGATTGGGGTAGGGAATTCCATAGGATGGGGAGGCTGGGGAGAGCATGGGAGGAGGTGATAAGGGAACTAGAGAGCAGGAGGTCTCGGGAGGAATGAAGAGAGCGGTTTCATTGATATTTTGAGATGCAGTTGGTGATGTAGCTGGGGCCAAGTTGTGGATAGCTTTGTCGGTTGTTGTTAGTATTTTGAATTCAATATGTATATTCCATCGCGCTAAAATGTGAACTTTTCTGTAAATGAAATATTGCTGCTACCTAATATATAGTAAATAATAATCAAACAATATGTTAAACCCTTATTAGTGTTCAGACAATCAAATGTTCCACAGTAGCGCATTACATTAAAAAGAATCATAGAAAAATTGTGGAAAAACTATATAAGTGCAAACATTATACAAATTATTCTAACAAAAACACATGTAAAAGAAAAAATATGAAATGGCGAAACACGTCGGGGCGTAGCTACGCGGCGTTTGGGGCTAACTTGTCTATGCTGTGAAGTCTAGTGGGCGATCGGTAGGGGCAGTCAACACTAGCATGGAGATGCTGAGATTGCTGTGAAAACCGCTTTTGGACTAATATGTATTTAAATGCTGGATACAAGATTTTATGAACATCAGTGCCATATAAGACTTTTAGTAAACTATTTTTTATGGGATTAATGGCCTATGGGAGCCTTTCTTTCCTTTGCATATGTATGAAGAGAGGAGTGCAGAGGTCCTAATGTGGAAAGTGTGACCTAATGCTTCTGAGATTCAACTATTATCAAAATGCTTGTGCCTACCCATGAGTGTGGGAGGTAATGTGATCTGGTGAGTGAGTTTCCAGAGGGAGAATGGTACACCTGTGTCACAACGGTGGTGGAATCAAGGTGTACTGATTTTTTTCACATAATCTCACAAGAAGGGGGCAATTTTTATTATTTGAACTGTGTACAGTGAAAAATTAACAACAGGTGCCCCAGGACCACATCAGCTTGTGACAAAATGCATAGGGTGGAGCGACGTGCTGAAGTCACCGAGTATGCAATTCCCAGAAGGATGGGCTGCTCTCTGGAGCCAGCCGGCTTGTTGATTACATGCGTGTTTTTAAAGTTTATGATGTAAGTACAATCTTATTATTCGATTAAACGTCAAAAAGATTTTATGTTTTATTGTATTGTATGTTATTTCTTCTTGGGGTTCTTCCATGATCGAGTCTCCTTACAGTGGCAGTTTTCCTATTTTTATCTCCTGGTCCCCCTGGATGGATAGAGGCCCCGGCAGGGTTTATTAGCCACAAGTGAGTTTGACCATCCATAATAGGGAGTCAATTGGAGTTGGTAAGCAAGCACTTTATAAGGTGGAGGCTCATACTCAAGATCACACATTTCTGGTGATGGATGGTATATATCGTTTGAATAATTTTTGTCACTATTTGGACTGTTTTTTTGTTATCCTATAATATTTTATTATTAGCACAACTTGTGAATGAGTGAGTGAATACAGTGGAAAATTGACAACACTTCCATTTGAACTTTATAGTACTCACAATAATTTTCTTTTGTGTTTTTGTTAGAATAATTTGTATTTTGTTTGTTTTACATGATTTTTGTAACATTTTTTGCTACCATGGAGCATTTTATTGTCTGAACACTAATAAGGGTTTCACATATTGTTTGACTAGTAATTTTAATTTAATTTGTTGAGAGAGTGGCAGCCAATGGAGGGATTGGCAGAGAGGGTTGGCAGACACTGAATGGTTGGTAAGACGGAGTCTGGCAGCAACATTCATGATGGAATAAAGGGGGGATAGCCTATGTAAAGGTAAGCCAATGAGGAGGGAGTTGCAGTAGTCAAGGAGAGAGATAACCAAGGAGTGAATTAGTAGCTTTGTGGTGTCATTGGTTAGGAAGGGGCATATTTTGGAGATGTTGCGGTGGTTAAGGCATTAAGCTTTGAAAAGTAAATGGATGTGGGGCCGAAAGGAGAGTTCAGGGTTCAGGATTACACTGAGCACCCTGGTATGCAGGGATGGTTTGATGGTTGTGCTATAGATCTTCAGGGGAAGGGGCATGTGGGGGAAGAAATATTCTGAGATCAGTTTTGGACATGTGTGAGGAGAATGATGTTGTGAGAGGGGTAGAGGGATAGATTTGGGTGTCGTCAGCATAAAAATTATATTGAAAGCCATGGGAGGCTATCACCTGACCCAGGGTGGAGGTGTAGAACAAGAATGAGAGAGGTCCAAGAAAAGAACTTTGGGGGGGCCCTGGGGGTGAAAGGAAGAGGAGAGGAGGAAATAGAGTTGTAAGTTACACTGAAGTTGCCATGGGATAGGTAGGATGCTAACCAATGAAGAACACAGTCACAGAGACCAAATGAGTAAATAATGTTGATCCTCAATGTGAAAATAGACAGCAATGTATATATAGAATAAACAAATCTTCATATAATAAAGTGAAATAATTTCAAAGTGACCATAGAGTGAAATAAACGTGCTAAACGTGCCAAATTCATAAAGTTCATTATCAATAAAGTGTGTGTGCAAAAAACAGGGAGATCCAATACATACAAATGCTTCCACCATCTGCAGTGCGCAAGTGGTTTGCCCCAGCCTCTCACCTCAGACAAAGACCCCTACAGGTCAAGTAGGGCCTCTTTAAAGAGGTAACTCCAGGTTCCAAGGCAATAGCAATCGTTTTTCCAGGGACACCTAGCTAGGTGAGGTCCAAGAACAGAACCTTGGAGGGACCCCAGGGGAGAAAGGAAGAGGAGAAGAGGACGTAGATTTGTAATTTACACTGACGTTGCCATGGGATAGGTAGGATGCGAACCAATGAAGAACACAGTCACAGAGACCAAAGGTCCAGAAGTAGGAGTACAGAATAATGTTCATTGGTTTTAACTGTTAGTAATATGTTTGTGAGTTTTAGGGGAGCAGTTTCTGTGGAGTGTTAAGGGTGAAATCCAGACTGAAGGGGATCAAGAAGGTTATTCTTAATGAGGTGGTCACTCAGCCGGTTGTAGACCAGGCATTCAAGGAGTTTGGCGGAAAAAGGAAGCAAGGAGATGGGGCATAGGATGTTAAGATTGGTGGGGTCCAAGGTAGGCTTTTTAGGTATAGGGTGACTAGTGCACATTTTAGAGAGTTGGGGAAGATAACAGAAGAGAGTGAGAGATTGAAGATGTGAGTTAGAGAGTGCAGAATAGAGCCAGAGGGTGACTTCAGTGTTTGAGAGGGAATAGGGTCCAGGGGGCAGGTGGTTAGGTGGGCTTTAGAAAAAAATTTAGCAACCTCGTCTATAGTAGCAGGGTTGAATAAGGGAAGTTTTGAGTGTACCTGTGGACATGGGTGTTAAGTTGGGGGGATATCTGTAGAGTGGAGATTTTATCACAAATCATATCAATCTTATTTTTGAAGTGATTGACGATCTCCTGGGCAGTGAGTGATTTAGTGAGTGGAGGTAGTGGAGGACGAAGTAGAGAATTAAAGATAGAGAAGAGCTGATGGGCAGACGCTCAAGAGTGTGGCTACGTTTTTTGAGACTTCTGGTGTCATCTGTTTGCCAGTGTTGTACCGGTTGGGGCCTGAATCTGTGTGTAGTGAGGAAGGTGAGCTCATCCAGGGCAGAGGAGAGGGATCTATTGTAGAGAAGTGGCTAGATTGGAGCAAGACTGGGTTGAGGTTTTTGTCAAAGAGGTGGTCGGTACCAGAATAGAAAAGAGAAGGGTTGAAGTGGCAAATGTTTCTACAGGTAATTGTTAGGAGGGAGAGGTGGTGGAACACAGGGAGAGAGCGAAACTAATAAGGTGGTGATCGGAGAGAGAGTAAAAGGATTGTTGGAGAGGTTGCAATGAGTGCATAGGTAGGGAAATACAATGCCATCAGAGTGAGTAGAAGCATGTATCCATTGCTTCAGGTCAAATGAGGAGATTAGACTAAGAAGCAGGAGTGTTATGCAGCGTACACACGACCGGACTTTCTGGGAAACTAGGTCCAACGGTCTTCCCGACGGACTTCCGAAAGAAGAAGGGAAGAGGGAAGAAGGTGACACAGAAGTCCGGACCACCACTAGCAAAAGAGCGGCAGAAGATAGCGGAGGAGCCGGAAGAAGAACCGGATACCGGGAGAAGAGGTCGAACACTGGGAGAAGAGGCCGGAGAGAGCGAAAAAAAATGGGAGAAGAGGCCAGAGGGACCCCCAAAGTCGGAAGAAGACCCCCAAAGTCGGAAGAAGCCCCCCCGAGCTGTCTAATAAATTACTTTAAAAACCTGTGTAGTGTGTTTTTTTTATTGACACTTTTTCCCTAGGTGAATGGGTAGGGGTACGATGTACCCCATACTCATTCACATAGGGTGGGGGGCCAGGATCTGGGGTCCCCTTATTAAAGGGGGCTCCTGGATTCCGATAAGCCCCCCGCCCGCAGACCCCGACAACCAATGGCCAGGGTTGTCGGGAAGAGGCCCTTGTCCTCATCAACATCAACTGCAGGGCACCCCCCTCCCCCAAAGCACCCACCCCCCCATGTTGAGGGCATGCTGC
The DNA here is from genome assembly GCA_037952925.1 of Lithobates clamitans. Classification (NCBI taxonomy): domain Eukaryota; kingdom Metazoa; phylum Chordata; class Amphibia; order Anura; family Ranidae; genus Lithobates; species Lithobates clamitans. The sequence goes on from JBBGZY010000470.1 coordinate 2,867,866, forward strand.
CTGGTATGGTTCAGGAGGGGGGGCGCTCGCTCGTCCCCACCCTCTTTCCTGACTGGCCGGGCTGCGTGCTCGGATCAGGGTCTGGTATGGATTTTGGAGGGACCCCACGCCATTTTTTTGGCGTAGGGGGTTCCCCTTAAAATCCATATCAGACCTAAGGGCCTGGTATCCCCTGCGCTCGCCGCAATAGGAAAATTTGTTTTTCCTATTGCAGCGAGCGTGAGATGTAGTACCCTGCCCTTGCATCATATCTGGTCAGTCGGACCAGCATACAGACGAACGGGCTTTCCGTCAGGAACTGAGTCCGACGGAGTTACGACGTAAAGATTTGAAGCAAGTTTCAAATCTAAAGTCTGTCAGATTCAGTCTGTCGGACCAGTCCGGTCGTAAAGTCCGCCCGTGTGTACGCGGCATTAGTATTAACATGGATGTTAAAGTCGCCAAGAATGATTGTGGGAATTTCAAAAGAGAGAAAGAAGGGCAGCCATGCAGAGAAGTCATCAAGGAAAGGTGACAATGGTCCAGGGAGCCGGTAGATCACAGTAATTCTTAATGAAATTGAAGAAAATACAGTGAGCTTCAAATGATAAGAGGGACAGGGAGGGAGGAGAGTGAAGAACCTGAAAGATGTTGTGTGGGGATAGGGGGATTTCCACTCCACCTCCTTTGCATCCACTGGGTCTGGGGAAGTGAGTCCAGAGTAGGCCAGCATGGGAGAGAGAAGCAGGAGAAGCATCGTCAGATTCATAAAGCCAGGTTTCAGTGACAGTAAGTAGATTAAAGGAGTTAGTGACAAAGAGGTCATGAACAGAGGTGAGTTTGTTGCATACAGACCGGGTATTCCAGAGGGCACAGGAGAAGAGGATGCTGGTTTTGGAAAGAAGAGAAATTGAAACTAAATTGTATAGATTGTGGCTGCTGCAAGAGGGTACAGGGTGTTGGGTGTATTGGGTACAGTTAAATACAGGAGGCCCAGGGTTTGGGCATCTATCTCCAGAGGTTAGGAGAAGCAGAAGGGTGAGGGAGGTAATATGAGAGTACAATTTATTTAAGGGGACATGCCTCAGCATCCTGGTGGTTTTATTAGCATGTGGGATTGTGCAAAATCAGGAGTGTCATTAAATTAAAATAATAATGAATAATATGGCGCTCACTCAAATGTAATGTGTTAACAAAGGAAGTAAGGATGTGCAACTATACACAAACAAATAGTTTATAAACCTTCATAAACAATAAAGTGCAATATTACAGGGTAAATAAATAATGTTTATCCTCAATGTGCAAATAGACAGCAATTCATAAAGTTCATTAGCAATAAAGTGTGTGTGCAAAAAACAGGGAGATCCAATACATTCAGATGCTTTCACCATCCACAGTGCTCCAGTGGTTTCCCCCCAGCCTCTCACCTCAGACAAAGACCCCTACAGGTCAAGTAGAGCCTCTGTATAGGTGTAACTCCAGGTTCCAAGGCAATAGCAATCATTTTTCCAGGGACACCCAGCCAGATAAATATTAACAGCTTTCAAATGGTGGTGTTAATTTCTTTACAAGTTCTTCCTTCCAATCATATGCAGTAGGACATGCAACAGAAAGAGATCTCCATGGTGTAGTATTCAAATATACTTTATTAAGAAAACCGTATTAACTTACAGTTAAAATAGCGCTGTTTAGTTTTACAAACACAGGAACATCTGGTTTCGGCCTCAATGGGAAGTGATGTCACACAGCTCCCCCCAATGTGTTTTGTCACTGATCACGTGACTTCATCAAGGATACGCCCCTTTTTGAAAGATCCTCAACACGCACCACTCTAGCATGTGCTCACCCATAAAGGTGATCTAGCGTTATACTGTGGTGGATGGGTGTGGATTTTCCAATTAATCAATCAGGAGTTATTAGGCACACAGCTAGCAGAGCAAACTTTTCACACCACAATCAAACTGCAAGAAGACCAAGAGGGCAGGGTTGTAAAGATTAAGATTAGCCTATAAATTAGGTAAGAGACTTAAAAACAAAATAAACATCACAATAATGTAAACGGGACTACAGATGCATGTGAAGCAGCAGTAACATAAATGCAAAGTGCACCACTAAGACATTGAGAGTAATCAGTCTGTATTCAGTTTAAGGTGTATGTGAAGCAGCAGTAACCAGGGGCGTAGATAAGGGGGGAGTCAGATGGGTTTTAACCCCCCCAGAGCATCCTGGCAAAATGCCCAGACAGTTTCCCTGATGTTTAGTCTCAGCAGGGGCGTAGATAAGGGGGGGGTCAGGGGTGTTCAAACCCCCCCAGAGCCTCCTGGCAAAATGCCTAGACAGTGTCCCTGCTGTTTAGCCTCAGCATCAGCACAGTAGAAGCAATAAGAGTTTCAGAGTGCAGCAGGAAGCCCCCTTCTATTGTGCCCTATCCCCTCAGTTTAATAAGGGGTCCCCTGAAAAGCATGAAATGACTGCGAGGTCTCAGATGCCGGCAATTGACAGTGCACGGTTGAGGGAACTCCTAGACTCCTCCTGGATATATCATATGATATACTCGAAGGGAGACTGGAGATGCAGAAGTTTTCCTACTCCTTTTTCCCGTGCTGGTCTGGAAAGTGGGGAGGCATGAATTCTGTTTTGGGAAGGAGGAAGTGAGAATTCCAGCCTGGGGGAGTTTCTTTTGGTGGGGGTTAAGGAAAGGGGGGTGGGTTTGCTTTTGGAGAAGGGGGGAGTTTCTTGTAGAGAAGTTTACAGGGGGTGGTTAATGACAGGGATTTGCTTCTGGGAGGGAGTTTGATTGGATGAAGGGAGATTTTCTTCATAATTAGGAATCTTTACTGGGGGAGAGGGTGTTGACTGAGGGAGATATTTTTGCTTTGGGGGGTCGGTTTAGAGACATTTAAATTTTTGGGAGTATATTTGAGGGAGGGAGATATTTTACAGTGGGAATCTTTGCTTGGGGTGGGAGGGTTCCTAGGAGGGAGAGGGTTTTTTTTCCTTCAAAAGAGATTTTTTTTTAAAATTATACTTACCTAGGTGGATGGAGCATCGATCCAATGTTGCATCTGTCCTCAGCTGCTTCTAAGACCAAAAGCAGAGCGATTAAAGACTGCTGATCATTCAGTTCTCAGCCTTCAGTGAGCAAAGAGTGGTGACTGTCAGTCCCTGGCTCTGCTCCCCCCCCAAGATCACTGGAATGCCAGGCTGTGGAGGGGGCAGGTGCGGCTGGCTCAGGGTCCTTTCGGATCACTGAGAGGCTGAGTGAGCTACTGGTCCAGGCATCTGAGTGAACTCTGACTTTAGAGTTAGGATCTTTCCACAGCCTGGACCTGCTGAGCGATGTCAGCTGACAGCAGGCTATAGCTGCTGTCAGCTAAAAATGGGTCACAAAAGTACAGATGAACTGCACTCCTCCCCAGGAGAAGTATAACCAAGCGGTATGCCGTCCCTTCAGAGAGCATGCACCGGTGACATCACTGGCTGCTTTCCATGTGAATATCTCCTAAACACCACATGTTTAGGAGATATTCACTGTACCTACAGGTAAGCGTTATTATAGGCTTACTTGTAGGTACAAGTTCAAAAACTGGGTTTACTACATTAAGACTGAATAAAAGCCAACCATATTGACCAGGTGCAAAGGGCACCACCCTGTGGTAGGCAGTGCATAATATTTTTTTTTTATCTCCTTTCATAAACATTTCATAAAATTTCTTAGGACACAGTTTTTTAAGGTTTAAATAAATCACTGAATTTACTGCCTACCACAATATGTTGTCCCTTACACCTGCTCAACTTTCACAGTAATGTTAGCTCAAATCCAGTCTTGGGTCTCATTCATACATCCTACAAGACAATGGTGCAGCAAGTATACTGCAAATACCTGCACCTGGGATCTCAGATGTTCCAATCTCTTGAGAAACAAAAGGGGGGGTTTTCCGGCGCATGTGATGTCTAAGGTAAATAGTACAATGGTAGCTATAATAGCACATTAAAATAAGGCAGGTAAATTCTAGAATGAGGAGGCAGCCATCCTCAGAGGGTGTCCGTTACCTCCGTTGATAATCAATGTTGAAAAAAGGAGGGGTGTGGAGGCGCCAACTGTGGTAGCTTGTTTATAAACAAGCTACCACAGTTGGCGCCTCCACACCCCTCCTTTTTTCAACAGTTCCAATCTCTTATCAGCCTATCACTCAGATGAACAGGCTGAGCAACTGACAAAAAAAAAAAAATCTGGGATCCTGGCTGTAGGTATTCATGGTATATTTGCCATTCCATGGGCATTTAGAATATGAATGAGAAAATCCTGGTTCACGCGGTAAGTTTTTTTTAGTTCAACCCAGCGGGCTGAATGAAAAAAAACTAGGGAACTTAGGAGGAGCTTGCTGTACTAATGAGTACACTACCGCACCACAACTGCTGCATTGCTTTGCAAAGCCTCATGGCCCCACTCTGCTGTCACGTGTTTTTACCTCCCCCAACATAAAAGTGTAACTGATGCCTTTAAGTTTGAAAGACCTGAACCCACCCAGGAAAAAAAATTATCTACGGCCCTGTCAGTAACATTATTGCAAAGTTTACCATTGAGACGTTAAGAGCAGTCAGTCTGTGTTCAGTTTAAGGTGGATGTGAAGCAGCAGTAACACAAATGCAAAGTTTACCTGTGAAGGGAGAGAAGAGATGTTCAGATGAGCAAGAACAGAAGTGCCACTTATTTGAAGAACGCCACTTTATTGGAAGAACTGCAACATGCACCACCCTAGCATGTTCTCCCCCTAGCATTATATTGTAAGGGTAGGGACTGATGTGAATACACAGCATGTAAGGTGCTGTGCATTCACATCAGGTGCATCTTTTATTACAGTTATGTATAGTGTATAGCATCAACACAATTTATGCTGCTATATACAGTGCCTTGAAAAAGTATTCATACCTCTTCAAATTGTCCACATTTTGTCATGTTACAACCAAAAACTAAATTTATTTTATTGGGCTTTTATGTGTTAGACCAACACAAAGTGGCACATAATTGTGAAGTTGAAAAAAAACGATAAATGGTTTTAACATTTTTTTACAAATAAATATCTGAAAAGTGTGGCATGTATGTAGCCCACCTGAGTCAATACTTTTTAGAACCACTTTTTGCTGCAAATAGAGCTGCAAGTCTTTGGGGTATGTCTCTACCAGCTTTGCACATCTAAAGAGTGAAATATTTGCCCATTCTTCTTTGCAAAATAGCTCAAGCTATGTCAGATTGGATGGAGAGCATCTGTGAACAGCAATTTTCAAGCCTTGCCACATATTCTCAATTGGATTTAGGTCTGGACATTGACTGGGCCATTCTAACACATGAATATGCTTTGATCTAAATCATTCCATTGTAGCTCTGGCTGTATGTTTAGGGTCGTTTTCCTGTTGGAAGGTGAACCTCCACCCCAGTCTCAAGTCTTTTGCAGACTCTAATACAGCGTACACACGACCGGTTTTTCCGTCGGAATAAACTCTGAAGGCTTTTCCAAAGGAGTTACGATGGAATTCCGCTGAAACTGTCTTGCGTACACACGATCACACCAAAATCCAACTGTCAAGAACACGGTGACGTACAACATGTACGACGGGACTAGAAAAAGGAAGTTCAATAGCCAGTAGCCAATAGTTCCGTCTCTAACTTGATTCAGAGCATGCGTCGTTTTTGGTCTGTCGGAACAGCATACAGACGAGAGGTTTTCCCGATAGGAATTGATTCCGTCGGAAATATTTAGAACATGTTCTATTTCTAGGTCCGTCAGAATTTAAAAAAAAAAAAGTCCGATGAGACATACACACGATTGGAATATACGATGAAAAGCTTCCGTCTGACTTTTTCTGATGGACCATTCCGCTCGCGTGTATGCGGCATAACAGGATTTCTTCTAAGATTGATCTGTATTTGACTCCATCCATCAACTCTAACCAGCTTTCCTGTCCCTTCTGAAGAAAAGCATCCCCACAACATGAGGCTACCACCACCAAGTTTCAGGGTGGGGATGGTGTGTTCAGGGTGATGTGCAGTGTTAGTTTTCCGCCACACATAGTGTTTGGCTTTCAGGTCAAAAAGTTAAATTTTGGTCTCATCTGACCAGAGCACTTATGTTTGCTGTGTCCCCCATATGGCTTCTCGCAAACTGCAAACGGACTTCTTATGGCTTTATTTTAACTATGGCTTTCTTCTTGCCACTCTTCCATAAAGGCCAGATTTATGGAGTGCACAATTAATAGTTTTCCTGTGGACAGATTCTCCCACCTGAACTGTGGATCTCTGCAGGTCTTCCAGAGTTACCATGGGCCTCTTGGCTGCTTCTTTTCTTAAAGCTCTCCTTGCTTGTCAGTTTAGGTGGACAGCCATGTCTTGGTAGATTTGCAGTTGTGCCATACTCTTTCCATTTTCGGATGATGGGTTGAACAGTGCTCCATGAGTTGTTCAAAGCTTGGGTTTTTTTTTATAACCTAACCCTGCTTTAAACTTCTCTACAAATTTATCCCTGACTTGTCTGGTGTATTCCTTGGCCTTCATGATGCTGTTTGTACACTAAGGTTCTCTAACAAACCTCTGAGGGCTTCACGAAACAGCTGTATTTATATTGAGATTAAATTACAAACATGGATTCTATTTAATAATTAGGTGACTTCTGAAGGCAATCGGTTCCACTAGATTTTAGTTAGGGGTATCAGAGTAAAGGGGGCTGAATACAAATGCACGCCACATTTTTCAGATATTTATTTGTAAACAAATTTGAAAAGCATTTACCATTTTTCTTCCCCTTCACAATTATGTACCACTTTGTGTTGGTCTGTCACATAAAATCCTAATAAAATACATTTATGTTTTTGGTTGTAACATGACAAAATGTGGAAAATTTCAAGAGGTATGAATACTTTATCAAGGCACTGTACATACCCGTAATAAATAAATCTCCTCCATTGGACCTACACAGATGAACAATAGGTAATAAATGTAATGATCATACCATTTCATAGGATTACAGAAAGGGCTCTACACACCAAATATGCAGAGCTCCTCCCACCAGCCTACAAACTTTTAGCAAGAGAGGGGAAAAAAACATGCTACCATAAAAGCTCCCCTTTGAAGGTGGAAACAATTACAAAAGAGGAAGCAAGCTTTATTCATTATACTTTCTTAAGATGGTGGCCTATATCAATCAATTCAATTTTGTTTTATTTTGCTACCATAAATGCTCCCCCTTTGAGGATGGAGCAAATTATGAAAGAGGAAGCAAAATTGTATTTTTTATACTTTTCAAGATATTGTCTTATATCAATTAATTTAAATTTTTTTGAAATGGATCAATAAAGAGACTTGATGTCCACACTACCACAAAAGTACCACTTTAAATCATGCATAACATGTAGTATATGTTTTAGAAGCTCTGAGATACCCCACCGGTCTCCTGGTGAGAGACCCACTCCCCCAGCCCTTCATTAGGAGGACTTATGCCTGCTACAATAAATTTCCCTTTAACAGAGACAGTTCCCATATGTATTTTTGGGAACATATAGGGCAGTGATGGAAAACCTTGGCATCCCAGATGCTTTGGAATGACATTTCCCATGATGCTCAATTACACTGTAGAGTGCATGAGCATCATGAGAAATGTAGTTCACTTCCAAAACATCTGGGGTGCCAAGGTTTGCCATCACTGATATAGAGTATGGAGACCACTGGATAATCTACCTTTAAATACTTTGCTATTTTTCCTGTAAAGATACCCAGTGCCTCCCCCTCCTCCACTATACAAGACAAATATATTTTATATTCTGATGTAAAATCTTTAGACAATTGAATCTTTGTCCAAAGGCTGCTTAATTGTTATAAACTACTACAGAAAGAACTACAACGCATCTGCCCCTACTGGCCTGTCTAATCACAATGAAATTTCTGTTCCTTTATCAAGCAAGATTGTTCTTGTTAATATGAATAGTGGTCTTCATTTTAGAGAAGTATTTACAATGTACTGTCTGTATATTGCCAGTCATTAGGTGTTTTTTATTGAGCAATATCCCCAAGGCTAATGGTATATACAGTTGGTGAAACATCTCTCCAGTAGGTAAACATATGTTGGATGGCAGGCATTCTGTTACACCAAGGCAATGTAACACCTGAAGCATAAAGCTGTCTCTGTTGATTCTTCTGGATCTCTGCTCCTCTAATGCTTCCCTCAGTCACTGGCTTTGTGTTCCTTATTTCCTAAGCATGCCTTCCATCACTATAAAAGCAACGCTGCAAGTCCAAAATGAAAAGCAATGCTGTAAGTTAACAGTACTCTAGGGATTATTTATTTTTTGTCAGCTAGAGATTAAATGGCACTGAGCATTTCTCAAGCCTTGAGATGACACCTTTATAGCTTGCTGAATCGGGGCCAGAGAGGGGACAGGACATATTTGCAACCTCTGCTTCCTTTGCAGAACTCCCACTTTTATGAATTATTTAGTTAAAAAGGCACACATATAGTGCTATAGCAATTACTTACTCTGGGTTCCAATAGTAGATCACATGAATGCTATTCAGTTAGTAAAATCCTGTTTTGTCATTTTAAACTCTTATCTATCATCTCACTAGGTATTAGAGTAAGGGTTGTCTTTTGCAGGATATGGAAAGCATGGATTTTTCAGCACAATTTCTATTTGGAAAAAAATCTCTGATGGTAAAAGTTGAAAAAATAAATTTTAACCTTAACATTAGCTTTGTTGGTACCTATATCTAATTATGAGCATATTTTTGAGCAGCAAGGAGCACCTCTGTAACTCAAAAGTACTAAATATTGTATGGTTGCGGACCTAAGTGTTCTGTTTACCAAGTTATTTTCGGAAAAATATTGATATGTGTGACCGTTAATTCTTTTTAGTGAATTAATTTGGGAAATCCCTAAGACTAAAATCCCACACTTGCATGACATTAAGAAGTAGGCTCCACTTTAACAATCTCCTTGCCAGAATCCTGAGCAACTATGAAGACCCTAAGTTAGATACTTTAGCTGTAAATATAGTAATTCATGATTTACAACATACAGTATAATTGCTTCTTAGATGCTTCTGAGATCATTCAGAATTCACTGACAGGTGCATTTGAACTACATTTGACCCGCTTCTGACCTTCATTTGACCTGCCCATTCATGTCTAGCCATGTATGTTGCAGCATGCCTTGACATGCTTTTTTTCTTTTTTTTTTTTCTTGCATCAACACGTATTATGTTGCACATGTCCGTTCATGCCCTATGGGTCCTCAACATGCATCCATGGACAAAAAAATGCACCTGCCTTTTTTTTTACAACACACTGCAACACAGAACATGTGTTTTCACATGTAGGCATTGTGGTGTGTTTAAAGGTCAAGTCTGTTTACTGAGTGAATGTAAATTTAGGAGCCCATTCAAAATGAATGGTTGCAAACCTCAAAGTAGTATACAAATAATATATACCGTACATCACCATCATACAACACATGTTAGCACTAATGTAATGTGAAATGAAATCACTTCCTGTTCAAGCAATTATGCTTTTACTTTGCAGGGATCAAAAGAGATAGTAAACCCCATCAGGTTTTACTTCCTCTTTAAGATTACCATTTCTAACTGGTTTGGTACCTTCTTTTTTATAGCACCATTATTGGGTAACAGGATATATTTGCCGCACTTCACTGTGTTTACTTGTTTTTTTACAGGTAGGAAAGGTTGAGGCAAAGAACAGAGGACACACCTTGTTCAGCAGTCCCTGCAGGGGTAGCACTTCACAACATTTAAAAATGATTTATTATTTTTATTGATTACATTTGCATATACATTTATATTAAATATAAAGCGTCTCTAAAGTTATGCTCATTTTCTTATATCAGTTAAAAGATGAGGACTCCTGGATTAATTTTCTGTCTTAGGGGAAAGTGGAGATTAGTAATAATACAAAAATGTATCTAAGCCTATAGAAGAGAACCAAATTAAATGTATTTTTTTAGAAATTCAACTTGAGGGATCAAATAGCAGGGCTTTAATGAGTAGAATGTTGTATTACAGTGCAGTGCATAACTTATGCAAGTTATAGTTTAATTTTAAAAATAAATCACATTCCATTTATGCATAGCCTCTGCTTAAATCCTTCTATGCTGTCACAAAGAGAGGTCACCATTTTCCCCACTCTGAATCTTAACTTTTTTTCTAAGCACAAGTGTGACTTATTACTTCTAGGATACTTTGGTCTATAGGAAGAAAACCAGGTTGCTACATGCAGGGATGTGTGGCAAATAATTTTTTACCTAAATAAATAACCAATTTAAATTGTCATATATAATAATCCAAACTCTCAAAAAACTCTTATGCCCCGTACACACGGTCGGATTTTCCGATGGAAAATGTCAGATCGGAGCGTGTTGTCGGAAATTCCGACCGTGTGTGGGCTCCATCGGACATTTTCCATCGGATTTTCCGACACACAAAGTTGGACAGCAGGAGATAAAATTTTCTGACAACAAAATCCGATCGCGTCAATTCCGACCGTGTGTGGCCTGTTCCGACGCACAAAGTGCCACGCATGCTCAGAAGAAATTCCGACATGGGACAGCTCGTTCTGGTAAACTTAGCGTTCGCAATGGATACAGCACTTTCGTCACGCTGCAATGTTCAAAATGGTTTAATACAGCGCACTCTCTTCTTCTTTATAATGTGACAAGAATTAAGTAGTTTTGATGCTCATATTCACACACACTTCTCACAAACTTCTTTCGTTACTATTTATCGGGATTCCCTCAATATATTTTGATTTCTCACATCTGACAACATTTTTTTTTTTTTTGACTTTAATGTAGATTCTTTTTTTGTGTTTCTCTTTTTTAATTTTGTTTTTTGGTGATTTTGATTAGTACTCCCGAAAATGTTTGTGTGTTTTTTGTGACAAGTTCCCACACCCCAATTGATATGTTGTTCTATTTAATCGGTAGGAGATTGTTTGGTGTTGTTGTCCCTTGTTAATTTCACATTGTACTTTAGAAATGTACCTGAATCGTCACCAACAAACTGTCCTTTTTGGATGAAAACACACACAGGAGAGTAGAATTTACCTAAAAAAATTTTATTAATGGGTCACAACTATAAACAAAGAGGGAGGCAACGCTTTAGAAACTGCAGAAATTGGCGAAGCCTTGGACCCCCAGGGCAGACATCAATTATTTAAAAGCAAAATTGGTGGCCTGAGGAGTCCATATCTAAGGGAGGGCAGTCTGGTCCAGAAGTCCCAGAGATCCGGAAAGCAGCAGATGACATCTGTGTCCCCAGGCTGTGGTCATATGAGAGACTGCATCTTCTGTCAGACCAGACTGAACCCAGGGTCATCACTCTTTGGTCTTCCTTCCACGCTTCCTTCCAGCCTTTGGCTGTGGTGGTGGAGTTGTGGCAGCAGGAGGAGGAGGAGGAGGATCGTCGATCTCAATGACATCTGTCTTGTGTGTCAGTTCCCCACTCTCCCCCTTACGTAGGACTTTATAAATCAGGTCCTCAGAGATCTTGCGTTGGCCCTCCTGCATGCCCTGCAATTTGGTGGCAGCCATGCAGGCAAAGGCCTCTTCAGGACTGGGGAAGGCTCTGAGGGACGCCGAAGCCTCCTGGATCAGCCTGTATGCTGAATCCTGCACAAGACTGGGAGTCATCTTCCTGGCTCGTTTATGTGGCAGGCGGAGGGGAGGAACCTGGGACTCAGTCAGGCTGCGACTTGTCCCAGGCTTCTCTTGGCTGCCACTTAGCCCCGCCTCCTCCTGGCTGACACTAATCCCCGCCTCCTCCTGGCTGACACTAATCCCCGCCTCCTCCTGGCTGCCACATTCCACAGCCTCCTCCTGGCTGAGGTCTTCCTGTGTATGAAAAAGGGACATAGTTTTAGTATTGTTTTCATCAATCACACACAATTTTCACCTCCTGACTGCTGCAAATTGAATGTTAACAAATATAACTGACTATCATTCTGAGCTCAGCATTTTGCATTCTTGTCCCAATTTTGGGTGCCCACTACTGTCTATTGATATGTAAAACACTTTTTTTAATCAGCAATTATAGATCAATAATAACATCTAGTAAACATCATTTATTTATTGCCCAGAAATCTGTAGAAGAATGCTATACCTGACTCCAGCTGGGCTCCTCCACTTCTTCCTGGCTGGAAGGCCCAGGTTGGACATAGGAAGCCTCAGCTGGTATGGAAGGAAGTGTGGAAGGAAGAGTAGAGAGGGATTCCCTGACTTCAGTGTGGTCTGACAGAAATCGCAGTCTCTCATAGTACCACAGCCTGGGGACATAAACGTCATCTGCTGCAGCTCCGGACCTCTGGGAATCTGTGACCTTCTTGCGCTCCCTAAGATATGTGCTCCTCAGGCCACCAATTTTTGCTTTTAAATAGGGGATGGTTGCTGTGGGGACCACCGGCTTCACCAACTCCAGCAGTTTCTCTAGCGCTGCCTGCCTCTTCTGTTTATGGTTATAGTGGGGGTGTCTCACCTGCCACAGACAGGGCAGCTCCCTGTACTTGTCAATGAACAGGGGCAGGAAATTGTGGTCGTTGAACCCATCCATTTTCTCTGCAAGACACAACACAAGACAAACCCTAATGTCAGGCCAAACTCCCCTAATCTTGTTACAATATAGGCTTCCATTTCGAAGCAGTATAGGCCCAAGTTTAAATCCTACCTTCGTTAGCACGATAGGCGTCTCCGATGCTCCTTCCTCCACTCACAGATCGTACGTAAGACGCGAGCGTTACGATTTATACACACTGCGCATGCGTATAACTCCGCCCGCCCTTGACGTTCTTTCTATTCTATTCCCCGCCCCTTTTCGTTTGGCGCAGTGGAGGAAGAGCACATGGCGGATAGGCAGCAGGATCGTGCTAATTACAGCAACGAGGAGGAGGAGGAGGAGGAGGAAAGGCCGGAGCCTGAAACGTCCCGATCCAGAAGGAGATTAAAGGACTCAAATATGTCCTTTGGGGAGATGTTGGAGATGGTGGACATCCTGAAGAAGGCTGACTATGATGGAAAGTATGGGCCTTACCCCAACCCCAATATACGAAAGGCCAAGATCATGGCGAAAGTGGTCAGGAGTCTGCACCGGAAATTCAGGGGGACCACGATCGAAAGATCAGCTCAGGAAGTGGTGGTCAGACCTGAAATTACGAGAACATGAGCCGTACAGAAAGATCCGGAGAGTGCTGCAAAAAAGTAAGTAGTTGTGCTGTGTTCCTATTTTTTTGGGGTTTATTACGTTTGTGCTGCTCCATGTGCTTTTAGGAACTGTTGTACAGTTTAAAATGTCAACTTTCATGGTCATGGGCACATTATTCGTTCGGATCACACATTTTTATTTCGGACGATAAAATACCATTGTTTAGGCCATATGCATTTGGCCACCATTTTGACGCCCTATACTTGTCTTCAAAGAATTGGGTTGTGTAGATGGCTTTGTTAATAGAATGAAATGCAAACTAGATTCTGTGTAAGGAGAGGACACTGAGCAGCTGTTTTCACATCTGGACACTGCAGCACTAGTGTGGGACCCCAGAACACCATTTTTATTAGGGGGGCCACACAGGTGCTCCAGTGTATACTATAGGGGGGGATACATCTGTGAAGCTTGTACAAAACAGGTAAAGTATTGCAGCTTGACAAAGGACACTAAAAAAGCTACATGTTGGAACTCTGCTAAAATAGATCATTGTACCCCACTTCCAAGCAATGTTTCATCTTTATAGTTCTGACATTAAATATCTGTGTGCTAATTATACCATTTTTGTTTTACATAGGGGAGAAAAGACTCGGAGGACACCCCTCATCCGAGGAGACCAGAGCCCCCCCCCTCTGGAAGAAGGGGAAATCCCCCCAACAGGTGAGTGTCTGCGACCACAGGCTCAGATAAGAGATGGATGGCGGCATTTTGTATCACCTCTCTTTGTAGGTGATCGTGAGGTTGTGGATGAAGATCCTTTCACATCCGAAAGTGCCCAGATCCTGATCGGGGAGATCATGGGGTGTAATTTACAATTGGAAAACATCAAGTAAAACATCAATGATGTTATTCCAAAATATAAAAACATCATTGATGTTTTGGGGCGACTTTAAAGCCCCTCCAAATCACTTTCTTCTTTTGTGTGCTACAATGTGCTAAATGTTTTTGTGATTTTTCCCAAAGCCAAATTTGGAGGATGCACACAGTGTGCCAACATGTGCTATCTGCCATCACGGGAGATCAATGGACACGTTTTGGGGGTGCAACCCCTTCCTCAATAATAAAGTAGCTGAGAGGAAGGGCTTTCTCCCCCAAAACACATCCCTTGATCCCCCCTGATGGCAGATAGCACGTTGACATTGGGAAATTGGTGTGCATCTTCCAAATTTGGCTTTTCCTGGGGTGATTTCCCCCCATCTGAACGCAATATCAAACACAGTTCCTAAATACTCATGTCTGATATTGCCTTCCAGTTCTACCAAATGTGAACTTTGTAAGATCAAGATTTGTGTCTTTCTTGTGGGTTTTACACATGCCTGTTTTCTATAAAATGCACATTTTGATTTTGGATAATGACACCACAAAAATTGTTATACAACAAACATGTTAGTTTGTCAGAAAAACCTTTGGTAAATGCACATGTGATTGTGCAGGTATTAAAAAGATTGTTCATCAAGAATGTGTGGATTATTGTCTCAACGCTACAACACTTTTGGGGTGATGTAATTGTTGTGTTATGAGAAAATGGGGGTAATTTCCTAAGGGCAAATCCACTTTGCACTACAAGTGCAGTTTCAGTGCAGTTGCAAGTGCACTTGTAGTGAAAAGTGTCTTTGCATTTAGTAAATAACAGCCAACAGTGCTTTGTATAAGGTTACACAATCACAACATTTTCTGCACTCCACACATTTCTGTCAGGGTCAGCTAAAACAAACACAAGCAGTAAATGTCCACAAAGAAGAGCCTGGGGGGAGATACCTGTCGAGAACTTTAATTCCTGCAGACTTCTCCCTGTGGCCAAATACCGCAAGGTAGCGACCAACCTCTGCTCCGCAGTGATGGCTTGCCTCATGCAGGTATCCTGCCTGCTGATATAGGGGGTCAGCGAAGCCAACAAACGGTCAAATACGGGGTCTGTCATCCTGAGAAAGTTCCTGAAATCATCAGGATTATTCTCACGGATCTCACAGAGCAAAGGCATATGACAGATCTGGTCACGCTGAAGCAACCAATTCTTGGTCCATGAACTCCTCCCCACCCTGTTCATGGACTGGACTTGTGTCAGGGTCAGGACCCCAACACCAAGCCCCTGCACAGCACGAACTGTACGAGGAGTATGCATACGAAACATGGCTAGAAAACGGTCGGCTGCTCAGAATGAAGTAACAGAACGCACTGAAGAACAGCAAGGCCTGTGAAGAGCGACCTGAAAAACAGCAACGAGCAGGCAAGATCACACAGAAAACTCTGATACGAACTGACTGCACGCACTGAAGAGCAGATACAAACCCACAAGCACAAACTGAATGGCAGAAAACGATCTGAAAGCCACGAGTCTGAAAAAGCGCGAATCGTCTCTCACCAAACTTTTACTAACACGAGATTAGCAAAAGGAGCCCAAAGGGTGCCGCGCTTGGTTCTGAACCGGCCTTTTTTAGTCTCGTCGTACGTGGTGTACGTGACCGCGTGGTTGTCGATCGGAAATTCCGACAACTTTGTGCGACCGTGTGTAGGCAAAACAAGTTTGAGCCAACATCCGTCGGAAAAAATCCTAGGATTTTGTTGTCGGAATGTCCGAACAAAGTCCGACCGTGTGTACGGGGCATTAGAAGGGCAATCATTGGCAAAAAGATACATATTTTTCATTATAGCCTATGATTACTATATAGGATTTGTAGAGCTCCAACAATTTGCACATCCCTTTATAATCTAAAAGGAGACAGTATAATTACAATACAATTCAAGACAAAAGGGTTGAATTATAGAAAAGGTAGTAACTGTATGGGGATGAGCTGGTGTAAAATTTAGTTGTTAGGTAGAAGTGGAATAGACTTCCCTGGACAGGTGAGTTTTCAGGGATCTCCTAAAGGCAGACAGAGTAGAAGATAGCTGGATAGACTTGGGTAGGAAGTTCTGGAGGAGAGGATAGGCTCAAGAGAGGTCTTGGTAATTCATAAACATCCAAGGCCCTTGACGTGATTCTGTCCCGTGGGTTACAGCTCTCAACAAAGAAGCTCCTTGTTCCTTGGCATTATTGCCAGTTTCAAAGAACACTGATCTGTTGATGAGAAATAGTTCTCAAAGTCCACCTGTAAACTGACACTTCCAAGAGATTTGATCTTCTGGGTCCCCCACAGGTCTCACTGATTCCTTCCTCTAGCACCCATATCATTACAGGAGACAGCTGTGATAACGAGGTCAAGAGGAGAAACCAGTGAGAGCTGCGGCGGACCTATGACATTGGCATTATCTGACGTGTCAGTTCCAGCAGACTTCAGAAAACTTTTCAGTAACAGAGCAATGTTCAGAAGCATGGAAAGCAGAACCTTACACCTCCTGTCCAGTACCCCCTGAAGTTGGTGACAGGGTGTAGTAGGGCAAAGAGTGGCACAGGTGCCTGTGGTAGGTTCTGATGCTGTGGTTGGCTGGATGACAGTGTGAATACGCCTGAAATGCTGGGGATGCCAGACTGGAACTTGTGAAAAATGCTGTCACACAGATGGAGCAAAGGAATTCACGGTCGCAAGCGTCAAAGCCATAGTCAAAGAAAGCCAGAGTCATGAACAACCAGGAAGAAGAGGTACCAATTCAGAAGGCCGAAGCAGGGTCAGAAGCCAGGCTAAAGTCAACATCGGATAGGCAGAAGAAATACAAAACAGAAGCAGAGTATGGCATCAGAGTACAAGGCAAGGTCAACAACAGATCAGAATCAAGTGGAGACAGGAGGCAAGCACAGGATAATCAGCATGCAGGTCTGGTCAGAGGTCACTGAAGCTGATGAACACTTTTCAATTCCCTTTAGTTCTGCCTTGAATAGGCCACTGGATTTTTGGGAATGGCCATGCGCTTGATCTTCTTGATACACTGGAGTCTATTTAGTAAAACTGGAGAGTGTAAACTCTGGTGCAGCTGTGACCAAACAGCTTCTAAAGTTGATTGATTCCTATGCAGAGTTGCACCAGATTTTACACAATCGGTAAACCAATCCCACTGTATTTTATATCTTTACTTTACGTATACCTTTATGTGCGTGTCTTTTCATGTGACCCTAGTTTGTTCTCAATTGTGATTTCATTTGTTAACTTGGTTCAAGGTCTTGGGTGAGAAATGATTGTGCATTTATAGGGTACAGTATAAGAAAAACATTCTCAAAGTAATAAAATCATTTTCTAATAACCAATTGTTTTATCATATCTTTTAAGGCTGATAAAACAATATAAGTATTTATTCCTGCTCCTTTTTCTTGCAGCCCATTGATTAAAGTGAGAGTGTATAGTAAAGGCATCCTCCTATCGGGATCAATGTTTTAGAAAAACAGTATGGAATTATTCTTACTATTGCTGATTTTTTTTATATTGAATTTTAATTCGGACCTTCTAACTCATTAACTGTTTTTTTTGCCTGTCAATTGATTTTTATACCCAGGACAATAATATCATAACATTGCCAAAGATGCTCACAAAGCCTCAGTGGCTTGACCTATATACTATGGCCCACAAAGGTAAGTCCATAAGCATAGTACAGTATATAGTAATATGTTTTTCACAATTCTCTAAATAATTAATTATGCATGAACTGCCAGCTACATTAGAACAGAAGGTATTTATTCTAGTGAGACTTTTCACACAGACAACACTTTTGACATATGTGCCAACTTGTTACAGCAAATAAAATATAGACACAGGTTTAGAAATATTATTTCTGTGTATTATGGTTAGTGTAGTAGAGAAAAGATGTCTAGAGGAGGCCTTCCTTGTTTTAAAGCTTGAATCTGGAGAAACGTTTCTTTAGCGAAAAAAAAACCCAGGGCTCCAGTTCCTTAGTCATGGGGGCTTTGAATCCAAAGGACATTGCACTGAATATTAAAAAAGCCTCAACCCCCCTCCCCCAGCCTTCCTCGACTCCTGTGCAAAAAAGAGTCCTTGCCGGCTGTAGCGCCAGTCTTATGGGGCGGATTGGGCCCAGGAGGCAAAGTTATAATACCGGCTGGGTGAGGACTTTCAGACAGACTGGCCGCTCTTAATACAACTGGTCTGGCGGTGGCCACCAATACTAAGTGTGGCACTGGCACTGCAGCCTAATGATCTGCCTATCCTACTCCGTGGTATCCTTGGGAGAAAGTTACGATATGTAAATTCCTCCCATACAGGGCTCTGTGTCAGTAGCACGGAGAAAAAAAGGAGGAAAACCCCCAGCCAGGTATGGCATCATTTCAATATAATTAATTTAATTTCTTTAAACATCCTTCATGATCCTTGTCCTCCTATCTTATAAGATATTTGGACTTGTGTTTGCTGCCACTGATTATTTCACTTATTTGTATAATGACTAGAGACTTCCTAGTCATTATACAAATAAGTGAAATTATCCTATGATTACAATCAGTAGCAGCAAACACAAGTCTAAATATTTTACAAGATAGGAGTAATCTTACTAATCATAACAGAAGGCCACACTGATAAGGCTGCACTGATGGACACAGATGAGGTGCACTGATGGGCACTGATAGGATGCACTGATGGGCACTGATAGGCTGCACTGATGGCCACTGATGAGATGACACTGATATACTGCACTGATGGGCAATTATAGGCTGCACTAATGGGCATTAATGAGGCTGCACTGATAAGGCAGCACTGATATGCTGCACTGATGGGTACTAATGAGGCTGCACTGATGGGCACTGATGAGGCTGCACTGAGGGCCACAAGGCGTCACTGATAAGCTTCACTGATGGGAACTAATAGGCTGCACTGATGGCCACTGATGAGGCTGCACTGATGGCCACTGATGAGGCTGCACTGATAAGGCAGCACTGATATGCTGCACTGATGGGCACTGATAGACTGCACTGATCAGCACTGATAGGCTGTACTGTTGGCCCCTGATGAGTCTTCACTGATGACCACTGATTTAATTTCTTTAAACATCCTTCATGATCCTTGTCCTCCTATCTTATAAGATATTTGGGCTTGTGTTTGCTGCCACTGATTATTTCACTTATTTGTATAATGACTAGAGACTTCCTAGTCATTATACAAATAAGTGAAATTATCCTATGATTACAATCAGTAGCAGCAAACACAAGTCTAAATATCTTACAAGATAGGAGTAATCTTACTAATCATAACAGATGGCCGCACTGATAAGGCTGCACTGATGGACACAGATGAGGTGCACTGATGGGCACTGATAGGCTGCACTGATGGCCACTGTTGAGGTGACACTGATATGCTGCACTGATGGGCAATTATAGGCTGCACTAATGGGCACTACTAGGCTGCACTGATGGGCATTAATGAGGCTGCACAGATAAGGCAGCACTGATATGCTGCACTGATGGGTACCAATGAGGCTGCACTGATGGGCACTGATGAGGCTGCACTGAGGGCCACAAGGCGTCACTGATAAGCTTCACTGATGGGAACTAATAGGCTGCACTGATGGCCACTGATGAGGCTGCACTGATGGCCACTGATGAGGCTGCACTGATAAGGCAGCACTGATATGCTGCACTGATGGGCACTGATAGACTGCACTGATCAGCACTGATAGGCTGTACTGTTGGCCCCTAATGAGTCTTCACTGATGACCACTGATGAGGCTGCACTGATAAGGCAGCACTGTTATACTGCACTGATGGGCACTGATGAGGCTACACTGATGAGGCTGCACTGATGGGCACTAATAGGCTGCACTGATGGCCACTGATAGAGGATGGGGTGTGGTTTACAGATGACAAAGTGGGTCTTCAACAGGAAGGGGTGTGGCCTTGACAGGAAGGGGTGGGTCATATTTAAGATAGGGGTGCACAAGTTTAGTCAGGCCTAGGGAAGCACACCAATACACCAACTGAACAGTAGTCAATTACAAAAACTACCCCATAATAGTCTCGAATTTATAATGTTTTGGTGGCTAATCTACTGAAATTTGGTCTCATCAATCAGTGAAAGCTCTACATCTAAAAATATCTAAAACTTATCTTAGGGTATAATATATATATATATATATATATATATAAATATATATATATATATATATATATATATATATATATATATATATATATATATATATATATATATATATATATATATATATATATATATATATATATATATATATATATATATATATATATATATATATATATATATATATATATATATGGTATTCCAACCATCAGCACTCAGTAAGCTTCATGGTGTTAGGTGCCCTAAGTATACAGTTTTCAGCAGCAGAAAAACACTGCAAACTAGTCACACAAGTAAATGACTTCCATTTATAACGGTTTTGCACCCTTTACAGAGTGCAGAATGCAGAATAGTGCGTCCACACCACCTGGATACTTCCAGCCCCCTATGAAGGAGCAGTTGGAGGAGTCAGAATTTATCCAATCTTTCTATCCCACCAATTCACCAGCAGCTGAAATATTGGTTTACCCAACTGCTGAACTACCAGTTGGTTATGAATATCTTAGACCTAGATAACACTAATATTTAGTATATATTAGACTTGGATAACACTAAAATATAAGTGAGTCAGTAGCTTTGTGTTCAGAATTTTAATAAGCTACCACAAGAAAATCACAATAAAGCTAATCCACCCAATATCAAAAGTGGTGAAAAAGAAAAGAGACAGACATACTGTATAAAGGGTCAGTACCCATTTTGTTAACTCCCATAGATGATGTTAAGGTTTTTCTCATTCCTCACTCCTGAAAGAACTGTAGGTTGTGAAATGTAGTATTCGGATAAACGGGAAAGTATAATTGCTCCCTTCTTTTAAAGGGGACTCTCAAAAGGCATTATTACTCAACTCCAGAGGACACTAGGGTCTATGACCACTTAAAGTTGGAAATTTTAACCCACCTGGAGGTAACTACAGTTGTTAAAGTGCAAAAAGTGCATTTTCCATAGAACTAATAAACCACATAATTACCAGATCCACAGATGGTGGATACATGTATGAGGGATCTGTACCTTAGACCCCTGCCATTCGACATGCAATGATAGGGTTTACGATGGAGACATGAAAACCACTGATCAGTTGGTTGAGATGGTTGAGAGATACATTGTAACTGAGTTACTTGCTCCCAAGTCCAAAGAGTCCAGCTAGCTGGAGAGAATAAAACAATTTGAACAGAAAAAGTTCCCCTAGTGGACTTTAAAGGCACATATAAGAGGACATATAGGAGAATGTATAATAAGTAAATGATAATTTATTCATTACAAAAACATCATAAAAAACATTGAGATATAATGCAAAATGAAAGGAGTGCGATTCATGCATATATACACATGTAGCTAATGATACCAATGTGCTTGGGGTGTAGGCAAATTGGTATCATTAGCTACATGTGTATATATGCATGAATCGCACTCCTTTCATTTTGCATTATATCTCGATGTTTTTTATGATGTTTTTGTAATGAATAAACTATCATTTACTTATTATAAATTCTCCTATATGTCCTCTTATATGTGCCTTTAAAGTCCACTAGGGGAACTTTTTCTGTTCAAATTCTTATTTTAGGATGTGGCACAACTCGCAGATAATTAGCCGGCCAACAACCCCTGTTCTGAGAGAATAAAACAAAGGCGTAGTTACACTATGTCCCCCCTAATGGTGACCTGGATTTAGTGTGGGCAAGAGGAGATTCATTCCCTGCATGGATTGATGAGATGACTACTGCTTTACTGCTTTATTAAGTTACAACAAGAAGCACTGTCTGTTTTCGTTTCATAAAGACAATCCTGACAAGGTCACAATAACTGCATCCAAAGTACAGTATCTCACAAAATAACTCAACACACAGCCATTAATGTTTAAACCGCTGGCAACAAAAGGGAGTACACCCCTAATGTGAAAAACTTAGCTGCAGCATGGTGGCCAAGACCATACAGCGGTTTAACAGGACAGGTTCCACTCAGAACAGACCTCGCCATGGTCGACCAAAGCAGTTGAGTGCACGTGCTCAGCATTATATCCAGAGGTTGTCTTTGGGAAATAGATGTATGAGTGCTGCCAGCATTGCTGCAGAGGTTGAAGGGGGGGGGGTCAGACTGTCAGTGCTCAGACCACAAGCCGCACACTGCATCAAATTGGTCTGCATGGCTGTCGTCCCAGAGGTAGCCTCTTCTAAAGATGATGCACAAGAAAGCCCACAGTTTGCTGAAAACAAGCAGACTAAGGACATTACTGGAACCATGTCCTGTGGTCTGATGAGACCAAGATAAACTTATTTGATTCAGATGGTGTCAAGCGTTTGTGGCGGAAACCAGGTGAGGAGTATAAAGACAAGTGTGTTTTGCCTACAGTCAAGCATGGTGGTGGGAGTATCATGATCTGGGGCTGCATGAGTGCTGCCGGCACTGGCGAGCTACAGTTCATTGAGGGAACCATGAATGCCAACATGTTCTGTGACATACTGAAGCAGAGCATGATCCCCTCCCTTCAGAGACTGGGCCGCAGGGCAGTATTCCAATATGATGACGACCCCAAACACACCTCCAAGACGACTACTGTCATGCTAAAGAAGCTGAGGGTAAAGGTGATGGACTGGCCAAGCATGTCTCCTGACTTAAACCCTATAGAGCATCTGTAGGGCATCCTCAAACGGAAGGTGGAGGACCCAAGATCTCTAACATCCACCAGCTCTGTGATGTCATCATAGAGTAGTGGAAGAGGACTCGTGGCAACCTGTGAAGCTCTGGTGAACTCCATGCCCAAGAGGGTTAAGGCAGTGCTGGTGCCTGGCAGTGCTGGCAGTGCACACAAAATATTGACACTTTGGTCCCAGTTTGGACATTTTCACTTAGGGGGCACTCACTTTTGTTGCCAGCGGTTTAGACATTAATGGCTGTGTGTTGAGTTATTTTGATGGGACAGCAAATTTACACTGTTATACAAGCTGTACACTCACTACTTTACATTGTAGCAAAGTGTAATTTCTTCAGTGTTGTCACATGAAAAGATAAAATATTTACAAAAATGTGAGGGGTGTACTCACTTTTGTGAGATAATATATATCTATATATCTATAGATATATATCTATATATATAGATAGATCTATATATATATATAGATAAATATATCTATATATATATATATATATATATCTATAGATATATATCTATATATACATATATATATATGTGTGTGTGCGTGTGTGTGTGTGTGTGTATGCGTGTGTGTGTGTGTGTGTAAATAAAACACTACACATTGTACACAATGTACATTTTTCGCTGGTTTTATCTGCCTGCGTGCAGAGTCTTGAATTGGTTGAAACTACTGATATAACCCACAGAAAAGACAAAGAGAGCAAGTGTCTCTTAAGAGGGCAATAAAAACCCCAAGGCACTGACTGAGAAAAGCAAGCCAAATTTTATTAAACACAATGATAGATTAAATACCACACAAATAAATATAAACTACAAAAAATTATATTGCAAGCGGGCCATGGTAGGTAATCAATCACAGACCCTAAAAATTAAAAATGACAACGTTGTCGTTAAAAACAGGGGAGCCACGGCTATGCATATCACATATATACACCATTCACCATTCAAACTCTTGTGAAATTGATTCAAAGCAGCAAACAGCTGTTGATGAAGTATTGTGAATCACTTTTCAGAGGCATGGTATTTCAGGAGTTGTGGGTATTTGTGGATGGAAAGGATATTGGAAGTCAGGCTAGTTGAGCCCAGAAAAGAACAGCAACTAATCAGGGCACTAGAAAGGTAACCCAGGGGGATACAGCAAGGCGAGACCAGCAAGATTGAATAATTCAAATGCAGATTAAGCAGATAAGACAGCGGTATTAATGGCAGCAGCAAGCAAGGAAAGGGAGTAATGAGCGGCAATGGAGAGGCATTTAGGCAGTCATAACAACAGTACTTCTTCTCACCACCTGGTCAGTCACCAGCATCCATGGATCGCCATGCTCAGCCCCAGATTCTGGCTGGAAGTGTTAGTCCATACAGTGCCATATTCCTGTTTGGAAAGCAGTGTTCACGCTGCGCTGTTTAGGCTGTATAGTAAGGCTGCTAGAGCGCCGGTCATCAGCTGTTCGGTCCCAGCTGTTCTTCCATCCACAGCGTTTGCACGCGGTTCCGGGATAGCGTGCTGACGTCACGTTCTGATGCATTTCACCAGCCAATGACCACTGGTTTCCTCAGGTAAACTTCATTTTTTTACTGATAAAACCCACAGCCAATGCATAGAAATCCTATCCCAGGGTCAGTAGTTATGATACAATTTGCAAATATGATGGCAAACTGACACTCCTCTTTTCTCTGTTGTAGTTACACATTTCTATAATTATTCAGGGCATCATTATAACGTTTAATTAAAAAAACAAAAAACAAAAACAAGATACATACTTGCAAATGGCAAAGATCAAATAAAGTTAATATACTTGTTATGGTATTTTATAAATTGTAATCTATTCACAAATAAACCTTAGGAAGCCAGTGACTATTTTTTCCCTAATCCAAACTTATCTTTAGAAAACACACTGGTCTACTATGTTAGTGTAGCACTAACCCCTGAAGGAGCTGCTGTTATTTTTATTCGGGCTTACCGTTACCATCTTCACAGTATTCGTCATAGGGGTCCCTTAGCAGTTGCTCAATTGAAAACACTGACTCCAACACTTAGTCCTTTTTCCAAGTTTTATTAAAGAAACAGAATATGCAATAGCAAGGTAGAGGGTGAAAAGGATTCAGGTACCTTGGATCTTGCGGTTAGAGATAATTTCTATATCCAGCGAATAGCACTTCCACAG
Source organism: Lithobates clamitans (assembly GCA_037952925.1). Lineage (NCBI taxonomy): Eukaryota > Metazoa > Chordata > Amphibia > Anura > Ranidae > Lithobates > Lithobates clamitans. The sequence continues at coordinate 2,892,888 of JBBGZY010000470.1, forward strand.
CTGGATTTAGCAACCACCGGATAGGTCTCTCTCACCAACCTAGCAGCCTATGTGATGCTTGAACATGGTCTCTGCCACAGACCTGACAATCTTGAATGAACTGATTACTGTGCTTGATCCCAGATGCCTCTCCGACTGAGTTCCCAGGCTCTTTTTAAGATACCAGCCTTATGCTCGGTCCTCTCCTGAAGAGTCCTCCCCTGGTCACTACAATCCCTTGCTTCTTCCTGCAGGCCAGACAGCAAAGAGACCATCCTGTGGACCACTAAAACGCTGAGCCTTTTTTTAGTAGCTAGGCCTTGAGTCCGCCAACCTCAAGGCAGAATTTTAAGCAACGGCAATTCCCCAGGCCAGAAGGGCCATGAGGTCAGGAAGCATCAACCCCAACCACTTGGTGTCTGTCCCTTAAATACCCCTACCCAGAATGCACGGTGGATGAACCACTCCCACCGAACTGTTTCTGAGCAAAGAGTATCCAATATGTCCAACCAGACTGTATTTACAACATCCACCAATGGTAACAGCACCACCCATGGTCAGATGGAAATCTGCACAGTCCAGCTAAACTGGTAAAGAAACCAATACATTTAGGAAAATAATAAGCTGAGCCAAACTGTAGCTTTAACTAACTTAAATTTCAAAAGAATAGCGTCTGCTCTTCAGGAGCAGGGCGCTACATTAGGTATACTAACATTCTTTGCCACTGATTACTAAAAAGAAATTAGTTGCAAGCATTAGTAACTGCAGTCCAGATCTGGTCAACCAATTACTCTGCCCATTAAAGAAAGTTCTGAGAAGACAGGTAAATCTTCAATGAAAGCTTATTTATAAATCATGTACGATTGCTACACAAGCAATTTTGTAATTTATTCTTATTTAAAATTGTCATTTCAATCTTAGGATGCTGCAGTTTTCTAAAATTGTCAAAAATGTAAAATGTTCCCTGACACCAGCTAACCTGTAGTGGTTCTTTACACAGAAAGATGATTGCACATGTAAGGTAGCATTCATTAAAAATTAGCTAAAAATCAAATGCTTAGGAACACATGATTACTAAATAATTATAAAATAAAGATCATGTATTTGAAAGGTACATTTTTACCTTGCAGATACTTCCTCCTCAGTAATCAGCTAGAAAAATTCCATGAACTGTCACTTTTAAGCCTTCTTTATCTTAAACTGCAACCAACAAAGAGCAGTAGGCTGCACAGCAAAGTTATTAATGCCAGATAAATAGACATAGATTTCTAAGCATGCATACAGGGGGTCCCCCAATTACAAACATCCGACTTACAAAGGACTCCTACTTACAAACGGAGGGAGACAACAGGAAGTGAGAGGAAATCTACCTGTAGGAAGGGAAATTTACTCCTGTAAGAGCTATTATGGGATAAAGGTACCTCCACTGATGCATTATCACCAAGGCTTGTTTCCACAACAACCCAAAATTTTCAAAATCCAATTGTCATTGGGACAGAAAGTGAGGTGAAATCTTTTGAACAGGGGCACACACAGCAAAACAAATGTTACAGGGGTGTTAACCCTTCCCTATGCTATCCAAAAAGCTTAAAAATAGTTTTTTTGGCTGGAGCTACACTTAAAAAATGTACCTGTTCCGACTTACAAACAGATTCAACTTAAGAACAAACCTACAGTCCCTAACTTGTTTGTAACCCGGGGACCCCCTGTAGTTACATTTAAATACATATTTATCATTATTATTAGTCATACTTTAGCACAAAATAATCTTTTTCAACTTACTGATTCTTTAACTTCATTATTTAGCTTGTTTTGTATGCATCATGTATATTGGAGTATGCATATCAAATGTGTACATAGTATTTTATCCAAGATAATATTTACACTACAAAGCATTGGAATTTTAAAATCAAATTTTGGATTTACTTGCAAACAGAAGATTATCAATGCAAAAGTCAGTGTGTCTCTGTAGGATTATTGTTTTAATTACTGCTCTTTTTAGTTGATGCAAAAGATTCCCAGTGCAAACCAAGGTCTAGTATATTTTTGTATTATGTCTTTGTACATGTATGTCAGAGCACTTGGGATTTATATAAATGGATATTGTTTTGTTTTTCTACTTTTACTGTGCTGTAATAATACATCCACAGCACATACTCTATAGACTAGAATTTGTTTTATGTAAGCTTGTCTTAATCTGTCAATTATAAAAAGGTGTCCCAGTACAGAAGGTATGCTTTTTCTGTTTATAATTGCATTCCAAATAAGATATTCTAATGTCAGTGACACAGGCCTTTCATGTGAAATGGGATTCAATTCACCACATTAACTAAGACTAAAACTATAATAGCTGTATAAATAGTTTTCTGTGCAATGTGACCTTTTAAGTTGTGAAAGAATATTTATAACCAGTTGCTGTTGGCGAGCATTAGAATTAACAATTAGGACACTTTATTGTCAGACAAATAGATAAATGCACCAGCATACAATATATACACTGTATTACCAATCAAGGTCTGAGTTCATCCAAAGCATTTAGTTGTATTGCTATTAGCTGGCCACCTCTAAGCCCTATTGCAAAAAGTCAGCCAGAGTGCTAAAATGTGTCACACAATCAAAGGGTGTGCAAGTCAGACCGGGACTTTTAATTTTACAGGTAAAAAAAAGTGATGCTAGTGTAGCGGTACTACATGCAGTAGTAAGTGGCAACTGTGTCCTATTACTGAAAGGCGGCGCACATGTCGTGGGCCAGTCCAGAGACCGTTAATCAAGATGGCAGATAACAGTTTTACTGCATGCACGGTTATGAAGTTACTTGTGAACGAAGGTGTAAAACCCGCAGATATCTACAGAAGACTTTAAACACAGTACAGTGATGAGATGCTCATTCACAAACATTTGCATTTTTAAAAAGTTGGCACACCCCCTGGGTATCAAGACTTCAAGCACAGTAGAATGATGAGACACTCAGTTGCAGTAAGACATTTAAATGGTGTAAATGTTTCAAAGATGGCCGTACTTCCATCAGTGATGATCCCGGTCGTGGTGGTTCCCAGTCCACAGGAGTTATTCCAGTAAACATTCAGCGTGTGGGACACCTGATCCTGTATAACCTGTCGTGAAATTGCACAAGAGATAACTCTTTCTGTGGGAACGGTGAACACAATCTTTCACAAACATTTGCATTTTTTAAAAGTTGGCACACCCTGGGTATCAAGACAGTTTTTGGCTTTTGACCAGCACCGAAGAGTTGAAGTCTGCACTGCGTTGTTTGACAGAGAAGGCCAGGATTTTCTGGATTGCATCATTACATGTGCCATGTGACGAAACCTAGGCACATCATTTCACTCCAGGATCAAAATGAGCATCAAAGCAGTGGAAGCATGCAGACTCACATTCACCAAAAATTTTGAATAATTGCATCTGCAGGTAAAGTGCTGGCAAGTGCAAAAAATGGCCTGGCTGGATCAATAAAGGCATCCTATTTCTTCAAGACAACAAAAATTTTAAACGTGCCCCATCCCACCGAGCTCACATGCAGAAGCGAACGCATACGTGAGTAGCGTCCGTATATGAAAACGGTGTTCAAACCACACACGAGGTATCGCCGCAATCGGTAGAGCGAGAGCAATAATTCTAGCCCTAGACCTCCTCTGTAACTCAAAACATGCAGCCTGTAGAATTTTTTAAACGTCGCCTATGGAGATTTTTAAGGGTAAAAGTTTGTTCCACGAGCGGGCGCAATTTTGAAGTGGGACATGTTGGGTATCAATTTACTTGGCATAACATTATATTTCAAATATAAAAAAATTGGGCTAACTACTAAGTGTATTTTTCCCAAAAAAAGTACGCTTGTAAGACCACTGCGCAAACATGCTGTGACAGAAAGTTTTGCAACGACCGCCATTTTATTCTCTAGGCTGTTAGAAAAAAATGTATAATGTTTGGGGGTTCTTATTAATTTTCTAGCAAAAAAAAATGTTTTTACCTTGTAAACAACAAATCTCAGAAAGAAGCTCGGTCCTTAAGTGGTTAAAAGAGTTCCTCGGAGGTCAGCATTTCAGCACTCAGGACGTGAGTGAAAAAGGCTGTCCTAGGATGGTTCAGGCATACTGACAAATCTTTCTATTCTGAAGCTTTCCAGGCATTAGTTAAATGCTGTGATAAATGTATAAACGTAGCAGGGGAGTATGTCTAAAAATCAATGCAGTTTCCACTACTTGAAATGTGTTCTTTTATTATAAAATTTAAAAGTCCCGGTTTGACTTGGACGCCCCTGTATTATGCTTAGTTCAAGAAGCGAAGTCTGAGAGATTGCTGTAATCAATCTGCTGCAGGTGACCACTCTTAATGTAATATTGTAACTTTTAGCCAATGACAATGTGAGAGGCAGCAGCAACTTGTTGAGGTCACAAGATTAATTTAATAAACAAAATGAGAATGGTAACTGAAAAAAATGTGTGGATATTCACTTCAATTATCCAATCATGTGAAAAGGTAAAATATATATAAATTTTAGTCCAGGAAATAGATGCCTTTTCTGAGAAAAAGCATACAGTGCCTTGAAAAAGTATTCACACCCCTTGAAATTTCCCACATTTTGTCATGTTAGAACCAAAAACATAAATGCATTTTATTGGGATTTTATGTGATAGACCAACACAAAGTGGCACATAATTGTGAAGTGGAAGGAAAATGATAAATAGTTTTCAAACTTTTTGACAAATAATTATCTGAAAAGTGTGGCGTGCATTTGTATTCAGGTCCTTTTACTCTGATACCCCTAAGTAAATTTTAGTGCAACCAATTACCTTCAGAAGTCACCTAATTAGTAAATAGAGTCCACCTGTGTGTAATTTAATCTCAGTATAAATTCAGCTGTTCTGTGAAGCCCTCAGAGGTTTGTTAGAGCAGTGGTCATCAACCCTGTCCTCAGGGCCCACTAACAGGCCAGGTTTGCAAGATAACTGAAATACAACACAGGTGATAAAATTTGCTGCTCAGTGATTGCAATATTCTAGTCTGCATCTCCCCAAGGTAATACATAAAACCTGGCCTGTTAGTTGGCCCTGAGGACAGGGTTGATGACCACTGTGTTAGAGAACTTTAGTGAACAAACACCATCAAGAAGGCCAAGGAAAACCCCAGACAGGTCAGGGATAAAGGTGTGGAGAAGTTTAAAGCAGGGTTAGGTTATAAAAAAATATCCCAAGCTTTAAATATCTCATGGAGCACTGTTCAATCCATCATCCGAAAATGGAAAGAGTATGGCACCACTGCAGTTAGACATGTGCACTGCTGAAAAATTTGTTCAATTTCCTTTCATTGGTTTTGTTTTGTTTTTTCGATTTGATCGCAATTTGTAAATTCGTAAAATCGAAAATTCGTAAATTTGTAAATTCGTAAATACATATATACGTAAATTTGAAAAACCGAAAATTCAAAAATTCAAAAGAATAACTAACCAACCAATAATAACTAACTATTAAATTATAGGTATTGGAATTTCCTTTCAAATTGGCTGTCTATGAATGTAACGAATACCAAATCATCCGAAGTTACGAAATATCCGAAATAACGAATGCCGCATCTAAACAAATGGAATGGAACAAATTAATAATAAATAATAATTATAATAAAACGTTTTTATTATTATTATTTTTATTTCATATTGTTAATTTGTTACGTTACATCCGTTTAGATACAGCATTTGTTTAATTCATATTCGTTACGTTCACTAACAGCCAAATTTGAAAGGAAATTCCAAAACCTATAATGTAATAGTTAGTAATAGTTAAGTTATTATTAGTTAGTTTTAGGTCATTGAAGTATCAGCACATAGTGGTGATGTGGATACTAGTGATAGAGGATACTCAGTGCCACGTCCTAACAGGTTATGTATAAAGAAAGAAAAACTTGGGCTTGGGACTTTCTTGGCACAATAAACATTGTAGTAATATAATTAAAAATACAATTTATTGAAGATTGTTAAAAATATAAAAAAAGGGGACAGAGACAGAATACAATTCATATTGATACATTTACAGTTTATGCATTTTTATACAGAGCTCTATAGTAAAATATCATTGTGCAGTAATTGGGGTTACCAATATACATACGATCATGTAGAGATTTAGAGAGGAGCTATGCAAAAACAATGATCGATGGTAAGAAATCACTCAACATGTTACACGCCGAAGCGCTTCTTCAGGAGCACAAAACAATTAACTGAAATATAACAAAACATCCCATAAGTATAAAACATACATCCTAAGCAGGAAACAAGTTAGACAAACATTACATATTTAATATCATCGTCACTAAAGCCCAAAAGGTGGTACTATATCACTGTCGGGATAATATTAAACATCATGGGGACGTATGTAACATAATATGTATTAAAGTATAGCATATGTGTATAATTAATTCTGCTTTGGATCACAAAGGGTGCAGCTGCCAGAAAAAGGGGGGGAGAGAAATTGAGGAGTATGTAAGATTAGAGCAAGGAGAATGGAGGAAAGAAGAGAGAGAATAGACAAGGGAGAAAAAGAGCATAGGAGGGAGAGAAAACGTTGAAACATGAAGGAGAGAAGGGAGAAGAAAGAAAAGAAAAGGGTAAAAGAGTAAGGAAGTTGCTAGAGAACTAGGTCTGAGGGTCTGGGAACTGTGGCTAGCTATAGATGTGTATGATTCATTATATATTTATTTATAAATATGTGTCTCATAATTGTCCTAAAGGGGAACATGTGATTTTTGGTAAGTAGGGCGGAATTGGAGTGATACCCATTAAAATGTATTACCGCAAACTAGTCAGAAAGGAATTCAACTGTAAGCGGCAGTAACCATTCAATGTTTCTACTAGTTAGCCCCTTTATACTATTTTTGCTGCGGCCACTCAATATACATAGTATTAGTGAAGTAAAGTTGGACTTACCATAGGGAAATTTTTATGGATTTGTTTACATATATATACATATGAATAAAGGATCTCTCCACTGGGTTTTTAAACCTTTAGCCAATAGTACAAGGATGAACCGAAATCGGTAAATGACAAAGGTAGATGATGTCCCAATTGATAGCAGGGATAGGAATGTATTTGTCAGGCCTGTGAAAGCAGCTTAGAGGGGTTGATCCGTAGCCAGGTCAGGTAACTGAATCAGACAAACAGACCCACAGAGAAGAGACAAGAGAGGGACAAAAAGTGAAGATTTTCCAGTATAACACCAAGGTAAAAATCATATATCCGCTGTATGCTGGATATCTAGGAGCAGGCTGACACATACCTCCTTGATTCAAGATTCCAGATAAGCTCTGTAGGCAGCAAGGCAGCAGGTAATACCCACACCGCCGCTCGGGTGTGGAGCAGCTGGTTGTGTGGAGCGTGAGACAGGAGACGCGGAGCGTCTCTTGTACACACGCCCCGCCTGTAGTCACCAATCAGCGAGAGCCGATGTGACGTCATCCAGGCTGGCCGTCGAATGCATAACGCGCACATCCCCGTCCATTGCATCTGCATGGAGACCACCGACGTGCAGGAGAGGGAAGGGGCGCCTACATTGCTGGGTAACCTGGCAACCAGTGTAACCCAAAGCGCCAGTCACCCTAGTGAGGGGGCGTGGCACTTGGCGGCCGCATGATACCGAAAGTAAAACCCCAACAGTGTACCCGCACCACTATGGGCAAAAGTCACAGGGACATATGAATGGTAGGTATACAAACAGCAGTAAAACGTACAAAAACAAAATATTAAGATATGTGGTAATATAATAAGAGCGGCTGAAGCTCCTAACAATTCAGGAAATGGCAAAATAGGAAAAGAAAAGAAAAAGAAAGAGAAATACTGAAATAAAACATAACAAAGAACGTCAAAGGGAAGACTAGTGGACGTTATCCAAAATTAGACCAAGGGGGGAGTTGGTAAACAAGCAGGTCCATATTGGGCTAAAATAGCCTCAATGGCCAAATTGTGTGGTATTGGCATAGACAACAAGGGGGAGAGGGTAGAGAAGTAACCTTTTTAAGAAGGGGAAATGATAAACTGTATCGTCATAAAAAAGGTTTATAGGTATGAGCCTCGTTGATACCCGGGGAATGCGTGGCGCTGAGGCGCTCAATGCACAAGGTTTCTTGTTGACAGACCTGCTTATCCCAGTCTCCACCTCTGGGATCCTTGGGTATCACTGATAGCACAATGAAAGATATCATGGAGACGTCAAATCTGTGGTAAAGGTCCAAGTGTCTACTAACTGCAGTCACCATTTTGCCCTCAGCTGAGTAGTAGACATGATCTTTTATCCTACATCTTAAGTGTCTAATAGTTTTGCCAACGTAGAAGGCGCCGCATAGGCATACCATAAGGTATACGACGCCTTCGGTGTCACAGTTGGCATAGAACTTTGGGGTGAAAGTTTCCCCATTCGGAAGTAGGAATGTTTTTCCTATTTTTACCCAAGGGCAAAATGAACATTTGCCACATTGTGAGATCCCCTGCCTAGATGGTTTATGTTTAGGGGTAGTTGAATAGTAGCTGGAAGTTAATTTATCCCCCAAAGATCTAGCCCGTCTAAAGGTGATTTGTGGGTGGAGACCAGTATATTTTTTAAGGATGGGATCCTCTTGAAGGATCTGGCAATGGTTACTTAATACGTCGCGAAGTTGTTCATGTTGCTGCGAGAATCTTGTGATAAATCTCACTGGGGGTATATCCTCAGCTGTTTTTTTCTCTTTGTATAGTAAAGAATTTCTGGACTGTCGTACAGCTTTATTGTACGCACTGCGTAGTAGCGTTTTAGTATACCCTCTCGCTAGAAGTCTGATGCGAAGCGCATCTGCTTGGGATTTAAATTCCTCCAAGTGGGTGCAATTGCGGCGTAATCTTAAGTATTGTGCGTAGGGGATGCTTTTAACAAGTGACCTGAGGGGGGGCACTATGGGCATGCAACAGGGTGTTCCCTGCAGTTTCCTTCCTGTAAAGGGTAGAAGCTAGACAGTTCAAATTGTCTTTGAAGATGGTTAGGTCCAAAAAGGTTATACACTGTGAATTGCTGGAAACCGTAAATTTGAGATTAAAGCAGTTGGAGTTTAAGGTTTGAACAAATCTTTCAAGTAGTTCATGGGTACCTGTCCATACTAAAAAAAAGTCGTCATATTAGCGTCGCCAGACAAGGGCATGATCAGTGAACAGACTTAGAGAGTCATCTGAAAAGATGTTTCGTTCCCACCCCCCCAGGTACAAGTTGGCGTAGGCCGGTGAACAACAAGTGCCCATGGCCACGCCTTGTACCTGGAGGAAGTGGGAACCTTTAGAGCAAAAAAAGTTCCGGGTAAGTATGAATCTCAGCAGTTCTAAAATGAACTCACAATAATCCCAGCTGTAATGGTCCTGCTCACGTAGAAAGGTGCAAGCCATCCCGATGCCCTGCTCATGAGGGATGCTGGAGTATAGGGACTCCACATCCAAAGTCACGAGGAGGGCATCGGGAGGGACAGGCAACCCCTCTATTTGTTTTAAAAGGTCTAGAGTGTCACGAGTATAGGACGGTAGGCCTAACACATGTGGCATAAGGACAAAGTCTACGAGACGACTGGCGTTCTCTGTCAAAGAGCCAATTCCGGATATGATTGGGCGGCCTGGTGGCATTGTACGGTGCTTGTGGATTTTTGGTAAGGCATAAAATGTAGCCTCTTTTGGTTTTTTGATGTTCAGATAATTATAAGTATCTTGGTCAATAAGACCTTTTTGGTAGGCTGCTCCAATAATATCTAGAAATTCCTGTTTGAATTCCAAAATGCGGGTCTCCGACAAGCGGGAGTAGCATTGTTTGTTTAGTAGGATCCTCATGACCATAGACTCGTAATACGTCCTTGTCATGAGGACAACGTTTCTACCCTTGTCTGAGGCCTTAATCTCCAGATCAGGATGGTCTCGTAAGAATTCAATCGCTCGTACTTGAGAGCGAGTGAGGTTCCCTGGGTTATGTACAATATTCATTTGTTTGATGTCATTGATGGTTGCTATTAGGAATGCCCATATATGGGGATTGGTGGACAGTTCCGGGAATCGCTGGGATTTAGGCTTAAATCTGTTACTCATAGATATAGATTTAGTGGTTGACCCTGCACCTTGGTTCGATGGGGGATTATTGGTATCTTGTGATGATTCATTTTCCTCAAGTAGGAGCATTAAATCCCGGAGGGCTCGAAAGTCCTCCATGGAAAAGTGCTTTACCTGTTCTGAGATAGATTTGTCCAATTTTGATTGTTGGACCTCTCTATCAAATAAAAATTTGTAAGTTAAGTTGCGTGAAAATAAATATACATCCTTAATGGTTTCATATTTGTCGATGTTTGCAGAGGGGCAGAAGCTCAGGCCATATTTGAGGACGTCTAGAGTTTCCTCTTCAAAGTGGTAAGGGGTTAGGTTTATAACATCAAGGCCTGATGTTATGTCCGGGCCTGTGTGTCCGTCAGCAATTGAAAATTTGCCTGTGCAGTGTTGGGTTGGATGTGTGCATCCAAAGTACTCTGTCTGGTGTGGGGGGGACGTTGTGTAAGAGGTGGAAGAACAGTGGGGGGACTGGGACTTGGGGATTGAGCTATGTCAATGGGGGTGATAGTAGTTCGGCCTACCTCAGTGTGGCCTGAAGTATTCATTTGTGACATATTGTGTATCTGTGCTTGTGTGTTCAAAATTTGAATAGCTTGTAAGGCTGTAGTGCCTAAATATTTGGGCTGTGATAGTGATCTCTCATTCTGTTGTGTTGTGTGTTTGTGGGGGTGAGGTATTAAATTGATGTCTGAATTTGGGGGACGTTTTTTAGAGGAGGGTGTATAAGACCCTCCGCTGTAATCTCGTTTGCCTGCTCCCGAGTTGTTACGGGAGTTAGTGGTGTTCTTTGGGCCTTGTCTAGGGAGAGAAGAGGTGGATCTGACTGAGGAGTCCGATTTCGTATCTTCATCCGTGGCCCTGTCATATGTATTTGTATTAGTTGCACGACGATAGTTCCTAGAGCCCTTTGTTTGTGCTGGGTTATGCCAGTGATATGCGAAGCCTTCAGAGAAGGCTAGTCGATCCTTACATAGCTTGTTTTGTTGTTTATATATGATATCCTGCGTAATCCTAGTTATGTAGTCTTTTATTTCTTGGACTCGCTTTGAGAATAACATATGATCCCGAATGGTCTCATTGGAAGTTTGTAATGACATAATTTCCTGATCTAAATTATTTAGTTCCATTTGGTAGTGCGAGATCAGGAGCTTCATGAGTTCCGAGCTATATTGGGTCAATATGTTCTCCCATGCGAGTTTAAATTCTGGGGATACTACTTGGAATGATGGGTATAGTTGGATCCATAGACCAAGAGGATTGATGTTTTCTCGCACATATTTTTGCAGGAATTCTATGTGCCAATGTAAGTTGGACTTCTTTTTTAGAGAGCATTTTAATTTTGCAATATATTGGTTTAAACCTACTTCCTGTTCAGTATCAGTGTTGCAGTTTGTTTGAATTTCTGACATATAACCCAGCCAACCTTGACCAACAAACTCCATAGTGCACAAAGTAAATAGGGAGGATACGATTAGAGAACCAGTTAACAAGGAAAAAAGAGAAAAGAAAATTCCTGAAAAATTGAGAACTAAATCGTATTAGCTGCTACATATAGAAAAGGGAAAAGGTATAATATATATAAGTCAGAAACCACTAAGGTAACTAGGGGCCCAGGTGCTTCCACCCATAATTAGTGTTAGGTCATTGAAGTATCAGCACATAGTGGTAATGTGGATACTAGTGATAGAGGATACTCAGTGCCACGTCCTAACAGGTTATGTATAAGGAAAGAAAAACTTGGGCTTGGGACTTTCTTGGCACAATAAACATTGTAGTAATATAATTAAAAATACAATTTATTGAAGATTGTTAAAAATATAAAAAAAGGGGACAGAGACAGAATACAATTCATATCGATACATTTACAGTTTATGCATTCCATACAGAGCTCTATAGTAAAATATCATTGTGCAGTAATTGGGGTTACCAATATACATACGATCATGTAGAGATTTAGAGAGGAGCTATGCAAAAACAATGATCGATGGTAAGAAATCGCTCAACATGTTACACGCCGAAGCGCTTCTTCAGGAGCACAAAACAATTAACTGAACTATAACAAAACATCCCATAGTATAAAACATAACTGTAAAATGTGTGGACTATTTAAACCTCCTCTGTCTCACATTAATCTGCGCCTATGAATTACTCTGTAATCAAATGCAGCGGTCGCAAGCAGCTACTTTAAAAATTGAACATGTGATCGAACAATAAGACTAAAATCATAAAATACGTGAACCAAGTCTCTGATTTGTTGTGCTTATTGTAGCAGTGCTGAGTGTCCGATATTATAAAACACTATATATAAAGCAAATGCTGAAGAGACAGAAAAGTTCAAAATAAAGATGTGGTCCATGGGTATAAAGATATGCGTAGAAATCCTTCCACCAAGTGATCACCGCGTGTGGGGGTCACCCCCCGTGAGATTGCACTCACCACAATATCAGTAATCACAAGCCTTTGAATATTGGTCTTTGAAACTTTCCGTCTCCTTAGTTCAACCACCAGGTGGTGCAAGACCCTCTCGGTAAGTATAACATGGGGAGAAAATGAAATGCCATATAGCGTAATATTGCTAAAGGATGTTTATTGAATCATACACAAACAAACTCCCCCCTTTTAAAATATGCGTACCAGATACAATAGGTTAATAAAGCATTGAAAAGTGCACTGTGCCTGTGTTATTAGTCCCCCGGGAGGAGTTCCGGAATGCGCGCTGTGTACAGCTAGTCCTATTCGCTTCCTGGTTACCTTCCGTGGAACGCACACGTCACTTCCGGTAAATTACGACTCTGACGCGTTTCGTCACTTCCGAACGTCATCTGAGGGCGTAATTTACCAATCGTGAGGCCGACTTTAAATAACAATGATGGATTTAAACAGCGAATGAGGGAGGCGGATTTGCCAGCCCCTCCCACTTAATTATCGATACTCCCCGAGCTGTCAGCAAAGGAAGACTTTAGCTTATAATGCGCTAACACTGTTTTAAAACCGATCCTGCCGACATCGCTAGGAAGATTGTGACTCATATGTCTTACTTAAGATTATCTCTCATAAGCTTTTAACTTTACATACTTATATCATATGCAGCACTTCTATACATTATCTACGCATGAATGAGGTACAATGAGAAATATATAAAAAAATATAATAATAATAAGTATCTCAGACATATGTATATCCTTAATGGTGAGAAAAAAATACAATAAATTAAATTAAAATTAAAATACACTAATAAAAGACACTAATAAAAGCCGCATCCTCCCTTGTATTTACCCAATACAATTACCATCTGCCGTCACCCAACAAGGGTGCAAGCCCTCCACCAGGCTATGAATAGATATGAATAATTTATTTAAATAAATAAATAAATAAAATCTTTAATAAATTGATGAATTAATCTAATCTTAAAACGCATTAGATAAAATTATATTATACATGGAGGATGCGTAAAAATGGCTTTACATTCCTTTGTGAGCATCAGATGTCAATCATTACACCTACTGTTGAGAATAATATATTCCAATAACCTTGTAGAAGTGATTATGTAATAATAGATGTCCAAATATGTGAAATGATGGGAATGACATAGGTTCTAAAATTATTATGATTTCTAAATTCATTATTAATGTGATGTTTAAAATTTAATTTAAAACTTTAAAATTCTAAAAAAATTTAATGAATTATTGAATATATCTACAGGGACTGTATATGCTTACACTGAAAGATCAAAATGTGTATTATGTATTACTGATAAAGCAATTTATATCAAGCTCTATATTTAGGCCTCGGGGGGAAAGAAGATCTACGGAATAAATCCACCGGGTTTCATGTTTCGATAATTCGCGAATACGGTTAATGCCTCTCCAGTGGGTTTGGAGATGCTCAATACCCCAGAATTCCAACCCCTTGGGATCTCTATCATGTTTGTACCTGAAATGCAGGGACACATTATGGTCTTTATAACCATTTTTAATGTTGTTAATGTGCTCTGCGATTCTAATCCGTAATAGCCTTTTGGTGCGGCCTATGTACATCAGGCCACAGGGACACCTTAGAGCATACATAAGTGCTATTGCATGTGATAAATTGCTTTATATCAAAAGAACGATTATTGACTGGAGATATAAAGTTATTGATGCCCCTCAGAGGTCTGGTGACCTCTCTGCATGCTTTGCACTTTCTGCACGCAAAGAACCCATTGCGGTCCCAGAACGTCTGTGGTTTTGGGGGGGGGATCTAAGACTTTTTTAACTATTTTATCTCCAAAATTCATAGATTTTCTGTAGATGAACTGAGGTACAGGTGGAAGAACGTTGGTCAATTTTTTGTCCATTAAAAGAACGTGCCAGTGTGCTCTAAAGATTTCTTCAACTTCTTTATACTGGGAATGAAATTGTGAAATAAATCCCCATTCATTGTTTCGTTCATTTTCTTTCTTAGAGAGCCTCTCCTGGCTTGGTTCTTGTAGACATTCTGTTCTAGGTACTGCTGCCACCTCTTCTACCACTTTCTGTAGCATCTCTGATTTGTAACCTCTGGCTTCAAACCTTTCTACTAAAGTTTTAGATTGCAGATGGAATTCCGTATCTTCGGAACAGTTTCTTCTCACCCTCATGAGCTGTCCTTTCGGAATATTTTTAAGCCATAGAGGGTGGTGGCCACTCGTGATAGGAAGATAGCTATTGCTATCGGTTTTTTAAAAAAATACCTTGGTTTCCAATTTGTCATTCTTTCTGTATATCGTAACGTCTAAAAAATTAATCGTTTCCTTGTGCCAGTTAGAAGTTAATTTAATGTTGTTATCATTGCAATTTAAAACTTGTAAAAACTGTTCAAGTGACTCTGTTGATCCAGCCCAGATAAAAAACAGGTCGTCTATAAAACGCTTGTAAAAGATTAGTTCCGGACGCTGTTCTTTAAAAATGGTCTTATCTTCCCACTCTGCCATAAAAAGATTTGCAATACTCGGTGCAAATTTTGCGCCCATCGCTACGCCTCTCTGTTGTGTATAAAATTTATTGTCATACCAAAAATAGTTATGGCCGAGGCAAAAGTCAAGAGTATTCCTTAAAAAAACTTTTTGATTAAAAGGTAAATCATCTCTTTGGCAGAGGGCCCAATTCAGTGCCAATAAAGTATCGTCATGTTGTATAATAGAATACAACAATGCTACATCGGCTTTTACCAATAAAATTTGTGGTTTGTCCGCTAAATCAACCCCTTGCAGATAATTCAAGAAACTTTTTGTATCTCTCAAATACGACCGAGTGTTCACTACACTTTTTTGCAGGAAGCAATCCAGATACTGACCCATTCTTGCAGAGACTGATTCTATACTATTTACTATAGGTCTTGCAGGGGGATTACTGGGGTCTTTATGGATCTTGGGCAAAGTGTATAATGTGGGTATACGGTTGCTTGAAGGTACCAGATATCGCCTCTCTTTATCATTCAAAACCCCACTTTTTGATCCCATCTCCACAAGGGTTTTCAACTGATCTTTATAAGCTTTAGTTGGATCTTTCTCCAAGGGTTTGTATGTCACTTGATCAGACAACATCTCAATGATTTGACCATGATACATCTCCTTCGGGAGTATCACCACTCCTCCTCCCTTGTCAGCTGGCCTTATAATAATTTCTTTCCTTTTTTCTAGGCTGGAAATCCCCTCGCTGATGTGTCTCATGTTTATTTCTTTCTTTGGTTTAAGATGTTCCAAATCTCGTAGGATCAGTCCTTTGAAGACCTCCACTTGGTGATTTGGATTGTTTAGAGGATTGAACAGAGACCTATTTTTCAAACCACTATTGATCACTTCATTGGATTTATGTGCAATAGTGGTGACAGGAGGAGGATTACAACCTAAAAAATATTTTTTGATGTTCAATTTTCTGATATATTTGTGAACATCAATAAAGACATCAAACTTATTGATAGACTTTTTCAAGCCACATTTGAAGCCAAGGTTTAAAATATTGGTTTCTTTCTGTGTTAATTGTACTTTAGACAAATTGAAAATACCCCCTACTCGGACAGCCTTCTTCTTTTTTTGGATTCTAGATCCTGCCCTACAGCCTCTGTGTTGTTTTTGTCTGTGGCTGATTGCTGCGGGTGATTTTTTTGTATTTGCTGTTCCTTCCAATAAGGTATTTTTAGGTGATTCCAAGGTTGTGGTCCTCTGTGCTGAGTCAGAGGTTGAGGGCCTCTGTACTGAGATGGGGGCTGTGGATTCCTGTACTGATTTGGGGTTTGAGGATGCGAGGGGGGTCTCCCTCTGTGCGGGGGTCCCCCACGTCCTCTCCACTGGAAGCCCCTCCCTCTTCCTAAAAAAGGACGAGTTTGATGATCATAGTACTCTGAGTTTGTTTGGTACCCTTGTAATGGCTGAAATCTATTATGTAGTGGTACATTAGAGAACCCAGGTAACTGATTATCCTTTTCGTTATTTCCCCTTTGTTTACCATATTTCCTCAAACCTCTTCCTTTACCTCCCCTTCTTTGTATGGGAGTAGAAAACTTAGGGGTGGAGGTTTTCGGAGAATATGTGATGTTTTCTATAAAATCATTTTCCTATGCATGATGATTATTAGACATAGGATTGGGAATATTGGATGCTTGTGTGGGGATCTGTGATCCCTGAATGGGCACACCCGCCCTTCTTTATTACCGGGAACTGGCTGCCAAGAATACATATGGTTGGTTTTAAAATCTTCCAGAACCCTGTGATATTTTTTGATTTTCTTTTTTTTTTTTCACAGGGATCTGGAAGATTTTAAAACCAACCATGTGTATTCTTGGCAGCCAGTTCCCGGTAATAAAGAAGGGGCGGGTGTGCCCATTCAGGGATCACAGATCCCCACACAAGCATCCAATATTCCCAATCCTATGTCTAATAATCATCATGCATATGAAAATGATTTTATAGAAAACATCACATATTCTCCGAAAACCTCCACCCCTAAGTTTTCTACTCCCATGCAAAGAAGGGGAGGTAAAGGAAGAGGTTTGAGGAAATATGGTAAACAAAGGGGAAATAACGAAAAGGATAATCAGTTACCTGGGTTCTCTAATGTACCACTACATAATAGATTTCAGCCATTACAAGGGTACCAAACAAACTCAGAGTACTATGATCATCAAACTTTTTTAGGAAGAGGGAGGGGCTTCCAGCGGAGAGGACGTGGGAGACCCCCGCACAGAGGGAGACCCCCCTCGCATCCTTAAACCCCAAATCAGTACAGGAATCCACAGCCCCCATCTCAGTACAGAGGCCCTCAACCTCTGACTCAGCACAGAGGACCACAACCTTGGAATCACCTAAAAATACCTTATTGGAAGGAACAGCAAATACAAAAAAATCACCCGCAGCAATCAGCCACAGACAAAAACAACACAGAGGCTGTAGGGCAGGATCTAGAATCCAAAAAAAGAAGAAGGCTGTCCGAGTAGGGGGTATTTTCAATTTGTCTAAAGTACAATTAACACAGAAAGAAACCAATATTTTAAACCTTGGCCTCAAATGTGGCTTGAAAAAGTCTATCAATAAGTTTGATGTCTTTATTGATGTTCACAAATATATCAGAAAATTGAACATCAAAAAATATTTTTTAGGTTGTAATCCTCCTCCTGTCACCACTATTGCACATAAATCCAATGAAGTGATCAATAGTGGTTTGAAAAATAGGTCTCTGTTCAATCCTCTAAACAATCCAAATCACCAAGTGGAGGTCTTCAAAGGACTGATCCTACGAGATTTGGAACATCTTAAACCAAAGAAAGAAATAAACATGAGACACATCAGCGAGGGGATTTCCAGCCTAGAAAAAAGGAAAGAAATTATTATAAGGCCAGCTGACAAGGGAGGAGGAGTGGTGATACTCCCGAAGGAGATGTATCATGGTCAAATCATTGAGATGTTGTCTGATCAAGTGACATACAAACCCTTGGAGAAAGATCCAACTAAAGCTTATAAAGATCAGTTGAAAACCCTTGTGGAGATGGGATCGAAAAGTGGGGTTTTGAATGATAAAGAGAGGCGATATCTGGTACCTTCAAGCAACCGTATACCCACATTATACACTTTGCCCAAGATCCATAAAGACCCCAGTAATCCCCCTGCAAGACCTATAGTAAATAGTATAGAATCAGTCTCTGCAAGAATGGGTCAGTATCTGGATTGCTTCCTGCAAAAAAGTGTAGTGAACACTCGGTCGTATTTGAGAGATACAAAAAGTTTCTTGAATTATCTGCAAGGGGTTGATTTAGCGGACAAACCACAAATTTTATTGGTAACAGCCGATGTAGCGTCGTTGTATTCTATTATACAACATGACGATGCTTTATTGGCACTGAATTGGGCCCTCTGCCAAAGAGATGATTTACCTTTTAATCAAAAAGTTTTTTTAAGGAATGCTCTCGACTTTTGCCTCGGCCATAACTATTTTTGGTATGACAATAAATTTTATACACAACAGAGAGGCGTAGCGATGGGCGCAAAATTTGCACCGAGTATTGCAAATCTTTTTATGGCAGAGTGGGAAGATAAGACCATTTTTAAAGAACAGCGTCCGGAACTAATCTTTTACAAGCGTTTTATAGACGACCTGTTTTTTATCTGGGCTGGATCAACAGAGTCACTTGAACAGTTTTTACAAGTTTTAAATTGCAATGATAACAACATTAAATTAACTTCTAACTGGCACAAGGAAACGATTAATTTTTTAGACGTTACGATATACAGAAAAAATGACAAATTAGAAACCAAGGTATTTTTTAAAAAAACCGATAGGAATAGCTATCTTTCTATCACGAGTGGCCACCACCCTCTATGGCTTAAAAATATTCCGAAAGGACAGCTCATGAGGGTGAGAAGAAACTGTTCCGAAGATACGGAATTCCATCTGCAATCTAAAACTTTAGTAGAAAGGTTTGAAGCCAGAGGTTACAAATCAGAGATGCTACAGAAAGTGGTAGAAGAGGTGGCAGCAGTACCTAGAACAGAATGTCTACAAGAACCAAGCCAGGAGAGGCTCTCTAAGAAAGAAAATGAACGAAACAATGAATGGGGATTTATTTCACAATTTCATTCCCAGTATAAAGAAGTTGAAGAAATCTTTAGAGCACACTGGCACGTTCTTTTAATGGACAAAAAATTGACCAACGTTCTTCCACCTGTACCTCAGTTCATCTACAGAAAATCTATGAATTTTGGAGATAAAATAGTTAAAAAAGTCTTAGATCCCCCCCCCAAAACCACAGACGTTCTGGGACCGCAATGGGTTCTTT
The DNA here is from genome assembly GCA_037952925.1 of Lithobates clamitans. Lineage (NCBI taxonomy): Eukaryota > Metazoa > Chordata > Amphibia > Anura > Ranidae > Lithobates > Lithobates clamitans. Next base: position 2,912,263 of record JBBGZY010000470.1, read on the forward strand.
GCGTGCAGAAAGTGCAAAGCATGCAGAGAGGTCACCAGACCTCTGAGGGGCATCAATAACTTTATAGCTCCAGTCAATAATCGTTCTTTTGATATAAAGCAATTTATCACGTGCAATAGCACTTATGTAGTGTATGCTCTAAGGTGTCCCTGCGGCCTGATGTACATAGGCCGCACCAAAAGGCTATTACGGATTAGAATCGCAGAGCACATTAACAACATTAAAAATGGTTATAAAGACCATAATGTGTCCCTGCATTTCAGGTTGAAACATGATAGAGATCCCAAGGGGTTGGAATTCTGGGGTATTGAGCATATCCAAACCCACTGGAGAGGCATTAACCGTATTCGCGAATTATCGAAACACGAAACCCGGTGGATTTATTCCGTAGATGTTCTTTCCCCCCGAGGCCTAAATATAGAGCTTGATATAAATTGCTTTATCAGTGATACATAATACACATTTTGATCTTTCAGTGTAAGCATATACAGTCCCTGTAGATATATTCAATAATTCATTAAATTTTTTTAGAATTTTAAAGTTTTAAATTAAATTTTAAACATCACATTAATAATGAATTTAGAAATCATAATAATTTTAGAACCTATGTCATTCCCATCATTTCACATATTTGGACATCTATTATTACATAATCACTTCTACAAGGTTATTGGAATATATTATTCTCAACAGTAGGTGTAATGATTGACATCTGATGCTCACAAAGGAATGTAAAGCCATTTTTACGCATCCTCCATGTATAATATAATTTTATCTAATGCGTTTTAAGATTAGATTAATTCATCAATTTATTAAAGATTTTATTTATTTATTTAAATAAATTATTCATATCTATTCATAGCCTGGTGGAGGGCTTGCACCCTTGTTGGGTGACGGCAGATGGTAATTGTATTGGGTAAATACAAGGGAGGATGCGGCTTTTATTAGTGTCTTTTATTAGTGTATTTTAATTTTAATTTAATTTATTGTATTTTTTTCTCACCATTAAGGATATACATATGTCTGAGATACTTATTATTATTATATTTTTTTATATATTTCTCATTGTACCTCATTCATGCGTAGATAATGTATAGAAGTGCTGCATATGATATAAGTATGTAAAGTTAAAAGCTTATGAGAGATAATCTTAAGTAAGACATATGAGTCACAATCTTCCTAGCGATGTCGGCAGGATCGGTTTTAAAACAGTGTTAGCGCATTATAAGCTAAAGTCTTCCTTTGCTGACAGCTCGGGGAGTATCGATAATTAAGTGGGAGGGGCTGGCAAATCCGCCTCCCTCATTCGCTGTTTAAATCCATCATTGTTATTTAAAGCCGGCCTCACGATTGGTAAATTACGCCCTCAGATGACGTCCGGAAGTGGCGAAACGCGTCAGTGTCGTAATTTACCGGAAGTGACGTGTGCGTTCCACGGAAGGTAAACAGGAAGCGAATAGGACTAGCTGTACACAGCGCGCATTCCGGAACTCCTCCCGGGGGACTAATAACACAGGCACAGTGCACTTTTCAATGCTTTATTAACCTATTGTATCTGGTACGCATATTTTAAAAAGGGGGGAGTTTGTTTGTGTATGATTCAATAAACATCCTTTAGCAATATTACGCTATATGGCATTTCATTTTCTCCCCATGTTATACTTACCGAGAGGGTCTTGCACCACCTGGTGGTTGAACTAAGGAGACGGGAAGTTTCAAAGACCATTATTCAAAGGCTTGTGATTACTGATATTGTGGTGAGTGCAATCTCACGGGGGGTGACCCCCACACGCGGTGATCAATTGGTGGAAGGATTTCTACGCATATCTTTATACCCACGGACCACATCTTTATTTTGAACTTTTCTGTCTCTTCAGCATTTGCTTTATATATAGTGTTTTATAATATCGGACACTCAGCGCTGCTACAATAAGCACAACAAATCAGAGACTTGGTTCACGTATTTTATGATTTTAGTCTTATTGTTCGATCACAAGTATAAAACATACATCCTAAGCAGGAAACAAGTTAGACAAACATTACATATTTAATATCATCGTCACTAAAGCCCAAAAGGTGGTACTATATCACTGTCGAGATAATATTCAACATCATGGGGACGTATGTAACATAATATGTATTAAAGTATAGCATATGTGTATAATTAATTCCGTTTTGGATCACAAAGGGTGCAGCTGCCAGAAAAAGGGGGGGAGAGAAATTGAGGAGTATGTAAGATTAGAGCAAGGAGAATGGAGGAAAGAAGAAAGAGAATAGACAAGGGAGGAAAAGAGCATAGGAGGGAGAGAAAAGGTGAAACATGAAGGAGAGAAGGGAGAAGAAAGAAAAGAAAAGGGTAAAAGAGTAAGGAAGTTGCTAGAGAACTAGGTCTGGGGGGCTGGGAACTGTGGCTAGCTATAGATGTGTATGATTCATTATATATTTATTTATAAATATGTGTCTCATAATTGTCCTAAAGGGGAACATGTGATTTTTGCTAAGTAGGGCGGAATTGGAGTGATACCCATTAAAATGTATTACCGCAAACTAGTCAGAAAGGAATTCAACTGTAAGCGGCAGTAACCATTTAATGTTTCTACTAGTTAGCCCCTTTATACTATTTTTGCTGCGGCCACTCAATATACATAGTATTAGTGAAGTAAAGTTGGACTTACCATAGGGAAATTTTTATGGATTTGTTTACATATATATACATATGAATAAAGGATCTCTCCACTGTGTTCTTAAACCTTCAGCCAATAGTACAAGGATGAACCGAAATAGGTAAATGACAAAGGTAGATGGTGTCCCAATTGGTAGCAGGGATAGGGATGTATTTGTCAGGCCTGTGAAAGCAGCTTAGAGGGGTTGATCCGTAGCCAGGTCAGGTAACTGAATCAGACAAACAGACCCACAGAGAAGAGACAAGAGAGGGACAAAAAATGAAGATTTTCCAGTATAACACCAAGGTAAAAATCATATATCCGCTGTATGCTGGATATCTAGGAGCAGGCTGACACATACCTCCGTGATTCAAGATTCCAGATAAGCTCTGTAGGCAGCAAGGCAGCAGGTAATACCCACACCGCCACTCGGGTGTGGAGCGGCTGGTTGAGTGGAGCGTGAGACAGGAGACGCGGAGAGCGTCTCTTGTACACACGCCCCGCCTGTAGTCACCAATCGGCGAGAGCCGATGTGACGTCATCCAGGCCGGCCGTCGAATGCATAACGCGCACATCCCCGTCCATTGCGTTGGCATGGAGACCGCCGACGCGCAGGAGAGGGAAGGGGCGGCTGCATTGCTGGGTAACCTGGCAACCAGTGTAACCCAAAGCGCCAATCACCCTAGTGAGGGGGCGTGGCACTTGGCGGCCGCATGATACCGAAAGTAAAACCCCAACAGTGTACCCGCACCACTATGGGCAAAAGTCACAGGGACATATGAATGGTAGGTATACAAACAGCAGTAAAACGTACAAAAACAAAATATTATAAAAGATATGTGGTAATATAATAAGAGCGGCTGAAGCTCCTAACAATTCAGGAAATGGCAAAATAGGAAAAGAAAAGAAAAAGAAAGAGAAATACTGAAATAAAACATAACAAAGAACGTCAAAGGGAAGACGAGTGGACGTTATCCAAAATTAGACCAAGGGGGGAGTTGGTAAACAAGCAGGTCCATATTGGGCTAAAATAGCCTCAATGGCCAAATTGTGTGGTATTGGCATAGACAACAAGGGGGAGAGGGTATAGAAGCAACCTTTTTAAGAAGGGGAAATGATAAACTGTATCGTCATAAAAAAGGTTTATAGGTATGAGCCTCGTTGATGCCCGGGGAATGCGTGGCGCCGAGGCGCTCAATCCACAAGGTTTCTTGTTGACAGACCTGCTTATCCCAGTCTCCACCTCTGGGATCCTTGGGTATCACTGATAGCACAATAAAAGATATCATGGAGACATCAAATCTGTGGTAAAGGTCCAAGGTATACGACGCCTTCGGTGTCACAGTTGGCATAGAACTTTGGGGTGAAAGTTTCCCCATTCGGAAGTAGGAATGTTTTTCCTATTTTTACCCAAGGGCAAAATGAACATTTGCCACATTGTGAGATCCCCTGCCTAGATGGTTTATGTTTAGGGGTAGTCGAAAAGTAGCTGGAAGTTAATTTATCCCCCAAACATCTAGCCCGTCTAAAGGTGATTTGTGGGTGGAGACCAGTATATTTTTTAAGGATGGGATCCTCTTGAAGGATCGGCCAATGGTTACTTAATATGTCGCAAAGTTGTTCATGTTGGGGATGCTTTTAACAAGTGACCCCGGGTGGGCACTATGGGCATGCAACAGGGTGTTCCCTGCAGTTTCCTTCCTGTAAAGGGTAGAAGCTAGACAGTTCAAATTATCTTAGAAGATGGTTAGGTCCAAAAAGGTTGTACACTGTGAATTGCTGGAAACCGTAAATTTGAGATTTAAAGCAGTTGGAGTTTAAGGTTTGAACAAATCTTTCAAGTAGTTCATGGGTACCTGTCCATACTAAAAAAAAGTCGTAAGAATTCAATCGCTTGTACTTGAGAGCGAGTGACGTTCCCTGGGTTATGTACAATATTCATTTGTTTGATGTCATTGATGGTTGCTATTAGGAATGCCCATATATGGGGATTGGTGGACAGTTCCGGGAATCGCTGGGATTTAGGCTTAAATATGTTACTCATAGATATAGATTTAGTGGTTGACCCTGCACCTTGGTTTGATGGGGGATTATTGGTATCTTGTGATGATTCATTTTCCTCAAGTAGGAGCATTAAATCCCGGAGGGCTCGATCCCAGCGATTCCCGGAACTGTCCACCAATCCTCATATATGGGCATTCCTAATAGCAACCATCAATGACATCAAACAAATGAATATTGTACATAACCTAGGGAACCTCACTCGCTCTCAAGTACGAGCGATTGAATTCTTACGAGACCATCCTGATCTGGAGATTAAGGCCTCAGACAAGGATGGAAACGTTGTCCTCATGACAAGGACGTATTACGAGTCTATGGTCATGAGGATCCTACTAAACAAACAATGCTACTCCCGCTTGTCGGAGACCCGCATTTTGGAATTCAAACGGGAATTTCTAGATATTATTGGAGCAGCCTACCAAAAAGGTCTTATTGACCAAGATACTGATAATTATCTGAACATCAAAAAACCAAAAGAGGCTACATTTTATACCTTACCAAAAATCCACAAGCACCGTACAATGCCACCAGGCCGCCCAATCATATCCGGAATTGGCCCTTTGACAGAGAACGCCAGTCGTCTCGTAGACTTTGTCCTTATGCCACATGTGTTAGGCCTACCGTCCTATACTCGTGACACTCTAGACCTTTTAAAACAAATAGAGGGGTTGCCTGTCCCTCCCGATGCCCTCCTCGTGACTTTGGATGTGGAGTCCTTATACTCCAGCATCCCTCACGAGCAGGGCATCGGGATGGCTCGCACCTTTCTACGTGAGCAGGACCATTACAGCTGGGATTATTGTGAGTTCATTTTAGAACTGCTGAGATTCATACTTACCCTGAACTTTTTTTGCTTCAAAGGTTCCCACTTCCTCCAGGTACAAGGCGTGGCCATGGGCACTTGTTGTGCACCGGCCTACGCCAACTTGTACCTGGGGGGTGGGAACGAAACATCTTTTCAGATGACTCTCTAAGTCTGTTCACTGATCATGCCCTTGTCTGGCGACGCTACATTGACGACATTTTTTTAGTATGGACAGGTACCCATAAACTACTTGAAAGATTTGTTCAAACCTTAAACTCTAACTGCTTTAATCTCAAATTTACGGTTTCCAGCAATTCACAGTGTATAACCTTTTTGAACCTAACCATCTTCTAAGACAATTTGAACTGTCTAGCTTCTACCCTTTACAGGAAGGAAACTGCAGGGAACACCCTGTTGCATGCCCATAGTGCCCACCCCAGGTCACTTGTTAAAAGCATCCCCTACGCACAATACTTAAGATTACGCCGCAATTGCACCCACTTGGAGGAATTTAAATCCCAAGCAGATGCGCTTCGCATCAGACTTCCAGCGAGAGGGTATACTAAAACGCTACTACGCAGTGCGTACAATAAAGCTGTACGACAGTCCAGAAATTCTTTACTATACAAAGAGAAAAAAACAGCTGAGGATATACCCCCAGTGAGATTTATCACAAGATTCTCGCAGCAACATGAACAACTTCGCGACATATTAAGTAACCATTGGCCGATCCTTCAAGAGGATCCCATCCTTAAAAAATATACTGGTCTCCACCCACAAATCACCTTTAGACGGGCTAGATCTTTGGGGGATAAATTAACTTCCAGCTTCTATTCGACTACCCCTAAACATAAACCATCTAGGCAGGGGATCTCACAATGTGGCAAATGTTTATTTTGCCCTTGAGTAAAAATAGGAAAAACATTCCTACTTCCGAATGGGGAAACTTTCACCCCAAAGTTCTATGCCAACTGTGACACCGAAGGCGTCGTATACCTTATGGTATGCCTATGCAGCGCCTTCTATGTTGGCAAAACTATTAGACACTTAAGATGTAGGATAAAAGATCATGTCTACTACTCAGCTGAGGGCAAAATGGTGACTGCAGTTAGTAGACACTTGGACCTTTACCACAGATTTGACGTCTCCATGATATCTTTCATTGTGCTATCAGTGATACCCAAGGATCCCAGAGGTGGAGACTGGGATAAGCAGGTCTGTCAACAAGAAACCTTGTGGATTGAGCGCCTTGGCGCCACGCATTCCCCGGGCATCAACGAGGCTCATACCTATAAACCTTTTTTATGACGATACAGTTTATCATTTCCCCTTCTTAAAAAGGTTACTTCTCTTCCCTCTCCCCCTTGTTGTCTATGCCAATACCACACAATTTGGCCATTGAGGCTATTTTAGCCCAATATGGACCTGCTTGTTTACCAACTCCCCCCTTGGTCTAATTTTGGATAACGTCCACTAGTCTTCCCTTTGACGTTCTTTGTTATGTTTTATTTCAGTATTTCTCTTTCTTTTTCTTTTCTTTTCCTATTTTGCCATTTCCTGAATTGTTAGGAGCTTCAGCCGCTCTTATTATATTACCACATATCTTTTATAATATTTTGTTTTTGTATGTTTTACTGCTGTTTGTATACCTACCATTCATATGTCCCTGTGACTTTTGCCCATAGTGGTGCGGGTACACTGTTGGGGTTTTACTTTTGGTATCATGCGGCTGCCAAGCGTCACGCCCCCTCACTAGGGTGACTGGCGCTTTGGGTTACACTGGTTGCCAGGTTACCCAGCAATGCAGCTGCCCCTTCCCTCTCCTGCACGTCGGCGGTCTCCATGCCGATGCAATAGACGGGGATGTGCGCGTTATGCATTCGACGGCTAGCCTGGATGACATCACATCGGCTCTCGCCGATTGGTGACTACAGGCGGGGCGTGTGTACAAGAGACGCTCTCCGCGTCTCCTGTCTCACGCTCCACACAACCAGCCGCTCCACACCCGAGTGGCGGTGTGGCTATTACCTGCTGCCTTGCTGCCTACAGAGCTTATCTGGAATCTTGAATCACGGAGGTATGTGTCAGCCTGCTCCTAGATATCCAGCATACACGGATATATGATTTTTACCTTGGTGTTATACTGGAAAATCTTCACTTTTTGTCCCTCTCTTGTCTCTTCTCTGTGGGTCTGTTTGTCTGATTCAGTTACCTGACCTGGCTACGGATCAACCCCTCTAAGCTGCTTTCACAGGCTTGACAAATACATCCCTATCCCTGCTACCAATTGGGACACCATCTACCTTTGTCATTTACCTATTTCGGTTCATCCTTGTACTATTGGCTGAAGGTTTAAGAACCCAGTGGAGAGATCCTTTATTCATATGTATATATACAGTATGTAAACAAATCCATAAAAATTTCCCTATGGTAAGTCCAACTTTACTTCACTAATACTATGTATATTGAGTGGCCGCAGCAAAAATAGTATAAAGGGGCTAACTAGTAGAAACATTGAATGGTTACTGCTGCTTACAGTTGAATTCCTTTCTGACATACATTTTAATGGGTATCACTCCAATTTCGCCCTACTTAGCAAAAATCACATGTTCCCCTTTAGGACAATTATGAGACACATATTTATAAATAAATATATAATGAATCATACACATCTATAGCTAGCCACAGTTCCCAGCCCCTCAGACCTAGTTCTCTAGCAACTTCCTTACTCTTTTACCCTTTTCTTTTCTTTCTTCTCCCTTCTCTCCTTCATGTTTCAACCTTTTCTCTCCCTCCTATGCTCTTTTCCTCCCTTGTCTATTCTCTTTCTTCTTTCCTCCATTCTCCTTGCTCTAATCTTATATACTCCTCAATTTCTCTCCCCCCCCTTTTTCTGGCAGCTGCACCCTTTGTGATCCAAAACGGTATTAATTATACACATATGCTATACTTTAATACATATTATGTTACATACGGCCCCATGATGTTGAATATTATCCCGACAGTGATATAGTACCACCTTTTGGGCTTTAGTGATGATGATATTAAATATGTAATGTTTGTGTAACTTGTTTCCTGCTTAGGATGTATGTTTTATACTTAAGGGATGTTTTGTTATATTTCAGTTAATTGTTTCGTGCTCCTGAAGAAGTGCTTCGGCGTGTAACATGTTGAGTGATTTCTTACCATCGATCATTGTTTTTGCATAGCTCCTCTCTAAATCTCTACATGATTGTATGTATATTGGTAACCCCAATTACTGCACAATGATATTTTACTATAGAGCTCTGTATGGAATGCATAAACTATAAATGTATCGCTATGAATTGTATTCTGTCTCTGTCCCCTTTTTTTATATTTTTAACAATCTTCAATAAATTGTATTTTTAATTATATTACTACAATGTTTATTGTGCCAAGAAAGTCCCAAGCCCAAGTTTTTCTTTCTTTATACATTATTAGTTAGTTATTATTTCAACTTTTCTAATTTTCAGGTTTTCGGATTTTCGACTTTACAAATTTACAAATTTTTGAATTTTCGAATATTCGAATTTACGAATATTCGAAAAAATTTGTTGAACAGGTTTTTGTTAATTCGGATATTTCCAAATTAACAAATTTGTCGAAATTCGTTAAAAAACGAATTTGGAACAAAACAAATTTCACATGTCTAGAAGCAGTCAAGAGGCCCATGGTAATTCTGGAGGAGCTGCAGAGATCCACAGCTCAGGGGGGAGAATCTGTCTACAGGACAACTATTAGTCTTGCACTCCACAAATCTGGCCTTTAAGGAAGGGTGGCAAGAAGAAAGCCATTGCTGAAAGAAACCCATAAGAAGTCCCATTTGCAGTTTGTGAGAAGCCATGTGGAGGACACAGCAAACATAGAAGAAAGTGCTCTGCTCAGATGAGACCAAAATTGAACTTTTTGGCCTAAAAGCAAAATGCTATGTGTGGCAGAAAACTAACACTGCACATCACCCTGAACACACCATCCCTACTGTGAAACATGGTGGTGGTAGCATCATGTTGTGGGGATGAAAAATATAAAATGAGCCACGGCGCCAAAAAATACAAAGTGACCAATAATGTAATGCTGCACCAAAAATTAGTGAAACATAAAATAATAGAAAAATTGGGCGCAGAACCACATAATAGTATATGAATATGAAATCACCCAATCATGCGTGAGTGCACCATATATACCAGCACATATACCATAAATATGACACCAAACCAGTCCAGCATAAATGATGAAATTATATATAAAAACATATATATTAGTTCAATTCTTCTGTATATGTAGTGACTCCAATACCGTGCCTTGCTAAAGTGCAATGTTCTTGATTCTTGTTAAACAAAAAGTGCTTCACCCGAAGTGTTATATAAATCTGCTCACCAGATATCTCTGGCCACAAAGTGACCACCAGGCATATAATAGAGGGAAAAAGCTTTCCTCCACTAGCTGGGATCCTCCAAGCCAGATACAGTATAACTCCAATCGACCTTTTCCAATATCGATCAAAATTCATTCAATCATGGATGGTGAATGGTAATTCCTCAAAAGGATAGTTCCTCAAAGTATTACGCTCTGAAGTGTAAATCCAATGCTCCTTATCTGTAGATCTGTGAAAATTGGCTCCCCCATAAACGAGCCACAGAGAGGCAATATAGTGTAATACTGTCTTTAATAAGAAAGCACTTACATGCCAATGTAAAGTACAGCAGATAGCAGCACAGCTGGGGGATGAGGCAGAGGCCAGTCCGTTCTTCAGTGTGTAAAACGGGAAGCACGGCGTGCGTCTCAGCTGGGAATTGAAGTGTAAACTCCTTTATCAAGCGTCCCAAGCCTTGTTTTCAATGGATTTTGTGCTCTAGCGCATGTCCTCAGGAAAATTGTTCATCAAAATACATACAATACAATAAAATACATTTACGTTTTTGGTTGTAACATGACAAAATGTGGAAAATTTCAAGGGGTATGAATATTGTATGTAACCTACAAAAAAAGTTTGGACCTAGGATATAATTTAACATGCATGCTCATATAATATGTAAATATAAATCTGAAGCTAGGTTCACTTTAAATGCTAATGGTTAAGTGCGGTAATTCATTATAGTCATTTACAATGTAGTACCAGAATTATACTTTTTTTACACATTACTTTATTAAAAATCTTATCCTTACCCAACCACCATCATTTTCCATGGACCCAAAAGTAGCCCTAGTAACGCAGGCACTCTGGTCTGGTTGCTGTATGTGAGAACTGATGGGATGATAGATATACCTTGTGTATCAAACTGTCAGTAGTGATGGCTGTTATTATCTTCTCGCATCTACCAGTCAGGTACAAAACTGCTCAGAAAAATGACTGCTGTAATCTGAAAGTTTAAATCTGAAATGTGGATTGGGATACTGACAATTTGGTGACACTATAAACAGGAGTTTTCACAAGAGATGAGGAAGCCTTTCTACTTTATATACTGTAGGTGTTGAAAAAGTAGACACAATAAGTTTGGTTATTGAAGGTAGGGATGGGCGAATGGTTTGGCCTGAGCATAAGTTCGGGCCCAACTTCCATTGTTTGGATGTTTGGAGAACAGCCAAACAAAGGGGACGTTCGACCATTTGTTCGGCCCCCCAAACTGACCACAATGCATTGTGGCGTTGAACAGTGCATTGCAAGCCCTGATTGGCTGACACAGTGAAAGCTTCAGCCAATCAGGGCAAAGAGCCTGTCAGAGTCATGACTGGACACTGTCATCATGACTTTATCCAATCATGGCTCATTCCTGCCCCACAGTATAAAAATATTCTTTCAATGGCAGCCATTTTCAGTGTGATTTTGGTGTGGAGAGAGATAGAACAGGGCTCTGTTCAGTGCTATTAGTTAGTGTGCTATTCTGTGCTATTTTGCTTCAATTGTCAGTGTAGAATAATAGTTTAGTGTCAGTCTAGGGATAGTGTGAGTGTAGTGAGGAGGACCATCATTCAGCTTTTTATAGTGTGCAGCTAGAGTAGGGACAGCTCAGATAGTTTCACTGTAGTACAGTGAGCCGTGTCAGTAATCTTGACATTAGTATAAAGCTAGAATAGGGACAGTTCAGATAGCTTCAGTGTAGTGACGGTTGAACACCATCTATATGATTGCGTTACTGCCAGTTTAACGCCATATGGTTTTGCGTGCGTTACTGCCAGTTTAACGCCATATCATATTGCGTGCGTTACTGCCAGTTTAACGCCATATAGTTTTGCATGCGTTACTGCCAGTTTAATGCCATGTTGTATTGCGTGCGTTTCTGGCAGTTTAACGCCCTATAGTTTTGCGCGCGTTACTGCCAGTTTAACGATATATAGTTTTGCGTGCATTACTGCCAGTTTAACGACATATCATTTTGCGTGCGTTACTGCCAGTTTAACGCCATATCGTTTTGCGTGCGTTACTGCCTGTGTAACGCCATATAGTTTTGTGTGCATTACTGTCAGTTTAACGCCATATAGTTCTGTGTGTGTTACTACAAGTTTAACGCCATATAGTTTTGTGCGTTACTGCCAGTTTACCGCCATATCGTTTTGCGTGCATTACTGCCAGTTTAACGCCATATCGTTTTGCATGCATTACTGCCAGTTTAACGCCATATAGTTTTGCGTGCATTACTCCCTGTTTAACGCCATATAGTTCTCTGTGCGTTACTACAAGTTTAATGCCATAAAGTTTTGTGCGTTACTGCCAGTTTAACACCATATTGTTTTGCGTACGTTACTGCCTGTTTAACGCCATATCGTATTGCGTGCGTTACTGCCAGTTTAACATTATATTGTATTGTGTGCATTACTGCCAGTTAAACGCCATATAGTTTTGCATTTTTTAATGCCAGTTTAACGCCATATACTTTTCCGTGCGTTACTGCCAGTTTAACGCCATATAGTTTGCGTGCGTTACTGCCAGTTCAACGTCATATAGTTTTGCATGTGTTACTGCCAGTTTAACGCCATATAGTTTTGCGTGCGTTACTGCCAGTTTAACGCGTTATAGTTTTGCGTGCGTTACTGCCAGTTTAACGCCATATCGTTTTGCGTGCGTTACTGCCTGTGTAACGCCATATAGTTTTGTGTGCATTACTGTCAGTTTAACGCCATATAGTTCTGTGTGTGTTACTACAAGTTTAACGCCATATAGTTTTGTGCGTTACTGCCAGTTTACCGCCATATCGTTTTGCGTGCATTACTGCCAGTTTAACGCCATATCGTTTTGCATGCATTACTGCCAGTTTAACGCCATATAGTTTTGCGTGCATTACTCCCTGTTTAACGCCATATAGTTCTCTGTGCGTTACTACAAGTTTAATGCCATAAAGTTTTGTGCGTTACTGCCAGTTTAACACCATATTGTTTTGCGTACGTTACTGCCTGTTTAACGCCATATCGTATTGCGTGCGTTACTGCCAGTTTAACATTATATTGTATTGTGTGCATTACTGCCAGTTAAACGCCATATAGTTTTGCATTTTTTAATGCCAGTTTAACGCCATATACTTTTCCGTGCGTTACTGCCAGTTTAACGCCATATAGTTTGCGTGCGTTACTGCCAGTTCAACGTCATATAGTTTTGCATGTGTTACTGCCAGTTTAACGCCATATAGTTTTGCGTGCGTTACTGCCAGTTTAACGCCATATAGTTTTGCGTGCGTTACTGCCAGTTTAACGCCATATAGTTTTGCGTGCGTTACTGCCAGTTTAATGCCATAAACTTTTCCATGCGTTACTGCCTGTTTAATGCCATATAGTTTTGCGTGCATTACTGCCAGTTTAACGCCATATTGTTTTGCGTGCATTACTGCCAGTTTAACACCATATTGTTTTGCATGTGTTACGGCCAGTTTAGCGCCATATAGTTTTGCATGCGTTACTGCCAGTTTAACGCCATATCATTTTGCTTTCATTACTGCCTGTTTAACGCCATAGAGTTTTTTGTGCGTTACTGCCAGTTTAACACCATATAGTTCTCTGTGCGTTACTACAAGTTTAATGCCATATCGTTTTGCGTGCGTTACTGCTAGTTTAACGCCATATAGTTTTGCGTGCGTTACTGCCAGTTTAACACCATATCGTATTGCGTGCGTTACTGCCAGTTTAACGCCATATTGTATTGCGTGCATTACTGCCAGTTGAACGCCATATAGTTTTGCGTTTTTTACTGCCAGTTTAACGCCATATACTTTTCCGTGCGTCACTGCCAGTTTAACGCCATATAGTTTGCGTGCGTTACTGCGAGTTTAACGTCATATAGTTTTGCATGTGTTACTGCCAGTTTAACGCCATATAGTTTTACGTGCGTTACTGCCAGTTTAACATGTTATAGTTTTGCGTGCGTTACTGCCAGTTTAACGCCATATAGTTTTACGTGTGTTACTGCCTGTTTAATGCCATATAGTTTTGCGTGCGTTACTGCCAGTTTAATGCCATAAACTTTTCCATGCGTTACTGCCTGTTTAATGCCATATAGTTTTGCGTTCATTACTGCCAGTTTAACGCCATATTGTTTTGCGTGCATTACTGCCAGTTTAACACCATATTGTTTTACATGCGTTACGGCCAGTTTAGCGCCATATAGTTTTGCGTGCGTTACTTCCTGTTTAACGCCATATAGTTTTGCATGCGTTACTGACAGTTTAACGCCATATTGTTTTGCGTGCATTACTGCCAGTTTAACACCATATTGTTTTACGGCGTTACTGCCAGTTTAACGACATATAGTTTTGTGTGCGTTACTGCCTGTTTAATGCCATATAGTTTTACGTGCGTTACTGCCAGTTTAACACCATATAGTTCTCTGTGCGTTACTACAAGTTTAATGCCATATAGTTTTTTGCGTTACTGCCAGTTTAACACCATATAGTTTTGCGTGCGTTACTGCCAGTTTAATGCCATATCGTATTGCGTGCGTTACTGCCAGTTTAACGCCATATTGTATTGCGTGCGTTACTGCCAGTTTAACGCCATATTGTATTGCGTGCATTACTGCCAGTTTAACGCCATATTGTATTGCGTGCGTTACTGCCAGTTTAACAACATATTGTTTGGCGTGCATTACTGCCAGTTTAACACCTTATTGTTTTGTGTGCATTACTGCCAGTTTAAAGCCATATCGTTTTACATCCGTTACTGCTTGTTTAATGCAATATAGTTTTGCGTACGTTACTGCCAGTTTAACGCCATATCATTTTGCGTTCATTACTGCCAGTTTAACGCCATATAGTTTTGCGTGCATTACTGCCTGTTTAACGCCATATAGTTTTGCGTGTGTTACTGCCAGTTTAACGCCATATACTTTTCCGTGCTTCACTGCCAGTTTAACGCCATATAGTTTGCGTGCGTTACTGCGAGTTTAACGTCATATAGTTTTGCATGTGTTACTGCCAGTTTAACGCCATATAGTTTTGCGTGCGTTACTGCCAGTTTAACGCGTTATAGTTTTGCGTGCGTTACTGCCAGTTTAATGCCATATAGTTTTCCGTTCGTTACTGCCTGTTTAAGGCCATATAGTTTTGCGTGCCTTACTGCCAGTTTAACGCCATATTGTTTTGCGTGCATTACTGCCAGTTTAACACCATATTGTTTTGCGTGCGTTGCTGCCAGTTTAACGCCATATAGTTTTGCCTGCGTTACTGCCAATTTAACAACATATTGTTTTGCGTGCATTACTGCCAGTTTAACACCATATTGTTTTGCGTGCGTTACTGCCAGTTTAATGCCATATAGTTTTGCGTGCGTTACTGCCTGTTTAATGCCATATAGTTTTGCGTACGTTACTGCCAGTTTAACGCCATATCATTTTGCGTTCATTACTGCCAGTTTAACGCCATATAGTTTTGCGTGCGTTACTGCCAGTTTAACAACATATTGTTTGGCGTGCATTACTGCCAGTTTAACACCTTATTGTTTTGTGTGCATTACTGCCAGTTTAAAGCCATATCGTTTTACATCCGTTACTGCTTGTTTAATGCCATATAGTTTTGCGTACGTTACTGCCAGTTTAACGCCATATCATTTTGCGTTCATTACTGCCAGTTTAACGCCATATAGTTTTGCGTGCATTACTGCCTGTTTAACGCCATATAGTTTTGCGTGTGTTACTGCCAGTTTAACGCCATATACTTTTCCGTGCTTCACTGCCAGTTTAACGCCATATAGTTTGCGTGCGTTACTGCGAGTTTAACGTCATATAGTTTTGCATGTGTTACTGCCAGTTTAACGCCATATAGTTTTGCGTGCGTTACTGCCAGTTTAACGCGTTATAGTTTTGCGTGCGTTACTGCCAGTTTAACGCCATATAGTTTTCCATTCGTTACTGCCTGTTTAAGGCCATATAGTTTTGCGTGCCTTACTGCCAGTTTAACGCCATATCGTTTTGCGTGCATTACTGCCAGTTTAACACCATATTGTTTTGCGTGCGTTGCTGCCAGTTTAACGCCATATAGTTTTGCGTGCGTTACTGCCAATTTAACAACATATTGTTTTGCGTGCATTACTGCCAGTTTAACACCATATTGTTTTGCGTGCGTTACTGCCAGTTTAATGCCATATAGTTTTGCGTGCGTTACTGCCTGTTTAATGCCATATAGTTTTGCGTACGTTACTGCCAGTTTAACGCCATATCATTTTGCGTTCATTACTGCCAGTTTAACGCCATATAGTTTTGCGTGCATTACTGCCTGTTTAACGCCATATAGTTTTTTGTGCGTTACTGCCAGTTTAACACCATATAGTTCTCTGTGCGTTACTACAAGTTTAATGCCATATCGTTTTGCGTGCGTTACTGCTAGTTTAACGCCATGTAGTTTTGCGTGCGTTACTGCCAGTTTAACACCATATCGTATTGCGTGCATTACTGCCAGTTGAACGCCATATAGTTTTGCGTTTTTTACTGCCAGTTTAACGCCATATACTTTTCCGTGCGTCACTGCCAGTTTAACGCCATATAGTTTGCGTGCGTTACTGCGAGTTTAACGTCATATAGTTTTGCATGTGTTACTGCCAGTTTAACGCCATATAGTTTTACGTGCGTTACTGCCAGTTTAACGTGTTATAGTTTTGCGTGCGTTACTGCCAGTTTAACGCCATACAGTTTTACGTGTGTTACTGCCTGTTTAATGCCATATAGTTTTGCGTGCGTTACTGCCAGTTTAACGCCATATTGTTTTGCGTGCATTACTGCCAGTTTAACACCATATTGTTTTGCGTGCGTTACTGCCAGTTTACCGCCATATAGTTTTGCATGCGTTACTGCCTGTTTAATGCCATATAGTTTTATGTGCGTTACTGTCAGTTTAACGCCATATAGTTCTGTGTGCGTTACTACAAGTTTAACGCCATATAGTTTTGTGTGTTACTGCCAGTTTAACGCCATATCGTTTTGCGCGCATTACTGCCAGTTTAACGCCATATAATTTTGTGTTCATTACTGCCAGTTTAACGCCATATCGTTTTGCTTGCATTACTGCCTGTTTAACGCCATATAGTTTTGCATGCGTCACTGCCAGTTTAACACCATATAGTTCTCTGTGCATTACTACAAGTTTAATGCCATATAGTTTTGTGAGCGTTACTGCCAGTTTAACGCCATATCGTTTTGCGAGCATTACTGCCAGTTTAAAGCCATATCATTTTGCGTTCATAACTGCCAGTTTAACGCCATATAGTTTTGCGTGCATTACTGCCTGTTTAACGCCATATAGTTTTGCATGCGTTACTGCCAGTTTAACACCATATAGTTCTCTGTGCGTTACTACAAGTTTAATGCCATATAGTTTTGTGCGTTACTGCCAGTTTAACGCCATATAGTTTTGCGTGCGTTACTGCCAGTTTAATGCCATATCGTATTGGGTGCGTTACTGCCAGTTTAACGCCATATTGTATTGCGTGCATTACTGCCAGTTTAACGCCATATAGTTTTGCGATTTTTACTGCCAGTCTAATGCTATATAATTTTGCGTGCGTTGCTGCCAGTTGAACAACATATTGTTTTGCGTGCATTACTGCCAGTTTAACACCATATAGTTGTGCATGCGTTACTGCCTGTTTAATGCCATATAGTTTTGCGTATGTTACTGCCAGTTTAACGCCATATCATGTTGCGTGCGTTACTGCAAGTTTAACGCCATATTGCTTTGCATTCGTTACTGCCAGTTTAACGCCATATCATTTTGCGTGTATTACTGTCAGTTTAACGCCATATCGTTTTGCGTGCATTACTGCCCGTTTGACGCCATATAGTTTTGTGCATTACTGCCAATTTAACGCCATATCGTTATTCGTGCATTACTGCCAGTTTAATGCTATATAGTTCTCTGTGCGTTACTACAAGTTTAATGCCATATGGTTTTGTGCGTTACTGCCAGTTTAACGCCATATCGTTTTGCGTGCGTTACTGCCAGTTTAACGCAATATAGTTTTGCGTGCGTTACTGCCAGTTTAATGCCATATCGTATTGTGTGCGTTACTGCCAGTTTAACGCCATATTGTATTGCGTGCATTACTGCCAGTTTAATGCCATATAGTTTTGCGTTTTTTACTGCCAGTTTAATGCTATGTAGTTTTGCGTGCGTTACTGCCAGTTTAATGCCATATAGTTTGCGTGCGTTACTGCCAGTTTAACGCCATATAGTTTTGCATGCGTTACTGCCAGTTTAACGCCATATACTTTTCCATGCGTTACTGCCTGTTTAATGCCATATAGTTTTGCGTGCGTTACTGCCAGTTTAAGGCCATATTGTTTTGCGTGCATTACTGCCAGTTTAACACCATATTGTTTTGCATGCATTACTGCCAGGTTAACGCCATATAGTTTTGCGTGCGTTACTGCCTGTTTAATGCCATATAGTTTTGCGTGCGTTACTGTCAGTTTAATGCCGTATAGTTCTGTGTGCATTACTACAAGTTTAACGCCATATAGTTTTGTGCGTTACTGCCAGTTTAACGCCATATCGTTTTGCGCGCATTACTGCCAATTTAAAGCCATATCATTTTGCGTTCATTACTGCCAGTTTAACGCCATATAGTTTTGCATGCGTTACTGCCAGTTTAACACCATATAGTTCTCTGTGCGTTACTACAATTTTAATGCCATATAGTTTTGTGCGTTACTGCAAGTTTAACGCCATATTGTATTGCGTGCATTACTGCCAGTTTAACGCCATATAGTTTTGCATTTTTTACTGCCAGTTTAATGCTATATAGTTTTGCGTGCGTTACTGCCAGTTTAACAACATATTGTTTTGCATGCATTACTGCCAGTTTAACACCATATTGTTTTGCGTGCATTACTGCCATTTTAACACCATATAGTTGTGCATGTGTTACTGCCTGTTTAAAGCCATATTGTTTTGCGTACGTTACTGCAAGTTTAACGCCATATCATTTTGCGTGCGTTACTGCGAGTTTAATGCCATATTGTTTTGCGTTCATTACTGCCAGTTTAACGCCATATCATTTTGCATGTATTACTGTCAGTTTAACGCCATATCGTTTTGCGTGCGTTACTGCCCGTTTAACGTCATATTGTTTTGCATGCGTTACTGCCAGTTTAAGGCCATATCGTATTTTGTGCGTTACTGCCAGTTTAACGCCATATTGTATTGCGTGCATTACTGCCAGTTTAACGCCATATAGTTTTGCGTTTTTTACTGCCAGTTTAACGCTATATAGTTTTGTGTGCGTTACTGCCAGTTTAACAACATATTTTTTTGCGTGCATTACTGCCAGTTTAACACCATATTGTTTTGCGTGCATTACTGCCAGTTTAACGCCATATAGTTTTGCATCCGTTACTGCCTGTTTAATGCCATATAGTTTTGCGTACGTTACTGCCAGTTTAACGCCATATCATTTTGCGTTCATTACTGCCAGTTTAACGCAATATAGTTTTGCGTGCATTACTGCCTGTTTAACGCCATATAGTTTTGCGTGTGTTACTGTCAGTTTAACACCATATAGTTCTCTGTGCGTTACTACAAGTTTAATGCCATATCGTTTTGCGTGCGTTACTGCTAGTTTAACGCCATATAGTTTTGCCTGCATTACTGCCAGTTTAACACCATATCGTATTTCGTGCGTTACTGCCAGTTTAACGCCATATTGTATTGCGTGCATTACTGCCAGTTAAACGCCATATAGTTTTGCGTTTTTTACTGCCAGTTTAACGCCATATACTTTTCCGTGCGTCACTGCCAGTTTAACGCCATATAGTTTGCGTGCGTTACTGCCAGTTTAACGTCATATTGTTTTGCATGTGTTACTGCCAGTTTAACGGCATATAGTTTTGCGTGCGTTACTGCCAGTTTAAAGCGTTATAGTTTTGCGTGCGTTACTGCCAGTTTAACACCATATACTTTTCCGTGCGTTACTGCCTGTTTAATGCCATATAGTTTTGCATGCGTTACTGCCAGTTTAACGCCATATTGCTTTGCGTGCATTACTGCCAGTTTAACACCATATTGTTTTGCGTGCGTTACTGCCAGTTTAACGCCATATAGTTTTGCGTGCGTTACTGCCTGTTTAATGCCATATAGTTTTGCGTGCGTTACTGTCAGTTTATTGCCATATAGTTCTGTGTGCGTTACTACAAGTTTAACACCATATAGTTTTGTGCGTTACTGCCAGTTTAACGCCATATCGTTTTGCGTGCATTACTGCCAGTTTAACGCCATATCATTTTGCGTTCATTACTGCCAGTTTAACGCCATATAGTTTTGCGTGCATTACTGCCTGTTTAACGCCATATAGTTTTGCATGCGTTACTGCCAGTTTAACACCATATAGTTCTCTGTGCGTTACTACAAGTTTAATGCCATATAGTTTTGTGCGTTACTGCCAGTTTAACGCCATATTGTATTGCGTGCATTACTGCCAGTTTAACGCCATATAGTTTTGCGTTTTTTACTGCCAGTTTAATGCTATATAGTTTTGTGTGCGTTACTGCCAGTTTAACAACATGTTGTTTTGCGTGCGTTACTTCCAGTTTAACATCATATAGTTTTGCGTACGTTACTGCCTGTTTAATGCCATATAGTTTTGCGTATGTTACTGCCAGTTTAACGCCATGTCATTTTGCGTGCATTACTGCCAGTTTAATGCCATATTGTTTTGCATGCGTTGCTGCCAGTTTAACGCCATATTGTTTTGCACGTGTTACTGTCAGTTTAACGCTATATCGTTTTGCGTGTGTTACTGCCAGTTTAGCGCCATATTGTTTTGCGTGCATTACTGCCAGTTTAACGCCATATCATTTTACATGCGTTACTGCCAGTTTAACGCCATATAGTTTTGCGTGCATTACTGCCAGTTTAACGGCATATCGTTTTGCATGCGTTACTGCCTGTTTAACGCCATGTAGTTTTGCGTGCATTACTGCCAGTTTAACGCCATATCGTTTTGTGTGCATTACTGCCAGTTTAATGCCATATTGTTTTGCGTTCGTTACTGCCTGTTTAACGCCATATAGTTTTGCGTGTGTTACTGCCAGTTTAATGGCATATCATTTTGCGTGTGTTACTGCCTGTTTAACGCCATATAGTTTTGCGTGCGTTACTGCCAGTTTAATGCCATATTGTTTTGTGTGCGTTACTGCCAGTTTAACGCCATATTGTTTTGCGTACATTACTGCCTTTTTAACGGCATATGGTTTTGCGTGCGTTACTGCCTGTTTATTGCCATATAGTTTTGCGTGCGTTACTGCTAGTTTAACGCCATGTCATTTTGCGTGCGTTACTGCCAGTTTAAAACCATATTGTTTTGCGTGCCTTACTGCCAGTTTAATGCCATATCGTTTTGCATGCCTTACTGCCAGTTTAACGCCATATTGTTTTGCGTGCGTTGCTGCCAGTTTAACGCCATATCATTTTGCGTGCGTTACTGCCAGTTTAACGCAATATCGTTTTGCATTCGTTACTGCCAGTTTAACACCATATTGTTTTGCGTGCTTTACTGCAAGTTTAACGCCATATCGTTTTGCGTACGTTACTGCCAGTCATATCATTTTGCGTGCGTTATTGCCAGTTTAACGCCATATCGTTTTGCGTGTGTTACTGCCAGTTTAACGCCATATAGTTCTGTGTGCATTACTACAAGTTTAACGCCATATCGTTTTGTGCGCTACTGCCAGTTTAACACCATATCATTTTGCGTGCATTACTGCCAGTTTAACACCATATAGTTTTTTTGTACCTTACTGCCAGTTTAATGCCATATCGTAATGCGTGCATTACTGCAAGTTTAACACCATATAGTTTTGCGTGCGTTACTGCCTGTTTAAAGCCATATAGTTTTGCATGCGTTACTGCCAGTTTAACACCATATCGTTTTGTGTGCGTTACTGCCAGCTTAACGCCATATTGTTTTGCGTGCGTTACTGCCAGTTTAACGTCATATAGTTTTGCGTGCGTTACTGCCTGTTTAACGCCATATAGTTTTGCGTGCGTTACTACCAGTTTAACGCCATACAGTTCTGTGTGTGTTACTGCAAGTTTAACGCCATATAGTTTTGTGCATTACTGCCAGTTTAACGCCATATAGTTTTGCATGCATTACTGCCAGTTTAACGCCATATCTTTTGCGTGCGTTACTGCCAGTTTAACGCCATATCGTTTTGGGTGCGTTACTGCCAGTTTAATGCCATATCGTTTTGCGTGCGTTACTGCCAGTTTAACGCCATATCGTTTTGTGTGCGGTACTACCAGTTTAATGCCAGATCGTATTGTGTGCGTTACTGACAGCTTAACGCCATATAGTTTTGCGTGCATTACTGCCTGTTTAATGCCATATAGTTTTGCTTGCATTACTGCCAGTTTAATGCCATATCGTTTTGTGTACATTACTGCCAGTTTAACACCATATAGTTCTGTGTGCGTTACTGCCAGTTTAATGCCATTTACTTCTGTGTGCATTACTGCCAGTTTAACACCATATAGTTCTTTGCATCTCTGTATGTTTGGTGCATTATATTACAGTATATTATATTGTATCAGTGGAGTGTGTCTGTGTAGTGTGAGTACTCAAATTAAAGAGCACCAAACACCTCTTTACATTGGAAATTTCAAAACTGATTATCAGGGACGTTGGCACGAATGACTTTTAAGTACCTACAGAGTCACCCTGTATATTAGGTACTTCAATACTAGGACCCTCCCTTTTGTTGTACCTCTTTACATTGATTAAAGTGCATCTACATACAGATTTCAACTTCTCCTTTACATTTTTTTTTAAGCACCACCCCCTCCCTCCCAAAAATGTCTGGGAGAACAACAAGGAGAGGCAGACGTTCCCTTGGCACTGAAAGGGGGCCAGCAACAAATGTGTCCACAGACAAAGGTGGACGTGGTGGTCAGTCCTCAGGCAGGGCATCATTTCCTCTGTTTAGTGAGTTTGCCCGTGCTATCCAGCCACAGCATGCAGAGGAGGTGGTGGACTGGCTTACTAAACCTTCCTCATCCTCCTCATCCTCTGTCACGCAAGCAGAGACAAGTGTGCAGTTCCCTGCAGTTGCCAGAGTGGATTAACCTGCCTCCTTGAGTTATTTGACCACAGCGTCAGCCACTTGCTCCTATGCCCAGCCATTACTGGATTCAAATGTTGGTTCTGAGGTTGAGGATGACAGGAACATGAGCCTAGAGAGAGGAAGGAACACTGGTAGACAAATTGGCAATCATGTTCCCCAAGCAGCATATTGCCAAGTTGTCTCCAGTGGCAATGATGAAGATGGAGGAGATGGAGATGATGATGAGGTCACTTATGCGACTTGGGTGCCAGATAGAGCAGAGGAGGAAACTGAAGGTGAGGCGGTACAACCCCAAGGAGGTCGGCATCAAGAAAGAGTAGAGAGCAGCCACCCTATTCCATCACATTCTGCAGCTGTTATCTCCCGGCCCACTCCCCACAGCTCAGCTGTATGCACAATTTTCAGCACATCTGCAGCAGATCGCACTGTTGCTATCTGCAAACTGTGTCACGGGCACATCAAATGTGGCAAAAACGCCAACCATTTGGGTACCACATGCCTAACAAGGCATTTAACGTCCAACCACTCAGCCCATTGGCAAGAACACCTAAAAGCCACACAAAAGGGGCACAAATCTGTCCCTCCTCCTCCTTACCCACTTCAGTCTGCCCCTGCGATACTGAGTCATTACCTTTCAGCAGTCTCCACTGACAGGGATGATGATATAGCACAGGGTGTCCAAGGTCCTAGCAGCTCATCTACCAGCAGCACACCACCAGCTGTAGACTGTAGCCGGAAAATTTCTCTGCCCCATCTTCTGCAGTGGAAAAAAAAATACAGTCCCTGCCACCCACATGCCCAGCACCTGAATGCAAGCTTGTCAAAGCTGTTGGCTCTCCAACTTCTGCCTTTCAGCCTGATGGATTCTGCCCCTTTCCGTGAATTCGCACAATGTGCTGTACCACAATGGCAGGTTCTCAGTCGATACTACTTTTCACGTAAGACTGTTCCATCCCTCTACAATCACGTGGAAGGGAATGTTCTGGCATTGTTGGGCATCCACCCTGCTGCTGACTGCTGACATGTGGTCCAGCAAGCATGGGCAGGGATGATATATTTCGTTCACAGCACACTGGGTAACGCTGCAGGCAACTCGAAAGGATGCAGGACAGGGTTCAGTCCTGCAGCTTGTTGTGCCCCCACGTCTCCATACAGCTGGTGGTGATAATGCCAGACCTGTGAGCTCTACCCCTCCTCTTCTGCCACCTCCATGCCCTTCTCTGCAGAATTGTCCTATGAACATCAGGTACCCCCTAAGCGTTCAAAGGGCTTTTTCCAGAGTCAGGCTAAAAGGTGCCATGCAGTGCTTCAGCTGGTGTGTTTAGGGGACAGGAACCACACCGGAGCAGAGATTCTTGCAGCTTTGCAAGGACAGGCCCAGAGGTGGTTCACACCATGCCAGCTGGAGCCAGGAATGGTGGTGTCCGATAATGGCTCAAACCTCCTGTCCGCCCTTAGACAGGGAAAGTTGACACATGTGCCATGCTTGGTACATGTCCTCAATTTGGTGGTGCAGCATTTCCTAAGTTCATACCCAGAGTTGCAAGATGTACTAAAGCAGGCCAGAAGAGTCTGTAGCCATTTCAGGTGGTCATACACAGTCAGTGCTCAGTTGGCTGAAATTCAGCGGGAATTCCACTTGCCCATAAACCGCCTGATTTGTGACATGCCCACCAGGTGGAACTCAACTTTGGGAATGCTGCAGTGGCTATACATGCAGCAGAGGGCCGTCAACCAGTACTTGTGTCAGTACAGCACAACGACAGGCTCAGGCCGCCTCGGCTTTTTTCCCCACGCCAATGGCTGATCATTAAGGATGCATGAACTGTATTGTCACCATTTGAGGAGGCCACAAAGATGGTGAGCAGTGACAGTGCATGCATCAGTGACACAATTCCTGTTGTGTACCTGCTGGAGCAGACTCTTCATGGCATTATGGACAGGGCACTGGAGGCAGAGTGGCAGGAGGAAGAGGAGGACTTCCTTTCCTCTCAAGGCCCACTTTATGCAGACACCATGATTCCTATGTCACAGAAGGAGAAGAGAGGGGAGGAGGATGAGGAGGATGATTCTGGCACTTTCATAGGCTTTGAAGAAGAGGAAGACATGCATCAATCTGTAAGCGATGGCTTTCCAACCCCAAGACCCTTGGGAGTAGTACGTGGCTGGGAGGAGGAAGTTCCAGATGCTGTCACCCTGAGGAGTCTGCTTCTCAAGCCTCTGCAAATTTGAGGCGCTTGGGCAACCTCATGTATCAAAGCCTGCAAAAGGACCCAAGAATACGTGGCATAAAGAAGAAGGATGATTACTGCTTGGCAACCCTCCTTGACCCCCGTTATAAGGGGAAGGTTACTGAACTCATCCCGTCCCCACAGAGAGTGCAGAGGATAAAATCTCTTGTGGGCACATTAAAGAGGATTTTATTGAACGTTTTTTCCTGACTCTAGTAGGTTACAGTGCAGTGGAAAACGTCGTTTTGAGTCTTCCGTTGGTCAAGAAAGGAGCGTTGGAGAAGGCATCTGCCTAAGTGAGGCATTTTGGAATGTTTTTAGTCCTCGCCTCAGGGCTGTCAGCTTCCACATCCCATCGGCAGTATCTGCATCACATGGTGGATGATTACCTCGGGGCCAAAACAGAGATGGAGAGCTTTCCAGCTGGCGATCCACTGGCTTACAGGGTCATGAGAATAGACCACTGGCCAGAACTTGCCCAGTATGCTATTGAGTTGTTAGGCTGCCCTGCATCCAATGTGCTTTCAGAATGGGCATTCAGTGCTGCAGGAGGTTTCGTTACTGATCATAGAACGTCTATAGACTCTGTGGATCGTTTGACTTTTATAAAAAGGAATCAGTCCTGGATTACCAGCTATGAAGCCCCTGATGCCGATGTCACTGATTAAGTCTTTTTGGGATGTGGAATCTCTGCAGGACTTTGAGGCTGCCTAGCTTTGAGGGTGTTCAATCATTTCATCTGGAAGAATGTTTTTGGTACAGGTTTCATGGGCACAACTAACATCCAAAGACCAATTTTTCTGCACCTGTCTGACAGGTGCATATCATTGCAATTTTTTACAGCAAGGCAAATTCTTGCTTTCATCAAGAGTACCTCTATAAGGTTATGAGGGGAAGGCACCACAGACAGCCAAAGACCAATTTTTCTGCACCTGTCTGACAGGTGCATATCATTGCAATGTTTTACAGCAAGGCAAATTCTTGCTTTAATCAAGAGTAACTCTATAGGGTTACGGTGGGAAGGCACCACAGACACCCAAAGACCAATTTTTCTGCACCTGTTTGACAGGTGCATATCATTGCAATTTTTTACAGCAAGGCAAATTCTTGCTTTCATCAAGATTATCTCTCTAGGGTTATGGTGGGAAGACGTCACCGACACCCAAAGACCAATTTTAATGCACCTGTTACTTATATCCAAAGTCAAAGTGACACCATAATGTATCCAAAAAATCTCTAATCTTGTTCCCAGTGCAATATATTGTGGCATCATCATACACACTGGCTCCCCAGCTGTTACTGAGCAAAATAAAGGCAGTTTGCAGGAAAAATGTAATTGTTTTGGCTTTATAAATTCAATTATTGCTGCAGCAGATTCTAGACATGGTACAGATCTGTCACTTTACAATTAGTCTAAGGGGACCCCCATAGCACTATATTGGAAGGAATTTTTCATTTTTAGGCTTTTACTTTAAAAATCAAAAAAATCACTGGTCATTTAAAAATGACGTTTTTCACTTTTTTTTTATTGATCCATGTCCCCCAGGGCAGGACCTGGACCTCTATAACCATTGTATGCCTAATTACTTGCATTTAAGCCTTCAAAATGGGTATTTTTGATATTTAACGTTCAGGTCCCATTGACTTTAATGTAATGCAGTGTTCAAGGTCCGAAGGTTCGCAGTGTTCGGAAGTTCTGGTCCGAACAGGGGTCCGTTCGGCCCATCCCTAATTGAAGGTAGCGTAGAGAAATAGACTCAGGCCAAACATGTTCTATTAAAACATTTGCCCTATCTATATATAGACAATTCTGAAATCACAGAAATTAAATTCCACATTTATTATGCACATAGGATAAATTTATGGATCAAAATATATTCTACTCCCCTTAGATAAATGTCATTGTGTGGCTTTTTATATACAGAATGCACATCTAGCATCTGTGCTTCAGTATAAAGATTACAAATTAAATAAAAATAAAAAATAGGGTTCCAGTATTTTATTTTCATTTATTTTCAAAAGTGGTTACTTTTGGCAGCTCTCATGGCCAATAAGGTGTAGGGTGTAACGCATTATTTTTGAATTCGTTTGTTTGTATACTTATAAATTAATAAAGATTTTTCTATATTCAGAAACAAGAGCCGCCAAAAGTAACCACTTTTCAAATCCTGATACTTGTCCAGTGTTTGTGTATGCTAGCACTTTTGCTTCACCTAGTGAGCATTCCATTTCTGATTTTGGCAGAAAAGCGCCTTTACCTGAATGCGAACTGCACTGATCCACCAGAAAAAGTACAGCTAAACGATGTTTGGCTGTACTTCTCCTTTACCTAAACAGTCAGAAGCCCACGTATGTGTTTTCTACTCATCTAGCAAAGAGTGACATACCATTTCTGTACCACAAAGTTATTATGGTATATTATACTTACAATTAATTTTAATTGATGACCAGCAAATGCAACCTTGTAGCTTTGTTTGGAAGCAGGCTGCTTCCTATTTACCATCTTGTATAGGTCTGGTACAGTGCCTACATCTTCTGGAGCTTTGTATGGTTTCTCTAGGAGTAGGTGCATCCTTAAAGGGGTTGTAAAGGTTCGTGTTTTTTCACCTTAATGCATTCTATGCATTAAGGTGAAAAAACACCTTTCAGTGACCGGCTCCCCAGCCCCCCCGTTTTACTTACCTGAACCTCCCGAACTTGTCCCTTGGGGACACTCTCTCTCTGCCCGGGGTTCTCGGCTCTTGATTGGATAGATTGATAGCAGTGCAGGCATTGGCTGCTGTCAATCAAATCCAATGACACAGCTGCCGGGGGCGGGGCCGAGTCCTGCATTCTGCATTTATGGGCGCCGGATGCTGGACTCGGGAGCGCACCCGCAAGGTAACACCCCAGGAAGTGCTTCTCCCAGGGGGTTATCTGATGTGGGGAGGAGCCGCAAGAGCCGCCGAGGGACCCCAGAAGACGATGTTCGGGGCCACTCTGTGCAAAACAAGCTGCACAGTGGAAGTAAGTATGATATGTTTGTTATTTTTTAAATAAAAAAACTGAACCTTTAGTGTCACTTTAAAGGGTAGATGAGGCAGGATTTGTACCAGGTTGGCAAATATTCTTTTCAAGCCAGGCCAACATAAACCTTGCCTCACTCATCATTCTTTTGAAGAAGGAGCCCACCCAACTTACAGCATACAGAGATGCTTAAGAAAAGAAAAAAAAATACACTAAATTTGCTTTTTGTCAGTACTTTATCTACTTAGCATAGTCACTACATTTTTTGTTAAAATACAGTTATCCTTTAATGTCCTTTTCTAATTTCAAATACTCTAAAATTAAAAGGTTGGATTGTCTCAGTGAACTGAATGGCTTATTAAACAGCTTTGCTATCATCCTTTTCTTTTATCTGTGCAATTAAAACTTTACTAGGGTGTTATTAAATGCACTGGGGTGACATGAAAGATATCGCCTGTGATCTTCTCTGTCCTTTTTATAAATAGACAAAAAAATAGAAATTATCTCTCTGCACTTTTCCAGATCGGCAGACTCCAGGGAACTAATTAGTGTAGCACCCAATCCTTGGTCTAGCAAAAAGTGACAAGTTCGGTGTATGTGAGTAAAAAAAGCATGGCTGATTTAAGAGTTTCTTTGGGAGTTGGTGTAAATATATGTGAGATGGAAAGCCTGAAGGTAGGGATTGAAGTAGAAAGAAATTCAACTTTCACTTGTCTGTCACTCTTAAAATTAATCTTTCCACTAGGTATACTGCTCCTGGCATTCTTGCACCAATATTTACCTTGATTAAATCAATCATAACATAGAAAACGAATATAAGCTGCATGCAGTATGTCTTTGAAAGACTGTTCACAGTTCAATATGATCACTGCTGTCTGTGCATTACTACATGTAGATGAAAAGAACTCAAATGTCTTTATACCTTAAATTAGTAAAGAAGCCATGGGAATAAAATATTGCAAAGTGGTAATCTGAGTAAGATCATGTGTTAATATACACTAAGCGTAATACATTTTCTCATTTTAGAGACTACAACAAATGCATGCTTACAGAACAAAAAGGTGTCAGTCATAATGCAAAGCATCAGGCTTTATTGCTGCCTTGTAAATGTATAAGTTGAACTTGGCTTAAAATTAAGATGTATTATCAGCAATGATAGATGAGAGATTAGTTCAGTATTATCACATTTACAACACTGATTACTGTAATGAAAATATCAAAGTAGGATGATTTTGCAGATAACTGAAATGTAACATAAATGTAAAAGTGGTATGATATTACAGTAATGCTTTTAATTCAATGGTTTTACAATTAGAGCACACTCATAATTAGGTGGTCAGAATAGCAAACAAATGATGACAATTTAAAATCTGAATAGACAGCTCTTGAGCCTGGAGAATGAAAAAAGTAGCATTTAATTTGCAATGTTTTTCTGACAAGTTTGTATACAGATAATAGTGTTGGTCACTTCACCAAACCTTTCAAATAGAACCGAGCAGGGAGTCAAGATTATCCAATTTCCAAGTCTCCACTCTGTTTAAAGATCTGAGAAATATATTTTATCTCTAATAAAATCAGAAATGTTAACTGCAGAAAAAATAAAGTAATTCTTTCTGATAATACACATTTTAGGCTTTTATTTGTGCACAAATAAAATTGTTCCAGGATTGCCCAGAATTGCCTAGGAGTTAACAAAATGGTATATCAAAAAAGGAGGGATTACCCCGAGGTGGGGTTTTTAGGCAGCACAGTGACAAATTGAGTCAGTAATGTATGAAAATAGAACAAATTTATTTGTACAAAAATAACATGACATAAAAGTTAAAACGATGAGCTCCAGTGGGAAGTACCTTAAAACTAAATTGGCTAAACATACATTTGCAGACATATATTCATAACAATCAAAATAATAAGCTGCGCTATATACCAAACTTGCATGAGTTTTGCAGGTCATGCCAATACACATATATATAAAAAGTGTTCAATGTCACCCGTGGTCAGTGCACAAAGACAATAAACAAAAATAACTAAATGTTCCAAAAAGAAAAACTTCTATCAAAAGTCCATCCTGCCTCCATCTAACAACTGCACTATTTTCTCCATTAGCTCATCCCCCACAGCTATTACCCTTTGTATAACTTGACCCTCCCTCCTGGATTGTAAGCTCTAATGGGGAGGGCCCTCTGATTCCTCCTGTATTGAATTGAATTGTATTGTACTTGTACTGTCTGCCCTAATGTTGTAAAGCGCTGCGTAAACTGTCGGCGCTATAAAAATCCTGTATAATAATAATAATAATAATAATAAGTGGGTTCCTTTTAGAGGATCATACAATTTACACTGCACCATAAGCAGGTATGGCTGAGCTAGGATTTTAGTTTTAGTACCTTTTCACGAATGGCCTGACATAAATCAGGACAGGTCAGGCCCATGGGGTTATAAGTATTAGTAGGACATTTGCTCACTGGTACCTGCCTAAAATGGAGGACTGGTACCTGGTATCAATGGATGCAGACAAATCCTTGGTTTATTTGGGCTAGATACCAGTGACATTAATTCTATTTCGTGATGATATGCACCATGTTATAGTGGATGCATGAGTCCACATTTTTAGTAATAATACAGATATGGTCTAACCATTAATGTCCCTTATAATTTGTGGAGTATACGGTCATTAGACATTTTTGAGTTTTTCTCCGTTTTACCCATTTTAATTATTGTCATTTAATTATTTTTAATTAATTTTTTGGTAGAGCATTTTTATTTACTAATGGCACAGTGGGTTTGAGCTGCTTCACAGATCGTGAGTGGATTCCCAAAACTGTTTGACCAGTGTCTATTAGATATGATGACAGTAGTATTCTGGTCAGTATGTAGGAAGTTGTGCAAACGCCACTAGTATAATTTTAGTTAAATTATTATCAGTTATATATCTTTTGACATTTTACAATAGCAAAGATATTTCTCATTGATTAATAGGCTAATATTGTGGTCTGGTTATTTGGACCACAATCAAACTATTGAGTACTAGCTTATTTTAAGGTTTTAGGGCATACGCCCTTTTTCAATATGGTGGATCGAGGGATACCACGAGTTCAGAATTGGGCGTTCCGCTTGCTTTGTAGTGTACATAAGGTGGTGAGTCAGCACGCCGCCCGTACCCCTGGAAGACGTCATCTGTGACGAAACGGCGTAGGGAGGAGCGGCGTGCTTACATCACCATACACTGCGCTGAACCCGGAAGCTACGGGCAGCATACGAGAGCCGGCCGGCTCGTGTTTCTTGTTATCCACCGCTGAATATACATCCATTTAATTTGAACGAATTTACACCATACGAGATGACATCTCTTATTGAAAGTGGGGGAAATCTTTCTGGCGCTGACAGCTACCTTAACACCCGAGGCTGGGTAAAAGCCTAAAGCACGTTGGGTCTCTGTGAAAGGGGACCTAGGGAGCTGGTAAGCGGCAGCAATATCTGTGGTGGAGGCACTTTTTTGTTCAACATCTCCTCACACTCAACATGTCCAGTGTCTGAACTGCATGTCACTATCCATGAATTATCTCTAATATATCTCATGGGAGAGTGTCTACATCAGTGGACTTATTACTTTTTCAAGCTTGGATGGCGGCCATTCCTCCTGCTATGGGTGATTGCACACACCTGCGATGGACCGGAACAAGATATACACGCCTCCAGTAAGCAATATATATAGAAGTGGTAGTAACAATACACTCTCAGTCTTTCCCTGCCTGGTGGACTAGAAGCACCTGTAGTTGTCACATTGTAAGTACATTTTCTAGCGATGTGCCTTTGCACCATTTTTTTGCCTAATACAACTACGGTTCATGTGGAAACTAATTATTCCCATATTGATCCTCATTTATTTTTTATTTTTTTTAACATAAAGTTTATTAAAGCATTAAACTTGTATACATACATAACTGTATAGAGTAAATTTGAAAAATAGGTGAAAAGTACAATGTAGTGACAAGTCCAGTGGAGTACCTTAAGGTTACATTGGAAATCAAAAGAGATTAACAAACATATAATAAAACCAAGTTGACTATTATGACATATGGTGATCTCATAGGCAGGATATTTCAAGTGGTCATAATATTATTAGACCTGTTCTGTCATTAATGTAGGGATTTATGACTTAATGTGTGATCTACCATTCTTTCTAATGAATACTCCAGTTGTTATTAAAAGAGAATATGAAAGGAGTGAAAGGAGGAAAAGTACAGAAGACATTAGGTAGAAGTGGGGTATGTGAAAGGGAAAAGGGGAACAAAGAAAAATGCTAGGAGAGATTACCTTAGGTTACATTGTTAGGGAGGGCCTGCTGGGATGATCCATAATACCAAGAATACATCTACATTAGTCAACACATTATATTGAACCAGAACTCTAATGTTATATCTGGGAGCTTGTAGATCAGTATATCAGGAGAAAAGTGTTCATACCCTTTATTTATCTCATTAATTGTTCATAGGCCTGTGAGTACTTGAAAACAAACCAAGGAGACCAAGTTTTATGATATCTCTCGATAATCTCGGATGATTGTGCTGCTGTATCTTCCATCTCGCATATGTGTGCAACTTTATGAAGCCAATCTTTTAGAGTAGGGGTGTGCGTGGATTTCCAGTGGAGTGGAATAAGTGAATTGGCTGCATTAATTAGATGTTTAGAAAGAGAGGCTTTATATTTTTTAAATGAGAAATTTGTCACATGCAGCAAGCAACAAGCCGAATCTAATTTTAGTTTGGTCTCTGTGATCTGCTGAATAACATTCCTTACACCAAGCCAGAATGCTTGTATCATATCACAATGCCACCATATGTGTAGCAATGTACCTCTAGCCTTGTTGCATCTCCAGCATAAATCGGGTGTCTGAGGGTACCACTTGTGTAATTTATCAGGGGTGGCATACCAGTGAGTCAAAATCTTATAAGCCGTTTCCTGCATCCGTGTGCTTATCGAACCTTTATGGGAAAGAATACAGGCTGCTTCCCATTGTTTGTCAGTGAACTGTGTGTCCAGTTCCTTTGACCATCTCTCTCTGAACCTATCCATGTCATTGTTCTTCAAATTCTGTAGCAAAGTATAAGAAAGAGAAGTAGATTTTTCCACTAGGTCTCCCTTCATGCATATTTGTTCAAAATCAGTAAGATCTCTCGAAAAGTTATTCCTATGTAAAGCGGAATTAACAAAGCTGCGTACCTGGAAGTATGTCCACATAGGTATGTGTGGTGCTTTGTTATCTCTCCTAAATCGGGGGAGATCTTTCATTGTCTTGTTGGAGAAGCAGTGCCATGCAAGAAGAGGCATTTTGGTGTCTGTCAGTGTCAAAAGGTGATTACCCATGCCCGGTGGGAAGTCTGGGTTATCTTTTAGCGGGGTGAGAGGGCTTAGCGGGGAAGAAAATTTAGTTTGCTTTGCTAGGCTGTGAAAAATATCTAAGGAAGTACCTATGAGTGGGTGTGTCTTCACAATATGGGGGTATTTCAATTTGGGGACCCAGGGTAGGAATTGAAGTGGGATAGAGCACATGTCATTTTCTATGGTGACCCAATCTTTACTTTTGAAGTGGCAATGCCAATCAATAATACATGCAAGATGTGCGGCATAATAATAATTTAAAATTAAAAAATTAAAATCAGGTATCCCTAATCCCCCTATATGTTTGGGTCTAGTAAGAAGAGAGGCTTTAATTCGAGGCGGTTTGTGAGCCCAGATAAATTTCATTTGTATCGCGTGTAGCTTTTTGAAGAAATTTTGGGGAATATTTATAGGTAAAGTTCGTAATAGATAAAGAATTTTTGGCAAAACAGTCATCTTGCATATGGCTGCCCTGCCAAACCATGAAAAATGTGAAGTGTGCCAGTTTTGTAAGTTTTTTCAATAATTTTAAGAAGAGGTGGAAAATTACGTTCAAAGACTGAGGAGAGTTTAGGTGTCAGCCAGGTACCCAGATATTTTATTGAAGAATTCTCCAACTTAAAGGGGCTGTTACCCTGAGCTCTAGTCAATTTGTCAGCCGGTAGCGTGATGTTCATAGCTTCGGATTTTGTAAAATTAATTTTGAGGTTGGAGATGTAGCCATATAGGGAAAACTCTTTCATCAATGAAGGGATCGATATGTGTGGATCTGTCAAAAAAAATAAAAGATCATCTGCGTAAGCCGCAACCTTGAATTCTCTATCTGTCAATTTGAAGCCACTTATAGAGCTATTTAAAAGAATATTTCTGATAAACGGCTCCAGGTATATGATGAAGAGCAGAAGGGACAATGGGCATCCCTGTCTAGTCCCATTTTTTATACTGACACTTTCTGATAGGGTGCCGTTTATTTTAATTTTGGCTGAGGGATTTTGGTACAATGCCGAAATCCACGTCAGCATATGTGGTCCCAGTCCTATGTGCTCACTCTTAAATAAGTCTTCATCATATAGTCCCAAACTACTCAATCGGAGGCCTTCTCCGCGTCAGTGGACAAGAGAAAGCCCTCGATCTTTCGCTGATGTGCCGCATATATCAGGTTTAACGATTTTGTGACATTATCTTTGGCTCCCCGATTGGGGACAAAACCCACCTGATCTGGTCCAATTATATCGTGTAGTAGGGGTTTCAACCTATTAGCAATGATCTTAGCTAGTAGCTTGGCATCAAGATTCAATAGTGAGATCGGTCTATAACTGGCGCAATGCGTTGGGTCCTTGCCTGCTTTGGGAAGTACTGTTATGTGTGCTGCCAGAAAATCATGAGGCACTGATCTCTGTTTAGATAGTGAGTTTAAAGCGTTTGTTAAAGGGGAGGTCAGAATATGTGTAAATGTTTTATAATAAATGGCGCTAAAGCCATCTGGTCCTGGACTCTTTCCTGTTTTCAAGTTTTTAATAGCGTTTTGAATTTCTGATGCTTCTATTTGTTTTTCCAATAGTGCAATGTCATCTGTGGTTAGGGGTGGGAGTTTAGATTCTTTTAGATAGTTTTCAATGGCTACATCTCTGTCTCTCAATATGTTGTTGGGTTTATGTTGGGGTGGGAGGTTGTATAGTGCAGTATAAAATGCATGAAAGTGTTGTGCAATTTTATCCGTTGCTCTGTCTGTTTTGCCTGATTTATTTTGAATGCCTAAAATTGAGTGTTGGGATATTTGGCCTCTTAATGCCCGTGCTAGTATTTTCCCCGTTTTGTCCCCATGTTCGTAATAGATCTTATTTTTAAAAAAGAGAAATCTCCTAGATTTAGTTTCCAGGATGTCTTTGAGGGACTTTCTTGTTTCCAGTAATAACGCGGCTGATTGAGTTGTAAGTGATTGCTTGTGCAGGGTCTCTAGTTCGCGTATTTTATTGGTCAATTTAACTATTTCTTTCTCTGTTTCTTTCTTCTTACGGGTTCCCATTTGGATCAACTCCCCTCTGATATAGCATTTGTGTGCCTGCCAGACCATTAAAGGATCTGCTCCTGGCGTGATATTATGTACGAAGTACTCTTTTAATGATGATGTCAGTTTTGTTAGTAGGGATGGGTCTGTTAAAAGTGATGAGTTTAATCTCCATGTGTTGGATTTCACCGTGGGTTCTGATATGTTTAGTGTTATGGCTATTGGAGCATGGTCCGAGATGGTCTGTATACCTATGTTTGCTTCGTGTAGCGTGTCTAGATCTCTTTGTGTGACAAATAGGAAATCTATTCTGGCATGGCGATTATGTGGAATCGAGTAGAAAGTGTAATCTCGGTCCTCTGGGTGCAAAAATCTCCATGCATCAACCAATGACAGAGAATGTATCAGGTTTTTGATCTTTTTGAGAATTTTGTACGTGAGATATGTTTTCCCTGATGAAGTGTCTTCAGAGGGGTTGAGAGGGACGTTAAAGTCACCTCCCAGAATCAAGCGACCTTTGTGGAAACTTGTCAATTCTGGCAGAATGAGATTTGTCCTGAATTTGGAAAGTATACGTTAGCCAGAGTTAAGATAGTCCCATGACATGACCCTTTCAGGAAGATAAATCTGCCTTCTGGGTCCACTAATTTATCTGTCAATTCAAATTTTGCATCTTTACTGACTAAAATTGAAACCCCTTTGTATTTGGATGTATTATTTGTAGCATGATGTGCCTCTGTGAAGTAGTGGTCAGTGAGTCTTGGTATGTGGTTCGTTTTGAAGTGTGTTTCCTGAAGGAAAACAAAATTGGGCCTACCTTTTTTCAATTCCCTGAGGAGAGAGGCTCTCTTCTCAGGGATATTCAGACCCCTAACGTTGTGTGAGATGATTGTCGGGTTGCGTCCTAGACCTGAGTAAGCCATGGTAGGTATTCAGAGAGAGATGCCCAGACACTCCCGTATGCACTGCTTGAGAGAAATAAGTGGAAAAGACAAATGAAATTAGATTAAATTAAATTAAATTAAGTTAATAATGAAAATAAAAATAAAGGGGAGATAAAATACAAACAAATAAGTGAAAGAAAAAAAATATATATATACTAACAGATAGGTAAAAGTTATCCGGAGATTCTATCACGTTATACAGATATATGTGTGTAAAGGAGAGATCAAAGTTATAGATAGAAAGTAGAGTAAAGATTCAGGGTGAAGAAGTAAGAGTGGAGAGGGTATGGGAACTTCTTCCTTGAATGAAAAACACATCCTGGAAGATCAAATTTAGTGTGTACGGATGGGAACGGCAGTTGCCCACCGTAGACACTACTGTGGGGTTGGGGAAGACACCCAACGAGGGGGGCCTCTGGAGAATAACTACCTATCCAAAGAATATGTATGTGTCTAAACACTCTTTGGTATTAAGGTACTATTCAACAGTGGGTGAATCAAGCATGGCCAGACTAGGGCCTAAACTCTCATATATTGTGCTAAAAGGTCTAATCTGCACTAACAAAACTAAATAAACAAAATAAAAAAATAATCATTTGTCTATAGGCGCCATTGTGCCACCTTGTCAATCAAATAGGTTCTGCTACTTAAGGAACATTTATAGTTATAAAATAATTAGGTATAACTATAGCTGAGCTCTTGATTACTCTTGGAAGGTTGTGGGGTGAATATGAAACCATCCATTCTTTACCGGTGTATCCGGAGCATAGGATGTAGTCTATGAGAAGCATTAAATGAAATGAACTTCGTTCCCTTAACTGTCTCTTGTCCAGAGGGGAAAAAGCAGCATCCAAGAACTTCTTAAATAAAAAATGATACCATTATGTTCATGGAAAAAACAAAACAAAAAATGCTGCTGAATTTCCAGGATACCCGAATGCAGCTGGTGGATATAGATCAGCTAACACTCATTCTACTCCTGAAGACCACACTGGTATCCTGAAAAAAGCCCGATTAACTGTGTTCGAGCATTTTTTCCAAAAACCTTAATTATCAGAGAAATGCGAGTATGTCTCGGCTCAGTTTAGAATTTGTAGCGTTAGAATATGAAACATAGAAAACATAAAACCATAAAAATGAACCAAACCGCTTGTAAGGAAGCTATCCGATAGAGACATTAGCAGATCGCTGTTCCGTTAAACATTTCTACATAGGAATGGAGCAGTTGCAGTTACTCCTGGTCCTCCATCATGTTTCCAACGGGGTGTGAGCGACCGCGTGGCGTGCCAGCTGACTGTGCCTCTTGACGATATTGCCTCTGTTTTTTAGAGAGGTGCTTCTCAGGTGTATTCAGAGGTCAACGTAATGGACTCCGTTCCTGGGGTGGTATGATGAATTCCTGGTACCAGTCCGGTAGCTCGATCAATCCAAGTTGGAGTGCGTCACAGAAATCCGGAAGATCTTCTGGCGTGCGAAGCGTATGTTGTCTACCATCAAAGGTGACCAACAGGGCAAAGGGGAATCGCCATGTATATCTTATCTCCTTCTCCCTTAGTTTATCTGATAAAGGTCGCAAGGCCCTGAGTTTTTTTAAGGTAATCTGGGATAAGTCTTGAAATAGTTTAATGTATTCGCCGTTGAAGATGATTTGGTCATTTCTGCGGGCCTTAAACATTATTTCTTCTTTGAGAGCAAAATTTTGCAAGCAGCAGATTATGTCCCTGGGGGGTAAAGTGTCCGGTCCCCTGGCCCTCAGAGCTCTGTGCGCCCGAATAAACTCAATCTCTGTGTCTTCTGGTTTTTCTAAAAGGCTGTTGAAGACTCTTTGCAAGACTGAGGGGATTCGATCAGCCAGGACCAATTCAGGGATACCGCGGACTCTTATATTATTGCGTCTTCCCCTGTTGTCAAGATCTTCTAAATGCCTGTTCATGTCTATAAAATGGCGCGCATGAGAGGAGGTAACTTTATCAAGTCTATTGATTCTAGTGTCCCTCTGCTTCCCTGCTGTTTCCGCTGTGGCCATCTTTTCTTGTAATACCAATAGGCTGGTTTTGAGGTCTGTGATGGCAGCAGAAAATGAGGTCTTAATGTCAGCTGCAAATCCTGACATGTCCTCATATGTAAGGGGGTGATCTGCTCGTGAGCTTCTCCTACCGTTATCCTCTGCTGCCGACTGAGAATCCTCACTGAACTCATCGTCCGCATGGACTGGCGCCATCTTGCCTCCCTCCGTGTCTCTCAGAGCCGTGGCCTGATTCCGGAATATGTTGGAGATATCCCAGCGCTTGTGGCCATAGATCGCCGTGATCGGGTGTGATGAGGGTGTTTGTTTTGTCTGCTCATCCTCTGTGCTGAGTGCAGAAAAGACGTGCTCGGGCCGAGTGTCTGACGGAGCTCTGAAGTTAGGCTGCCATCCTCGCTTCATGCCAAGCCACGCCCCCCTCATTTATTTATTAATAGTGATATTGTTATTTTATCTTTTTGTATTTTAAACTGGTTGACTCGGATTGGATACTAATCCGCTGAGTCTGACACAGCTTGCGACCAATTTCAGGTTGGCTGACAAGTAACAGTCTAGTTACATGGGGCAATATGGTGCAGTCACATGCGCTACCTAACACCTTTTGAGGTAATGCTTGGATTCACAGTTTGTGTTCTTTTTTCTTTCCCTCTTTTGGGTCTATTCCTTTTGGCACTTCCTATCCTCCTTCTTTGCTCACGTTGGCATTCCTCACACATTCTGGCACACATGTCACCAACCTCCCCACCCCACACACAGATATTGCATGGTTTGTTCACTTTTCACTCCCCCTCATTCCCCCACTCCCTCCCACTCCCTCACCCCCCCCTCATTATCATTTTCACATATGGCACAGGCTGAGTGTTTTGTAATACCTATTATACATTTCTATGAATTATCTTTATTAATTAATTTTATATACGGACATGGTTTTGAATTCCTTGTTTGAATTATACGCTTGATATAATTGGAGACTCTTGTCCCCTAGTGGCCGTTTTTGTCCACATAACAAATTTGGTTAACCTGTTGTATATGTAATGGGCTTTGATTTAGTTTGTCCTTCAATTTCTTCGCAGGTGTGGCTTGTCTTTCGGTCGCTTTTTGGCCTGGCGGGCGGTGCGTGAGAGTGTGACCTCTTGTAAGTTACGTCACTGTTTTCACTGCCCCGGTCTGAGCTGCGGTGGCAGTGGAGGTGCCTGGGACTCTTCCCTGGGAAAGAGAAGAAGATAATTTTTTAAGGGATCTCCATGTGGGAGGCTTTCCTCCTTTCCTGCTGGACATACATTGTTGGGTAATTATACTATATTGTATATTGCATGGTAAATACAATTGTTGCCATATATAGTGGGATTTATATATGTATATCAACCCTACTTGTATATATTTTCCAGCAGACTGATCCTCTGAAGAAGACCCCTAGTGTATGGGTTAAAACGCATCAGCATTAATGTTCATGATATCAAGTCTTGTTATGAATATATGTCTGCAAATGTATGTTTAGCCAATTTAGTTTTAAGGTACTTCCCACTGGATCTCATCGTTTTAACTTTTATGTCATGTTATTTTTGTACAAATAAATTTGTTCTATTTTCATACATTACTGACTCAATTCGTCACTGTGCTGCCTAAAAACCCCACCTCAGGGAAATCCCTCCTTTTTTGTTTCTAGTTTTCTAGGGGTGAGCAGCAATCCTCTTTCCTCCTCTCTAGTGTCCCCTCTTTGCAAAATGGTATATCAAGTCTGCTCGCAACAGCCATGAAGTGAATGAACTTGTTGCAATCCGACTGATGCACTGATGTCAGAAAACATATCCCCAACTCCAATTCATAAAAACTATGGAGACTTCAGAAGAAAGAACTCTTCCTCCCAGCAGATGAGGTTTTGCCCTCTGCCTCCCATGTTGATTTGGTTTACAGTCCAGACAAAATTTAAACTAAATTATGGAGCATTAGAATGGCATTTTGTATATCGAAGATTGCCTGTTTGACCTCCTGCCGACCACTCACAGTAAATATACTGTGAGCAAGCAGCAGGTGCAGGCTCCGCAACATACATGTACATTGCCTGCTTGCTTCTTGGTTTGTGGCGCTCATGCCTGCACCCCCTTCCAGCGCCCCTTGCCAGCCTGTGCTGTAACTGGAAACAGCACAAGTTTGGTAGCAGATTTCAGCCAATGATTTCAGTTGAAATCTTCTTATCGGCTGTGTCCAATCACACACAGAGTTCTGTGTTTGCAAACACATATAACTCTGTGTAGAGTGAAATGAACAGCTATCTGGCTATTTCTTCTCCTTGAAAAGCAGGGAGAAAAAACAGCTAGACCAGTAAGTAAAAGCAGCACACATTATACACATTACACTTGATAGGCACAGGGTAAACCCCTTGTATCCTTCTATCCCTATATATTAACCTCTTCCCAACCTGTGTCATTAGTATAGTGTACAGTATTTTCACTGATCACATTATTAGTGTCACTAGCGATGTCAGTCTCAGTTAGTGACCCTTCCAGCCAGTTTCTGTCAGCTCCAAATTGACTGCCACCCTATCGCAGTCACACTACAAGTCGCTGATCACTGTTATTACAGTATAGCATCTATAATTGCATAAATTTTAGTATATATATGACATCGTTTGTAGACGTTATAACTTTCACATAAACCAATTAATTATTGAGATTTTTTTTTAACAAAGACATGTAGCAGAATACATTTTGGCCTAAATTTATGAAGAAATTGTAATTTTTGATTTTTTTTATTGGATATGTTTTATAACAAAGAGTAGCAAATATTTTTATTTTTTTTTTCAAAATGTTTGATATTTTTTTCATTTACATTATATAATACAAATTAAAAAATGCAGTAGTGATAAAATACCACCAAAAGAAAGCTCTGTTTGTGTGAAAAAAAAATGCCCTGGTCATGAAGGGGGTAAAACCTTCTGGAGGCCAAGTGGTTAAACAAGGCAGATTGCTGAATTTTTCTTGGTGTGCTTCCATGAGAACGATACTACAAAAACAGTAAAGTTTATTTTTGTTTCCCTCATCGTTTATATCTAGTTGCAAATTGTGTAATTCCCCTTGTCTTTTATTGCCTTCTTGTAAGCTTCATCTTTGTACATATGTTTAAGCACTACCCATCTTCAAGTTTTTAAATTACAAAAACTAATAGGTGGCTTTTGTGTACTAAGCTAGGACTCAAATCTCTAAAGAGGTTATTGCATTGTGTTACCAGTTTCTGCACGCTTGGTATAAACTCCTTGTTAATCTGTATGCAATTGCATGCTTTCAGATTGAATGCAGCATTCATTTGTGCAAGTTGTAGCAGATTTGCTAGACAGGGGTCATGGTGTGTGTGTTTTTGGTTGTCTAGCAGACCAGTCAACTGACAATCTGATGGGTTGTGACAAGCTATCCTAATCTTGAATCTGGTGTGTGGGTTTGCATGTGAGACAGTCAGACTGGTGAAGTGTGCGGTATTCCAGTTCACAGGATAACTTGGGGAATCACTGAAACTTGTGTACATTGCCTGGCTGCTTCACAGCCCTTAGAATGTACCAAATTGTATGCAAGATTTGCATCCACCAGTGTGTGGCCAGACAGTTAGATTTGGGTGGAATCTCCCTCGGCCAGAGGTATTGTGGGCTCTAAAAATTGTATAACAGCTGGTTTTACCTGCTCAAAATAAGCTCTCCTCTCATTTCTTCTCCACCAAACAAGGTCCTCACCCCAGTTAGCTAGTTTCCGAAGGCCCACGTTCTTGATATCAGCTGACAGGCAGGGGATATTAGAGTTTGTGTGCTGTTACATGACTTTTTCCTCTGTCTAGACTGAGGAACATGGGATTCTCGTGAGAGTGGCAATGTGCCAGCATGCTCTTTGGTTTCTGAGCGTGAGCGGCAGCCGGCAGGCTATGATAATTTTTTTTTGACTGGCCTTTCTCATCTCTGTACCCCCATTTGTGGCAGTTACCTCTAAGTTTGTCTATTTTTTATGCTTTAATTGTTTTGGAAGGTAAAAGAACACAAGTACAAAGCTTGAATAATTTGTCAAAGGCACATTGGAAAAAGGAATAAACGTGGTCTATGTGTTGAAGAAGACCCATAAAGAGACATGTACATAAGCTGTAAAAAAGCCATTCACTAATTAGTTTAAGAATGTTATGCGTGATTTGCAAATCCATTAAAGTGAATATAAACTCTAAATGTATTTGTTGGTGTTCATATAAGGAAGGGTAGCACTACAGTAAACAATGTTATTGCTAACTGTTTCCCCACTGAGTATAATCGTCCTCAATATTGGTCCCAATGACCATTGTCTCAGTAAAGAAAGTTATGTGGCAACACCCAAAAGACATGGGGGAGTAGAACTTCCCAATCCCTGGCTGTATTACATAGCGGCCCAACTCCAACATATGGTGGGAGGTAGCCTCTCCCAGTGCACAACTGCCTGACTCCACTACAGAGATTTTTCTATACCAGTGGTCTCCAGACTGCGGCTCAAGGCCCGGATGTGGCCCTTTGCTTGCCTTTATCTGGCCCTTGGGGCAATATTCCACCAACTGACACCAATGATGGGGCACCATTCCCCCTACTGCTACTGACACCATCAATGGAGTACTATTCTCCTCATTGATATCAAGAATGGGTCACTATTTCTCTCATTAAAACCAATAATGGGGCACTGATGCCGGGGATTTTCTTCTCTCACTGGGCACAGTCCGACCCCCTAAGGCCTGAAGGACAGTAAACTGGCCCTTTGCTTAGAAAGTTTGGAGACCCCTGATCTACACCATAAAAAATCATGGGATATTCCCTCAGGGTTGAAATCTGTGCTGTTTCATCAATCCAACAAATTATTCCCCATGTATGTGCTTATGCAGAAGATTTGGAATAGGGCAAAACAACTACAGCAGGTCATCAACTTCACTTCTTACAGTCCAATTTGGTACAATAATGCCTATATAGAACTTGCCAAATTGCAATATGGCGCTAAATGTATATCCTATTGTGCTACCCATATAGAACAATTTTTTGCCAACAGTAGGATGTTATCCTTGCAGGAATGAAGTGTGAAGTTCTGCCACATATGCACTTCCTATATACATAACTTTACTATGCGGTAAGAGCCCTGAGTGTTTCTTGTGAATGGTGCTTTCCCTCACCCCCATCTTGAATTTTGTGCACCACTGTATCGACAAAGGGTTTCATATCTCGGTGCCAAGCCATGTTATTGACATCCTTTTTGAAAGATTATTCCTCTAATGCGTCAAGGCAGTGGAAGAAATATGTAGGCTTGTTTATTAAAGACCAGTGGGAAGAGACATTGCAGAGAGTACAGCTCAGCTCCCTTAATGTTTCTCAGCAACTCTCCCAATTGTATATTTTGATGAGAGTTCACTACACCCCAGTAAAACTTTTTAAGATGGGAGTGCTTGCTGACTCTCTTTGCAGTAGATACCGCAGGGACCATGGCAATTTGATACATTTGCTATGTCGCTTTAGGAGTATCTCACCAAAATAGTTACATAGTTAGCCTAGTTGAAAAAAAGACACAAGTCCATCTAGCTCAGCCAATAAAAGGAAAAAAAATACAATCATATATACACAATTCTATACACACAGTTGATCCAGAGCAAGGCAAAAAGAATCCAGTAAAGCACGATTCAATTTGCTCTAGCCGGGAAAAAATCCTCACTGATCCCCCAAGAGGCAATCAGATATTCGCTGGATCAACTTTACCTATAAATATTAGTTTTCACTTATATTATGGATATTTTGT
Source organism: Lithobates clamitans (assembly GCA_037952925.1). Taxonomy (NCBI): domain Eukaryota; kingdom Metazoa; phylum Chordata; class Amphibia; order Anura; family Ranidae; genus Lithobates; species Lithobates clamitans. The sequence goes on from JBBGZY010000470.1 coordinate 2,956,717, forward strand.
TGGAGGGGATGACCAAAATCTGACTTGTATCTTAGTGCACACTTCTGGGAAAATCAGTAAGCCAATCACACAAGCAGGAAATGACATTTCTGGGGGGCATTTCGTACACCATCTGCAGGTTGCAATATTGCACTGCATTTTACAGAAAATTACAGCACTGCAGATTCAAAAAGAAAGGGTATTTTTAATAACTTTCAATTACAATATGACTTGTGTAGCAATTATAGATATTATATTAATTTTTTTATTTACTTTTTTTCCCCACAAAAGTGGAGTTACTTATTTTGTTCTCATCATGTATAAATCTAAAACGTAACTAAAGAGTGATAATAACTGTATCTGGTCCCCATAAATAGAAATCTCAATAATGAAATCTGTCTGATAAGCTGTAATATTAATCATACCATTCTAATCCAATTATGTTCTTCATTGTGAGCAGAGTGAGCATCTATAAGATCTTTTAAACAATTTTTAAAAAGGACATACCCTGAAACATCAGGATATGATTGTTAATATTACTTTTGTCAGCTGCTGAGATTTCAATAGTATTAATAAAGCTTGAAATTACATGTGCCACAAACATTCTGCTTTGGATGTTTGGTGTCCCTCCAATTATTTAAAGTAGTATTAAACCCAAGACCAAAAATGTTTTCCAATCATTAGATGTGGTGGCTGCATTTGTTTTCTTTTTTTAGGCTTTTTTTTCCTTAGTTTTTACCTGGTGATCTGTCCAGTAACATACTATACCTCCTGTTTTAGAGTGCCTCTACTCTGGATGAAGGAGCACAGGGACATCTTTGGACAGGAACATTGTTAGTCTGGGGGGAAGGGGAGTGTTAGATGTATGAACAGATTTGGATACACTAACAAATTGAAGCCAAACTCACACTGCAGTTACACAGTCACAGCAACAGGTTTTTTTCTTTTGGGATAAAGATTTTACATGAATAAATAAAAAACGCTACATTTGCAGGACAGCTTGTTCTGTTGAAAAATAACAGACTTACTGTCTGGATCCCCAGATGAAAATAAAAGAAAGAAAGCCAAAAAAAGAAAACAATGCAGCTATCACATCCTATAATTGGTAAGCTGCAATATAATAAATGATTGCTTTTTGGTTCAATACTGCTTCAATTGTGCTATCAACTTGCAATTTTTAACTATATGGAGACCTGCCATCAATGATCTTATACTATCAGCTGCATAAAAAGTGGAGCAGCCAATATTGTAAAAAAAAATATTTTTCCAGTATTGTGGTAAAACTTTCAAATAAAATGTACTAAAAATAAAAAAAAAATATTGTATAAAAGAATACACTATACTAGAAATTCAAGATGAGCAACTTAACCCAGTAATAGTTAATCTCCCTTAATTTCTGGTCCTTGATTGCTAAGTATATAGTCCTATGTCTATCTCGTCTGCTCCTCAGATAAAGCAGAAAAATTACTTTTGCCCCCTGCTTTATGATAAAACACATCCTTACAGCTGTGTGGAAAGATTAAGATATAAAAATAAAATAATCCATAGAGGTTTTGGGAGATAACATTTTTTTCCTTAATTCCACTTCATTTTTGGAGAACTACCAAAAGTCTTTAAACTATATTTCTGTTATTTTAGTGAAACAATGTCTGCTTACGATGAATACTTTTGCAGGACATCTTGCAATGCAATTTTATTCATGATGAATTTTAGCAATTTTTGACCTCATTTTTCCTCTGAGAGCAATATCAGCCGTATTGATAAGATTTCATAGTTCCCTTTCAGGCTCTCAACAAGGTTAAGATGAGTGCTGCCTCAGCAAGATGCTGAGCAGTTGATTCATTCTTTTATAATACCACAGTTGTATTACTGTAATTTGATTTTGGCTTGATTCCCAGACCATTCAATGTGTAAATTTCACTTTGCACAATTTCAGATGCCTAAGTGCTAAGAGTTCTAAAGGAAATTAAACCATTATATAAAAACAACATAATGAAATACTGAATTTAAATAATACATAAATAACCACATAGTTAATGTTAGTGCTAATTTTATAATGTATTTTTTTTACAGTTTAGCATGAACTACTAAATAAAAATAAAATAAAATAAAAAAAGCCTATGCAAGGCAAAGCAACAGGTTCACTTTAATTTAAACCTCTACAGTTGCATATATTTTAAACAAGAAGAAGAAAGAGAAGGTGCATGGCCTGTTGCATGAGTACTTCTAAAACGTTTATTAAAACAAACTGGTGCGTACAGAAAATAAAAATACTACGTTTTCATAAGAGTGGGTAAGTTACAATGTAAGTACCCCCTAGTCAACTGAGTTAAATATAAAATTTAAAAAATGGTGCCCATATATGGGATACAAATTGAACAATCGGCTAACATGTTTTGAGGGTTTTCCTCTTCCTCAGAGCCTTGATATACCATGAAATGTGAGGGGAAAAAACTGCGCTACTGTAGATATACAAATAAAGAATAAGATATGAAATAAAACTATATGAAAATAAAAAGCAGCCAACACTCAAACATACAAGGTTCAAGGAAATGTGGAAGTGGTAGTGTGGCGCTGAAAAAAAATTAAAAAAAATTTGAAACTGATGTATACTCCAATCAAGGAATAGCCATGGCCTACCAACATACAATTGTATCATAGCCAAAACATAGTAAGAGAAAACAGTGGGCTAAAAAATTAAATAAAATCAGTGAAGTGAACAAAGTCCACAATATTATGAAAAAAGGAAGGATTGCTCCCGTGGAAATATCTTCAATCATGTATAAGTGGCAAATGCTTGTCTGTAGTCCCTTCTCAATAGGTAAATAGAGTGAGTACTCTTACCAAATATGGTGGACCCCAAGTGTTGTATGACAGAGGGGTCGTACAGGCTATACAGGTTTCATGGAGTGTGATCCAGATGTAGAGGTCAGGCAAGTCCTGATGGAATGTCACCAACTCACGGTCCGTGGACCCCCAAGATATCCTGCAGTCAAAACGATGGTCTGTAGGTCCGACTCTTCATGGGCTCCAAGGAACCAACACATGGAGAGAGCGGAGAGGGAAGAAGGACTCCAAATGGTGCAGGTCAAACCAGATGGTTTATTGATAGTATCAAATCACAATACATTAAAAGTGATCACAAAAAATAAAAGGTAAAAGCAATGTGGGGTGCAGGTAAAGCTAGCCCAACGCGTTTCCACACCAGGAGGTCTTCAACTGGGGCAATGATCTGTCACCTCACATTGCCAAATGTTAAATAAACTTCCTAAGCTGCTAATCCGTCCTACAATGGGCGGAGTTAGGCAACTACACAAAAACTGTAATATTCTATATAAAACCACATTGGTAATAAAAAGGAAAGTGCTGGACATGATCCTGGAGATGTCACATATAAATATGATTATCTAAAATAGTAAATAAATAATTATTTGGAAAAAATTCCAAATATAATTAAAATGGAGGCTGGACGTCCTGTATTGTGCTCCAAGCCTTGATATAGATCATCGTCACGTGGCATGGAGCAGCCAATAGGACGTAGTCGAGATTGAGTGACGTATACCGTGCTCCAAGCCTCGATATAGCGTGCTCTCATGTGACAAAAAACAGGCCAATGAGATACAATAGGGGGCGGTCCTACTTTAACACATGATGTTATTGTTATGAATAGGCTGGGGACCATACTGTGCGTAATACATGAAATTGAGCCATGCCACGCCACGTACACAGTGAAAGGTCCAGTATGGAATAGCCAATGAGATGCCGTGAGAACTGAGCGTCATATACCGCTCTCCAGGCCTCAATATGACATGCAGTCACATGATGAGGGCTGGCCAATGGGACACATTGGAGAACGGTCATGGTTTGACACATATTGTTATTATTGGAGGTAGATGGGGGACCGTACCGAGCGTAATACGTGTGCATGTCCAATGAGATCGAGCCGCATCACGCCACGTATCCAGTAAAGGGTCTGGCATGATACCACTCCCAAACAAAAGACTATAGAAAATGCCATATTTATAAAAATAACATGTCAAAACAACAGGATCATGTGACACTAGATTGTAAATCATCATAAATTGGCATCTCGAAAACAGAACAGAAAAAATAATTCACAAATGCTAAGCGTTGACACTCATAATAGATTATGTATCTCCCGCACAAATCCACATTCGGAATACTGTGCTAACATCACAAGAAGATTAATTAAGCCATATTATAATAGATGAGTAATGGAGGAACGCAACATATCATGTACCACTAGATCTAGATAATAATATGTATAATCATAAGAATATTTTCTCCAGTGGGGCTAAGAAGTTAAAGTGCATCCCAACACTGGCCAGTGGGGGGGAACCTATAAGTTGGATATAGTAAAAAGGGAAAGTATCCCAAACATATAACAATAAGCTGAACTAAATAAATGAATAATGGCCATAATGAATCTTAGTGAGAATATATAATAGATTCTCGGGATAGGTGAGAGTATAGATCAAATGCATAAATGTGAATATCAGTGGAACAAACGATGAGTCCTGAAAGGAAACAATTTGTTCAAATATCAAATAGGTATAAATACTATAAAGTGAACAGAAACTCAATATATATGTGAATCAAATAAAAGGTGGCTATATACCTAGAAGAAGTTCTAATGAAGAGATGATGTGAAAAAAGGAATAATAGTGAAGATAAAAAATAATACAAAATAAATAAAAATTAAATTTAAGCCTGATTGATGAAACAATTAAGGTCCCAATCCACATTCATGCCATGGGGGGAAAAACTCCTGAGCTGGAAGGCTATAGGTGGAGCGGTCATCCAAACGAGGCACCAGAGGGGGGTGGCGCCTCCAATGGAAAAAGAAAAATAACCCAATAGGTGCAGGGATTTTTAATTTAAGTACAGCGGCACTTTCTGATGAAGAAAAACGCATTTTGGACAAAGGTCTAAAATTTGTTCCCCCTAGAAAACTCAACAAATTTAACACGTTTATTGACATGCTAAAATACATTCGGAAACTGAATATACAAAGGCATTTCCTATCTACACCCATTAGCCATTCTAATAATCATATTCAGAATGGTATTTCACATTCTGGATTGTCTAACCCTTCCCTTTTAAATCCGCCTGTTAACATGGCTCCAGCAATCAATGTGTTTCGCAATTTAGTATTAAATGATTTAGATAAGCTACCTAAGAAAAGGATGCATCAAGATCCTAGGATCCAGATCGGTCTGAAGTCGCTTTGTGAGAACAAAGATCTCATCACCTGCCCCGCAGACAAGGGGGGTGGGATTGTTGTTCTGGACAAAACTGCTTACATCATAGAAATACAAAGCCTATTTAATGACCGCTCCACCTATAGCCTTCTCCCTGGTGACCCCACTATGAGTTATAAAAAGACTCTTGTTGAAATCATCAATGAGGGCTATGCCCTCAATATTCTTAACAAAAAAGACAAAGAATTTCTGATTCCAGTGGCGCCACGCATCCCCATTATCTATCAGCTACCAAAGATCCACAAAGACCCTGTCAACCCTCCGGGTCGTCCCATTGTAAGCGGGATCAATTCAATTACATCTAGAATGGGGAAGTACATAGATCATTATCTCCAGCCCCTGGTGAAACTCATTCCATCATATCTAAAGGGTACTGGAGACACTATTCGACTTTTAGAGAGGGTAGAATACCATAACGACCTCCTCTTAGTTACAGCAGATGTGTCTGCTCTATACACCTGCATACCTCATACTTTGGGCCTTTCAGCAGTGGAACATTATCTACGGAAGAACATTCTTCTTCCTCTAATCCATAGTAACTTTATCATGGAACTTCTGATTTATGCTACCAAGCACAATTATTTTTGGTTCCAGGGTAGTTTCTTTACACAAATCAAGGGTGTTGCAATGGGGGCTAAATATGCCCCCAGTCTGGCCAATTTGTTCATGGCCCGTTGGGAGGAGGATGTCGTCTATGCCCTCAATAGACCTGAGCTTGTGGTATGGGCCAGGTACATAGACGACATCCTCCTCCTATGGAGGGGAGATCGAGCATCTCTCGACTCCTTCATGGCCATTTTAAACATGAACAATTGGGGGATTTCCCTCAATTATGAGGCCAGCACCATGACTATACACTTTCTGGATTTGGAAATCACATCTACCAATAATCAGCTCAAACTCAAGACTTTTTTCAAACCTACTGACAGGAATGGATACATTCCTATGGACTGCTGCCATCACCATCAATGGCTTAGATCTGTTCCTAAAGGCCAATTTCTTCGACTTCGACGTAACCGCACCCTAGAAAGTGACTTCCATTCTCAGTCACAAGTACTTCGACAAAGATTTATAGAGAAGGGTTATATACCCTCAGACTTGGATGCAGATATTGCAGTGGCCTCCAGGACTGAGAGATTGACCCTTCTTGAGACCAAACCTAGGTCTACTGGAGATGATAAATCTAAATGGTGCTTCTTTACATCATTTTCCACTAAATACAAAGAAATCAAAAAGATAATATCTAGGTATTGGAATATACTTCGTAGTGACAAATTCTTGGGACCTTCTCCCCCAGAAAGAGCAGGAGTCATTTTCAGGGGAGCCCGTTCGATACAGGGTGATATTGCTCCTAATATTGTAGACCCCCCCAGGAAGATGTAATTCTTGCTTGAATGTAAAGGATTTTTTCCCTGTAGAAAGTGCAATGTGTGTCTACACAATGCTCTTGGCAGGCGTAAAGTTAATACTTTTCAGTCCTCAGTAACTTTGCACGCCTATTCTATGAAACATTTCACTACTTGTACAACCAGATTTATAGTATATCTCATCACCTGTCCTTGCAAACAACAATATGTGGGCCCGACTATTAGAAACTTCTCTATTAGGGTTAGTGAACACCTAGCCAAAATTAAAAAAGGATGTCCCAAACACATTGTTTCACGTCATTATTTAGAACACCATGTGAAGGATCCAATAGGTACCCAATTTCAAATTATAGACCGATTTGTCCCCCACTGGAGGGGTGATTCGTGCCTATGGGGGGTTTCCCGACTCGAAACCTTCTGGATCTTCCAGCTCAGGAGTTTTTCCCCCCTTTGGGACCTTAATTGTTTCATCAATCAGGCTTAAATTTAATTTTTATTTATTTTTTATTATTTTTTATCTTCACTATTATTCATTTTTTCACATCATCTCTTCATTAGAATTTTTTCTAGGTATATAGCCACCTTTTATTCGATTCACATATATATTGAGTTTCTGTTCACTTTATAGTATTTATACCTATTTGATATTTGAACAAATTGTTTCCTTTTAGGACTCATCATTTGTTCCACTGATATTCACATTTATGCATTTGATCTATACTCTCACCTATCCAGAGGATCTATTATGTATTCTCATTAAGATTCATTATGACCATTATTCATTTATTTATTTATTTAGTTCAGTTTATTGTTATATATTTGGGATACTTTCCCTTTTTGCTATTTACAACTTATAGGTTCCCCCCACTGGCCAGTGTTGGGATGCACTTTAACTTTTTAGCCCCACTGGAGAAAATATATTTATGATTATGCATATCATGATTAGGGATGAGCTTCGTGTTCGAGTCGAACCCATGTTCGTCTCGAACATCGGCTGTTCGATCGTTCGCCGAATTGCGAACGATATGGACCGTGCGCGCCAAATTCGTGTGGCGCGTCATGGCCCATAATTCACTGCGGCATCGCAGTGCATTGCTGGCTGATGATTGGCCAAGCATGCACTATGACCCGCATGCTTGGCCAATCACAGTGCCGTCGGTAGAGAGAGCTGTAATTGGCCAAAGCCAGGGTGACTTTGGCCAATTATGGCTCAGGGGGTTTAGAACACGCCCCACACGATATAAGGCCGCCTGTGTAGTGTGTTCCGGCGTGCTTAGAGAGAGAGAGACAGTGTAATTTCATTTGAGTTAGCTAGATTAGGCAGGACAGTCAGTGAGTTAGCTGCACTTACAGTGTATTGTGTATATATATGCATCCCAGGTGTTGCATATATATATATATATATATATACACTGTATTCAGTTTAGCTAGATCCGTTCCTGTTATCTTCCTACTCACAGGCAGGCTTGTCTTGTTACAGTATTTACAGCTACCTGAAGAAAATTTCTGGTGTTCTTTTGATACTATTAGTACTACAGTCAGGCAGCTAGACTATTTACAGTTAGTGTAGTGCGTCCTGCTCACAGTGTTCAGCTAAAACTACAAGTTAGTGTACTGAGACCTCTGCACAGTGTTCAGCTAAAGCTACAAGTTAGTGTAGTGCATCCTGCTCACAGTGTTCAGCTAAAACTACAAGTTAGTGTAGTGAGACCTCTGCACAGTGTTCAGCTAACTACAAGTTAGTGTAGTGAGACCTCTGCACAGTGTTCAGCTAAAGCTACAAATTAGTGTAGTGCGTCCTGCTCACAGTGTTCAGCTAAAACTACAAGTTAGTGTAGTGAGACCTCTGCACAGTGTTCAGCTAAAGCTACAAGTTAGTGTAATGCGTCCTGCTCACAGTGTTCAGCTAAAACTACAAGTTAGTGTACTGAGACCTCTGCACAGTGTTCAGCTAAAGCTACAAGTTAGTGTAGTGCATCATGTTCACAGTGTTCAGCTAAAACTACAAGTTAGTGTGGTGAGACCTCTGCACAGTGTTCAGCTAAAGCTACAAGTTAGTGTAGTGAGACCTCTGCACAGTGTTCAGCTAAAGCTACAAGTTAGTGTACAAGTTAGTGTACAGTGTTCAGCTAAAGCTACAAAGCTACAAGTTAGTGTAGTGCATACTCCTCACAGTGTTCAGCTAAACCTACAAGTTAGTGTAGTGCATCCTCCTCACAGTGTTTAGCTAAAACTACAAGTTAGTGTAGTGCGACCTCTGCACTGTGTTCAGCTAAAGGTACAAGTTAGTGTAATGCGTCCTGCTTACAGTGTTCAGCTAAAACTACAAGTTAGTGTACTGAGACCTCTGCACAGTGTTCAGCTAAAGCTACAAGTTAGTGTAGTGCGTCCTGTTCACAGTGTTCAGCTAAAACTACAAGTTAGTGTAGTGAGACCTCTGCACAGTGTTCAGCTAAAGCTACAAGTTAGTATAGTGCGTCCTGCTCACAGTGTTCAGCTAAAACTACAAGTTAGTGTAGTGAGACCTCTGCACAGTGTTCAGCTAAAACTAAAAGTTAGTGTAGTGTGTCCTGCTCACAGTGTTCAGCTAAATCTACAAGTTAGTGTAGTGAGACCTTTGCACAGTGTTCAGCTAAAGCTACAAATTAGTGTAGTGCGTCCGGCTCACAGTGTTCAGCTAAAACTACAAGTTAGTGTAGTGAGACCTCTGCACAGTGTTCAGCTAAAGCTACAAATTAGTGTAGTGCGTCCTGCTCACAGTGTTCAGCTAAAACTACAAGTTAGTGTAGTGAGACCTCTGCACAGTGTTCAGCTAAAGCTACAAGTTAGTGTAATGCGTCCTGCTCACAGTGTTCAGCTAAAACTACAAGTTAGTGTATTGAGACCTCTGCACAGTGTTCAGCTAAAGCTACAAGTTAGTGTAGTGCATCCTGTTCACAGTGTTCAGCTAAAACAACAAGTTAGTGTGGTGAGACCTCTGCACAGTGTTCAGCTAAAGCTACAAGTTAGTGTAGTGAGACCTCTGCACAGTGTTCAGCTAAAGCTACAAGTTAGTGTACAAGTTAGTGTACAGTGTTCAGCTAAAGCTACAAAGCTACAAGTTAGTGTAGTGCATCCTCCTCACAGTGTTCAGCTAAACCTACAAGTTAGTGTAGTGCATCCTCCTCACAGTGTTCAGCTAAAACTACAAGTTAGTGTAGTGCGACCTCTGCACTGTGTTCAGCTAAAGCTACAAGTTAGTGTAATGCGTCCTGCTTACAGTGTTCAGCTAAAACTACAAGTTAGTGTACTGAGACCTCTGCACAGTGTTCAGCTAAAGCTACAAGTTAGTGTAGTGCGTCCTGTTCACAGTGTTCAGCTAAAACTACAAGTTAGTGTAGTGAGACCTCTGCACAGTGTTCAGCTAAAGCTACAAGTTAGTATAGTGCGTCCTGCTCACAGTGTTCAGCTAAAACTACAAGTTAGTGTAGTGAGACCTCTGCACAGTGTTCAGCTAAAACTAAAAGTTAGTGTAGTGTGTCCTGCTCACAGTGTTCAGCTAAATCTACAAGTTAGTGTAGTGAGACCTCTGCACAGTGTTCAGCTAAAGCTACAAATTAGTGTAGTGCGTCCGGCTCACAGTGTTCAGCTAAAACTACAAGTTAGTGTAGTGAGACCTCTGCACAGTGTTCATCTAAAGCTACAAGTTAGTGTAGTGCGTCCTGCTCACAGTGTTCAGCTAAAACTACAAGTTAGTGTAGTGAGACCTCTGCACAGTGTTCAGCTAAAGCTACAAATTAGTGTAGTGCGTCCTGCTCACAGTGTTCAGCTAAAACTACAAGTTAGTGTACTGAGACCTCTGCACAGTGTTCAGCTAAAGCTGCAAGTTAGTGTAGTGAGACCTCTGCACAGTGTTCAGCTAAAGCTACAAGTTAGTGTACAAGTTAGTGTACAGTGTTCAGCTAAAGCTACAAAGCTACAAGTTAGTGTAGTGCATCCTCCTCACAGTGTTCAGCTAAACCTACAAGTTAGTGTAGTGCATCCTCCTCACAGTGTTCAGCTAAAACTACAAGTTAGTGTAGTGCGACCTCTGCACTGTGTTCAGCTAAAGCTACAAGTTACTGTAATGCGTCCTGCTCACAGTGTTCAGCTAAAACTACAAGTTAGTGTACTGAGACCCCTGCACAGTGTTCAGCTAAAGCTACAAGTTAGTGTAGTGCGTCCTGCTCACAGTGTTCAGCTAAAACTACAAGTTAGTGTAGTGAGACCTCTGCACAGTGTTCAGCTAAAGCTACAAGTTAGTATAGTGCGTCCTGCTCACAGTGTTCAGCTAAAACTACAAGTTAGTGTAGTGAGACCTCTGCACAGTGTTCAGCTAAAACTAAAAGTTAGTGTAGTGTGTCCTGCTCACAGTGTTCAGCTAAATCTACAAGTTAATGTAGGGAGACCTCTGCACAGTGTTCAGCTAAAGCTACAAATTAGTGTAGTGCGTCCTGCTCACAGTGTTCAGCTAAAACTACAAGTTAGTGTAGTGAGACCTCTGCACAGTGTTCATCTAAAGCTACAAGTTAGTGTAGTGCGTCCTGCTCACAGTGTTCAGCTAAAACTACAAGTTAGTGTAGTGAGACCTCTGCACAGTGTTCAGCTAAAGCTACAAATTAGTATAGTGCGTCCTGCTCACAGTGTTCAGCTAAAACTACAAGTTAGTGTAGTGAGACCTCTGCACAGTGTTCAGCTAAAGCTACAAGTTAGTGTAGTGTGTCCTGCTCACAGTGTTCAGCTAAAACTACAAGTTAGTGTAGTGAGGCCTCTACACAGTGTTCGGCTAAAACTACAAGATAGTGTAATGCGTCCTGCTCACAGTGTTCAGCTAAAACTACAAGTTAGTGTACTGAGACCTCTGCACAGTGTTCAGCTAAAGCTACAAGTTAGTGTAGTGCATCCTGTTCACAGTGTTCAGCTAAAACTACAAGATAGTGTAATGCGTCCTGCTCACAGTGTTCAGCTAAAACTACAAGTTAGTGTACTGAGACCTCTGCACAGTTTTCAGCTAAAGCTACAAGTTAGTGTAGTGCATCCTGTTCACAGTGTTCAGCTAAAACTACAAGTTAGTGTGGTGAGACCTCTGCACAGTGTTCAGCTAAAGCTACAAGTTAGTGTAGTGAGACCTCTGCACAGTGTTCAGCTTAAGCTACAAGTTAGTGTACAAGTTAGTGTACAGTGTTCAGCTAAAGCTACAAAGCTAAAAGTTAGTGTAGTGCATCCTCCTCACAGTGTTCAGCTAAACCTACAAGTTAGTGTAGTGCATCCTCCTCACAGTGTTCAGCTAAAACTCCAAGTTAGTGTAATGCGACCTCTGCACAGTGTTCAGCTAAAGCTATAAGTTAGTGTAGTGCATCCTCCTCACAGTGTTCAGCTAAACCTACAAGTTAGTGTAGTGCATCCTCCTCACAGTGTTCAGCTAAAACTACAAGTTAGTGTAGTGCGACCTCTGCACTGTGTTCAGCTAAAGCTACAAGTTAGTGTAGTGCGTCCTGCTCACAGTGTTCAGCTAAACCTACAAGTTATTTTTTTGCGAGCTCTGCACAGTGTTCAGCTAAAGCTACCTGTAGAAGGTTGGTGGTGTTTTCCTGATCCTATCACTACCGCAGGCAGCTAAATAAGCTACAAGTTAGTTTTTTGTGAGCTCTGCACAGTGTTCAGCTAAAGCTACCTGTAGAAGGTTGATGGTGTTTTCATACTACAGGCAGGCAGTTGATTTTGCTAGCTGCAGTATCAGTACATATATATCTATATATCTATATAGATATATATAGATATATAGATATATATGTATATATATCTATATATCCCAGCTTAGTGCAGCTACAGGCCATTAGTATGTCTGGAAGGCCAACAAGGAGAGGCAGACAGTCACAAGCCAATAAAAGAGGGCAAACAGGCTCTATGTCTAGTGCTGGTCGTGGAGACAGTGCATCCTCATCAGCACGTGGCCGTGGGACACGCTTGGCCTTTTTTTCGTCAGCTGGCCGTGTTGAGCCGCAACATGCGGAAGACTTGGTCTTACAGGATGTCCTGAGGCAGGCCAGGAAAGTCTGTGTGCAGTCAAATAATGCCAGTGCTCGGCTGGCGGACCTCCAAAAGGAGTTTAACCTGCCCAAGAACCGCCTAATCTGTGACATGCCCACCAGGTGGAACTCAACGTTGGCCATGCTGCAGCGGCTGCACACGCAGCAGAGGGCCATCAATAAGTACCTGTGTGACTATGGCACCAGGACAGGGTCAGGGGAGCTTGTTTTTTTTTCCCCACGCCAGTGGGCCATGATCAGGGATGCATGCACTGTCCTGTCACCATTTGAGGAGGCCACAAGGATGGTGAGCAGTGACAGTGCATGCATCAGTGACACTGTCCCCCTTGTCCACCTGTTGGAGCACACGCTGCGTGGAATAATGGACAGGGCACTTGAGGCAGAACAGAGGCAGGAAGAGGAGGACTTCCTTAGCTCTCAAGCTCCCTTTATCCAGACAGTGTTCCTGCGTGCCCGCCGATTACACAGGAAGAGGACGAGGAGGAGGATTGTGTCAGTATGGAGGTGGAGCCTGGCACTCAGCATCAGCAGCAGTCTTTAAGGGATCAGTCCCAAGAAACACATGGACTTGTACGTGGCTGGGAGGAGGTGGCTGCGGACCATGTCATCCTTAGTGACCCAGAGGACTCCGGACCGAATGCCTCAGCAAACCTACGCTGCATGGCCTTCCTGATCCTGCAAACCCTGCGTAAGGATCCTCGTATTCGTGGTATCAAGGAGAAGGACCAATACTGGCTGGCAACCCTCCTTGATCTACAGTACAAGGGTAAGGTTGCAGACCTTATCTTGCCGTCGCAGAGGGAGCAGAGGATGAAACATCTTCAGGAGGCCTCGCAGAAAAATTTGTGCAACACGTTCCCAGAGACTGGGAGGTTACAAACTCCTGTTTCTGGACAACGTGTTGCTGAGGCTTCGGTCAAAGAAGGAGCGGTGGAGAAGGTGGCCGTCTGACCGATGTGTTCAGACAATGTTTTAGTCTGCAGCCCCAAGGTATGATCGGTTCCAACAACCATCGCCAGCGTCTGTTTTACATGGTGCAGGAATACCTTGGGGCAAGATCTGACTTGGACACCTTTCCCACCAAAAATCCACTGGGTTACTGGGTCTTGAGGATGGATCACTGGCCAGAGCTTGCACAGTATGCAATTGAGCTACTGGCCTGTCCTGCATCCATTCAGTGCATTCAGTGCTGCTGGAGGCTTTGTAACCAATCACAGGGTGCGTCTGTCCACCGACTCAGTCGATCGACTGACCTTCATAAAAATGAATCAGTCTTGGATCACCACCAGCTACCAAGCACCTGATGCTGATGTAACCGAAAAATTTTTTTTGAAATCTCAGATCCCTTCAAAGACTGCCTATGCTGATGCTGAGTGACTATCCTGAGTAATTATCCTCTTCCTCCTCAATGATCACGCTGATAGCTTGAAAGAACATTTTTGGTTCTGGGCGCTGTCAACAGTGCCTAAGGCCCAATTTTTCAGCCCCTGTTTAACAGGGGCATGTAATTACAATTTTTGATGCAATACTTTGCAGCAGGGCTCATTCCTGCGTTCCAACTAGAGTATCTGTGAGGGGTTGCAGTGTTGTGGCACCAGCACCAGTGCCTAAGGCCTCATTTTTCAGCCCCTGTTTAACAGGGGCATGTAATTACAATTTTGATGCAATACTTTGCAGCAGGGCTCATTCCTGCGTTCCAACTAGAGTATCTGTGAGGGGTTGCAGTGTTGTGGCACCAGCACCAGTGCCTAAGGCCCAATTTTTCAGCCCCTGTTCAACAGGGGCATGTAATTACAATTCTTGATCTAATATTTCACAGCAGGGCCCGTTTCTGTGCCCACCAAGAGCGAGTGAGGACTTACAGTGTTGTGGCACCAGCACCACCACCACCAAAGACCCAATTTTTCAGCCCTTGTTCAACAGGGGTATGTAATTACAATTCTTGATCTAATATTTCACAGCAGTGCCTGTTTCTGCGCCCACCAAGAGCGAGTGAGGACTTACAGTCTTGTGGCACCAGCACCACCACCACCACCAAAGGCCCAACTTTTCTGCCCCTGTTCAACAGGGACATGTAATTACAATTCTTGATCTAATATTTCACAGCAGGGCCCTGTGAGGGCTTACAGTGTTGTGGCCACAACAACACCTAAGGCCCAAATTTCTGCTGAGTATATAGGGCAGGCCCCTACTTTCAAACATCCAACATACAAACGACTCCTACTTGCAAACGGAAGGAGACAACAGGAAGTGAGAAGAAATCTACCCCTAGGAAGGGAAATTCTCTCCTGTAAGAGTTAATATGGGAAAAACATTTCTCCTTTCCACTGATGCTTTATCATCAATGCTTGTTTCACAAAAAAACCCAAATTTTCAGAAAACATTTGTCATTGGGACAAAAAGTGAGGTGAAATCTTCTGAAGAGGAGCACAGACAGCAAAACAAATGTCACAGGGGTGATAACCCTTCCCTATGTTTTCCAAAAAGCTTAAAAAAGATTTTTTGGCTGGAGCTAAACACGTTAAAAATGTACCTGTTCAAAATTACAAACAGATTCTACTTAACAACAAACTTACAGTCCCTGTCTTGTTTGCACCGCCTGTATACTGCTGTTCAGAGTATATAGGGCCTGGTGGCCCCACACCTTTCCTTTTTTTAATTTGGGTGCGGGGTTCCCTTTAATATCCATACAAGACCCAAAGGACCTGGTAATGGACTGGGGGGTACCCATGCCGTTTGTCACTGATTTTCATCCATATTGCCAGGACCCGACATTACATTAAAGCCGCAAGCAGTTTTAAATGACTTTTTTTCCTTTAAAAATGACATTTTGTGCAGTGACTGTTCTAAGCACGGGAAACACGCGCCACTTTACAGGCATACTATAGACACCCCCCAGGTACGATATTTAAAGGAATATTTTACTTTTTTTTTTTTTTTTACTTTAAGCATCATTAAAATCACTGCTCCCGAAAAAACAACCGTTTTTAAAAGTTTTTTTGTATTGATACATGTCCCCTAGGGCAGGACCCGGGTCCCGAAACCCTTTTTTAGGACAATACCATGCAAATTAGCCTTTAAAATAAGCACTTTTAATTTCAAACGTTCGAGTCCCATAGACGTCAATGGGGTTCTAACGTTCGTGCGAATTTTCAGTCCGTTCGCAGGTTCTGGTGCGAACCGGGGGGTGTTCGGCTCATCCCTAATTATGATCTAGATCTAGTGGTACATGTTATGTTGCGTTCCTCCATTACTCATCTATTATAATATGGCTTAATTAATCTTCTTGTGATGTTAGCACACTATTCCGAATGTGGATTTGTGCGGGAGATACATAATCTATTATGAGTGTCAACGCTTAGCATTTGTGAATTATTTTTTTTGTTCTGTTTTCGAGATGCCAATTTATGATGATTTACAATCTAGTGTCACATGATCCTGTTGTTTTGACACGCTATTTTTATATATATGGTATTTTCTATAGTCTTTTATTTGGGAGTGGTGTCTTTCATGCCGGACCCTTTACTGGATACGTGGCGTGATGCGACTCGATCTCATTGGGCATGCACACGTATTACGCTCGGTACGGTCCCCCATCTACCTCCAATAATAACAATATGTGTCAAACCATGACCGTTCTCCACTGTGTCCCAGTGGCCAGCCCTCATCATGTGACTGCATGTCATATTGAGGCCTGGAGCGCGATATATGATGCTCGGTTCTCACTGCATCTCATTGGCTATTCCATGCTGGACCTTTCACTGTGTACGTGGAGTGGCGCGGCTCAATTTCATTGGGCATGCGCACGTATTAAGCACGGTATGGTCCCCAGCCTATTCATAACAATAACATCACGTGTTAAAGTAGGACCGCCCCTATTGTATTTCATTGACCTGTTTTTTGTCACGTGAGAGCACGCTATATCGAGGCTTGGAGCATGGTATACGATGCTCAGTCTCTACTACGTCCTATTGGCTGCTCCATGCCACGTGACAATGATCTATATCGAGGCTTGCAAGAGGAAAAGGGTACCATCCAACAGTGTCACAAGAGTTGCCACCATCCCTAGCATACGAGAAATGAAAAAGACCCCTCGAAAAGTGGTGGGACTTTTAAGGCAACGGAAATAGGAATAAAAAAAAAACGGGCTTTATTATTACAATAATATAAAATTATACATATTGACAAAAATTTATCCAAATACAGACATGTAGATCAATTTGACAGTAAAAACAAAGTTCTGCTGGTGAATGAACAAACGGTATATTCATGTAGTCTTCTACCTGGGCCTACGCGTTTCGGGACTGTTGAAGTCCCTTCATCAGGGGCAAAGTGGTAAGTAGACTTTACACCAAGCATGAACAGGAGAGGAGACCAACCGTCGGAGGCACTCTCAGGGGCAGCTACGCATCAGACGCCAGAAAACCAAATAGGGAAACAGGCGTGTCTCTGGCCCCACCTTCTCCACACTGGTCCCAGTGTGTCACCACAAAGGGGAGACAACGCTACCCCAGGGGTCCCAGCGACCAAAGGATCAAGGGGAGAGAGGAGGAAGAAGAGGGGATATATCTAGAATTGCCCCAATATAGGTACGTAGAAATATATCCAGTAACAAATAAGAGAAGCAAGTGTACTAGAAGCGCTAGCTCAGCTACAGTTGCAATGGTGAGTAAAGACCTCATCTGGGGAAATCTTAATCTGGTGGTTGCTGACCGCCTTACATCGCCGCCGCCGTGTCAGGCAATGACGGCTTGGAGCACAATACAGGAAGTCCGGCCTCCATTTTAATTATATTTGGAATCTTTTCCAAATAATTATTTATTTACTATTTTGGATAATCATATTTATATGTGACATCTCCAGGATCATGTCCAGCACTTACCTTTTATTTTTTGTGATCACTTTTAATGTGCTGCGATTTGATACTATCAATAAACCATCTGGTTTGACCTGCACCATTTGGAGTCCTTCTTCCCTCTCCCCTCTCTCCATGTGTTGGTTCCTTGGAGCCCATGAATAGTCGGACCTACAGACCATCGTTTTGACTGCAGGATATCTTGGAGATCCATGGACCGTGAGTTGGTGACATTCCATCAGGACTTGCCTGACCTCTACATCTGGATCACACTCCATGAGACCTGTATAGCCTGTACGACCCCTCTGTCATACAACACTTGGGGTCCACCATATCTGGTAAGAGTACTCACTCTATTTACCTATTGAGAAGGGACTACAGACAAGCATTTGCCACTTATACTTGATTGAAGATATTTCCACGGGAGCAATCCTTCCTTTTTTCATAATATTGTGGACTTTGTTTACTTCACTGATTTTATTTAATTTTTTAGCCCACTGTTTTCTCTTACTATGTTTTGGCTATGATACAATTGTATGTTGGTAGGCCATGGTTATTCCTTCATTGAAGTATACATCAGTTTCAAATTTTTTTTTTTCAGCGCCACACTACCACTCCCACATTTCCCTGATCTATCATGTCTGGTCTGCATCTTTAAAATGTAAAGGACTGGATATGTGGTACAAAAACTGCACAAGTGGTCCACTCAAATACATGGATTCTCCTTCACTGTAGGCCAGTTCCCTCTACATCCCAGAGCTCTCAGCATCGTGAAAGGGGTGAAGGGGTCAGATTGTCCGTCTGACTTGAGGACCCAGTTGTTATTGCTGATATTGCAACCACTCTCCCATAATGGTTCCTGGCTAAACGTGGAGGACAGGGATATCCTGACAGCAATCCTTGGTAGAGCTGTGGGTATTCCCCTGTAGTGTTGCTGCCGTGCGGCACTCTGCAGCGTATTCCCTCACTGTGTGTGTGTCCCCAGGACACCACTTGGATGTTTAGCCAGGAACCATTATGGGAGAGTGGTTGCAATATCAGCAATAACTACTGGGTCCCCAAGACATTTGAGTGGACCACTTGTCCAGTTTTTGTACCACACATCCAGTCCTCTACATTTTAAATATGTAGACAAGACCTGGTATATCAAGGCTCTGAGGAAGAGGAAAAGTCACGAAATGAGTTAGCCGATTGTTCAATTCGTATCCCGTATATGGGCACCATTTTTTAAATTTTATATTTAACTCAGTTGACTAGGGGATACTCATACTGCAACTCACCCACTCTTATGAATACATAGTATTTTTAACTTATGTACACACCAGTTTGTTTTAACAAACGTTTTAAAAGTACTCATGCCACGGGCCTTCTCTTTCTTCTTCTTGTTTAGCATTCTGGACTTTCCCCGGTCAGCCAAGGCAGTGGGGCATGCATGCATGATTGATTATATATCAATATCTATATGAAAATACTACCAGTTTTACCAAGACCTATCTGAACAAGCTCAGAAGAAACAAAATGTTCTCTAAATGCATATACAGTGGGGACGGAAAGTATTCAGACCCCCTTAAATTTTTCACTCTTTGTTATATTGCAGCCATTTGCTAAAATCATTTAAGTTCATTTTTTTCCTCATTAATGTACACACAGAACCCCATATTGACAGAAAAACACTGAATTGTTGACATTTTTGCAGATTTATTAAAAAAGAAAAACTGAAATATCACATGGTCCTAAGTATTCAGACCCTTTGCTGTGACACTCATATATTTAACTGTCCATTTCTTCTGATCATCCTTGAGATGGTTCTACACCTTCATTTGAGTTCAGCTGTGTTTGATTATACTGATTGGACTTGATTAGGAAAGCCACACACCTGTCTATATAAGACCTTACAGCTCACAGTGCATGTCAGAGCAAATGAGAATCATGAGGTCAAAGGAACTGCCTGAAGAGCTCAGAGACAGAATTGTGGCAAGGCACAGATCTGGCCAAGGTTACAAAAGAAATTCTGCTGCACTTAAGGTTCCTAAGAGCACAGTGGCCTCCATAATCCTTAAATTGAAGACGTTTGAGATGACCAGAACCCTTCCTAGAGCTGGCCGTCCGGCCAAACTGAGCTATAGGGGGAGAAGAGCCTTGGTGAGAGAAGTAAAGAAGAACCCAAAGATCACTGTGGCTGTGCTCCAGAGATGCAGTGGGGAGATGGGAGAATGTTGTAGAAAGTCAACCATCACTGCAGCCCTCCACCAGTCGGGGCTTTATGGCAGAGTGGCCCGACGGAAGCCTCTCCTTAGTGCAAGACACATGATAGCCCGCATGGAGTTTGCTAAAAAACACCTGAAGGACTCCAAGATGGTGAGAAATAAGATTCTCTGGTCTTATGAGACCAAGATAGAACTTTTTGGCCTTAATTCTAAGCAATATGTGTGGAGAAAACCAGGCACTGCTCACCACCTGTCCAATACAGTCCTAACAGTGAAGCATGGTGGTGGCAGCATCCTGCTGTGGGGGTGTTTTTCAGCTGCATGAACAGGACGACTGGTTGCAATCAATGGAAAGATGAATGCGGCCAAGTACAGGGATACCCTGGACTAAAACCTTCTCCAGAGTGCTCAGGACCTCAGACTAGGCCGAAGGTTTACCTTCCAACAAGACAATGACCCTAAGCACACAGCTAAAATAACGAAGTAGTGGCTTCACAATAACCCCATGACTGTTCTTGAATGGCCCAGCCAGAGCTTTGACTTAAACCCAATTGAGCATCTCTGGAGAGACCTAAAAATGGCTGTCCACCAATGTTTACCATCCAACCTGACAGAACTGGAGAGGATCTAAAGACTAGGGGGTCAGCAAGGGGTTAAGTGTGTCCTAGGGTGTGATTCTAACTGTAGGGGGGATTGTCTCACTAGAACATGACAGAGATCACTGCTCCCGATGACAGGGAGCAGTAGATCTCTGTCATGTTGCTAGGCAGAACAGGGAAATGCCTTGTTTACTCCGTGACATGATCATGGAGCATGCGGCCACAATGCCCCGATTTAAAGGGGGCGTACCTGTACGCCAATTTGCCCAGCCGTGCCATTGTGCCGATGTATGTCATCATGCGCTGGTCGGCAAGGGGTTAAGCACCATATCCGGTGTGAAACGCATTAGATGTGTGTGTTGGTCTGTGTCTACCTGTGGATGTTTTCGACTTTTGTTTTTACACACTAAAAGGTGAATATTGGAGTGCAGCTATCCAGCATATCTTTGTTCCTATGTCTCCGCCGGCACCCGTTTTGTAGTGGAGACAGCCGATCTTAGGAGGGGTGATTGTCTTAGAGCGGTAAACTCCCAGTGCAGCCTCATCAGTGCCCATCAGTGAAGGAGGAAACTTACTGATTTACAAAGTTTTGTAACAGAAACAAAGAAAAACTTTTTTTTTTCAAATTTTTCGGTCTTATTTTATTTGTAGCACAAAAAATATAAACTCCAGTGGTGATCAAATACCACCAAATTATTTTGTTATAGGTATTGTCAGTGTTTCCATATCATGTTTATACTGTTCAAATATTCACTGTGTTAGTTTTCAATAGGAGTTCTGTAATTTCTCAGGTTGCCAGTAAAAAATGTGCTCTGCCGGTAAATTTTCCATGTTTTGCCAGTAAAAAATGCTTCGGGGGGTTGGCAACCCTGCCCAGCAGGCTTTCACTGTATCGCCTACAACCATGCAATCCTCACTGTTCTACATTGGCAAATGTAATTTGCTGGCAATTTTAACTGTACTATGTTTTTTTGTAAATGTCATTATAGCACATCATACAGCAAGACTGAAAAAATTAGTGTAGAGTCTTCCCAAAATCCATACCAGACCTTTTGAGTCTGGCATGAATAAGAGGGTGTCTCACACAAAAAATGCAAAAAATGTGTAAGGTCCCCAGGATATCCATACCAGACCCTTCAGTTCCTCTTCATGAATAAGTAGGCTACTTTTTCACAAAAAAAGGATTGTAATCTAGAAACAAAGTCACCAAAACATTTGACAAGTCCTTCATTAAAAAAATTAAAATCCCCAAAAGTCCCTCATTGCAAATCCATTGTCAATTACAATGCCAACTGTCTGCCAACTCAGCAAAAAAAAAAAAAAAACAACACACAACTGATCCTAATGGTATTCATAGTTTTCATTAACTATATAAGGGAGGGGTCAGGGATGGTGGTGACATCATTGACCAAGTATAGTCAGTGGTCATATGTGGGCAGTAATATCCACCGCTTTGCTTATATGGCGGAGACTCCTGGTGACATTATTGGTTCCTGTAGCTTCCTTAGCAATCAGTGACAGCGGTGAAATACAAATTCTTTATATGACAAATATATGGAAAAAAACAAATACCATTGGAGGCTGAACATTGCCCTGGAGAGGAACAGTGATTTTACTAAGGCTTAAAGCAAAAAAATAAACATGCAAACTCCATTAACCACCATACTGGACACTTTCACCCCCTTCCTCCCCAGGCCAATTTTCAGATTTCAGCACTGTCACACTTTGAATGAAAAATACTCAGTCAAGCAACACTCTACCCAAATGAAAGGTTTATTTTTTTTTATTATTATATAAACTTTGTTGGCTGTTCTCTTGAATGAGACAGCACCTACTTCTGGTGAGTTGCCATTTTGCACATTTAAAGGAGCACCGCACTTTTTATGGACTTTTATGTATAGACTGTTTTTTCTATTGTGAGAAGCCCCCCCCCCCATGAAACATTAAAAGTCAGCAGCTACAAATACTGCAGCTGTTTACTTTTAATATATGGATACTTACCTGTCCAGGGAGCCCGCGATGTTGGCACCCCAGCTGCCGCCATTCCTGTTAAGGTTCCCTACTGCGCATGCGCGGAGTGCGCTGTGCTTTCTAATTGGTCGGGCGGTGGAGGAAGGAGGAGGGGGCAGAATTTCCAAGAGACCGAATCGCGGCCCGGTCTCCTGGAAGTGGGGAACGGTACCTGTTAAAAACAGGTACCCGTCCTCCCCCGAAATGTGCCAAATGTGGCACCGGAGGGGGGAGAAGATAGATAGGCAGAAGTTCCACTTTTGAGTCCTTTAAGGATAAGCATCAAAGTCTTCCAAATATTTTTCAAGGTGATCTTGTGTGGTCTGCTGTGTTTCTGGTTTGCTTGTCAAGACTTGCAGAGGGTCAGGAAGGGGGAAGAGGCATCTGGGAAGCATCCCTGCTGGCCCAAGTAACCTAACACAAGTTGAGATATTATTCTTGCTACTCTGTGCGGCTGCTTCCTCTGAGAGGAGATTCTAAAAGGTAGTTGGTGTCCAATAAAGGAACCCCCTCACGGAAGTTTTGGCTTAGCTGCTGGGTACCCCAAGGTCACTTAATAAATGCAGTCAGTCACAGAGAAGGGTGGGTGCTGGGTAAAGAGTACCTGGAGCAGGGGAGGCAAACAACTCTGGGTAGCTGAAAGCAGTGGTAGAAGCTTAAGCCTGGGTGCAGAGAAGGTACAGCAGAGGCGTAAGGCTGCATGCTGAGGGTGCAGAGGTAGCAGTTCAGACTGGGGGTGCAGCAGACCTTACAATTACAAATCTGAGGCTGTGGACACAGTGGAAGTACAGACTGTAGATACAGTAAAGACTGTGGAGGTAGTAAAGGCTTGGCTGAGGGTGGAGCAAGCCTTGGTTGTGAGCACAGTGGAGCCCTGGCTGTGGGACCTGCAAAGGCATGGCTGCGTCTGCAGAAGAGACTAAATTGGGCTGCAGTGGCGATTTCACTACACCGAAATGCCATAGCAGTATGGGCAGTTGCTACCCCAACAGACTAGCTAAAGGGGCATTTAGACCATATTAATAGAGTTTAAAAACAAACTACCAATACCTGATTTTAACAAACGTTATACTTTATTTCAAAATCTGTACAACATGAAAAAAGAGGTCTAGCAGATTGACCGATATTCATAATTTAGTCAGCATTATCCAAATCCATTATCCAAATCAGATTAAACTTGTCAGATTCTTTCAGCTCCATTACCTATACTCAGGGCCAGATTAAGAGCATCATGGGCCTGGTGCTGAGAATTTCGGTGGGCCTTTTTATGGAAACAAAATGAAAATGCAAACAATTTTTCGCTAAAATGAATTAAATTTACTCTCACCAGTAATACCAGCCGTGCAGCCTCTGAGCAGCAGCAATACCACCTGCTATGCGGTGTCTCACCAGCAGCAAGATAGGGAGACCACATTTCCAAACTGTCATTTAGGGACAACCCCCTCTTCCCAAAAAAGGATGAGGGTGGAGGATGTAGTCTCGGGGGTTGGCAGGGAAATCGGCAGTGGAGGTGATTTGTCAGGCAAATGGCTGGTGTTAGTACTTAAAATCAATCATCCTGACACCATGCTTGATATGGTGTCAGGATGATCAAATTCCATTATTTCAGTTACTACATTGTAATATATAGTGAAATAGTTCAACTCACCATCATGCAGAATCAGTGGGAAACTGAGCTTGTCACTTACCACCAGATGCAGCTTGTCACTTGCCACCCATAGCCTGCCACCAGATGTAGAGTATCACTTTCCACAGTTGCCTGCCGCTAGATGCAGCATGTCACTTGCCACCAGCAGCCTGCCACCAGATACAGTGTGCCACTTGCAACCAGATACAGTGTGCCACTTGCTACCCACAGCCTGCCACAGATACAGTGTGCCACTTGCTACCCACAGTCTGCCACAGATACAGTGTGCTACTTGCCACTAGCAGCCTGCCACCAGATACAGCATGCCACTTGCCACCAGCAGCCTGCCACCAGATACAATGTGCCACTTGCCACCAGATACAGTGTGCCACTTGCCACTAGCAGCCAGCCACCAGATACAGTGTGCCACTTGCCACTAGCAGCCAGCCACCAGATACAGTGTGCCACTTGCCACTAGCAGCCAGCCATCAGATACAGTGGGCCACTTGACACCAGCAGCATGCCACCAGATACAGTGGGCCACTTGACACCAGCAGCCTTTCACCAGATACAGTGCGCCACTTGCCAACCACAGCCTGCCACCAGATACAGTGTGCCACTTGCTACCGACAGCCTGTCACCAGATACAGTGTGTCACTTGCCACCAGCAGCCTGTCACCAGATACATTGTGCCACTTGCCACCAGATACAGTGTGCCGCCTGCCACCAGATACAGTGTTTCACATGCCACCACCAGCCTGTCACCATATACATTGTGCCACTTGCCACCAGATACAGTGTGCCACTTGCCACCAGCAGCCTTTCACCAGATACAGTGCGCCACTTGCCAACCACAGCCTGCCACCAGATACAGTGTGCCACTTGCTACCGACAGCCTGTCACCAGATACAGTGTGTCACTTGCCACCAGCAGCCTGTCACCAGATACATTGTGCCACTTGCCACCAGATACAGTGTGCCGCCTGCCACCAGATACAGTGTTTCACATGCCATCACCAGCCTGTCACCATATACATTGTGCCACTTGCCACCAGATACAGTGTGCCACTTGCCACCAGCAGCCTGCCACCAGATACAATGTGTCACTTGCCACCAGCACCCTGCCACCAGATGCAGTGTGCCACTTGCCACCAGCAGCCTACCACCAGATACAGTGTCACTTGCCACCAGCAGCCTTCCACCAGATACAGTGTGCCACTTGCCACCAGCAGCCTGCCACCAGATAATGTGCCACTTGCCACCAGCAGCCTGCCACCAGATACAGTGTGCCACTTTCCACTAGCAGCCTGCCACCAGATACAGTGTGCCACTTGTCACCTGCAGCCTGCCACCAGATACAGTGTGCCACTTGCCACCAGCATCCTTTCATCAGATACAGTGTGCCACTTGCTACCAGCAGCCTGCCACCAGATAGTGTGCCACTTGCCACCATATACAGTGTGCCACTTGCCACCAGCAGCCTTTCACTAGATACAGTGTGCCACTTGCTACCAGCAGCCTGCCACCAGATACAGTGTGCCACTTGCCACCAGATACAGTGTGCCACTTGCCACCAGCACCCTGCCACCAGATACAGTGTGCCACTTGTCACCAGCAGCCTTCCATCAGATACAGTGTGCCACTTGCCAACCACAGCCTGCCACCAGATACAGTGTGACACTTGCCACCAGCAGCCTGCCACCAGATAGTGTGCCACTTGCCACCAGCAGTCTGCCACCAGATACAGTGTGCCACTTGCCACCAGCAGCCTGTCACTAGATACAGTGTGCCACTTGTCACCTGCAGCCTGCCACCAGATACAGTGTGCCACCAGCAGCCTTTCACCAGATACAGTGTGCCACTTGCCACTGACAGCCTGTCACCAGATACAGCATGTCACTTGCCACCAGCAGCCTGCCACTAGCAGCGTGCCACCACATGCAGTGTGCAACTTGCCATCAGATGCAATGTGCCACTTGCCACCAGCAGGCTGACCCCAGATACAGAGTGTCACTTGCCACCAGCAGCCTGCCACTCCCTCCAGTACTCTTCCAGGATGGAAAGAAAGGACAGGGCCTGCATAGTCAAACAAATTCCTGGAGCCCCCACCCCTCCTCATCTGGGATGGTATGGTTGTGTGTAAATTGAATGCCAGCAGTATTGATCAGACCAAGTTCTACAGAGGGTGGTGTGTACAAGCCTTTGGGCTCACACTGGTGTGCTGCAGTTTGGGCGCACTGCTTGTGTATCTGTAGTTTTAGCTGCAGACCTATTGTTTTATATCAGGTTGCATATTTTTGCCGCATTTTCTGACAGTGCGCCAAAGATAAAATGCAGCACGCAGGAATTTTGGTGCGCTTTCAGAAAAAACATGCAACCTAATAGAAATCAATAGGACTATGGGTAAAACGCAGGAAAAATGCGGATACACCAGCAATGGGCCAAAACACAGCAAAGCAGTGTGAACCCACCTAAAAGCACAAGGAGCCGAGTCTACATATTGACTGCAGTTATAACAGCCATTGCTGAAGATAAAGGTAAAAGAGGGGGAGAGAAGGGAGATAGGAGTCCAGTCACTGAGCTCACACTTGGATGGTCAGAAGCTCATCACTCAGATATGTGTTCAGTTCACCTTCTATTTGCCGGCTGCTCTGTTCATAATTTCCCAACCCACACCGCTCCTTCACTGCACACAGAGAGAGAAGAGAGAGGGGAGGGGGAAGGCAGAGCCATTTGTGTAGGGGGGGAACAGTGCACTGTGACACTAATAACCACTGTAAGCCAACACAGATGCAGTCAGACACCCCTACATTTACACACAGCTTCTCCTGTCCCATAGAAGTTTATGGACAGGAGAAAATCGGCCTTTTACTGCTGGCTAGGAGGGCCGATTTTAAGGCAGGGGCCTGGAGCTGCAGCTCCATCAGCCCCTATGTTAATCCGGCCCTGCCTATACTTCACTTCTGGCAGCAGCTATGTACACTGATGTTCATAAATGTGAAAACAGATACTCAATATTCTGGATTTGACCTGCATCACAATCATCAGCCCAGTGTGGATTTCTGAAAACTTTACTGTTTAATACTAAGGGCATTTTTCATTTATCAGATTTTGGTGATATTAGGTTTGTATCCCCTTTCATCTCCTCCTGTGTTTCCCTGTATTTTAATGCAGCCAATCCTGTTAAGACTCACTCAACTTACACATACTTAATACAAAATAGTTGCAGACCACCAAAGTACCCATTTCATACATTGGTGTTGGTCACTTCATATCAGTGCTGCTGTGTGCCATTTTCAGTCTCACAGTCCCTTTGCGAGTTGCCATCACTGGGAGTATTGGGGGGCTTCCACAACTATCAGCATTCATCGGTGCTGTAAAAATTTTTATTACAGTCAAAAACACAGTCTAATATATAAAAGCAACAGGTTTAAGATAAGGTCAGTACAATGGACCTTAAAAAATGTGAATAAATCCTCCATGCCCCCCAATTGATAAATCTCACAATTTATTTTTTCTTTTTATTTAAAAAACTTGTACTGAGAGAAATATGGCTGAAAAGTCAGCACTTAAGGTCATGCTTAGGTAAGCCTTGTTTTCAACTAATGCAAAGATTGGCTAATCATTGTGCCTTTACACCACCTATAACAAAGGTAAAGCGAACCTGATCTGGTTCAAAAAAATTGTAGTGTAGCAGAAGTGTTGAGCACAAGCACCTGTGATCATATTTAAATTGATCCCAGAGTGCCTGTAAAACCCCCTTGGATCCCAGGCCTAGGCTACAAATGAGGCCCAATTCAAGTTGATTTTACAGTTTCCCCTAGGGCCTAGCCTATACTGCTTACCTAACTTCTAGTATAACAGGGGCAAGGTATGTAGTCATGCGCTTGGCTAGAGACAGAGAGAAATTTACAACACTGTGCTGCAATGCCCTCTGTGCTTCCATTGGACTTCAGCTGAATAGGTTAACACTAACTTGCCTCCAGCTATTAGGGGGAACTGACAAGCGGAATGAGCTAAAGAGATTTGATGGCTGGCAGCACTGAACTATGGGAGATGAAGTTCGTAGAAGAAGCTTTACTATGTCAGACTATGGACCATTGGACTCTTATTCCCAGTCAGAGCAAGGTACAAGGGGAGAGAAAGTTGTAATTTCTCAGGCTGAATATCAAGGAACTTTCTCTTGGCTGCAAAGAGACCAAGGTGTAGGCAGGGGCAGTCTGCTTCCTCCACCTCATAAGTGCCCATAAGTGCTGCCTCATCAGTACCCATAGGTGCCACCTCATCAATGCCCACCAGTTCAGCCTATCAGTGCCCATTAGTGCTACCTCATCAGCGCACATCAGTGAAGGTGAAAAATTACTTAGTTACAAAATTTACGGACAGAAAAAAAGTAAAAAACATTTTTTTTTCAAAATTTTTGGCCTTTTTTTTTGTAAAAAATAAAAAATTAAGCAATGATTAAATAGCAACAAAAGAAAGCTCTATTTGTGTGAAGAAAATTATAACAATTTGTTTGGGTACAGTGTTGCATGACCGCGCAATTGTCATTCAAAGTGCGACAGCGCTGAAAGCTGAAAAATGGCTTGGGCAGGAAGGGGGTGTAAGTGCCTGGTAGGCAAGTGTTTAAAGTACACTGGGTGTATGTCACATGCAGGGCAGGACTTAGGGTGGTGGGGGCCCCTGGGCTTGAGTCGCTTTCAGGCCCTACCTTCTATACATTACCGTATTTATCGGCATATAACATGCACCCCAAGTTTAGGAGGGAATTTTAAGGGAAAAAACTTTTAGGAGGGAAGTTGAAGAAAAAAACTTACATTTAAATGCCCATCAATGCAGCCTTGCACAGCGTCCATCTGCAGCCTTGTCCATCCATCTGTAGCCTTGTCCAGTGTCATTGCAGCCTTGTCAGTGTAGCTTTGTCATTTGCAGCCTTGCCCCAGTATCATTTGCAGCCTTGTCATTGCAGTCTTGAAGTTTAAAAATGGCGCCGCCGAGATACAGAGTCCTGTGTATCTCGGCGGCTCTTGGGTCCTCTCGGCGGCTCTCGGGTCCTCTCGCAGTCCCGAGCGGAGCCGAAAGTAGCCGAGTGTTTGGGTACAGCATCATTCAACTGCGCAATTGTCAGTTAAATCGACGCAGTGCTGTATCACAAAAAAATGATTGAAGTGCAATATTTCTATTATTACATTGTTATATAAAATAAAATAGTTCAACTCACCATAAGCAGAATCAGTCGGAGCCTGAGCGTGTCACTTGCCAACGTCACCTGCCTTCAGATGCGGATTTTCACTTGCCACATCACTTGTCAGCGGATGCAGGGTGTCACTTGCCACGTCACTTGTCAGCGAATGCAGGGTGGCACTTGCCACGTCACTTGTCAGCGAATGCAGGGTGGCACTTGCCACGTCACTTGTCAGCGGATGCAGGGTGTCACTTGTCAGCGGATGCAGGGTGTCACTTGTCAGTGGATGCAGGGTGTCACTTGTCAGCAGATGCAGGGTGCCACTTGTCAGCGGATGCAGGGTGTCACTTGTCAGCGGATTCAGGGTGTCACTTGTCAGCGATACAGCGTGTCACTTGCCAGGGGATGCAGGGTGTCACTTGTCAGCGATGCAGGGTGTCACTTGTCAGCGATGCAGGGTGTCACTTGCCAGGGGATGCAGGGTGTCACTTGCCAGCTGATGTAGGGTGTCACTTGTCATGTCGCCTGCCACCGGGTCGAAGGGGGCCCCGTCAGGTAGGATGTACAGGGGCCCAATGATTTCTAACATTCAGGGGGGGGTGGTAAACTCCCGCCTGCTAGCCAGCCCGTTTTGTCCGCACCGCTGCTTATCAGGCTTGTGTAATCTCACTTCCTGGTAGCGGTGGAACGCACGATAGGACGGACGTGATGTAATAAGCCGGAAATGATGCAAGACATGGGAGGCCCTATCTTGCGTTCCACCGCTACCAGGAAGTGAAAGTACACAAGCCCGATCGGTCCTCGTTAAATAATAAGCAGTGGTGCCGGTGAAACGGGCTGGCTAGTGGGCGGGAGTTTGCCGCGGATCCGGCCCTGCCCGCGGGGCCCCCTATTAGGCGGGGCCCATGGGCTTGAGCCCACTCAAGCCCAATGATAAGTCCGGCCCTGGTCACATGCCATATCCCTCTCCCCTGCTACCACTCTCTTTGCCATATTTGATGGGAAAATCCCAACTGCTAAAATGATAGTCGAGTCTCACTCTCTACTACAGCAGTGAACACTGAGAATACTGATTAGAAGTTTAATTGAGAAATACAAAATAGCAACATTAAAATTTTTTTGCTGATTATTGTATATTATATTTCTGATGATTTTCTTATTTCTATTTTTTAAACATTAAAATCTTAACCCATAAATAATCCACCATCTTGAGAAAGATGGACTGAGTTTCATTGAAACGTCGACAATAAAAATACTGTTGTCTGCTGTTGTGATTGTTCCTCTGCTGCAAGACCCATCAGTGCCTCTATACCAGTTTTGGATTCATAATAATCCACCATATAAATGCACCAAATGCCCTTGCAAACACAGATATTACCATATAAATGTAGTGATGACATCATCACTGTCCTGCACATAACCTATGCAGAGCTGAGGGAGAGACCCACCACTACATGCTTCCTGCAGAAACTAAAGCAGGTGGAAGTTCATATAAGAACAGCTAACCAGCATGAGGAGACAGAAGCAATGACTGTTCTTTATTACAGGAAGCTTCTGCAAAGAGGTGACATTTCATGCTCGGTTACAGCACAGATTTAGAAGAATTATAAGAAAACATCATGATTCAAGACAATATTTTCTTACTCCAGAGTTCATTTTCATATAATGATCCATAAGGGGTATACAGGTGTGATAGCCGAAGTGGTTAATATATCAGGTATAAAGATCCAAGCTGCACCTTTGCTTTTGGTGGTGGCCATTGTTGTAGCAGTAGTGACAATGGCAACATGCAAAATTATAAAGACACAGTATAATTTGGACATAAAAGGAAAGTATCACAGCATGTATTGTAAAGCTAATTATGGCAAGTTTGTGAGTCCGTGATGTGGGATGAAACCTGTTTATGAATCATAATGTAATGAAGAAGAGACATGAAACTGGAGATGTACTCATTTTATCAAGAATAGGCCACAGCGCAAGCAGTGTGGTGCTCTAGCACCAGTGCTTTTGTTTTTACTTCTTACTCTCACCATGGGATTATATACAGTATTGGTAGACAGTGTTTGAGTCCTTCCAGCATAGAAATATTCTTTTGGAAAGCCAAATGCTTTAAGCAGCTCATGGGCAGTGCCTGCTTCCCAGGGTTTTTGACTTACTGACACAGGGCCCAAAAATCACAGACAATCACTTTTTTATGGATGATTCTTTAAATCCAAATGAGATTGTCCATAATTAATTAAATCACTAATTACCCCTGTAACAATGACATAATTGACTTTGGGCTATTTTTTCATTAATTTTCATTTTCATTTTCAAAATTGACAATTCAAAGGGAACTAAATGTGTAAATGTCTCCATTAGCATTTTATGAGAGTACATCAGTGATATTAAAGCTAGAATAATAGCAAGGACTAAGTAAATTTACAATGTACAAAAGGAAAAAACCTGTGCTTAGTGCCAAACCAAATAACCTGAACATTTTATAGCTGCACTCAAAAACACAAAAAGTACAAGTGTAAAAATTAGCATCTAGTAATATTGTTGTGCTGTACCTTTTAATGATTTTGAATATGAAAATAATCTCAAATCCATACATACAGTAATAAATATCACTAACACCACTTGTGAACACAGAATCAATATAACTCATTAGTGTCATGTGTTAAATATAAATAAAATAGTCCTATAAATTCCATCCAAAAATTCCTTGTTTGGAATGTCACCAGTGAATCCCACCACCAAGTACCACACAGCCTCTTACCAGATCAAAAGACCCCAACAGGAGACTCAACTGTATATCCTCTTTGGCTCCAATGATGACAATACGCAAACTGAACAGATGACAGCCTCCAATAGTGTAAAACCATTTATTAAAAGAAATTACCATGGTATTGATTTGCCAATGCTAGAGAGTGCAACATGTGGTGCAGCTCTGCATAGGAATCAGCTTTCTATTTTTTTGTCAAACCTAATTTAACAAACTGAAGTTAGAAGCTGCACCAGGTTCTGAATTCTCCAGTTTTAGTAAACAAACACCTGTGTGTCTACTCACAATCTCCACAGTTTAAAGAGCATGTCAAAACAGTATACAGCACCGCTGGTTTTGGCTACAGCATGCGTGATGACATCAGCACAGGTTCTGCCCTGACACATGTTGCATCCAAACAGACATTCCCATTATACTGTGGAGATTGTGAGTAGGCACACAGTAATTTATTTTAATAAAGCTTATACTATTGAAGGCTGTCAACTGTTTCTTTTGAAGATTGTCATCAATGGAGCCAAAAAGGATCTAAAGTTGAGTCTTCTGTTGGTGTGCGTGTGCTCTGGGGTCCCCTATGGTTGGATGAGCCATTATTACAAGGTTAAAGCACCTCTGAGATTTTACAGACTACCAGATCTATTAATCTGATAAGAGGCTGTGTGGTACTTTGTGGCAGGGTTCATTGGCGGCATTCCAAACAAGGAATTTTTGAATAGAATTAATGGGACTGTTTTATTTATATTTAACACATGACATTAATCAATTATTTTCATTCTGTGTTCACAAGGGGTGTTAGTGATATTTATTGGTATTATTTTCACATTCAAAATTTTAAAATGTACTAAATATTAAAATCAAACCTATTGTCTGTAGCACCCTTCTAGATAGTTACTAAGATTAGGTAGATTTAGTTCTGGCTCGCTGTAATCAATGTGGCTATTGATCTGGTAAAAAGAAATGTCTGGATGGCCGCACTCCAATAAAATCACTTTTATTAAGTCAAAAGCATACGACATTCCATACAGCAAATTAGGGAAGAAGATACAGCATGCAATACAGCTAATGCGTTTCACACCATACTCAGTGCTTAATCACAGCTATGATTAAGCATAGTATGGTGTGAAACGCGTTAGCTGTATTGCATGCTGAATCTTCTACCCTTGTTTGCTGTATGGATTATCTTATGCTTTTGACTTAACAAAGTTCATTTTATTGGAATGCGGTCATCCAGATATTGCTTAATATCAGATCATCTGCTACATGGAAGGCCAGCACTCTCTGTTTGTGCAGTGGCAGTGAAGCTGTGTTGATTATTCTGGCCTGTTTAGTGTTTCACCTTTGCAGGTTTGATTGCTCTCTCTGCTTTCTAGAGAACTGTGAATCTCTCTGGAACATAGGTATGGAGCAAGACAAATGGGCAGCATGAATATTTATACATCCCTGGTCAATTCCTGGAAGGGTGGCCCAGATGGCTACAGGTAGTCTGTATAAATAATCTGAGACACAGAGCTTCCAGGTCTTATCCTGTAGGAGAGAAACACAGCTTAAGGAGGGCTGCATGCCCCCTTAGGCTATCCTACCATGTGCTTGCAAGGAGCTAAGGCATCAGGTGGGCAACCTGAGGGCCTACTTATCTGAAGTTAGAGAGAATTGACTGAGGGGCTGTCATCTAAATATCTAGTCTGGTATCACAGGAAAAAGGTGTCGCATGGATTTTGGATGGAGGCAACCAACTTCCAAGGACATTTTGTGAGTACTGGCTGCTGTGAAAGATCTTAGAGACTGTGAGCTGTTGCCACCCTTCTGGTGCTAGAGAGTCAGCTGTGTGTGTAAAGGGGATTTCAGGCCAGTGTCCTGAAAAGCTAAATCTATCTAATTCTTTGTGAAGGGATTCTGCTCTAAGTGCTCAGAAGAGGAGGCTTTTGTGTCGTTAGTTATTACTACTACCAAGCCAAGTCCACAGTCTGGTTTTACAAGGACTTTGCTTAGAGTTCTACAGAAGTTTACTATCCTCACTTTGTACATAGTTATTTTTGCATTACCCTACTCAATTCCCCAACCCTATCTAAGTCACCCCAAAAATAAAAACACCAAAAAGAAAAACTATTCAGACTCAAGTCACTTAAGAGGGCATGAGGACACTTAATGAAGTTGGATGAGAAGTGGTTTAACCTTAAACTGTGTGTCAGAGTGCTAAGGATGTGGAACTCCCTTCCACAGTTGGTGATGTCAGCAAGGAGTATTGATAATTTCAAAAGACCGTTAGATGGGCATTGTAGGAAATGCAACGCAATATATAGGGCTTTGGGAAATGGTAGTGACATAAACACATTCAAACGCACACACACACACACACACTGAATTGTATGGACTGGTGTCTTTATTCAACCTTATCAACTATGTAACTATGTAAGTGTGATATTTGTTTTGAGTTTTTTTGCGAAATATACCTTTGAGTAGTACATCATGTCATTGCTTGAAATCAGCAAGTACCATATTTATCGGCATATAACACGCACCCAAAGTTTAGGAGAGAAGTTTTAGGAAAAAAACTTTTAGGAGGGAAGTTTAAGGAAAAAACTTACATTTGAAGTGTGTATCTGCAGCCTTGCCCAGTGTCCATCTGAAGCCTTGCCCAGCCTTACCCAGTGTCCAGCCTTGCCCAGTGTCCATCTGCAGCCTTGCCCAGTGTCCAGCCTTGCCCAGTGTCCATCTACAGCCTTGCCCAGTGTCCAGACTTGCAGTGTCTAGCCTTGCCCAGTGTCCATCTGCAGTCTTGCCCAGTGTCCAGCCTTGCCCAGTATCCAGCCTTGCCCAGTGTTCATCTGCAGCCTTGCCCAGTGTCCAGCCTTGCCCAGTGTTCATCCGCAGCCTTGCCCAAAATTGCAGCATTAATGTTTAATGACTGCGCCGCTGAGATTTTTTAAATTATTGCACCGCTTATCTCGCAGTCCCGCCCATTGGCCCGGCTCCTATGATGGACACATCATCGGTCCAATGGCGGGGCTTGGAGGGGGGTCTGCGAGCGGAGCCTAGCTGAACCGAGTACACAGTACACTCGGCTTGGTCTTTTTCGGCGATGCTCGCTCCTCTCCCACTCAGACAGCAGGGAGGCGGGACGGCGTCACTACGAGCGCAGCCGAGAAGAGCCGAGCCGAATACACAGTACACACGGCTCGGCTCGGTCTTTTTTGGTGACGCTCACTCCTCTCCCACTCAGACAGCAGGGAGGCAGGATGGCGCAGCCGAGAAGAGCCGAGCCGAGTGTACTGTGTACTCAGCTCGGCTCTTCTCGGTCTTTTTTGGCGGCGGCGGCTTTTCCCCTCACAAACAGCGAGGATCGGCGTATAACACGCACCCATGATTTTCCCCTGATTTTAAGGGGAAAAAAGTGTGTGTTATACGCCGATAAATACGGTAGGTTCTGCTATCAATAATATGGTGGCATTACTTCTGTTCACTGTATGGTACTGCTGCAACAATCTATAAGTCCCATGATGCAATAAGAATAGTAGTAGTTTTTGCTGATGCTAAGCTTGTGTGCCCTATTAACTACTTGCCCAATGAGCATTTAAAGGGGTTGTAAACCCTTGTGTTTTTTCACCTTAATGCATCCTATGCATTAGGGTGAAAAAACTTCTGGCAGTGACCGGCCCCCCCATTTTACTTACCTGAGCCCCTTATTTCCATCGGCGGAGACACGCTCTTCCTCTCTCCACTGGGTCCCGGCTCTTAATTGAATAGATTGATAGCACCACAGCCATTGGCTCCTGCTGCTGTCAATCAAATCCAATGACGTGGGCGCCGGGGGGCGGGGCTGAGTTTATGGACGCATAGATATTCCAAGGTATTTAGTAAAAGGCATGGTTAGTTTTTTGACGTCATTTTTTCCCACAATTCTTTGCAAAATGAAGATTTTTTTTCACACAAAGTTGTCATTATAACAGGTTATTTCTCTCACATGGCATGTGCATTCCACAAATGACATCCCAAAATACATTCTGCTACTCCTCCTGAGTATGGCGATACCACATGTGTGAGACTTTTACACAGCCTGGCAAAATACAGAGGCCCAACATTGAAGTAGCACCTTCAGGCGTTCTAGGAACATAATCTCTCAACCACCTATTACACTTTTGAAGGCCCTGGAGCACCAAGACAATGGAAACACCCACAAAGTGACCCCATTTTGGAAAGAAAACACTCCAATGTATAATCTATGAGGCATAATGTATCTTTTGAACTGTTAATTTTTTTCCAGAAGTTTTTGGAAAATGTGGAAAAAAAATGAAAACGCATTTTTTTACACAACGTTGTCCATTTATAAGATATTTCCAACACATATCATGTACATATCAAAAATGGCATCCCAAAATACATTCTGCTACTCCTCCTGAGTATGGCGATACCACATGTGTGAGACTTTTACACAGCCTGACCACATACAGAGGCACAACATCCAAGGAGCACCATCAGGTGTTCTAGGGACATAAATTACGCATCTAATTTCCTTACAATCTATCACATTTTTGAAGGCCCTTCATATTTCTAACACATAGTATGTACAAACCAAGAATTACACTCTAAAATATAAACAAACAGGTGGAGTTCTTGCGAGCCACAAGTGGACCAATGCCTCTACGGAGTAAAACAACTATATTTAAAGCAGCAAACACTTCACCACGTTTCATTCCGTGTATTTGAATATAAATAAAATCAATTGTGCTCGCTCTAAAAATGTGAATTGAAAAAAATATGAATATATATAAACTGAGTATAAAATATAAACTAATTGTGCAGAAATATTAAACCATAATTAGTATGCTAATAAAAACATACATGTAAATATATATATATATATATATAATGTGCAATCCTTATATATAAAATTCACAAAGTGCATCCACATAAAAGTGCAATCCTTATATAAAATGCTGAAAGTGCATCATGCATGAATATAGACCTAATTAATAAGTGCAAATCCTGTGACAATCAAGTGTCCAAACAAAATACGATCAGCAGATTCAAACTGAAACAAAGAAGTGCAAGAAAACAGTGTCCATGAATTAAGTGTTCATTATGCTTCTCCTGAAAAGTGTCCAAATCACAACAAGCTGGATGTGCTCTCCCGTGATCCCCCACTTGTGCTTGCGCTCACCTCTATTCGTGTGACACGGTAGTTAAACAGTGTCAAAATACGCATTGGGGCCACTCCTGGGCTCACTCAGGATGCAATGATGTATGTCCAATCCTCACAGGTAAAACATCATTCATAAAAGAAAAAAAGAAAGCTCCATGGTGTTATATAGTAAGGGATTTATTTAAAGTAAAAGAAGTTCCTCCAGGAGGGTACTCACAGCATGCAGGTGCTACACAGGTGTATTTCGTTTAGCAGCGGCTCGTATGGCATGCGGTGTGGTGTATATGTCTCTCCTTCCCTGCTCACAGCTCCGTCCTACCCCTCCCCGACACGTATTCGGCACAGGGATCACATGCCTTCCTCTGGGGGATATCGATATTCCACAGAGGAAGGCACGTGATCCCTGTGCCGAATACGCGTCGGGGAGGGGTAGGACGGAGCTGTGAGCAGGGAAGGAGAGGAATATACACCACACCGCACGCCATACGAGCCGCTGCTAAACGAAATACACCTGTATAGTTTGTGCACTGTAGCACCTGCATACTGTGAGTACCCTCCTGGAGGAACTTCTTTTACTTTAAATAAATCCCTTACTATATTACACCATGGAGCTTTCTTTTTCTCTTTTATGAATGATGTTTTACCTGTGAGGATTGGACATACATCATTGCATCCTGAGTGAGCCCAGGAGTGGCCCCAATGCGTGTTTTGACACTGTTTAACTACCGTGTCACACGAATAGAGGTGAGCGCAAGCACAAGTGGGGGATCACGGGAGAGCACATCCAGCTTGTTGTGATTTGGACACTTTTCAGGAGAAGCATGATGAACACTTAATTCATGGACACTGTTTTCTTGCACTTCTTTGTTTCAGTTTGAATCTGCTGATCGTATTTTGTTTGGACACTTGATTGTCACAGGATTTGCACTTATTAATTAGGTCTATATTCATGCATGATGCACTTTCAGCATTTTATATAAGGATTGCACTTTTATGTGGATGCACTTTGTGAATTTTATATATAAGGATTGCACATTATATATATATATATATATTTTTACATGTATGTTTTTATTAGCATACTAATTATGGTTTAATATTTCTGCACAATTAGTTTATATTTTATACTCAGTTTATATATATTCATATTTTTTTCAATTCACATTTTTAGCGCGAGCACAATTGATTTTATTTACACTCTAAAATATATTCTGTTGAGCAAAGGGTAAACAAAAGATTACCTGTGGTTTTAGTAGTGCAGTTGTCCGCACGAGGAGAACCCTGATCCAGGCAGCAGGCAGAGACGTGGTCAGCGACAGTGAATGGAATTGTCCAGGCAGCAGGCAGGAATATTGTCCATAGTCAATACAGGCAGGGATACTGTCCATATACAGTCCAGGGTCAGTGCAGATAGAGATTTTGCCAGCAAAGCAAAAATATTGGTCCTGGTAGTAAGCAGGAACATGGTCCAACTATCAGGCCAGGAAAAAATGGGGACAGGGTTAGAGGCTTCTCCCACCCAAATCTCTTTGAAGCCTCAGAGTCTCCAGATCCCTAATCTGGGAATGAGAAAACTAAAAAATTAGTTTTCTTCATCCAGAAAAACAATTCTGGAGCCCCTCACATATGTAAGACCCATGTGTTCCCACTAGCATAGCAGGGTAAAAGATTAGTCCAAGAGACAGGCAAAAAACGTGGTCAAACAGTCCAGAGTCAGTTCCAGAGAAGGCAGAGTTAGGTATAGTTTAGCGTTAGGCAGAAGCTTGGTCGTATAAAAGGCCAGGGTCGATTTCGGAGAAGGCAGAGGTATGTACAGTTCAGTGCAGTGGCATAAGGGGTGTGGAGGAAAATGACAGGAAATGAAAATTACATTTACCATACTTCCCTAATAATGTAGAGAAGTATGGTAATGGCAGAAACAGTCATATACAGAGGCTTGGTTGGGAAGGACATTGGGGGCAATAATACGTGGTGTCTCTTCTAACTCCTCCTCTGGAGCACACCCGGCATTTCTTCTGACATCTGTGGCCTGTTTCATGGGGGGGATTTTCTCAGGAAAGTGGCGTTCGTGGAGTCTGCTCACTGAATCAGAGGGAATATTTTCTGATGGGCCTTCAGGGTACAAAAGGGCAGAGCTAACTTGTTCTTGGATGATGCAGATAGGATATGGGAGTCTCGGTAGATTTTTGGTAATAAACATGGCCAAACTGAAAAAATAAATAGACACTTTTTTATACCAATGGCGAGATTATCTTGTGGGAAGGTAAGGTTCGATCATCTGACCACTGAAGTCCACTCGTCCCATGAACAAATTATAGTCGTGGACCCAAGCTAGTTTCTGGATTGGGTCGTTTCTTCTGGGGACTTCCATGTAGGTGTCGTATGGACTGATGTGAGCATGTGGACGTTTCGTCTGTCCCTCCACCAGGCAGCCAATAGCTCCTGGTGCCGCAAAAACGCCATCTCCCCTTGTCAAAGCCTTTCATTGACAAGTTTTTGCGTAAAAAGCCCATTCTATTGGCTCTCACTGTACCACATGCTGGGGTGTCCCTCCGGTGAAGATTGCGGAAGAGGGGCAAGCTCGTATAAAAATTATCCACCTAAAGATGGTATCACTTTCCAAGGAGTGGATAGACAAGCTCCTGGACAACTTTTCCACTGGCTCAAATATAATCTGGGCATTAAGGGGGATGCAGTTGGGAGTCCTTTCCTTCGGACATCAGGAAGGCGTAGATATACCCCATGGCTCAGTCACAAAGTTTGTACAGTTTAGCCCCATATCAGGCACTTTTGCTGGGAATAAACTGTTTGATGCCCAGCCTGCCTATGACTTTTACAAGGGACTTATCCACAGAGATATTCTGGTTGGGGGTATATAACTGGGGGAATTTTTCAGAGAAATAATTTAGGAGTGGCCGATATTTTAATAATTTGTCAAAAGCTGGGTCATTTCAGGGAGGGCACTGGGTGTCGTCATTATAGTGTAGGAACAGCATAATCATAAGGTATCTTGATCTTGGCATAATGGATGAGAAGATTGGCGTGTGGTGGATGGGGTTGGAACACCAATAGGAGTACAATTCCTTTTTTTTTGTGAGTCCCATAGTAAAAGTTAGGCCTAAAAAAATGTTGAATTCCTCCACTCAAAGGCACAGCGTAACTAGAACCAGAGTTGCCTACTATGTACTGCTGTGCATAGAGGTTGCACTGGGCCACAATGGACCATAGTAAGTCTTCAGTGAAAATTAAATGAAAAAAAAATCAAGCATGGCAAAATCATCGGTGTTCACCTGGACACCTGGCTGGGCAGTGAAAGGGGGGATGTTTGCTGCTCCGGAAATTGGGGGAAGCCACAGGGGTTTTTGAAGGGCATAGGGAAGGCTGGCATGGGCCCTATCCCTTTGGGGCTGCGATGAAAGCCTACTGGTGCTTGGCCTTTGTTGCAGTGGCACTGCACTCGAGGTGGATGGCACTGCGCTCAAGGTGGACGGCACCGCGCTCGAGGTGGATGGCACTGCGCTTGAGGTGGATGGCACCGCGCTCAAGGTGGACGGCACTGCGCTGCTGGTAGTAGGCTGCTGCTCCACGCCAGAACGCCTTCTTTTCATGGGCACACATTCTTCTTCATCCAATTCTGTAGCAGACCCACTGCTTGTAACGGGTTCATATGTCTTCCTCTGATTCAATTCCTCCAAAACTGCAAGAATCCTCCTCCTTCCCCTCCTCTTGTGTGTTATGTGGCATAGGAACAATGGTGTCTGCATAAAGTGGGCCTTGAGAGGAAAGAAAGTCCTCCTCTTCCTCCCGCTACTCTGCCTTGAGTGCCCTGTCCATAATGCCATGCAGAGTCTGCTCCAGCAGGAACACAACAAATGGTGGCAGTACAGTGCATGCATCCTTTATGAGCAGCCATTGGCGTGGGGAAAAAAAGTCGCAGTCGAGCCAGTCTGAGCTTGTCGTTGTGCCATACTCACACAAGTACTTGTTGACGGCCCTCTGCTGCATGTTCAGCCGCTGCAGCATTGCCAAAATCGAGTTCCACCTGGTGGGCATGTCACAAATCAGGCGGTTTATGGACAGGTGGAATTTCCACTAAATTTCAGCCAACCAGGGACTGGCTGTGTATGACCGCCTGAAATGGCTACAGACTCTTCTGGCCTGCTTTAGCAGATCTTCCAACCCTGGGTACCTATTTAGGAAATGCTGCACAACCAAATTGAGGACATGTGCCAGACATGGCACATGTGTCAACTTTCCCTGTCTAAGGGCGGACAGGAGGTTTGTGCCATTATCACACACCACCATTCCTAGCTCCAGCTGGCATGGCGTGAACCACCTCTGGGCCTGCCCCTGCAGAGCTGCAAGAATCTTTTCCCCGATGTGGTTCCTGTCCCCTTAACACACCAGCTGAAGCACTGCATGGCACCTTTTAGCCTGACTCATTGAATAGCCCCTTGATCACTTAGGGGGTACTTGTGGTTCATAGGACAATTCAGCAGAGGAGGGCATGAAGGAAGAGGAGGGGGTGGTAGAGCTGACAAATCTCGCATCCTCACCTCTAGCTGTATGAAGATGTGGGGGCACAACAAGCTGCAATGCTCCTGTCCTATCCTGCATCCTTCCAAGTTGCAAGCAGAGTTACTCAGTGTGCTGTGAACTAAATATATCGTCCTTGACCATGCTTGCTGGACCACGTTTCAGCAGTGACATGGACTTTGCGGCTGACTGCCTTGCCCAAAGATACCACAACATTGCCTTCCATGTGATGGTACAGAGCTGGAATGGCCTTACGTGAAAAGATATAGCGACTGGGAACCTGCCATTGTGGTACAGCACATTCTGCAAATTCACGGAAGGGGCAGAATCCACCAGACAGAAAGGCAGAAGTTGTAGATCCAGCAGCTTTGACAAGCTGTATCTTTTTGAGGCAGCAGATGGCGTCGTCAAGGCACAAGTGGCTGACGCTGTGTTCAAATAACTCAGCTGACTCCTCCATGCCTGATGCTGGGGCTATGGCAGGAATAGCTGTGGACAAGGAGGCAGGTTTAGCCACTCTGGCAGCTGCAGTGGACTGCACACTAGTCTCTGTTTGGGTGACAGAGGATGAGGAGGATGAGGATGGTTTGGTAAGCCAGTTCACCACCTCCTCTGCATGCTGTGGCTGGATAGCACAGGCAACATAACTAAAAAGAGAAAATTATGCCCTTCCTGAGGACTGACCACGTCCACCTTTGCCTGGGAACACATACACTGCTTGCCCACTCACAGTGCCATGGGAACATCTGCCTCTCCTTGTTGTCCTTCCAGACATGATGGGGGGTGCTTATTAACAAAATGTAATAAAGATGTGGAAATGTGTACATGGACACACTTTATTCAATGGAAAGTGGTGTTTGGTGCACTTAGACTTGAGTACTCACTACACAGACACACTCCACAGATACACTATAGTACTGTATACTGCAATATACTGCGTCAAATGTGCAGTAATGCACTGAAATATATGGTGTTTAACTAGCGGTAATGCACTGAAATATACTGCGTTAAATGTGCACTAATGCACAGAAATATACTGCGTTAAACAGCATGTAATACACTGAAATATACTGCATTAAACTTGATAGCAACGTGCTAACTATACTGCGTTAAATGGAAGGTAACGCATTGAAATATACAGCGTTAGACTTGCAGCAATGCACTAAAATATACTGCATTAACCACTACCGACCGCCGGCTGTCATATGGTGGCCAGACGGCGCGGCTCTCGTTCTGGGAGGGCTTCATATGATGCCTTCACCTTCCCAGCCCACCAGGGGGTGCGTGCGCGCCGCCGGCAATCGCGCCCGTCATGTCACTGGGCACCCGATGTGTGTGCCCGGTGGCCGCGATGTCCGCTGGGCCCCGCGATTGCCCGGTAACACGGCAGGACCGTGTGTAAACACACAGATCCACATCCTGTCAGAGGAGAGGAGACCGATGTGTGTTCTCAGTATAGAGCAACACCGATTGGTCTCCTCCCCTTGTGAGTCCCCTCCCCCTTCAGTTAGAAACATTCCCTAGCAACATGATTAACCCCTCGATCACCCCCTAGTGTTAACCCCTTCCCTGCCAGTCACATTTAATCAGTGCAATTTTATAGCACGGATCGCTGTATAAATGTGAATGGTCCCAAAATAGTGTCAAAAGTGTCAGAAGTGTCCGCCGCAATATCACAGCATTGATACAAATTGCAGATCGCCGCCATTACTACTAAAAAAAATGATAAAACTGCTATAAATCTATCCCCTATTTTGTAGACGCTATAACTTTTG
The DNA here is from genome assembly GCA_037952925.1 of Lithobates clamitans. Taxonomy (NCBI): domain Eukaryota; kingdom Metazoa; phylum Chordata; class Amphibia; order Anura; family Ranidae; genus Lithobates; species Lithobates clamitans. Next base: position 3,000,110 of record JBBGZY010000470.1, read on the forward strand.
CGCAAACCAATCAATATACGCTTATTGTGATTTTTTTTACCAAAAATATGTAGAAGAATACGTATCGGCCTAAACTGAGGAAAAAATTTATTTTTTTTTTAAATTGGATATTTATTATAGCAAAAAGTAAAAAATAAGTTTTTTTCAAACTTGTAACTCTTCTTTTGTTTATAGCGCAAAAAATAAAAACCACAGAGGTGATCAAATACCCCCAAAAGAAAGCTCTTTTTGTGGGGAAAAAATTGTAAAAATTTCATTTGGGTACAGAATTGCATGACCGTGCAATTGTCATTCAAATTGTGACAGCGCTGAAAGCTGAAAAAGGGCTTGGGCAGGAAGGGAGTGAAATTGCACTGTATTGAGATGGTTAAACATGCACTAACTCACAGAAATATACTGCGTTAAACTTGCTGTAATGCACTGAGATACACAGAATTTAATTTGCAGTAACGCACTGAAATATACGGCGTTAAACTTGCAGTAACGCACTGAAATATACTGCGTTAAATGTGCACTAACGCACAGAAATATATCATGTTAAATGGCACGTAACGCTCTGAAATATATGGCTTTAAACTTGCAGCAACATACTGAAATATACAGCTTTAAACTTGCAGTAACGTACTGAACTATATTGCTTTAAACGGAAGGTAATGCACTGAAATATACAGCATTAAATTTGCAGTAACACATTGAAATATACTACATTAAATGTGCACTAACACACAGAAATATATATTGTGTTAAATGAAACGTAACGCACTGAAATATACAGCGTTAAACTTGCAGTAACGCACAGAAATATACTGTGTTAAACATGCACTAACGCACAGAAATATACTGTGTTAAACAGCATGTAACGCACTGAAATATACTGCATTAAACTTGACAGTGACGTGCTGAACTATACTGCATTAAACAGAAGGTAAAGCATTGAAATATACAGTGCTAGACTTGCAGTAACCCACTGAAATATACTGCATTAAACATGCACTAACTCACAGAGATATACTGCGTTAAATGGCACATAAAGCACTGAAATATACGGCGTTAAACTTGCAGTAACACACTGAAATAAACAGCATTTAACTTGCAGTAACGCACTGAAATATACGGTGTTAAACTTGCAGTAATGCACTGACCTATACTGCATTAAACGGAAGGTATGCACTGAAATATATGGCGTTAAACTCACTGAAATATACGGCTTTAAACTTGCAGTAACGCACTGAAATATGCTGCGTTAAACGTGCACTAACTCACAGAAATATACTGCGTTAAATGGCACATAATGCACTGAAATATACGGTGTTAAACTTGCAGTAACATACTGACCTATACTGCTTTAAATGGAAGGTATGCACTGAAATATATGGTGTTAAACTTGCAGTAATGCACTGAAATATATGGTAATAAACTTGCAGTAACGCACTGAAATATACTGTGTTAAACATGCACTAACGCACAAAAATATACTGTGTTAAATGGCATGTTACGCACTGAAATATACGGTGTTAAACTTGCAGTAACGCACTGAAATACACAGCGTTAAACTTGCAGTAACATACTGAAATATACGGCTTTAAACTTGCAGTAATTCACTAAACTATACTGCATTAAAAGGAAGGTATGCACTAAACTATACTGCGTTAAACGGAAGGTATGCACTGATATATATGGCATTAAACGTGCAGTAACGCACTGAAATATATGGTGTTAAACTTGCAGTAATGCACTGAAATATACTGTGTTAAACGTGCACTAATGCACAGAAATATACTGCAATATAAATGGCATGTTACGCACTGAAATATGCGGCGTTAAGCTTGCAATAATGCACTGAAATATACTGCTTTAAACTTGCAGTAATGTACTGAATTATTCTGCGTTAAATGGCACATAACGCACTGACCTATATTGCATGAAACAGAAGGTACACACTGAAATACATGGCGTTAAATTTGCAGTAACGCACTGAAATATACGGTGTTAAACTTGCAGTAACGCACTGAAATATACTGTGTTAAACGTGCACTAATGCACAGAAATATACTGCATTAAATGGCACATAACGCACTGAAATATACGGCATTAAACTTGTAGTAACAGGCTGAAATATACTGCGTTAAACATGCACTAACTCACAGAAATATACTGTGTTAAATGGCACATAACGCACTGAAATATACACCATTAAACTTGCAGCAATACACTGAAATATATGGCGTTAAACTTGCAGTAATGCACTGAAATATATGGTGTTAAACTTGCACTAATGCACAGAAATATACTGCGCTAAATTGCATGTTACATACTGAAATATAGGGCATTAAACTTGCAGTAACACACTGAAATACACGGTATTAAACTTGCAGTAACGCACTGAAATATGCGGCGTTAAACTTGAAGTAACGCACTGAACTATACTGCGTTAAACGGAAGGTATTGCACTGAAATATACTGCGTTAAACGTGCACCAACGCACAGAAATATACTGTGTCAAATGGCATGTAACACACTGAAATATATGGCGTTAAACTTGCAGTAAAGCACTGAAATATACTGACTTAAAAAGGCACGTAACACACTGAAATATACGGCATTAAACTTGCAGTACTGCACTGAAATATACGGCATTAAACGGTCACTACACTCACACTGACTGAACCATCACCATATTCACACTAATGTGAAGATGAATGGTGGTCACTACACTCACACTGACTGAACTTTCGCTATATTCACACTAATGTAAAGATGAATGGTTGCACTACACTCACACTGAGGGAACTATCATCAGATTCAAACTAAACTGACACTCTACACTGACAATAGAATCAGAATAGCACACTATAGCACACTAACTGTCTAGTAGCACTGAACGGAGCCCTGTTCTATCTCTCACCAAGCCAATATCACACTACAAATGGCCACTATTGAAATAATACTTTTATGTGGGATGGGACTAAGAGCAATGAGCCATGATTGGATAGAGTCATCATGACAGCATCCAATCATGGCTCTGACAGGGCTCTGTGCACTGATTGCGCAAAGCTTTCATTGCTTCAGCCAATCAGGGATTCCACTGCACTGTGGGGCGGAGCAGTGCATTGTGATTGTTCAGCGGGCCGAACAAACGGTCGAATGCCCCGATAATTCAGGTGTTCGTCAAAGGCGCAAACAGCCAACGTTTGGCCCAAACTCATGCTCGGGCCGAACCGTTTGCCCATCCCTACTGGAGAGCATAATATAGGTATACAATAAATCCTAATGGTAAAAAGACATCACAGTTATCAAGGCAAGAACATTTTCCCTTTTTTCACAAAAAGAAAAAAAGAAAGAAAAAATATTAAATAACAGTGATTATACATAAAATAAAAGAGAAATACAGTGGGATTTAAACAAAACTGCCCTAAGTACAAAGACACCCAGTAAATAGCAAAAATGAGAGTAGATCACTTTTTCCAAGTAAATTCCTTGTTAGGTGCTTAAAATGAAATAGTGAGTTTGCATGTTGGTGAAATTTCGATTTGATAATTAGTAGCAAAATCAATTACACTGAAGTCAGCCTATTCATCTCTAATCTGCCTGTTTCCAATAATAACTAACATAACTAAATAACTAAATACTTCTAGGCACACGGTATTCTGATGCATATTGAGCTGTTAATACAAATGTATGCGTAACATACAAAAAGAGCTTGGATTGCTTCACACTGAGCCACTTTAAATTAGTTGCGTGCATTCATATTTCCACACCAATTCAATAAACAGATATTGCTATTCAGGAGAACATTAAATGCTAGATATAGGTCAGCTTCCAATGTTTGTAATAAATGATATTCCATTTAGCAATAAAAAAAGACATAAAGGTTAACGTAATTTTATATATAAACGTGTAAAATAAATAGCAATGTTGGGTACAACTCTGTATCTGTAAAACTCAGAAACTCTAGTCCTTGAATGAAAAATATTAATTAACAAGAACAACTAAAATTAAAGTCGTTGTAAACACTTACAATCCACTTATTACTACAGGTAAGCCTATAATAAGGCTTACCTGTAGCTACCCCGGATATCTGCTAAACCTGCACGGTTTAGGAGATATCCCCTGTATCAGCAAGTGCCGACATCATCGGCACTTGCGCACTGAAGCAATGGCTCGTTTGTAACATTGCTTCAGCTAGTGTGTGGTTACCAACGGCTCCCACATGCATGAGCGGGATTGACGCCATCGCAACTCCAGCCAATCACAGTGCCGGAGCCCGCGATACCCGGAAGTAACTCCGGGAGCGATGTCGCTGGCCGGAGCTGTGTACTGGGACCGCTGCAGGGGCTTTGATCTAAGGTGAGTATTCATTAAACCTTTGTCTTGTAGGGTTTTTTTTTTCTTTGTTTGTTTTTTTAGTGGGTTTACAACCACTTTAAATCTGCTGTGTTGGGACCAGCACAAGATTTGTTGGCATGTGTTGCTTCATTTTAGAATTAAGATTTAAAAGTTAGCACTCTTTATTTATTAGGTCATGTGTATGATTTGGTTCACACTACTTTATGTGCAATTTTTTAGTAAGCCATTACTAAACTATTCATTTCAATTGTTCATTTTAATTTATTAATATTCATTTTTATTGGTTACTTTTCCACATTAGCACTGTAACTAGTGGTGGATTATAAGTTAGGATATGTCATATGTCATATATGGTAATGCTGGATGCAGCATTCTAACTACACACTGTAAAAATGTTTGGGATCCACTAATTTATTCAGTCTTTGTACCTGTGCTTCACGGTCAGGGGGACATGAAGTGTGAGCATGTGCAGAGCAGGAGGTCACATGACTGATGATGATCACATGACTGATGATGATCACATGACTGATGATGATCACATGACTGATCATAGATAGTATATAAGGATTGATGAACCATCCGTGTAGCCAATCCCATTTGAAGAAGTCTTTTCAACGAACCATGTCTTGGGCATGGTTACACGGCATTCCATCACACTGACATTAGATGCCGCTGTCTGAGGAGGACTACACCGATCGGATGGCTGGGCCTTAGAAGATTGGGTGAGAGATACACCAGTTTACACTTCAGGTCCGCTGTGACCGCGGTGCACCGTTGAATCACTGATCCTGTTGCTTGCTGTGCTTGCTGTGGATTTTTTTAAAAGCTTTTATGTTTCAGTTTAAAAGTGAGTGTAATCATTGAAGTGTGTTTGAAGTGATTTTAATAAATCTGTCAAAATGGTATCACGCTATGTGGAGCACTTTATTCATTTTTTCACATATGGAGCTGGCTTGATTGGATTCACGGTTCATCACATGCAACCCAGGTGTGGTTCAATTGCTGTTTTGCCGAACTCGAGAGTGGGAGGCTATACAATTTGGTGAGAGCGCTCTTCAGAGGGAGTGGTGTCACTATCACGGTGGTGTGGTGGAAGAGTAGAAGATTTTTCACACAAGAAGATTGAAAAACAACTGTCAAACTTATTCATTTATTTCTTGTAATTTATTATTTATAGTGACACTTTTCACTGGGTGTTAAAGAAATTTCTTTTCATGATAAAAATAATATTTTTCATGACACTATTATTATTTTTATGTATAAGTAGAGGGTCATAGGCATTATGCTGCTCTGACCCATTATTTTACACAATCTATATTAGCGCCGCTATCTCTATCTGTACACGTGTGAGAGATTACTAAACTATTAACTTCACTGATTTGTTCCCCTTTGGTCTCTTAACTACTTCCATTCCAGGCCTTTTCTGGCAATCTTTGTTCACATGTAATAATTCACCGAACAGCGAACATTATGCAGTGTTCACGGCAAATTAGACAGCCGTGGAACACCGTTAAAGTGGGACAGTGATATGAAAAAACAAAAGTGCTCATTTTAAAGGCTTATATGTAAGTTATTGCCATAAAAAGTGTATGGGGACCCGGGTCCAGGGAACGAGTATCAATGTCAAAAAAATGTTTTTAAAAAGGCCGTTTATTCAGGAGCAGTGATTTTAATAATGCTTAAAGTGAAACAATAAAAATGAAATATTCCTTTAAATATTGTGCCTGGGGGGTGTCCTTAGTATGACTTTAAAGTAGCGCATTTTTCCCATGTTTGGAACAATACCACAGCAAAATTACATTTCTAAAGGAAAAAAAGTCATTTAAACTGCTCACGGCTGTAATGAATTTTGGGATCCCGGCAATATAGATAAAAATCATTTTTTAAAAATGGCATGGGTCCCCCCCTAGTCCATTACCAGGCCCTTTGGGTCAGATATTAATATTAAGGGGAATCCCGTACCAAAATAAAAAAAAATGCGTGGGGGTCCCCCCAAAATCCATACCAGACCCTCATCTGAGCACACAACCTGGCAGGCTGCAGGAAAAGGGGGGGAGAGAGAGTGCCCTCCCTCCTGAACCATACCAGGCCACATGCCCTCAACATGGGGAGGATGCTTTGGAGTCCCCCCAAAGCACCTTGTCCCCATGTTGATGAGGACAAGGGCCTCATCCCCACAACCCTTGCCCAGTGGTTGTGGGGGTCTGTGGGTGGGGGGCTTATCGAAATCTGGAAGCCCCCTTTAACAAGGGGACCCCCAGATCCCAGCCCCCCATGTGAATGGGTATTGGGTACCCCTACACATTCACCAAAAAAGTGTCAAAATGGTAAAAATGACAGTAGACAATTTGGGAAAAGTCCTTTATTCATCTTCAATCACAGTGTCCAATGACCCCCCCCCCCCAAAAAAACGCTACAACTCCACCTCCATGGGAGGCTCCCACTGAAGCCTTTTTGCGATGACAGCTGTTATATAGCTGAGGGTGTGGCCACCCGGTGACACAAATGGGTGACCCCGCCCCCTCTGACACCACGTTACCTCAGAAGAAGGCAGGGTCATCTGTTTTTGCCCCCGGGTGACTCCGCCTTCCTCTGATGTCACGTGGCATCAGAGGGGGCAGGGTCACCTGTTTACGCCACCAGGCGGCCCCGCCCTCAGCTATATAACAGCTGTCATCGTGAAGAGGCTTCAGTCTTTTCTCGGGTCGTCGTACACTGTGATCAAAGATGAATGGACATCGCAGGATAGTTGTTTTTTTTTTAATAAAGGACTTGTCCCAAATTGTCTACTGTCATTTTTACCATTTTGACACTTTTTTTAGTGAATGTGTAAGGGTACAATGTACCCAATACCCATTCACATTGGTGGGGCCGGTGTTCGGTGTTTTGCCTGTTCGCATGTTCTGGTGCGGACCAAACTGGGGGGTGTTCGGCTCATCCCTAGTAACAATCAGAAAATAGCTTAGAACCCCCAAACATTATATATATTATTATGTCACACAGTATTTGTGCAGCAACCGCAATTTTTGGGGGAAAAAAATTACTTTTTTGAATGTTAATGCAAAAAAAAACACTATATAACCCCTTTTTTATTTGTAAAAATATAAAAAATCAAGTTACGCCAAATAAATAGATACAAAACATGTCACACTTTAAATTGCGCATGCCTGTGACACGGTGACAAATGATGTAAATTGTACTTTCCATAGGCAATGCTTTAAAAGCCTTTAGGGGTTGCTTTAGGTTTATAGAGGAGGTCTGGTGCTAGAATTACTGCCTCTGATCTGATGTTCACATTGATACCTCACATGTGAGGCTGTTTGCGTACCTGCAGGATTAAAGTGCATGTTCGCCTTTTGTCCTACAAGCATGGGAGGATGGGGGCGCTTTCGTTTTTAAATTTTTTTTAAATTTTGAATTTATTTTATTTTTTTATTTTTACACTGTTGCTTTCGTTTTTTTTTATCACTTTTATTGCTGTTACAAGGAATGTAAACATCCTTGTGATACCAATAGGCATGTGAGAGGTCCTCTGCATGGAGAGATCTGGGATCTATAAGACTCCATATCCCTCCTCTGCGCTTAACCAGTTGACATCCGTGCTATAGCCAAATGACAGCTACAGCGCGGACCTGAATTCCCGGGAGGCGTCATGTGATGGCTTCCCCTGTGCACGCGCCCTGCGAGTGCCCTACAGGGCGCGCATGGAGCTCGCCATGATCACAGAGTCACCGAGACTCGGGTGATCACCGATCCAAGTAAGGGGCCAGTCCCAGCCCTTTACCATGTGATCAGCTGTCAGCCAATGACAGCTGATCACATTATCAAAACAAAAGCTCTGTGATGTTTTTTTTCTCTCCTCACGCTGACAGCGCGAGGAGAAAAAAATCACCTGGTGCGGAGCACGAAGTGCGAGTTGTCGGACTGCCGAGTTGATGCTGGATAGATGTGTGACGAACAGCAAGCAGTACTAGGTCCTTCTCGGATGGGTTGGAATTTCTTACACCGCATGGTAGACTGCGACCTTACCCTCCCTGTACGGAGAGGTCCGTCACACACAAGGCCCAGGAGGAAGAGAGCGTGGGGCAGGTCTCTGGCCTCTTTTATAGCTCTTCCCAGTAATGTCCACAATGGTAGCAAAGATCCCTGGGATATGTAGTCTGGGTGTATAGTCCTGCGGACAAATTGCCATTCTGAGGAACTACTAATCTCACAATCCCTTTGGTTTGGCTCACAAATATGATGTCAGTTAGTGACGCTGGGCACTAGAGGGACAATATGATATATATAAATGACAGGGAATCGCGGAGCTTTGCAATTGTAGTCCACATTGCTACATATGCAAAAAAAAATTTGCCTCTGTTTCTTTGACTTTAAAGCGCTATAAAATCAAAAATGTTACATATTGCAGCTTACCAATCATTAGATGTGGTGGCAGCATCAGTTTTCTTTTTTTGGTGTTTTTTTACCTCTATTTTCACCTGGTGATCTGGTCAGTGTCACACCTCCTGTACAGTATTAGGGAGACACAACTCTGGAGAAATAGCAGATTTAGACTAGCAAATTGAAGCCAAACTCCAGCTCACACTTTATAATCAGTTACAGCAAATTTTTTTTTTCCTTTTGGGATTAAAGTTTTACATGAATACATGAATAAAGCTGATCATTTTAATCACCTCTACAAGTGTTAAGTACTGCAGTTTGTCTCATCCATGTAAACTGATGCATTCTGCTGGAGAGTTTGTGATGTGAAAGACAACAGACTTGCTGGTTGGATTACCAGATGAAATTAGAAGAAAGAAAATCTTGAAAAAGGAAACTAATGCAGCCATCACATCTATGAATTGGTAAGCTGCAATATAATAACTGTTTGCTTTTGAATGCTGCTTTAAGGTGAACTTTTAAAGTACAGTATTTGATTCTTGGATCACAGTGTGGGGTCCATACATAGGGGAAACTTCTCTGTAAAGTTGCTCACTGTCTTTCTTTAGATTCATAAATGCATTTTCTAAAACTTTGCAGTCAAAAATAAAAATCAATTTCTTTTAAAGAAATTCTATCAAATTGACACCTTTTTACACCATAAGGGATTAATAGCCTATTCTGACTTTGCTATTCCCAAATGCATTGTAATAGGTACATTATTTGCATAACAGAAAGCATGGAAATACTAATGTTTAAAAAATCCATTTGTGTTATTTTGGAGGATTTAAAACTAGAACACTTGCCTTTTCTTAAAAAAATAATATAAAAGGTTTTCTAATGACAGTTTATGAGTTCTGCCGAATAACTGCAGCACTAGTTTGAATGACAAATCAAAGAAAACTGATCTCATACATTTATGTATTCTAATGTCACATCTGAGGGCTGACAGTCGCAGATCCCCTCCAAACTGCATTCTTCCTTTAAATGTTTAAATGGGAATGAATAATCTATAATAGCATAAGTAAGCTCAGGTGACTGGTAAGAAGAAAGGCTATAGTGGATAGGTTCTAGCTGACCTAAATTCTCTAGGTATTACTTTGTTCGTGTTCTTTGTTAAGTGGGCTACATTTAGCTCTTCTTTAGCTTTTCAATGCAGCTGCCACTTCTGTCATGACCAGATGCACCAGCTTTTCATTGTATTCTTTTTTGTTAGCATTGGAAAAAATCTGTCATGCTCGGTCACCTTTGCTAGCTGTTGGAACATTGGCTACTAAAAAGCTGTAATCCCAAAGCATAGAAATGATAGCACAATCTTCTTGTAAAATAAATATTGGTTAACAAATACATGTTGCAACATTATTGGCTTGAAACATAAGCTTCCATCAAGCAGTACAATTATAATGCTGGTTATGAAAAGGTCATGTTATTTCTTGATAAAGATCTTTATGATACTGCTCCCTAAATGCTCATTTACATGGTCAGAATGCTAGGTTAAGATGTGTACAATGCATAGTTTTTACCACTATAATCAATGAGCCCATAAACACACTTGTGTCTACATGTGAAAAGGTGTGCCACAAAAAAGTAGGACACTGCATCTGCAGATTTTACACATGTACATGCATTAAATAAAGAAGAAAGTTTCCATTGCGCTTGGGTTATTTTTTCTAATCAGCCGCTAGCATAAATTGTATGTAACAATCAAAACAAATATAAAAGTAAATGCAGAGCTATAAAGTTCAGTCAAAAAAGCTCACAAACTCTAGTTAAATCCTTAAGGACACCCAAAAATTGCTGCAGATGAACTGTAGGTGAAATTAAATTTCTCCACCAACACCATAGCACACCGGACCTCTTACCATGAGATATGGACCACTAAATTATAGGTGGTCTACATGCGCTCCAAGACTCCTCTGGCTGGTCCTTGTTCAATGCGTTCTGATTGGATAAAATGCGTAGGGTGTGGTCTGGCTATTACACGTCACATCACAATACGCGCGGACTGTGGCCATCTTGTTGGTTGGAAGCCATCCGGATTTCTGTTTATGATACGCTTGTTTTTACTGATTATATGTGAGTATTCTGGACTTATCTTTTTTAATAAACCTTTGAGCGCTTTAACATTCTTCACTACGAGGCAGTGTTTGTTCTCATTTTGACACATGTGACCTGTGAGGAGACTTTCTGAAAGGGGCCAACAGGATCTTATCTGGTGTGATTACTGATGAACAAGGACCAGCCAGAGGAGTGTTAGAGCGCATGTAGACCACCTATATATCTAATGGTAAGAGGCCCAGTGTGCTATGGTGTAAGTGGAGGAATTTCATTTCACCTACAGTTTATCTGCAGCCCCTTTTGGGTGTCCCTTAAGGATTTATGGACTTTCATATCTAGGGACTTTTGTCATTTGCTTGTGTCAGTTGCTCAGGGATTTTCTAGAGTTTGTGAGCTTTTTTGACTTAACTTTATGAATGCATGTGCATGCAGTCATGTGCATAAACACGCATAAACACATTCACACGAGCCACTCGGAATGCATAGGTGTTCAGTGCAGAGCATGCAGGCAGCCTGTTGAAATCCATGACCGTCATTTGCCTGCATGCCCTGCATGGAACACTTGTGCATCCCAGATGCCTGAAGACAACCCTTCACAATTTTCATTCTGACTGTCCTATTAGACTGCAGGACCCCTGACCCTCTGTCTGGACAGTGCTGATTGGCCCTGTGCTGATCATATGCACTATCCCAAGAAGAAAAAATCTAACAATACACCAAACTGAGCATGTGCGGAGTGCCTCCAAGGCTCTGTTCTATCAGGAGATGGTTTTGGGGACTGTGGAAGAAGGGGAGGATCAGAGAAGATAGGATCAAACAGCCTTTTTATACAATGCATAAAATTAACCCCTTAGGTTCCACAGTGAGTATAACAAGCGTACTTTAGTGCAAATACAGACTGATTTTACTGTTGTGGTTTTAGTACCAATTTAAAGTGTTTGTCTCACAAAATATACTATCCAATTTTGGATATGGTAAGGAGGAATTATAACTCCTACTAGGTTTATACGGCTATCCTGGGCTCTGAGATTGTCCCCCATTTTCTATCCAGAAAACCGAAAACAACAGTTTTATTCATTTTTGTTTTGTTTTTTAGTGAAGTAGGGGAAGGTAAGAAACCCTGTCAGCTGTTTATTGCTGTTTGTGTCTCTATTGCAGATTTTTTCTTCACTCAGGTAAAACTGTTACAACATGACATTAGAGGCATATTTAGAAAGCATTGCTACTTTCACCCCAAAAAATATTAGTGGTGAATTAAATAAATATTTAATACAATATATTATTTAATAAGTAACTATTTAAAATACAGGCACCAGGGCAATTTATGTGAGTGAATGTTTATTGAATATCAGACTGCTTTATAAAGTTGCCCTAATTAAGTGTGTTATGCCTAAGATTTGTATCTACAGCATATTTGAATTAACCACTTGCCGACCGCCTGCCATCGTTTGACGGCAAAATGGCTCCCCTGCGCAAATCGCCGTAGCTGTACGGTGGCTGCTTTAAGGGGTATAGGGGGTGCGCACACGCGCCTGCCATTTCACTGAGGTGCCGATGCGCGTGCCCAGCATCCGCGATGTCCGCCGGGCACACGTGATCACTCCTGACAGAGCTAGAATGGGGATGTGTGTGTGTAAACACATACACACATTCCCGTTCTGGCAGGGGAGAGGAGACAGGTCGTGTGTTCCTAGTATATAGGAACAAAGATTGGTCTCCTCCCCCAGGCAGTCCCATCCCCCTACAGTTAGAACATGGTGAGGGAACACATTTAACCCCTTGATCGCCCCCTAGTGTCAAATCCTTCCCTGCCAGTGACATTTATACAGTAATCGGTGGCTATTTTTAGCTCTGATCACTGTATAAATGTCAGTGGTCCCAAAAAAGTGTCAAAAGTGTCTGATCTGTCCGCAGTCCTAATAAAAATAAAATAAAGATGCCATAAATCTATCCCCCATTTTGTAGGCGCTATAACTTTTGCGCAAACCAATCAATATACGCTTATTGCGATTTTTTTTTTACCAAAAATATGTAGAAGAATATATATTGGCCTAAACTAAGGAAGACATTTTTTTTATTTTTTTTTAATTGAATATTTATTATAGCAAAAAGTAAAAAATATTGTGTTTTTTTCAAAATTGTATTTTTTTTGTTTATAGCGCAAAAAATAAAAACTGCAGAGGTGTTCAAATACCACCAAAAGAAAGCTATTTTTGTGGGGAAAAACAGGACATACATTTTGTTTGGGTACAGCGTCGCACAACCACACAATTGCCAGTTAAAATGACGCAGTGCCGTATCGCAAAAAATGGCCCAGTCAGGAAGGGGATAAATTCTTCCGGGGCTGAAGTGGTTAAAACCTGGATCTTTTTCTTGACTCTGCTAAATAATTGTTCAGTCCTATTTCTGGGGTGTGACATAATACCGGCAGGCACACTATCCCCAAAACCTTAATTTTATTCATGTTGGCTTTTAAATGATTTTATGAGTTAGATATACTATATTGTATTTATAAACTGTGAACAATAAATTGTGCATTTTTTGACTCACAGCATATGTATGGGATGTCTTTCACTTTGTGGCCCCCCTGCTAGCATGCTTGGGCGATGCTACCCAAATCAGCGGTTTTGGTAAACTCTAATTGAATTACATTTATATTGTTAAAACTTGTGTAGCATAGATAAAATACTTGTTTTCACCAGTGCTGCTGAACTCCTGAAGCCTCTTTGCAGTTAATTGCAGATAATTTCTGTTTACATGAACCCAAGGAGTGACTACATACATTTCTAGGGCGGGCTTTCTGATGATGACAACAATAGCTTAGGCCTCCATAATGTATTTTGAAACAGCACTTGTATTCTCCATCAAAAGCCGATGTAAAAAAGTGACAATGCAAGAACACAGTTTGGAGTCAGGGGGAGCATTGTCATTTTGTATTAGGAGAAAGGACCTTCATGACAGCATCACCGAGTATTATGATAATGATAGCTGCAGATTTCAAAATAATAAACTGACTTTTGAAATGAGCCACTTGCTGACCACTCTATAGCTGTTTTACTGCTACAGGAGGGTAGCTGTGCGCAGGATCACGTAGATATATTTAATCCCGCACTTCCGCCTGCATGGGGCACATGCATGCCGCCAGCGCGCTGCTTCTGTTATGAATAGTCACAGCAGAAGCCGATCTGCGGGTTCTGGGCACTCAATGTCCACAGACATCCGCAGATAGTCGGGAAGAGACACACAGGGGGGAAAGGATGGATTCTGTGTTCCTGCAAAGCAGTGACTCAAAACCATCTCTTCCCCTAGTAAAAACAGTACACATAGTAAACACAAACACTAGCTAGTCACACAGTTAACCTTTTGATCGCCCTGGATGTTTATCCCCTTCCCAGCCAGTGTCATTAGTACAGTGACCGTGCATATTTTTAGCACTGATCACTGTATTATTGTCACTGGTTCCCGCAAAGTGTCAGTTAGTGTCCAATTGTCAGCCGCATTATCACAGTCCCGCTATAAGTCGCTGATCGCCGCCATTACTAGTATAAAAATAAATAAATAAAAACTCCAGTATATATCCAATAGTTTGTAGACGCTATAACGTTCGCATTAACCATTCAATATACACTTATGGTGATTTTTTTGCCAAAAACATGTAGCAGAATACATATTGGCCTAAATTTATGAGGAAATTCGATTTTTTTACATTTGTTTATTGGATATGTTTTGTAGCAGAAAGTAAAAAATATAGTTTTTTTTTTTTTTTTTTTTTTCAAAATTGTCAGCCTTTTTTTGTTTATAGCGCAAAAAAAAAAAAAAAACACAGTGGTGCTCAAACTACCAAAAGAAAGCTCTATTTGTGGAGAAAAAATGTGTTGCATGACTGTGCAATTATCAGTTAAAATAACGCAGGGTTGTATCTCAAAAAGTGGCTGGGTCATGGAGGGGGGTAAATCTTCTGGAGGTCGAGTGGTTAAATATGAGATTTTAGTGATTATGTTTACATGTAAAAAGGTGCAAGAAGGACCTTCCAATTTATGCAAGGTTGGGTTTAACCATTGTAGTATTGAATGGGTGGGGGTGCTGTTCCTTGTGTACAGGAAATATTTAAATGTCAAAGGTTTGACAAGCACAAACCATTGCTTTTTTTCGTCAACATTTTCAAAAAGTAGACCAATATATAATTAATGCGTACAAGTTTCTTAACAATTACTACAAATACAGACGTACTAACGTATCACATATTATAAATCACCCCTTAATAGATAAAAAAATGTAGACTCAAAAGTGAATTCATATAGGGATGAGTCACAGCTCATCTCAAAGGTATGTCCTTTGAAGAACTTCACTCTGTTGTTCATTTGCAATCTGCAGGAGGCCACTGGTTGGAGGTCTCTTGCACCATGCAGTTTTTTGGTCTAATATTTCAAAACAAGTCATTATTGTGAGAACAAAAAAAAACTACTCACTATTCATCTGGAATATCAAATCAGTTAGAGTAGTCTCAAACCTTGAAAAATGTAGTAGTAACATGCTTAAGAAGCTTTAGCTCAGGAGAAATAAAACTAACACAGTCATATACTTTTATTATTTATAAAATAAAGAATGATTTTAAATAAGTCCTTTTGCTTACTTACAAAATGTGAGATCAAGCAGCATTTCAAGCAGTACTTATACAGCAAGCTGTTTTTACTCTCCCCATTACATGGTTACTATGTGAATCTGTTTCTTTTGTAATATCTTTCCCATGCTGCTTTTTGGTAGAAAAAAAGGTGTATTTAGCTAGAGCAGTCCAGCCATATAAAGGAGGAGGTTGAGTAATAGAGTATACAGTGCTATTCTTCAGGAAGGGTGTCACCCATTGCAATCCGTGGGATCTGACAGGTAAGAACAATTGGAGCAGTAAGCAGTAGAGATTACCATAGTAGCTTATCGATGTTGGATTATAAAAGTGTTTTGTAGTTTTATGTATAGTCTCCATTATCTCCTACCAAAATAACATGAAAAATATTGGGGCCTTTGTTTCTATTACTCCATGATAAAATTACATTTAACATACCCCACTGTATATCAATATGCACATAACTTTTGAAATAAGATTGTTTTAAAATGGGAAAATGTCCTTACTTCTATAGCTTCTATATTTAGTTGTACTACTTAAAGAAATTTCTGGGATTTGAATGTTAAAGCACAAATTCAATTTTTTGTTGAAATCAGCTAAATATATTCCAGGCGCATAAAAGCAAGAGGTGTGCACATTCTTATAGTTCATTTTCTTTAGAAAGCAGCCACAGCCTGAGTAAAAAAGCTTGTCGCCTACCAGCAAACAGTAATGGACCCTTGCACTTTGTGTGGAAGTAGTGATCTCCCTACAGTGGTCCATTATAGAGTTCCAATATGTGACATCAGTCAAAGCTAGAACTCTCCAATAAGCAAAGCTCATGCTACCAGTTGCTTGAAGAACTCTAATTCTGACTCAGTAGGGCATATGTCAGACCTCTGTAGATAGAGCACTCCGTCTCTATAGCATGTTGGCAGGATACAGGCTTTTCTAATGGAAAACTTAATGTCCAGTTTCCTAACTGAAAGTAAACTGGGGACTCAGAACATGCTTCATTGAGACCAACAGGTTTTACCAAAGGTGCTAAATAAACTCAGCATACTGTATGAGCCTATGACACTAGCATTATCCTGTCTCCATAACCTACAAATATCTCAGTAGTGCCAGGGGATATAGAAATTTCACAGTAGGCCTGACCAGTCGGTCAGTTTGGCTGTGGTCCAAGGGCCCGGCCGCTGCAGGGGGCCCACCAGCGCCACCTGCTGAAACTCTCATGGCTCCTGCGGGCCCCCAGCGACCCCCTTTTCAGGTCCCAGCACTGCCTCGGAGGGTAAGGGGGGAGGGTGAGCACCTCACAGAGCGGGGATGGCCCGCTTATACTCCGACTGCTGTCATCTGATGTCCCGCCTCCTGGCTCCTTTGACAGACATCACACTGGTCCAATGCCGGGGGAGGTGTGATGTCTATCAGGTGGGACATCGTATGACAGCAGCACCAGGTGTAACAATGGGAGATCTGTGTGATCCAGCGGCTCTCCTCTCTAACCCCCATGCACTGATCAGGCTGCATTGAGGGGCACTGGTGGTGAGGCTGCATTATGGGCACTAGTGGTGAGGCTGCATTATGGGCACTAGTGGTGAGGCTACATTATGGGCACTTGTGGTGAGGCTGCATTCATGGGCACTGGTGGTGAGGCTGAATTATGGGCACTGGTGGTAAGGCTGCATTATTATCATTTTAAGGGTCCTCATACATTAAGGCTGCATTACAGACACTGGTGGCGAGGCTGCATTATGGGCACTGATGGTAAGGCTGCATTATGGGCACTGGTGGTAAGGCTGCATTATGGGTACTGGTGGTGAGGCTGAATTCATGGGCCCAGGTGGTGAGGCTGCATTCATGGGCACAGTTGGTGAGGCTGCATTATAGGCACTGGTGGTGAGGCTGCATTATGGACACTGGTTATGAGGCTGCATTGAGAGGCACTGGTGGTGAGGTTGCATTATGGGCACTGGTGTTAAGGCTGCATTATGGGCACTAATGTGAGGCTGCATTATGGGCACTGGTGGTAAGGTTGCATTATGGGTACTGGTGGTGAGGTTCCATTATGGGCACTGGTGGTGAGGCTGCATTATGGGCACTGGTGGTGAATGCTGCAGTATGGAAACTGGTGGTGAGGCTGCATTCATGGGCCGTGTTTGGGTATATTTAATATGGGCTGTGTTTTGGTATATTTAATATACTAAAACACAGCAAATAAGAGAGTTCCATGAGTTTACAAACACTTTTTGTTTCAGTTTGGTTTTATTTTTCACAAGAAGAGATAACAGCAGTATTGTCCACACAGCGGTTATGTAAGACAGTCAGGACATTTGTGGGTGCACAAAAATAAAAAGGAGCACCGGGTTCTATGAATAAACAATGTGAAGGTTTGGGTGTTAAACTAGTAAAAAGGGGTTTGGAGAAATCGCGGGTCAGGAAAAGAAAAAGGCACAGAAAAGAAAATTATCAAGAAGGGTAAAAATAGCAACAGGGATGAACTGAGAGAGGGAATAAAGAGGGTGAACATGTCACCACCCCCTCCCCACCCCCACCCCCACCAACCCCGCCACCCCTACCCTAGGGCTTAGAAAATAAAAGAGGGCTAAATATGACAGGTAACTAAGGTTGGAAGAATTCAGGGAAGGGAGTGCATGACTCAGCCAAAACTAAAATAAAATAACTTTTTATTTTGAGTCAGTAAGCATGCTGGAGGGCAATTTGTTTATTGAAAGCAAGGAACTGATACATGTTTTAACCTCCAGCAGATTAACTGGATTTCTTCCAAACTTTGGCTTGTTTGGCCAATATAAAAAAAAGTAACAGTTTTTTTGTGGGGGGGGGGGGAATTAGTGAGACCTGGTAATTGGATGGTATAAGGGGGAGAACCCCAGGGTTCCTTAGGATAATAACATCATGAAACAAAGTTTGAAAAAGGTCAAACATTCTAGGCCAAAAAAAGGTTAGTTTAGGGCAGGATCACCAAGTGTGAAAAACATCACCCATGACTACAGGCAGCTTTTGTAATCTGCACAGGTACCCAGTACCACCAGAAAAATACCGTATATGCTAATTCCAGGATACATGTGTAGCGCACGACCCCCGAAGGAGCTGCTATTTTGTGTTCTATCCATAAATCACATTCACCACATAGCACATCGCAACCCATAGAAATAGAAACAGTCCATAGAGATACTTTTCTCTTGCTTTTATTTTTTTATAACTTGAACTGGGAAAGAGAAAGGGTTTTCTGAGATGCTCTTTTCTCTGCTTCATAATCTTTCCTTTGCCTTCTTATGCAAAGACTTAGAACAATGCGGATACTGAAAAGTCACTCTGAATAACTTCTCATGGGAAAACTGGAGTAGTCTAGTCTTTGAAAACAATTAAAGTGAATAGCAAAGAGCCACTCTGAATAACTCTTTGCATATAGGCTTTGGTTGATTTACTAGAGAATACATAGGCTATTGTAGTAGAGTCACTCTTAATCACTTCTTCACTCGTAGACCTTTTTAGAACAATCTGTATCTCTATTTGTTCTTGAAGCTCTACCTCTGCCTTTTGACCACTACTTCCTGTCTGTACAGTACTTCCAAGTTGAGCTAAAGAAGAGATTACTCTGAATAATTCCTCGCACCTGACTGATTGGAATCCCAGGGCATTGTTGAACCCAATAGTCACAGGCCATCGTCACCTGTCTCACTGACTTGCGTACCAACATCCCTCAGCCTCTGGTAGTACTGCTCCCCTGGGCTTTCACTCACTTGATCAACAGTCCATGTGCCACTCACAAACGGTCCATCGCCCAGTCTTCTTCCGCTTAGTTGCTACTTCTTCCGGATGGCTCCTCCATCCCTCTTCTCCAGTCTGGCACTCTCCCTTCCCCACGGGGGGCATCCAGTGACACCAGCAACTACATGTTGTGCGGTGTCTCTAACTCATCTCCTCCGCGTGGCCTGGTCCCCCCTCCCCGAAGGGGGGTTCACCTTCTCTCCCTCCCCGAAGGGAGGCTCTCTTCTCTCCACCCTCTCTCCTCTCTCTCTCCCTCCCTAGCATGTGAACCCAGCTTATATGGGAGTCCTGCCTCCTGTCAAACAAATTAATGATTGGCCAAAACTCCACACATGAGCTGCCTGTCACTCAGATCCCAAGTCCAACCTCTCTTCCAGAACCATTTCCACTGAAAGCAAGAGGAGGCATCTCTGGGCCCAAGCACAGGTGGCCACACCCTACACTGACACTCCCAGTCCCCAGAATAAAAAAACAGGCCTGGAATAGCAATGCAAGCCTGACTAAATTTACCTGAAACTGAATCCTGTCATTTAAACACTGAAAACTCACCTACTTGAAAGTAGGTGACCGCTACACATGTCTCAAAGAAACAAGAATCTCCCTGGAGAAGAGACTCTTGAGAGGATATATGATAACGATATACACATATCTCAACAGTGATCCCATCATAAGTATGAAACTTTTCAGTCCCAGGGAGTGTAACAAGACATGGGGCCACACAATTAGACTGGAAGAGAAGCAGTTTAACCCTAAGCTGCGTAGGGTTTTTTTTTACTGTCGTGGCGCTACAGATGTGGAACACTCTTCCACCATCGATGGTGTCAGCAGGAAGTTTTAAAAGACTCTTGGACGTGCATCTTAGCAAACACAGTATACGGGATATAGGAAATTATTTTCTACATGCACACACCAACACAGGTTGAACTGGATGGACTGATCTCGATTCAACCTTACCAACCATGTAACTATGTAACTATGAATAGTCGCAGGGAATCAAATGCTTTATATATGTCAAAGGAGAAAGTCATGGACTTGCTGTACAATAAATGAATGAGGTGGGCCACTTTCCTGATGTTATTACAAGATTGGTGTCCCAGGACAGACCCCACCTGGTCCCTATGTATGAGTTTCTGTAAATGTCTCTTTATCCTCACGTCCTTACCACAGCAAGTAAAAATATGGGGTGGAAATCCTTCTAGGGATGGAAGTCTGAAGCTTCCCTAGAAGTTATTTTAGTTTTAAGGGAGAATGGGGATGGGATGGAGAAAGATTTTTTATAATAGACAGCTAAGAGTCCTTTGGTGCCTGGTGCTTTCCAAGGCTTAAGAGAAGTAATGGTCGAGAAGACCCCAATGTAAGTATTATTAGTTCTTAAACAAGTTTTGGCTGCCTCCTTTGGAAGGAAAAAGTTTTGGTGAAATCTGTCTGCTTTGTTCTGGGAAAAGGAAGATGACTGACCTTAGAGAGTAATAAGGAAGTTGGCAAAAATGTAAATTACTTTTTACAGGTCAGAGGTGAGGATACCTGTGTTGTACATACAGTAATTTAGCTGGAGTGTAGGATTTCAAAAAGGATTTAAGCCTGTAGGCGAACATAAGTGCTTTCTCAGCCCCGGCTGCATGTACAACGTAAAATGTCTAGGTCTATAGTGAATTTATATGCCTGTTTACTAGCAACTGATGGGTCAAATTTTAAATCCTGCGCTGCCCAGATTAGTAAATTTTGAGGGTTTTTTTAATTCTATTTTTGCATAATTTCTTTTGGATCTACATGGGTTTGAATTTTAAAGTGACATTAAACCTTCTTTTAAAAAAAACATAAATAAATAACAAACATGTCATACTTACCTGCAATGCCGTTCTTCTTCTTCCGGGGTCCCCTGTCGGCCCTCCAGGCGCCTCCTCTTTGGTGAAGAAATTGGCTTTCCATGGGGGCAGCCGTGTGGATTCGCTCTCGAGCCACCCTGTCTGCATCTATTGACACAGAGTGGGCTGCTCCACCCCACCCCCGCTTACTCGTTACAACATTTGATTGACAGCAGCAGGAGCCAATGGCTCCCTTTGTTATTAATCTGCCCAATGATGAGGGAGGATCATGCACATTGCTGGATCGGATCGGGCTCAAGTAAGGGAGGAGCTGGGGGGATCCTGCAGTACAGAAGATTTTTTACCTTAATGCATAGACATAAGTGACATACAAAACCAAAAAGAAAAAACTTAAAAACATTCCTTTTAAAAGTTCAACAATGGTTTAGGTCCAAGGAATTTTTTAAAAGAAAAAGGTTCCAGGTGTCATAGAAAATAAACTATATGTATAGCATAATAAATGTATTCAAATAGATCCTTCTGTGATGCGTCCCATGCATGTAAGTGACAGCGGTTAAGGAGAACAGCTTCTAATTCAAATGGAGTGCACTATCCACAGGATGCTACACCTTCACCAAATCACCGTGTGATCAGCCCCTTTTGTATATATGCTTACCAAAGGTAAGAATTAGAAACGCCTGTGATATCCTTCCCCGCAATGATCAGCTCCTCAGCCGCAACAGATCTCAGTCCTCCATGTTCAGGGTGTTTGAATACCATAGATGTATCATGCAGAAATATAAGGGGAGGCT
Source organism: Lithobates clamitans (assembly GCA_037952925.1). Classification (NCBI taxonomy): domain Eukaryota; kingdom Metazoa; phylum Chordata; class Amphibia; order Anura; family Ranidae; genus Lithobates; species Lithobates clamitans. The sequence goes on from JBBGZY010000470.1 coordinate 3,021,946, forward strand.
CTCCATAGTGTTAAACTGTTTATTTACATACGAACATACCCCCTAATACAAGTTATGCTTACAGTGTCAACGATTAAAATCAGCCTGTCACAGTAAAAGCATCGGCTCACCGCTGGTCGGAGTTCCGAACGTCCGGCCCACAGCGATGAGTCCCGGGATGACGCCAGTTTAACACTATGGAGAGCCAACCCTTATATTTCTGCATGATACATCTATGGTATTCAAATACCCTGAACATGGAGGACTGAGATCTGTAGCGGCTGAAGAGCTGATCATTGCGGGGAAGGATATCACAGGAGTTTCTAATCCTTACCTTTGGTAAGCATATATACAAAAGGGGCTGATCACGCGGTGATTCAGTGAAGGTGTAGCATTCTGCGGATAGTGCACTCCATTTGAATTCGAAGCTGCTCTCCCTAACCGCTGTCACTTGCATGCACGGGACTCATCACAGAAGGATCTATTTGAATACATTTATTATGCTATACATATAGTCCATTTTCTATAACACCTGGAACCTTTTTCTTTTAAAATTTTCCTTGGACCTAAACCATTGTTGAACTTTTAAAAGGAATGTTTTTAAGTTTTTTCTTTTTGGTTTTGTTATGTCATTTATGTCACTTCTTTTACCATCATTGAATCTCACATCTGAAGCATACCTTTGCACTAAGAGTTATGGCCCATACACACGGTCGGATTTTCCGATGGAAAATGTCCGATCAGAGCATGTTGTCGGAAATTCCGACCGTGTGTGGGCTCCATCGGATATTTTCCATCGGATTTTCCAACGCACAAAGTTGGAGAGCAGGAGATAAAATTTTCCGACAACAAAATCCGTTGTCGGAAATTCCGATCATGTGTACACAAATCCGACGGACAAAGTGCCACGCATGCTCAGAATAAATAAAGAGATGAAAGCTATTGGCCACTGCCCCGTTTATAGTCCCGACGTACGTGTTTTACGTCACCGCGTTTAGAACGATCGGATTTTCCGACAACTTTGTGCGACCGTGTGTAGACAAAACAAGTTTGAGCCAGCATCCGTCGGAAAAAATCCTAGGATTTTGTTGTCGGAATGTCCGAACAAAGTCCGACCATGTGTACGCCCTATTACAGTGTGGATTATGACTAAAAGGTTAATAGATGGTTTTAGCACTTTATGAGATATCATATTTACGAATGACCATTCATATTAAGCGCTGTTCCTTCTTCTAAGAAAGTATACATTTATTGCATTATTGTTTGAGTTTATGACAGCAGCTAGAAGTGCGCAAACTTACTTTTCTTCCATTTTTGAGTGCTAGGATCAGAGTCTTCTATCATCTCTGATATTCTGTTTACTGCTTTTATTATATAGAAGAGGAGACTGACAACTCCCCCACATCTAAAGTGACCCCCGATTTGTCCCCAAAGTCTCCTTTATTGTACATACAAATCATCCCTCTGTCACTGTAGTCCTATACAATCCCATCATCCCCATCCCCGTATGGCACTGAATGGCACTGTATGGCATGTGATGTCTCTGTGCGGCATGTGATGACTATATATGGCACGTGACGACTCTGTACGGCACGTGACGACTCTGTACGGCACGTGACGACTCTGTACGGCACGTGACGACTCTGTACGGCACGTGACGACTCTGTACGGCACGTGACGACTCTGTACGGCACGTGATGACTCTGCACGGCACGTGATGACTCTGCACGGCACGTGATGACTCTGCACGGCATGTGATGACTCTGCACGGCATGTGATGACTCTGCACGGCATGTGATGGCATTGTACGGCATGTGATGACACTGTACGGCATGTGATGACACTGTACGGCATGTGATGACTCTGCACGGCATGTGATGGTACTGTACAACATGTAATGACTTTGTACAGCATGTGATGGCAATTTACGGCATGTGATGGCACTGTACGGCATGTGATGGCACTGTACGGCATGTGATGGCACTGTACGGCATGTGATGGCACTGTACGGCATGTGATCCTGTAATACTCTATTTACATTGAAGGAAACATTATTACTATAGGGGTACTAGGTAATACACCAATTACGGGGGAGCAAAGCTCTGTCCATGTCTGAGGATCTCTGGGCTTCAGTATGAAAATACAAGTAGATGTGAATGGAATTTTACTATACCAGTAATGCATTGAATGCCTGTGTGCTGTCAAATCGATATGTGTATTCTGCTTAACAACTATATTGTTGTCACTCTGGTAGATAGTAATATGTAGAGGACATTTACATACACAGCACTATCAGTGACTTCTCCTACCTTAGTCACTGAATAAAGTGCTCTTATCTCTGCCAACTCTTATAACCATTGAAACATGCTGCAAGGGAGAAGGGAGGGGGAGGGAGGAGAGAGAAGGTAGGAGAAGGAGGGAAGAGGGAGGGGGAGCAGCTATGCTCTGTGAAGTCTGGGAAGTAAGCAGAGAGAGGACATCAATCAAGCAAGATGACAGGAAAGTGGGTGGATCCAGACTCCAGAGCCAGACCATTGTCGGTATGACACTGTATGAAAGTCTGTAGCCCGCTCCACAGGTATTCAGCTCAATTTTAACAGAATGGGGGCACTTCTGAGAGGGCTGGAAGGATTTATAGATATCAGCAGCTCGCATAGAATAGATGTAAGCAATAAAAAGGAAACCCATACTTCTCTTTGAAGTGGGTCACAACTAATTCGACAAAAGCTTTTGTGAGGTTTAGAAAAGGGTTTACACTTCCAAAGTAAACATAGAATGATGGAAGAATTAAGTGAGATAAATACAAGAGTTCAAACTGTGATGTGGATCCCTGTATCAAAAAATGTACACAATCAGTTATATACAATAAAGCAATGAGAAATTAGATTGTATTTAAAATCAGTTACAAAAAGAAAATGAAAGTCAATTTCTTAGTAGTTGCTGAATTTAACTTTACTTTGCACATAAGTATTTGCCTTGTTGAATAAACTTGAATGTAAATTTTATGATGCTCTGTGCAATTAATTTCTTTTCTGTATTACAGTATATCTATAATAAATAATTACTTTGGCATAAAACTCTGTGGTTCATAACCCATAAGTTACCTGTATCTCTATGAGCACACTGCATACAATACCGCAATTTAAATCTGGCACCAGCTAGACCTAGGAGCCAGTGTCCTACCAAAGCAGCATGAGAGCAGATTATATTATACAGTAATTATATTTCCCAGCATAGTTAATAACTACCCTATCATTTTCTTTATGTAATTCACATAGGAAAATTATAGCATTTCCATGAACAAACAATTCCTTTAATTTTTTTATTCTGTGCTATATAAGGCTCATTTTTCTCACATTGATGTTTGTTTTGACACCTCTCTCCTAAACATTACAGAATAAAATTGTGGAATTATACTTCTGTAATTGAAAATAGACTAGCAATTTGCAGCTAAGTAATAGTGTAGGACAAATATGGAAATGTTGAAAAAGCGTCCGACCTTTTGCTCAGTTGAACATACATTCTTTTTTTCACCTATGGATCAAAAGCAAAGAAATAAAAGTTTCTAGCACTTAATTTACAATAGTGTGACAGCTGGAACTTCTCTGTGGAGAGATAAGAAGTACTGTAATTTGAAAAAAATAATGGCTAGAGTTTTTTTCCTATTGCTATTGCAAAGCAATATAATTTATAGGCTGTGTCTGCTGTTCCTGATGACAGGTACAGTAATAGGAGATTTCTGTTATAAAACTTTGATATGACAATTTAGACTCCTCATACAAATTCATATTTAATGGTTATCTGTTCTTTTATATTACATCAAAAAGTAACAGACATTCCTGCAGATATTTTTCCAAACATGCCAAGAAGATAAGCAAAATATATATGTTAAATATCTAATTTTACTTGTAAATCTTAAACTGTGTGTGATAATTTAAGAAACCTTTAATGTTTGTCTGCTTCAAAGAAATTGGACTGTACCATCACTCAAGAACATGATTTGAAAATAGGAAAATAAATGAATTTTGAAATACTATTGAAGGTCAGTGTATGGTAGTTCACAATAATACATTTATAAGAATGGCAGATTTATAGCTGTGAATATGGAAAGGAAAATTCACTTTCAAGTTAAGTTCCCTTGGCTTTGTAAATATGGAATGAAATGTGCTGCACTAAGGGTATTCATGAATACATTTGGAGGACGGTTATAAAGCTGAGCAAAGTGCTTAAAGGGAATTTATGAAGACTGAAATAAGGAAGCTGCCATTGCTTATTTTGATTTTAAAGGATACGTTTACTTAACCCTTTCATGCCTAATGCCGCGTACACATGAGCGGACTTTACGGCAGACTTTGCCCGGCGGACTTTTCAACGTACTTTATGATGGACTTTCTGAATGTACGGACTTGCCTACACACAATCCACCAAAGTCCGTCGACTTCGTACGTGATGACGTACGACCGGACTAAAACAAGGAAGTTCATAGCCTGTAGCCAATAGCTGCCCTAGCGTGGCTTTATCTCCGTCGAACTAGCATACAGACGGCGGACTTTTCGACCGGACTCGATTTCGACGGATTAATTTAAAACATGTTTCAAATCTAAGTCCGTCCAACTTTTGAGAAAACAAAGTCCGCTGGAGCCCACACACGATCGAATTGTCTGACCAAATCCCGTCCGGGCAAAGTCTGCCTTAAAGTCCGCTCGTGTGTATTTTTGACATTTGTTGCCCACAAGTTAAAAATCAGTATTTTATTTGCAGGGGACAGGAAGACATGAGACGTCAGATGGGAAGGGAGGAGCTGGAGGTGTGTCAGTGAACTGGCGTCCTGGCGGCCTCTCTCCAGCGGCAAGGCATGCGGACGAGACAGCGAGGAGAGGCGAGGAAAATAGAGCGCGAGGTTCAAACGTTGTAGCCAAAGTGCCTGGAGCCTGGAGCCTGGCGTGTACCGGGCTTAAGCATCGCGGTCTCAAGTGACTGGGTGACGATCTCGCTCTCCTCGCAGGGCTCCTCCGTGCTCTCCCCCCTCCCCCCCCTCCCCTCCACTGGAACCCGGCGTCAGGACGAAAAGGACTTTGATAGGAGACGCCTACAGACCGGGACCCTTTAAACCCGCAGCGCTCCACAGACGGACCCCTCAACGGGGATGGCACGCAGGCGGTATCGGATGCTACCTGAGAAGCAAAGGCGCATGACTGGATGGGTGAGGGTAAGAGATACACTGTCCTGCTTGGCTCCGAAGGTAAGAGAGCAATAGATAAGAAACACCAGAAGAGAGAAAAGTTAAGGTACGGCAGCTGCAGCATGAGAAGATAGGAGACATTGTACAAGGATAAATACAATCATGGAAGTTTCACCCTGAACATTGTTTCTGTCTTAGTGCTACTACTCACCCTACTGCGGATACGGGAAGGCGGGGAATTAAGTTAAATGACTATACATAATACATTATAATAATGTTATTATTAACGTGCTTGGAGTCATACCTTAGTGTTAATTGTAGTCATTGCAGCAACTGTTGTGGTACCACGTATGAGGCAAATATAAGTGTGATGAGTGGCGGGACACTACGGTTTCGGATTAACATATCATTGTATATTCACGTGGATATTGCTACAACCGCCCTGTACTACTGCATATCGATAAAACCTAGAGGATAAGACGCCGGCTTATACAGAGGCAGTAGTACACGTCTTGGTAGAGCATTTCTGACACATGCCCATTCCCCTGGTATAATTGAAACCCTCGAGGCAAGACACGCAGGGCACGGAGGTATACGGACAAATAAATTAGTGTAAATTTTTTATTTTTCTTGACAGTATCTTAATACTCCTGTATCATAAATATCGGTCATAGAAATATTAGTATTACCAGCAGTAACGCTATTGCATTGGAGGCATCGGGGGGGGCTCCGAGGCAGGATGTAAAGGGTGGTCAAATAAATTACTGTAAAGGATCGCTAGTATATGCAGTATTTTCGCCACTGCCTGCGACACCTAATTATCATCTCACGGACACAATCGGTAACAACTAGGAAAGAAGACGCTGGCTTTGGAGGCACAGATTAAAATATACCAATAGATACTATAATAAAATATTGATAGCATCATAGTATCCCCATACCTGAAGTTACCGCCAAGGACTATTAACATCAACATCACTATCTCACCGTTCACCTGGGGTTGGAAGGGACTGGGGACACAAGCCAATGAGCTTAGGGCTAAACCTAATAGTGTAAGTTATTAATAACTTGGGCATTACCACCACATCCCCTCATAAGAAGAGCCGTGCACGCTACATTTGAAGTTAGGGTACCTAGACATGCCCATAAAAGTACATTTTCTTTGGTACTGCTGACACTATATTCTGGTCATCAGAAACAAGGGTACTGCCTATAACAATCACTACCCCATTAATACCTAACGGAAAAGGGAAAATAAAAAGCAAATAACCTCCAAGAGAGAGCAGTGAGGTGAAGACGAAGCAACAGTTAATAGTTCCCTCTTAGTACTTCAGTATAGAAAGCAGGTTACCTACCCTGCCGCTCACTAAAAATGTAACTTGTGGGTTCATTATACTTAATATACGGAGGAAAAGATATAAACCCTAACGGGTAGAATGAGAACTTAAGAGGTATCCTGAGGTAAGAGAAAATAGAAGGCAATAGGTGACAAAACGTGCACAAAAAAGATGGCTGCAAGAACATAAAACTGCACTAGTATATGAACAACGAATAATTATCCGTACATATCAAGATAAACCGACTAAAACCCTACATACCCAGCTCACTGGAATAAATAATGAGTAGAAATACAACCAAAACAGGGAAAGGAGGACCACCGAAGACACCTAAGGACAACCTCACTGGAAGTGCCAGTGGGAGCTCAATCAAGCAATACTTAGCCAGGAGGGGGGGAGTCTGGGGAGTACCCATCAAGAAGCTCAAACTTCAACTATGGTGGACAAAAGGAAAAAGGGACAAAATGGGAAGGGAGATCAGACCCCCGACCAATCAAGAGAGTCATCACTAATCGAAAGCGCACCTGAAATATCCAGAACGGTGGAACACAGACAAGACCTAGAACTCTCCTTTAAAAAACGAAATTGCAGAGATGTTCAAAGCACTTGAAACCTCAATCAAATCGGAGATAAGTATGCTGAGGAAAGATCTAGGCAACCTTTTGGCCAGAGTCGAGAGAGCAGAAGACATAATGGAGCAACAGGAGCGAGAAATCTCTGACTTAAAAGAACAAATTAAAATAACTCAACAAAATCAGATAAAAATATGTTACAGGATAGAGGATCAGGAGAACAGAAGTCACAGACAAAATTTGAGAATCCGTGAGTCCCGGAAAACAGTAGTGAAGACCTAAGGAAGACCGTAGCGGACATCTTCTCCCCCCTATTGGAATTGGGAGGAGAGATTTCCCAAAAATCGAGCGGGTGCACCGGATAGGAAGGCTGGACACTAGTCGAACAGAAAGAAGCCGCGATATAATCGTGAGGTTTAGATTTTACATAGACAAGGAAAACATATGGGTAAAACTGAGAGGGAATACGCCACTCCAATTCGAGGAGGCAAGGATTCAAGTGTTTGCAGACCTAGCCAAAGACACATTAGCGAGAAGACGCCTCCTGAAGCCCCTCTTGGAAAAAATGACAATCCAAAATATAAAATAAACATGGGGATTTCCCGCATGCCTGCTGGGAAGCAAAGATGGCAGAACAGCCAGGCTAAGATTCCCCGGGGAGTTAGAGGAATTCTGTAGGAAATTGGGCATACAGGTGCCTGCGACGATGGACTGGTCCAATGAACGGTGAATAGAATTAGGAATAGGATTAGTGTAAAAGGAAAGGGGGGCAGTGGGGGGATTTGGGAGGGGGGAGGGGGAAATTAGTAAAAGATATTAGAGAAAATGGGGAGCCGCTAGAAGATTGGTACACTCAGTCTCCAGGGTAATGTTGACCGGTGACCTGGCATACCAATAGCCCCACCTTTTGAGGTGGAGACCAATGGAGGGTTACGATATATGTGACCCACACTGGCCTAATGGTCTAGTGAAGACCAGGGAGGGGGCAGGTGGGGTGGGGGAGGAGGATGGGGAGGGGGAGGAAGGGGGGAATGGGAGAAGAGGAAGGAGGGGGGGTAGGGGCGTGGGTGAAGGGAAGGGGTTGCACTTTAACTTTAATAATTAAAATAAGGGATATCTCTCCAGGGTCTAAGATAGATGGGATTGTTAAATTTCTCCAGGGTCTAATGACAGAGTGTGATGGAAGGGAGGTAGAAAAATGACACTAACCACAATAAAATGCATAACTTACAATGTCAAAGGCCTAAATACAGTCCACAAAAGACGAAGTATCTTTAATAAGCTTAGACTGCTTGGACCAGAGGTGGTATTCCTTCAAGAAACACATATATCACATCAATCAAGATTAAGACTATCCTCGGGGGAATACCCGACCTGGTACCAAGGAGATACTATTTCAAATAGAACACGGGGGATTGCCATTGGATTTTCAAAAAGAATTAGGTTCATGCTGGAAGAAAGATTAGTGGCTACAGAAGGTAGATACCTATTCCTAAGAGGTAGATTAAACGAAAGAGAGTATACATTAGCTAATATCTACGCACCAAATAAAAACCCGATAGAATATGTGGCAAAAACTTTGGAGAAGTTGACAGAGTTTAGGAAAGGGCACTTGATAATAATGGGGGACCTAAATTTTTGTTTGGATCCGGGTTTAGATAGTACGGCCCGAGCACAGGGAAAGAACAGTAGGCAATTAAGAAAGATCAGGCAAAAACTCGCCAGCCTTCAACTAGTAGACATATGGAGAGTGCAACATCCAAGAAAAAGGGACTACACGTTTTATTCCCCTGTGCACGGGTCATACTCCCGGATTGATTATGGTCTGATTGACCATAGGGAAATTGAGAAGGTGGTAGATTTCTGGATAGGAAATATAACTTACTCAGACCACGCACCAATGACCATGGAAATAAAAATAGGCGAAGAAAATAGACACTCAGGGCAATGGTGCCTAAATGAAGAACTGATAAGGGGGGAGGAAGGGTTCAATAGAATTAAAAAGGAACTGAAGAATTACTTTGTGCTGAATGACACAAGAGAAGTATCTGGGTCCACCTTATGGCAGGCCCATAAAGCTTACATAAGAGGAGTACTAATTGAGTTAGGGTCAAGGCAGAAAAAAGAGAGAGGTAAGAAAATTCAAAAATTAACAGAGGAGCTAGCCAGCTTAGAACAGAAACATAAGACACAATCAGGACAATTGTTCCAAGTGACATATAAACACATAACAATCAAAAGGGCAGAGCTGAAAAATTTAATGGAACAAGAAGTTAGAGCGACACATAGGAAGATCACAGGAGATAAGTATCGTTGGGCTAATTAACCGAGTACATCTAGCAAAAATAGTGCAAAAACGGAAAGCCAGGAACTTTATAGAAAAAATCCAGACCAAAGAGGGCCATATAGAGTACTCCTCCAGAAAAGTAGCAGAGGTATTTAAAAACTATTATCAGGAACTATATTCAATTCCCAAAGAGGGTACTCAGCTTAACAATAGAAGAGAGAGAAACAATAAGTATTTAAAGAAGGCAATGCTGCCCAAAATTACAGAAGGGGAAAGAGAATGTATGGAAACACCAATTTCTGAAGAAGATGTGAGGAAAAGCAATAGCTGGAATGGCTCTCTGGAAAAGTCCAGGCCCGGATGGATTTACACTAACCTATTATAGAACATTTAAAGAAGTATTGATCCCTAGGTTGTGTCAGTATTTTAATGGGTTGGGAGAAGGACTCGAGATGAGCAAGGAGGCCTTAAAGGCTTCCATCATGGTCATACTCAAAGAAGGAAAAGAACAAACACTACGTTAAAGTTATCGTCCCATCTCTCTCCTTAATACTGATACAAAACTCTACGCAAAGATTCTCGCTGAGAGGTTAAAGGGATCAATGAATGCTTTGGTCAGCCCAGACCAGGTGGGTTTCATTCCTAAAAGAGAGGGGAAAGATAATGGGGTCAGGACATTACTCTTGTTGCAAAAAACAAGCGAGAGCGGACCCCCAGGGCTACTACTGTCGATCGACGCCGAGAAGGCTTTTGACAGGGTAGACTGGGGGTTCACGTTCCTGACCTTGGAGACCATGGGACTCAGACCCAAAATGATCCAGCGGATCAAAACCCTGTACCAACAGCCTACGGCAGAGGTGGGAGTGAACGAAGTAATGTCTCGGCCATTTGAGATGGAAAATGGAACGAGACAAGGGTGTCCCCTGTCCCCGCTGCTCTTTGCTCTTACTATGGAACCTTTCTTAGCAACAATACGGGCAGATCCAGAAATAAGAGGTATTAAGATCGGTAAAGACGAACACAAGGTCGCAGCTTATGCTGACGACGTGTTATTTTATATTTCGGACCCTGTGACTACTATGCTAATACTAAACATAAATCTAAATAAAATAGAAATAGACACATTGAAAAAAGAACACAGTTTTAGATGGACTAAAGAACTAAAGTACTTAGGAATAAAGCTGGCTAGCTCAACCAAGAAAATATTCACAAAAAACTATCTACCCCTGCTAGATACAGTCAGAACTGACTGTAAAAATTATGCCCGTAAAGCCCTCTCATGGATAGGCCGTATAAATGTCATTAAGATGTTCCTACTCCCCAAGATCACATATCTGTTCCAGATGGTACAGCTTCCACTTCCCCTATATTATTTGAGAAAGTTAAAAAAAATTATAATGAGTTTTATATGGAAAAATAAAAAACCAAGGGTTTCCTTCAGGATCTTAAAACAAAAGAAAACACACAGAGGCCTGGCAGTACCAGATATCCAGAATTATTACAAGGCCGTAGTACTGTCTAGAATGGCTGAATGGGCAAAGCGAGGTAATGAAAAACGTTGGGTAGGAATAGAGGAATTTTTAAGTAAAGCACCATTGGGAAGTGTTATTTGGAATCCTCCACATGCTAGAATTTTAGATAAAGACACACATGTAAAAACACGTAATGTATTCAAAATTTGGGACGGGGTATATAAGAAAGTGAATGGAAACTACAACTCACCTTTAATTACACTAACAGATAACAATTTTTTTCCACCAGGATTAGAAATTATAGGAGGAAAGGATGCACTTTGGGGAAAGACACAATTAAGACACATTATTAGGGGGGGAAAAATCATGACATTGCAGGAAATTAGAGCTGGGAGGGAGACACGAGGGTTAGACGTATGGCGGTACCTCCAGCTGTGTCATTTTGTGAGTAAACTGCCAAGTCCGATTAGGGCGGGGTATAAACTTACAGACTTTGAGAGGTTATGTGATACAGAAGATCCAAGAAATACAGTCTCAAAAATGTACAAAGTCCTGATGAAGATGGATCAGCTGGAGATACCCCCATTTATAAATAAATGGGAGAGGGAACTAGACACAAAGAAAGATGAAAATACAATTAGGAGAATTTTGGAAATGATTTGCAATTCAGCCTTAGACGTACGGACGGCAGAAATGAACTATAAATGTATAAGTAGAAGCTATCTTACCCCAGAGATAACAAGCAAATATCAAAATGGATCGGCATACTGCTGGCGAGGTTACCAAGAGATAGGAACAATGGCGCACCTGTGGTGGACATGCCCTAAAATAAAAAAATTCTGGGGGAAGATACTTGTGTTAATTAAGAAAATAACGGGAAAAGAAGTAGCAGAAGATCCCTGGGAGGTTCTGTTCCATGGGGGAGGGGGAGACATTAAAAAGTACAAGCAATCATTGGTACCTCACCTCCTGAATGCTGCAAAGCGAATAATCCCGAAGAACTGGCAGAGGAAGGAGAGTTCTGAGATATGGGAATGGATAGATGCAGTGGAGGAAACATACAATATGGAGAGCAAGGCTTGCGCAATAGAAGAAATAGGAACTGCGGGTTCAGCGGAGTGGGAACGCTGGGTAAAATTTAAAAAAAACGTGGTGCAGAATACAGAACTGAAAGTCTAGAATAGTGAAGGAGAGACGGGAGAATTAGACCTTGGAGAGATAGGGCCCGGGAGGGATGTTGGGATGGGAGGGGGGCGGGAGGTGGGATGGGGATCATTGAGAAGAAGTTGATATTGTCTATTCGGTCACGTTAGACCTCTGGGGGGGGATAAGCCAAGACGTTACATTTATTAATATCTGGTTTTAATCACTTTTGATATGGCAAAGTGTCACAATGATGAGACAAAGGAGAGGAGATGGAAGACAAATGAGCTGCAAAGCTGATTCATACCTCTCAAAATGGTCGACTGAAGTGACAAAAATAAAAAAATAAAAATAAAATAAAAATCAGTATTTTTTGCTAGAAATTACCGTATTTATCGGCGTATAACACGCACCGGCGTATAACACGCACCCCAATTTAGGAGGGAATTTTAAGGAAAAAAAAACTTTTAGGAGGGAAGTTGAAGGGAAAAAAAATTTACATTTAAATGCCCATCATTGCAGCCTTCTCAGTGCAGCTATGTCAGTGCAGCCTTCCCCAGTGCAGCCATGTCAGTGCAGCCATGTCAGTGCAGCCTTCTCAGTGCAGCCTTCCCCAGTGCAGCCTTGCCCCAGTGCAGCCATGTCAGTGCAGCCATGTCAGTGCAGCCTTCTCAGTGCAGCCTTCCCCAGTGCAGCCTTGCCCCAGTGCAGCCATGTCAGTGCAGCCATGTCAGTGCAGCCTTGTCAGTGCAGCCTTCTCAGTGCAGCCTTCTCAGTGCAGCCTGCCCCAGTGCAGCCTTGCCCCAGTGCAGCCTTGCCCCAGTGCAGCCTTCGATCCCCTGTCCCTGCTGCTGTGCTTCAAAATCGCCGACCGCGATTTGAAAATGGCGCCGCCGGCGCCGAAATACACAGAGCCGGTCCTCGGCTCTTTCCAGCGGCGCTCGTTTACTTTCGGTTTCACTCGTAGCCCCGAGCGGAGCTATCCGAGTAGGTTCGGATAGCTCCGCTCGGGGCTACGAGTGAAACCGAAAGTAAACGAGAGCCGCCGGAAAGAGCCGAGGTCCGGCTCTGTGTCTTTCGGCGCCGGCGGCGCCATTTTCAAATCGCGGTCGGCGATTTTTAACTTTTGACAGGTCGGGATCGAAGGGGATCGGCGTATAACACGCACCTGCGACTTTCCCCTGATTTTAAGGGGAAAAAAGTGCGTGTTATACGCCGATAAATACGGTACTTAGACCCCCAAATATTATATATATATATGTAGCGGTGTAGTTGCTACTAGTAACAAACATCCACCATATCACCCCGCTTTCAGGCTCCAATATATCACTTGCAAAGACAATGGAAAGTCATTTGCTGTGTTTTGTTTTTGTTTATTGGGGGGTATAACTTGGTTGGGGAAAGGGGTATATGGGATGCCCATAGAATAGATCACTTTGTCATCATATTTAGAAATTTCATAGTTTAGCACATAATTTGAGACTGAAGGAATGATGAGCATGTGTAACAGCTACAGTCTTTTTCTCTGCATCACCATGCAGACTATTTCTCCTCCTCTGCGTAACTCCTGCAAACTATTGCTTCCAGAACTTCCTCATCTATGACTGTGTAAAAGATGAGGACATCACCCTTGACCATGTAAGGGAGATGTTCCCAGAAATCCTTTCCTCCTGCACAAGCTTATACTGTAGCATATTAATTTCTTGTCACATCTTCTTCTGTAAGCAAAAGAACCCATTCTGAATAGTTTCTCATGCTGACTCTGGTTGCTTGCTGCTACTAGGCCAGAGACCTGCAGTACCTCTCCCCGGAGGCCTAGTAATTTAAAAGCATGTCCTGAACAGTGGACTACTGTTCCCAGCTATCCCAACTTGCAAATCCTGTGCCCTCAGGCCACATCGATTTGACACAACTCCCCACAGTCTCTCCTCTGATCCAGGACTCCTTATAAATATCCGTGTAATGATAAGGACTTCGTCAATGACCGTGTAAAGGCGAAGTTCCCTCACAGATTCCCTTGCATGTCTCCACATCCAGCCCTCCACTGTGGTACACTCACTGACCTTCCTCTGCCCTGAGTCCATGATGGAGAACTTAACCGGACTGTACGTTCCGATAGCTTCACCTGCCCCTCTGCTCCAGGAATTCTTCATCAATGACCGTGTAATGATGCAGACTTCACCAATGACCATGTAAAGGTGAAATTCCCTCACAAATTCCCTCCTGCGATCGGTGCACCCCCCCCCAGATGGGGGTGCCCTCCAGCTGCTGTCTAGTACTCCATTCTCCACTTCGCCCAGCCGACAACTCCTCACAAGTGGCATGTTACCTCAGCTTATATAGGAGACCCGCCCCCTGCCAATACCAGTTGGTTGATTGATCAGGGCTCCCACATGAACTGCCTGCCACTCCAGTTCTAGGCCCTGCCCCTCTTCCAGAACATTCTTCCTGGAAGCAGGGGAGGCGCCTCAGAAGTAGAGCACAGGTGGGCACCCCCACTGCTACTCTAACCACTCCCTGCCCCAGATCAAAACAGAGAATAAAATGGTGATCGTTGCAATATTTTATGTCGCGCTGGATTTGCACAGCGGTCTTTCAAACGCATTTTTTGGGGGTTAAAAAAACAGTAAAGTTAGCCCAATTTTTTGTATAATGTGAAAGATGTTATGCCAAGAAAATGGATACCTAACATGTCATGCTTTGAAATTTTGCACACTCTACCTAAAAATCTCCATAGGCAATGCTTTAAAAAATGGTAACGGTTACCAGGTTAGTGTTACAGAGGAGGTATTTTGCTAGAATTATTGCTCTCACTCTGACGATCATGGCAATACCTCACATGTGTGATTTGAACACTGTTTACATTTGTGGGCACGATTTACATATGAGTTTTCTTTGTTGCGCGAGCACGCGGGGACGGGGTTGCTTTAAATGTTTTTATTTTTCTTATTTATTTATTTTACATTGTACCTTTAAAAAAAAAATCTGATCACTTTTATTGCTGTCACAAGGAATGTAAATATCCCTTGTGACAGTAATAGGTGGTGACAAGCACTCTTCATGGAGGGATTTCCTGGTGGGACGAGAGGCCAGGGAAGAGTGGCGAGAGTTGGCGGGAAGGGGGGAGTCCCCTCCCGTTCCTTTAGGATAACAGCCAATTGGCTTTTAGCCACATCGGTTGTTATCACTAAAGAGCCAACCGCCCGCTCTAAAAAACAGTACCGGGGTGATACCTACAGCTGCAGGCATCATCCCGGTATAACTCCTTCAATCCATGAATGCAAATTTGCAAAGAGTCAGTGTGAAGGGGTTAAAAAAATTATAATGAATGCAAATTTTTGTAGGTACAAAAAATGTGCATTTATTTATTTTTTCTTAGGAGCCTGTAAAGCATTGCACCCATGATCAGCAGATTGTGCGTGCATTGTCAGGCTCCTGCAGACTGTCAGTACAGCTGTCTGCTCATACCTCCTGTATGGGCAGGCAGTTACTGAACAGCAGGAAGATCAATAAACTATGAAAGCGCTCACCAACACCCTCGCAATTCATTGAGAACTGCAAACATTCTGCTGCGGCGGAAGACAGTACCTGTAGTTCATATATTCACAGAACTCTGTAAATGAATGACAGGGCTGTGTGGGCACAGCCCTGTATGGCCACTCTGTTTTTAAATTGTGACAGAGAGGATACCCTGCCTGCTGTCACAATAAGGGATTAGGTTGGGGTGCTTTGGTAACACGTTACACCCTGAATATGGATGTAACATGTAACAGGTTACTAAAGGTGAACATTTCCTTTAACGGGACTCTGTAACTAAAATTAATGGGTACAGAAAGTGTCCCCTCAAGGCAACATAGAAGATTATCATTTGTTTTTACTTTTAATCCCATCAAACCAATCTCTGCTGTATTGAAGAGATATCACTGTCGAAGAATCTTCAGAATCCAATGCTTCAGTTATTCTGGCTCTTGCTACACTTAGTGACTGACCTCTGTGTTACTATTGTTTACAGTAGTCAGGAAGGGGTCAGTAGGAGGAAGCACATATCACAGAGAAAAATTTACAAGTTATGCGCTGCGCTTGGGTGACCCCAAAAACAAAATTAATAACCAACTCTGTGCTTACTAGTGTGATAATATTAATTACAAATAATATGAATGTTGAATAAATAAACAAGATGTGAAAAAACAAGTGCTTGTTACACCATAAATTAGTGCTCAATAGTGCTTGTTACACCATACATAGTGTCTTAATCAACATAAAAAGTGCTTAGTGCTCAATATACAATATCCTGTTTTTTTAAATGAAAAAATTAATAAATAATAAATAATGAAAAAAAAAAAAAAGAGTTCTCTTTGGCACTCTAAATAGTGCATGCAAATAATGTCCAGCAGTGATAATAAAACAATGCCTGCAGGTGGTGTTCAGCTGTGACAACAATCCAACATCATGCTGAAGATATCCTGAGTGCTGCAAAACATGCTCCTGTGCTCCTTCGTGACCCCCTTAAGCTAATGTGCTCACCTCAGAGCGTGTGACTCAGCTTCTACCCAAGTCCAAATATGCTTTGGAGCCACCCCTGGGCTCAGTCTCAGTGTCTGCTGCACTCCTCCAGCTGGAAACAATGTGGCTCTATATAGTGTAATATAGTCAAAATACTTTTATTAAAAGAAAATGCTCCCCACACCGGGGTACTCACATGGTGCGTCAGTGCACCATACTATAACGGCTTTCTATGCAAAATCACTGGATGTTTGGTGCGGTATGCTGTGCTGAGACAGCGCTGGTGTAAAGTCCGTGTCAGTCTCTCCGTCCTGGCCCTAGGGGTCCTAGGGGAGGGGCCAGGATGGAGAGACTGACACGGACTTTACACCAGCGCTGTCTCAGCACAGCAAACCGCACCAAACATCCAGTGACTTTGCATAGAAAGCCATTATAGTATGGTGATACTTTCAGCAGTACATGTGATTTCCTGGCCAGCCTCACATCAGCACACCTGGGTTAATCCCTCCCTCCAGTCTCTCAGGACCACCTTCTCCTAGATAATAAAAGAGAGCCTCTCCTCCCCCCCTTTGTTCTCTTTTTTGGTCAGACTCCAGGCCTCCATTATCGAGGAATTGACTACATCCCTTTACCGAACCTACCCTCCCAGGTTCAAGCCTCTCCTGGGTTGGAAGGTCCAGAATGATAGAGTTAAATACTCTTAAAAACTGGATGCTGCAGGTTCCCGGAGCTACGGGTAGGTAAAAGCTTAAAGAGCATACCAATTCAAGGGTATGGTGTTGCCTGAAGATTGTGCACTCCTTCCTGCTGCTTCCCTGTCCCTAGGAGTCGTGCCGGCCGCCTCTCCTGTGTTTTCTGTCAGCCGGTGATGATGTCATGGGGGGGAGAGCTGTAAGGGGCGGGGGTGACAGGCGTTGCCTAACACCCAGAATAAAGCCTGGGGACATAGCGACTCCAGTGCTGTATGCCACAGCTAGAGAGGGAAGTGTACTGGTGAGTTCCCCCCTGATAGGGGGAAGAATGGCTGTGCTGTTGTCAGTGTTTGCTAGTCTGTGACCACTGAGTAACCCTAAAGCATAATCCTATGTGTTTACAGCTTGTCAGATATTTTCTGAAGTCTGCTGCCATCCTGAGTGACTCTCTATCCAGTATCCAGGTAAAGCAGAATCTCTTAAAGATCCAGTAACAACAACAAAAATAGAGTAGAATAGGAGCTTTTATCTTCTTATTCTCTGAACTCTGTCTTTTTGTTGCTTCAGCTATGAGCTCACCGCAGCCCCAAAGAGCATGAAGATCATCAGAAAGGTAGGAGGGGTCTACGGGGGCCATAAACAAAAGAGTGCCATACACCAGACTAATAAGGTGTCCTGTCTTTATAAGAGCAGAAGCCCAAAAAAAAGACATTTGCGGAAGAAAAAGTCCCACCACCGCTCAAATTCTCTGCATGCATCTAGGTCACGCACAGGGCATAGACCCCAAGCAACTGCCAGTCCAGGCAACAGTAAATCAGAGCCAAGAGTGACAAGAGGTCATCCGGCCGAGGTCGTCTACACCATCCACCCCCTGAGAAACTCTTGTGTGCAGAATGCATAAGATATGTAGCCATGGATAAAGAGACAGAGGCGCTTAGGATAAAGGATTATATACATGAGGCGGTGGCTAAAAGTATATAGTTGGTCTCCAGCGCAAGTGTTTTTGAGACCAAGCCTAGAGTCAAAAGCGCGTCTAAGCAGAAGCGGGACACACTATAAAGGTACAGGTGTCAGCCTTATCTTGCTTCACATGCCGCAAGTGGGCAGACGAGCCGCTATAAAGCAATTTCTTAGAGTGGCCATAAGAATGAGACCACCAAAAAAGACCCTGTTCCCAGCCTGGGACTTGGGCACAGTGCTAAGAGCTCTGCTTCAACACCCATTTGTGCCTGCTGAAACATGCCCCCTATGGTTCCTGACAGTCAAGCTGATGTTCCTCACAGCCATAACATCAGCAAGGAGAGTTTCAGAGCTGGCAGCTCTATTCTGCAAGAATCCTTTTTGCATCATTCTCCCAGACAAAGTAATCCTGAGGCCCTCATCAGCCTTAACCTCTAAGGTGGTCTCCAAGTTTCATGTAAATTTGGAGTCAGTCCTACCTAGCTTCACGAAACTGCAGAGACAAACAGAGGAACTAGATCTCAAAGCTGGATATGATCAACTTGTTCTCAACATACTTACACCACTCTCGGCAGATGCACAAAACCAATACTTTATTCATCCCACCATCAGGACCTAGGAGAGAAGAAGCAGCATCAGCTAGAATCATAGCTACCTGGATCACCAAGGTGATAAGCCTTACGTATGAGAAACAGGGGCTGGCATCTCCACAAGCTATTCAAGATCATTCAACGAGAGGGGTGGCAGCCTCATGGGCAGATTCTGCTAAAATATCGGTTGAAGACAGATGCAGGAGGGCTAGTTGGAACTCCTGCGAAACCTTCACTTAACATTACAGTTTGGATGTTACTGCGGCTAGTGCAAAATTTGGAAACACAGTGGTGTCAGCACCCTTCCAAGCAAAATAAAACATTCACCAAGCAGCACTACCAGTTGTTTTTGAGCTTGTTATTCCACCCTAGATCAGCTAAATCAAATCCCAGGTGTGCTGACCTGAGGCTGGCAAGGAAAACGGAAAATTGTTACCAATTTTTTACCATAATTTTCCTTTCCTGGCCTGTCCTCACGTCAGCACAATCTTCTTCCCTCCCTACAAGCCTGTTGTCGCTAGTTAATGGAACGGGGGGGGGGGGGGAGAGGCTCTCTTTTATTTGCTAGGAGAGGGTGGTCCTGAGAGACTGGAAGGACAGGGTTAACCCAGGTGTGCTGACTTGAGGACAGACCAGGAAAGGAAAATTACGGTAAGTATTGGTAACAATTTTCCGTTATTTGTCGTCTGTTGGTTATTGATTAGGTTTGCATTTCTCTATTTGTAAATTATTTTTTCCATGTTAGAGACAGGAGTGATTTTACTTATATATATATACTGTATATATTGATATCTGTATGTGTGTATGTGTGTATATATATATATATATATATATATATATATATATATATATATATATATATATATATATATATATATATATATATATATATATATATATATATATATTTTTTTTTTTTTTAATCAAAGCTGGATGTTATTTGAGCTTACAGTATATAGTTGCTGCAAATCATGCATACAGATGCTTTTTTTGAAGATGTGATAGCAATTTTATATCAGGATGATTGTCAGTAAGCATAATTTACTAAAAATTATTCACTGATATAGGCTGAAACTATATATTGTATGGTAAGTAAACAGCCTCAACCACATACTTTTAGGGTTACTTTCAAATAACATGCATGTGTGGCATTAGGACTTACCTGTTATTTAAAAATAAATTGAAGATACTAGTGTGAAGCCCAGTACACACACGAAAATTGGACGGTTCAGCAAGAACTGTCGGACTTTCCTTAATTGTGTACCACTGTCTGTTCAACAGACAGTCTAATGTCCAGCTTCTGTCAAACAGTCTTGCTGGATATCCAGCATCCAATCAGTGCTTGCAGTCAATGGCTTCCTCAAGTGTAAAGCACAACATGACCTCCAGCACTTCAGAGCCACTTGTTAAAATTGTCTCTGATTGGCCTGCAGTTTCAAGCAGCATGCTTCATTCAATTCTACGCAGAGTTTATGCTCTTCGCACTGCAGGGGGGGGGGGGGTGAGGGGGTGGTAAACTTAAGGAACACATTGAAGGGTCAAGTAAAAAAAATGGGTTTAGTCCTAAAATAAGATTAAAAGTTACAAGTAATTAGCAAAAATGCCCATGCCAAGCTCTCAGCTACAAGAACAAGGTACTGGACCTCAAAGGCTAGCTGTAATCAAGTTGGTTTAACAGAAGAATCAAGTGTTTATGCGGTAACCGCGTTTAGCCGCGTTTTGTTTATAGGCGTTTTCGTTTTTGCCCATTTTAAAGAAGAAAATTTTTTTTATTTTTTAGAAATGCTTCTAAGAGCAAATCCAGCAAAACACTAAACACAGCATGTAAACGTGGCATTAGAGTTTGTACCAGTACCACTATAATCATAAAGCCAGGTTCTTTTTAGCACCTTGTCTGATTATTGTGATAAACATTATTTAACACGAATACTACATATGGTAATAACAGCTAATTGTCCCAAACTATTGAAAGATGAAATGCAGTTTAGAATCAGACCATATTGGCTTATGTTAAAGAAGAATCTAAACCAAGTCCCAAATCTGCAGTTGGTTTGGTAACTTCAGATGAACAAAGATGAAATGGACCAGAACTGAACTGCAATGCTTGCAATGTCAGAAATTGTATAGAGTAGTACAACGCCAGTCTTACTATAATACCCCACAGAGTTATGCAAGCGGTTAGTCATTATTAATCCCACAAAGCTGCCCAGATGTAGCTTTCTATAGAAAAAGAGCAAAATTGTGAAGGACTACATGTTTGAGAAAAAGCACCAGGCATTTGACAGTGCCTTGTGAATGATCTCTGTCATGTCATCTGTCAGAATGGGGATCCACCGTGTTTACAAAGGCAGATCCCCATTCTGCCTCTGCACGATGCGATCGCGGGTCGCCGGCGGACATCCAGTCCACCCGACCCACGGGCATGCTCCCGCAGCGGGCGTGAGAGCGCGCTAACGGCAGGGTGCACCAGCCTGCAGCTGCGCCTGCGTGAGCCGAAGTACAATGACGGCGATTCGTGCAGGGGAGCCACACTGCCACAGTACAACTGTGGCGGTTGGTCCTTAAAGTGGAGTTCCACCCACTTTTACAACTCTTCAGCATCCCTCACTAAACTGTGCACTGTAAACGAATTGGATATTTTTTTATTTTTTTTCTCAGCACCTACTGTATATCTGCTGTATTCATTTTTCACTTCCTCCTCCCTGGCCGTGGCCCATCGTATCATTTCCTGTTTGCAATGCCTTCTGGGAAGGGGCAGCAACTTCCTCTGACACTGCAGTTGCTATGGAAATCTGACCTGAAACCTATTACACTGCTTGTGCTGCACTGAGCATGTGTGAGATCTGCAAGGATGAGATCCAGGAAGAAATACAGTCTGGCTTTAGATGCCCAGCCTTAAGATGGCCACGGCCTGCTGTAAGTTTATAAAATAACAAACTACTGCTATAAACTAACAAAACAGACCTTAGTTTACAGACTAACTTTACTAGAATACATTAAGCTTGTGTATTATAGGGGTATTTTTATTTTAAAAGTATAATTTCGGCCGGAACTTTAAGTGGTTAACCAATTCAATACCAGACACTTCCCCCTCTTCCTGCCCAAGCTAATTTTCATTTTTTTGCGCTGTCGCTGTTTAAATGACAATTGTGTGGTCATGCTACAGTGTACCCAAACTAAATCTTTATCCTTTTGTTCCCACAAATAGAGCTTTCTTTTGGTGATATTTGATCACCTCTGCGGTTTTTATTTGTTGCTAAAATTTTGAAGAAAAAAAAGTTTTGCTTTTGTTTCTGTTATAAAATTTTGTAAATAAGTAAGTTTTCTCCTTCACTGATGGGCACTAATAAGGCAGCACTGACGGGCACTGATAAGGCAGAACCGATGAGGTGGCACCAATGAGCGGGCACTGACAGGCACCAATGATGGGCACTGATATGCGGCACTGATGGGCACTGCTAGGTGGCACTGGTGGGTGGCACTGATGGGCATTGATAGCCGGCACTGAGGGGCACTGATAAGTGGCACTGCTGGGCACTGATGGACATTGATATGTGGCACTGATGGGCACTGATACGCGGCACTGATATGCTGCACTGATAGGCATCCCTGGTGGCACTGGCAGTGGTAGGCCTTGTGAGTGGGCACTGATTGGCAGCTGCCTGGGCATTGATTGGCAGCTGCTGGGCACAGAATTGCATTTCCCTGGTGGTCTAGGGGGGCATACCTGGTGGTCCAGTGTGTATGGCCACCCTTGTGGTCCTGGGTGGCATACTGGTGGTCCTGGGCGGGATCCAAGGGGGTCAATAACTCTCTTAATACAAGAAAGGATTTTGCTTGCTTTGGAAACCACAGCTTGACATTGCATGCTATTATTAAGCTTACCAAAACACCCAGATCCTTCTCCACAATTGATTCCCCTAGTTGTAATCCCACCATCAATTAACTAAGTTCTAGTTAGCATATGATATTGTGAAGTATTAACAAAAGGTCTACCAATGAGTTTAAAACTGAATCATACAAGAAAAGAGAAGAGAGGAACACCTCTTTCTCCAAAATAAATGGGATTTTGCAAGGAAATACTAAGTCCATCAATAGTAGATAAAGATCAATCAAGTTGATAAAAATATACAAATTTTATTTAAATATAATTAAAATATAACACAAAAATTGACATTATAAGAAAATATGACCATCCAGTAGTATATTTCAGAATTCATACGTGACTATCAGCCAACATGTTTCGCAAAGAACTTTTCAATTCATCAGGGCTAGACACGATATCACTGATTCATATTAACTACTAATAAAGGTCAAAAAGAACAGAGCAATCACCACCATTCACCAGGCATCAACTGTTGAACCAACTGGTGCAGATTATCCCTGGGTGCCAGATCCCAAAAGAACAATACCAATAGGAGGTCTGGACCACACAAATAAGGGCAGAAAACTGGTGACCCGTACAGGTTCAAGTAAGAGTCAAGAGGATTCCATCCAGCATCAAGTTCTCCTCAGCATTGATAGCAAAACTGGCATTCCAGTTTAAAACTGAACTCTGGGGAAAATCTAAAAATAATGTAGAGTTACAGTAGAGATTCCCACTGCAAGGGCTAAAGTATAACTTAAGGTAAAACATTTGTTGTTTTAGATGGAGCGAAAAGGGATCAGAACACCTGCAGCTTCTTTTTTTGTGCCCCTGTGAATCATTTGCTTTAATTGTTATGTTTTTATTTTTACCAAAAGTAAAAGTAGTGCAAAATCCCAAAAGAACAGTAATAGAAGGGAAATCTTTCAATGGGGGAAACTAATTCTGTGCCCTGGTGACAACCCAGGATTCCCTTACTTTGGAGGGATTTCCTTTTACATTCTGTTTTGGCTACAGGACAGGAAGTAAAGGGAAATATCCCTAATGGGATGCAATCTAACAGGGGTTATAACCCTCCCTTACGCTATCCAAAATTTAAAAAAGATAGATACTGTGGGCGCTCGTGCGCTCACACCCGCTTCACGGAGAAGGAGCCGATGTGCATCTTCAGCAGACTCGAAGTCCTCCGGTCACCCACAATCGCGGTATAGAGAGGCAGAATGGGGATCTACCTATGTAAACAAGTCAGATCCCTGTTCTGACAGGGGACAACATGGAGATCTGCTATTCATAGTGATCAGGAACAACAATCTCTGTCTTGATCCTGTCAGCACTTCCCCCACACAGTAAGAAAACACACTGAGGGAACACATTTAACCCTTTGATCACCCTGATGTTAACCTTTCCCCTGCCAGTGTAATTAATACAGTAATCAGTGCATTTTTTTTAGCACTGATCACTGTATTGGTGTCACTGGTCCCCAAAAAGTATCACTTAGGGTCAGGTTTGTCTGCCGCAATGTCGCAGTCCCCCTAAAAATCGTTGACCACTGCCATTACCAGTAAAACCAAAAAAAATTAAAAGCCCATAAATCTATCCCGTAGTTTTTAGACACTATTATACGCTTATTGGGATTTTTTTTACCAAAAATATGTAGCAGAATAAGATTGGCCTAAATTGATGATTTTTTTTTGTATATGTATTATAGCAGAAAGTAATAAATATTGTTTTTTTTTTCAAAATTTTCGGCCTTTTTTTGTTTATAGTGCAAAAAATAAAAACCGCAGAGGTGGTCAAATACCACCAAAAGAAAAGCTCTATTTATGGGGAAAAAACTA
This sequence comes from Lithobates clamitans, assembly GCA_037952925.1. Lineage (NCBI taxonomy): Eukaryota > Metazoa > Chordata > Amphibia > Anura > Ranidae > Lithobates > Lithobates clamitans. The sequence goes on from JBBGZY010000470.1 coordinate 3,046,366, forward strand.
ACATCAAATTTATTTGAGTACAGCATAGCCCAACCGTGTAATTGTCAGTTAAATTAACGCAGTGCTGTATCGCAAAAAATGGCCTGGTCATTGAGGGGGTAAATCCTTTTGCGGCTGAAGTGGTTAAATGCTCCTTTTTGTCAAGGGTATCATGACAAAATAGTTTTGTTTACCTCATCATACTTACTCCCACAAGCATACTCCTCTCCATACGATTGGTCTCCCAAAGCTGCATATTTTCACCTCTTTATCAGTCACAGGCACTTTGACTTTACTCTATACTGCAGTTCTGCATTGTGAAGGCACCAAGTGTCTGCCCACAATCTGGAGTGAAAGAAATAAGTGGAGAGGGTCAGCTGCTGGGGGCACAAGGTCCAGGGGAATTGAAAGCAACTTTTGTAACTCTTAGGAGCTATCTATAGTCTATTTCACAAATAAACACCAACAAAAATCACTTTAATTTTACCTTGCACATATCACCAAAGTCTCACTGGTTTCACCAAAATTTCTTGAACGTGTCAACTCTCAGTTTTGCTTATCAATAATCTGTCAGATATGCATTGTGTTTTAGAAGGTCCTTTTGTCTAACATGATTATAGGCATTAAACCACATGCATATTCATTCCTCAGGGTACAACCTATAGAGACTGAGCCCCCTATGGCTAAAAGAGGAATATTTTAAAAGATCTTCTGCCACCACTCTTGGTCAGTTTTGGAAGGATAACAGCAATAATGTTGCCCTAGGTGTCAACTGGGATGCATTTAAAACCGCCCTTAGGGGCTCCACTTCAGGGGTCATTAAAAAATTAGAATGGACAGGGAATGGAAACTTAAAGAATGTGAATAAATGGCCACGGGTGCTGAGGTAGAAAATATTAGAAATCTGTCCTCCTCTAACTTTAGGGTATGGCGAGATTTTGCTCGACAACTAGAGCTGGTATTGGTGGAACAAACTCATAAAAAAATACTTTCCTGACAGGCTACATGGCAGCATATGTGTGGGTTGACCCCACCTCCATAACTACCCAATAGGACCCCTCCCTATAAATTTCAGCTGTGAGCTCCCAGCCGTGTTCCTTTTTTGTCCTCCTCCGTAGGACCTTATGTTTGGTTCTCCTACCTGAAGACGATGTCCGTCGATCGTATCGGCCGACCGATGTGATGTCATGTCCCTCCGATAAGCCTTGACTGTTAGCAGGGTATGGAGTGTATTGCAGAGTAAGCGCTGAAGAGCTGGAGTCATTTGGAATGAAAAGCGCGCACAGGCCTATTACCTAGCAGTATGCAGGTGGCCATTATCTGCCTAAAAGCCCGGTGTGTGTGTATGGACGTTCCTGGCCGAGTCGATCATAGGTGGTGGTGAGCATGTATCACCTTCATGGCAGCAGTGTGTATATTTGTTGTTTGTTTTTCTCTCTTATGTGCTATTTTACTTTTTTGCCTATGCAGCGGCTGGTTCCCTGTGCGTTCCAGCCGCCGCTCCCTCTACTTCCGGGTTCCATCTGCGCTCTGCGCATGTGCGGTCCCGGAACGAAAGCGAGGCCTGGTTCGGGCATTCGCACGAGGATCGCGGGCCTGGCGCGGGTGTGACGTCACGCGGCACCAATTTTAAAAGGCCTGGGAAGGCTTGCAGATCTCGGGAATGATTGTGGGCATAGCGGCGACTTCCCTGAGCACCTTCAGAGCCTACCCCAGGTAAGTGCAGTACAGATGGGTCTGTACTTTGCCTGTTTGCTTTCTGGTATATCTGATGTATTCTGTGTTCACCTGCAGTGATTCCAAGCATCAACCATGGACTCTTCACTGCCTCCTGGTGGCCAGTCCTCTCGCAGCAGGTAGAATTTGAAAGCGTTTTTCTTTACTTGCCTGCTGGGGGGAAGAGAGTAGAGTGTAGGGCATTATTCTGACTTTGTGCCTTTTTCTCTCTCTCTCTATTCCTGTCTTTCTTCTTTCCTCAGCCCTTCTAGGTCTGACCAAAGACAAAGTAGTTCCCGCAGAAGGAGCGGGTCGTCTAAATCACACCACCGGCATTCCTCCTCTGGCTCTAGACACCATGGTTCATCCTCTAAGTCTAAAGACCACAGTAGAGGCTCTCCTCACCCCCCCTCATCTCATAGTAGGGAACCGGAGAAATTATGTTGGGGATGCAGGGCCCCAGTTCCTGCTAGCAAGTCTCTCTGTGACCGCTGTTTCTCTAGAGCAGCTAATGAGAGGGAAGGTACAGACCAACACCTGGAAACACTAATCAAGCGAGTTGTGAAAGAATCGCTGCAGGGGAAAGACGCTGCAAAGCCTCGTGATTCTCCTCCAGATCCACTGATTCCCCCAGTCAGAAGAGGGTCCAGTCCATGAGACATGGGAGTCTTCTCAACCTAGTCACCAGTCAGCTCCCCCTTCAGATAGCGGGTCAGAAGCAGATGGTCCTGGGATGGGCTTTGTATACCCCCTGGTTCCTCTCTGGTGAAAGCTGTTAGATGCTTTGAATTGGGAAGACCCAGTTATTTCTCCTCCTAAACAGAGAAAGTTTTTCAAACAACTCAGCAAGGAGCGTCACTATTTTCCTTTCCTCACTGAAGTAGGAGCTATAATATCTGAAGAATGGGGCAAGATGGATAGAAAAAGTTTTTATGCAGTCTAAAATCTCAAAACTATACCCTTTCAAGGAAGAAGAGGTTAAACACCTTGAGTCGGCTCCCTTGGTAGATGCTGCATTAATGAGACTTGTGAGGTATGTGACTCTCCCACTTGAAGATACAGTCTCATTTAAAGATCCGCTGGAGAGACGGATTGATTCCGACCTAAAAAGGATTTATTTGACAGCAGGCACAGTGTGCAAACCTGCTCTGGCCTTAGCAGCAGTCTCTAAAGCTTTAGAGGCATGGTCAGACAATGTGAATGATTCTCTTAGAGGTATCTCTGAAGAAGCGGCTAAGAGCTCCCCTATTCAGGAAATCAGGCTAGCCTCCGCCTTTCTGGGGGTGGTCTCTATTGATATTATTCGCCTAGTGGCTTGGGTGATGTTGTCATCGGTCACCGCCCGTCGGGCCTTGTGGCTGCGACCCTGGTTGGCGGATCCAGCTTCTAAAGCAGGCATGGTGCCGTATTCCATTTGAGGGTTCGTCTCTCTTCGGCAACAAGCTTGATAGCGCCATTACCCGGGCTACGGGTGGTAAGTCGGGGTTCCTCCCTCAAGATAGGCATTTACAGAACCAGAAACGCAAGGTTAGCACGTAGTTACAGACCTGGTCAGGAATTTTCAAGATCCTGGAAATCCAGGCAGTCCTCTTTTAAAAAGCCCACAAAAGGGGATTCTATTGGTAACCAGGACTCCACTAAGTCCTTTTGAAATTGGGCCCGCTCAAACATGTCAGGTGGGGGCTCATCTGCCCCACTTCCGGCATGTTTGGGCAGCCTCAATTCGGGATTTCTGGACTGGCAGGACGGTGTCCTCAGGCCACACCTGGGTTTTCAACAGCACTCCTAGACTAAGATTCATACCAACAAATCTTCCAAGTTCAGGGGAGAAGAGACAAGTTCTTTTAACTTACGTAAGCTCTTTATTAGCTCAAAGCGCAGCCATTCCTGTTCCAGATGGCGAACGTGGCGAAGGCATGTATTCCCCTCTATTCCTGGTGCAGAAGAAGAACGGCACATGGAGGCCTGTTATAGACCTGACTCATCTCAACCGGTTTATCCGAAAGGAAAAATTCAAGATGCAGTCACTATTAACGATTCAACAGTCGGTTCATCTAGGAGACTGGTTGGTGTCAATAGACTTGAAAGACGCCTACTTTCATGTTCCAGTGGCGGCAGACTTCCAAAAGTTCCTTCGCTTTGCTGTAGGCGATCAACACTTACAGTTTACCTGCCTTCCATTTGGTCTCACGACATCACCTCGGGTGTTTTCCAAGGTTCTGTTGGCTGTGGTTGCTTTGCTCTGATTCAAAGGAGTTCGTCTTCACCACTATCTAGATGACCTCCTCCTTCTAGCCCAGGACAGGCGTCAACTTCTAGAGCACAGGAGTCTAGTAATTGCCACTCTCCAAGAGTTTGGGTGGCTCCTGAATTTGGAGAAAAGTCACCTGAATCCATCTCAGTCCCTCATATTTCTAAGTGCCCATTTCAACACACTAGAAGGCACCATCTTGCTACCCGAGGAGAAGATTGTGGTTATCCGGGACAGGATCCATTCAACACTTGCTTCATCTCACCTGTCCGCTCTTCAATGTCTGAAGGTGATTGGCACAATGGCAGCCACCATTCCCATGGTGAAGTGGGCACAATGGCACACTCGCCCATTCCAGAAAGGGTTTCTCCAACAGTGGGATTCTCCCAGCAAGAGTCAGCGCATCCTCCTCACTCCATCCATGAGAGAGTCTCTCCTTTGGTGGCTCCAAGGGAAAAATCTCCGCAACTACCACTCGATTCTCCCCATCACATGGGTCACAGTAACCTCAGATGCCAGCAACCGGGGCTGGGGTGCTCATTGCCTGTCAGAAGTGGCTCAGGGCAGATGGAACTCGCCATCTCAGAAGATTGTATCCAATATACTGGAACTTCGAGCAGCCTTTCAGGCACTCAGATCCTTCCACCATCTGATAGAAAACTCCTCAGTGATGCTCCGGTTGGACAATACAACCACAGTGGCCTATATAAAGAAGCAAGGTGGGACTCGCAGCTGGTCCCTCCAATGGGAGGTGGAGCCAATCATGAACTGGGCTCAGAAGAATCTGTCCAACATTTCGGCAGTCTACATTCCGGGGGTTCAGAATGTACAGGCGGACTTTCTGTCCCAAATAATACGAAAAAGAGGGGGTGATGGCGCTTCCTAGTTTGGGTAAGGCTACCAGATGATGGTATAACTAACCTTAGCGGTGAAAAAAAAATTTTTTTATATAAAAATATATTACTCAGTGAGCTGTCAGTACGTGACTGGTAGATAGGCTGTTATTCACTTAAGTGAGACGAATGCTGCCAAAACCATGACTCATCTTCACTCAGTAGGCGTTTACCACTAGTAAATATACCCTAATGTGTAAATCTCTAGGTACATGCTAGGTTACTATAGCTCCAAATTATCAATCCTATATATTAGTGAAAACAAAAGTGAATGTGTAAGATGATGCACACTTGTATAGACCTTATTAAAGCACATAAGCCTCAATTAGAAACCGTATAAAATATACAATAAAAGAATATATATATATAAAAGCACAAACGCTTAGTGGTAGTCCAAAAATATATGTTGAAACCCCACTCGGGGTTAATACCCCAATTAGTGAATACGAGTGTTCCAATAGGTCATGATGCACCTGTGTGTATAGACCTTATTAAAGCACATAAACCTCAATTATAAACCATATAAAATATACCATAAAAGAATATATATATAAGTGCACAAATGCTTAGTGGTAGTCCAAAAATATATGTAGAAACCCCACTCGGGGTTAGCACCCCAATTAATGAATACGAGTGTTCCAACAGGTCTTGGTGCACCTGTGTGTAGCTAATAGTCCATCAGGTAGATTAAATCTCCATTCATAGTGATTGACATAAAAAACGGTGACTGTGAGTGTTCAGAAATTCCACTTGTGACTTCGTGCTCCCCCTCAAGCATCCCCACTCACCAGATCCCCTCACCCCCACGGGAGTAATGCGCTTATCTTTAGGCCCACCACGGTTGCTCCACCGGTCTCGTCCAAAGGTCTGGGATATTCACCTTCCTGTAGATGTTATCTCTGTGGTTGGCTCCTCATTCCAGTAACACTATTCAATTCTCCCAGTCATGGGGTCATATGGGTGAGAGGAATCCACTTTCAATTGCTGGAGATGTCCTCAGACTCTGCTGTCTTGCTGTTTGGCATGGAGCGGCTCACAGTCAGTTCAGAGCAACATTCAGTGTGTGGGACTTTCTGTCCCGTGTTCAAATGGACAACAACGAGTGGTCCCTGCACAAAGAGGTGTTCAATTGGCTCCTGACACTGGGAGTGTCTCCAGAAGTGGATCTGTTTGCATCCCCATGCAATTACAAACTGACCAAGTATTACTCAAGGTTCCGGGATCCCCAAGCCTATGGGATAGATGCCCTCACGGATCGGTGGAGGTTCAACAAGGCGTATGCCTTCCCTCCGGTACCTGTGATACTCCAGTTTCTCCGCAGGCTCAGAACAGAGGAGGTGGAAGTCATAGCAGTAATACCAACAGGCCATGGTTTGCCCTCTTAACTCTCCTCAGTTATCGGGATTTAATCCCTCTGCCTCTCAGGCCGGATCTTCTGTCCCAAGGCACAGTCCTGCATCCATGCCCTGCTCATCTACATCTCAGGGTCTGGTTTTTGAGAGGGGAAGGCTAGAAGCCTTAGGTTGTCCAGAAGAAGCCATTCCAACGCTTCTTAATGCCAGATGGAAGAGCACTAATAGAGTTTATGAACGTATCTGGTCCAAGTTCATAGAGCACATGGCCTCTAGATCTAATCCTTGTGGTTCTATAGAAGTCCAGGATATCCTGAGCTTTCTGCAAATGGGGTTGGATTTGCCTCTAGCAGTAAGTTCCCTTCGTGTACAAATATCAGCCATCTCGGCGTTTACAGGAATTTCATGGGCTAACCACGCCCTGGTTCGCCAATTCTTCAAGGGTGCTATCAGGCTAAGACCTCAAAGAAAACCAAGGTTTCCTAAATGGGATCTTCCCTTTGTTCTAGATTTTCTTTCCACACTTGGAATAGATCCTGAAAATCCTCTATCAGTTAAAGACCTCACACTCAAGATCGTCTTCCTGGTGGCAGTAACTTCAGCCAAAAGAGTGTCTGAAATCAGGAACTTAGGTTCTAAAGAGCCTTTCCTGACCTTTTTTCTGGATAGAGCAGTGTTAATTCCCATGTTGGGCTCAAACCCTAAAGTGACATCTATTTTTCACGAAAATCAGGAAATTGTGTTGCCTACCTTTAGCACAACAGAAGGTCAAGATGTCCATTCCCTTGATGTGGGACATACTTTGAGTCAATACTTGGAAGTTACAGAATCATTTAGACAAACAGACTTTCTTTTTATTCTTCTACGGGGAAAAAATAAAGGAAAACGGGCCTCAATTAGAACCATTTCTGCTTGGATAGTACAGACCATTCAAAGGGCTTATAAAGCGAAGGGCTTGGCTCCTCCAGAGGCAGTGACTGCACACTCAACTCTGAGTATTTCAACCTCGTGGGCGGCTTCTCTTCATGTCGCACCCGAAGTTATATGTAGAGCGGCTTCTTGGTCATCTATTAATGCGTTTGTTTCCCACTATTGTGTTGAACCAGCCGCTTTGTCATCCATTAATTTTGGTTTAAAAGTGCTGTCAGTTGACAGTGTTAAATAAATTTATTTTCTTGCTCAGCATTGTGCCCACCCGGGTGTGTTTGGCGAGTTATTTCCCACACGTATGCTACCATGGAGCCTGTCAGGAAAACGGAAAATTTATATCAAATACTTACCGTAATTTACCTTTCCTGATAGGCTCCATGGCAGCAGGGGTCCCTCCCAATGCTGGAGTAGGCTAGTTAAGAAACAAGGCTGGGAGCTCACAGCTGAAATTTATAGGGGGGGGTCCTATTGGGTAGTTACGGAGGCGGGGTCAACCTACACGTATGGTGCCATGGAGCCTATCAGGAAAGGAAAATTACAGTAAGTATTTGATATAAAATTTCCGTTTTATCAATCTCAATGAATTTCCAAATTCGGAGACAAGAATAGTAAATTACTAGCTACTATAAATTATTTATCCACAATAGGGATAAAACTTTTTCGCAGAAGGGAGTTTAACAAGACTTGTGGCCACTCATTAAAATTAGAAGAAAAGAGGTTTAACCTTAAACTATGTAGAGGGTTCTTTACTGTAAGAGCGGCAAGGATGTAGAATTCCCTTCCACAGGCGGTGGTCTCAGCTGGGGGCATCGATAGTTTCAAGAAACTATTAGATGAGCACCTGAATGACCACAACATATAGGGATATACAAGGTAATACTGAAATATAATCACACACATAGGTTGGACTTGATGGACTTGTGTCTTTTTTCGACCTCGCCTACTATGTAACTATGTGGCTTACTTAGCCTATTCGCAACATGCACCTGTCTCTATTCCCCAAATCTATGATGAACACCAAACTTTACGTACCTCCCCGGAGGATATAGCGAGTGCATTCCTCCAATTTTATTCTACTCTTTACTCATCCTCTGTGAGATATGATACAGCAGAGTTTTTTGGAGCAGATTCCACTTACCACTCTGTCTCCGGAGGCAGCAGCAGGACTGGAACGTCCGATCTCTGTCTCAGAGATGGGGAGGTGATGCACTCTCTCCATCCTAACAAAACACCGAGGCTGGATGGATATCCAGTGGAGTGGTACTGTCTGTACCAGGAATTCTTAGCACAAAAATTACTAGTAGTGTACAATGATGCCTTTGAGAAAGAAATGCTCCCAAACTCATTCAATGAGGCTTTAATAGTCCTAATTCCCAAGCCACGCAAAGATCACAATTTCTGTGAGTCATATCAACCTCATCTCATTAATCAATGTTGATGCCAAAATCCTAGCTAAACTCCTTGCCAGGCGACTCAATAAGGTGATAGCTTCCATCATTAACTCTGATCAGACTGGCTTCATACCAATACGCTCGGCGGCTATCAACTTATGCAGACTGTTCACGGTCCTGCAGTCTATGGGACCTGATCCTGACAACGCATTGTGGTGTCTTTAGACATCCACAAGGCATTAGATTCTATCGAATGGCCTTACCTAATGGCAGCCCTCGAGCAGATGGATTTTGGACCTAGATTTATTTCTTGGGTGAGATTGCTGTATGTCAGCCCTCTGTCCCGCCTACAAGTGCACAATATCATAACTTTCGACACTTTCGAAATATGCAGGGGCACTCGACAAGGGTGCCCTTTATAGCCCCTGCTGTTTGCCATTGTGATAGAGCCGCTAGTGGCCAGGATTAGGGCATATAGCACAGTTAAGGGTTGCAGACTGAACGACTTGGATGAAAAAATGTCCTTGTAGGCAGATGATATGCTGCTGTACCTGGCAGATGCTCAAGGCTCTCTCTCTCAGGCGCTGCACATACTATCTAGTTTTGGTACATACTCTGGGTTTAAGGTTAATTGGGGCAAATCCATAGTCTTGCCGGTGGACCCCCTCTTTACCCCCACGATACCCCCAGATGCTCCTTTGCAGGTGGTGAATAAGTTTAGTTACCTGGGAGTGGAGATCAAATTACCTCTTAAAACTTATATCCCCAATAATCTCACTCCCCTTATGCAGCGCCTGAAAACAAATTTACAGTCCTGGTCCAAACTGCCTCTCAATTTATTAGGCAGAATCAACATTGTTAAAATGATCTATATCGCTAGATTTCTTTATATCTTCTGACATGCCCTGATATATATCCACAAAAAATTGTTTACCGAAATCAATGGGACAATCACCTCGTTGTTGTGGTGCTCGAGACGATCGCTGGAAACCTTGCACCTACCTATTGGGGAAGGGGTACTAGCCTTGCCAAACCTCCAGTACTACTACTTAGCGGCCCAATTGACATTTATTCACTGGTGGTTCTTTCCGGACCTTGACATTGCATCGGTAGACACCCAAGCTGCCTTAGTTCATTCGCATGAAGCATTGAGAAATATTATATATAGAAATGGCCCATACCCCAATGCTGGATCCAGCATCCTTAAAATATTGTACAAAATCTTTCACTTATGCAACAAAAAGATGGCGGACTCCTCTTTGGAAAAATCGCCCAACGCCCCTCTCTGGCTTAATTACCCGAAGTATACAAATTACCTGATGGAATGCGCTGGATTAATTATGGCATTAAATATGTACACCAATTCTCCGCAGGGGTCTTTAAAACATTTTGAGACCTTCAGTTAGAATACAAGGTCCACAACAAACATTTTTATGGCTACCTGCAATTGAGGCATGCGATCACAGCGCAGTTTGGGTGGACGAAGGTATCACTTCTCCCTACCAGAATAGAGAAACGTATGCTTGAGGATGATCATACTAAATTGATATCTAGATACTACTCCCTTCTCCTGCCCTCCGCATCCAAGAGAATGTAAAAAGTAGTGGACCACTGACATCCCAACACTGACTGATGAAACATGGACGGAGGTGGTAGGGGATCTTCTGCCCTCGGTTATATCTGCTAGGGGCAAGGTAATACAATTTAACTTCCTACATAGAATATATTATATCCCAGCTCAAATCTATCAGATGGGTAGAGCAGACTCCCCTGAATGCCATCGCTGTCATGAAGAGGAGGGAAACTACTTTCACATGATATGGAGGCGCCCACGTGTAGCACAATTTTGGAAGGCAATCCGGGTATTTCTAGAGGATAGACTTGCCATCCCAAACATTTACTCCCCAGCGAGGTGCATCCTCTGAGACTTTGAAGAAGAGGAAATGTCTAGTAATAAGAAAACCCTTTTGCGTATCTTGTTTTTTTATGCCAAGAAGGCTCTAGAGCTCAAATAGAAAAATCCCATTGTCCCTTCCATCCAATTCTGGGTGGACATAATTAATAGAGCATTACCACTGTTCAAGCTCACATATACTTCCAGAGGATGCCCAAAAAAATTTGAGAAGCTATGGTCTGGCTGGATCACCTCGGTTTCTGGTGACATTGAGACGTAAATACCCATGGAGGCCATGTTACTGTCTGTGGAGCATAGATCTTCTAGTATTGAAAGCATGGAGAACTTTGATATGAAAATGGGAAAAGTAGATACTCAGTACCAAAGTGCTGACTGTTATACCTACATTGGGATAATTGCATCTCTATAACTGTACCTGTATTAGGTTTTAAATTTTACATTTTTAAACTTTTTTTTATTTATTTTTTTTGTAGCAGTAGAAATTATTTGAATAGCTGTATGCTGAAAAATAATATATATGACTACACAAATGCTATGTTTAAATATGTAACCATATACTTTCTGTTGAATAGTTAACACTGTTGTTTTTGTATTTTGTGAAAACTCAATAAATTTACCCTTTAAAAAAAAAAAAAACAGATGCATATAAACAGAGGCGGCTCTAGGCTTTGTGAGGCCTTAGGCAAAACCTAGACATGAGGCCCCACTCACACCTATAATGAGAAAAATAATTTGAGCAATAAAAAAATGAACTGTTTAAATTGCATATATTAAGAGCTTTAAAGTGCTGGTGTCAGTGCTCTCTATCTCGGTGCTGTGTCAGTGCTTCCTATCTTAGTACTCTCTATCTTAGTGCTGGTGTCAGTGCTCGCTATATTCGTGCTGGTGTCAGTGCTCTCTATCTTAGTGCTGGTGTCAGTGCTCTCTATCTCAGTGCTGGTGTCAGTGCTCTTTATCTCGGTGCTGGTGTCAGTGCTCTCTATCTCGGTGCTGGTGTCAGTGCTCTCTATCTCAGTGCTGGTGTCAGTGCTCTCTGTCTCGGTGATCTCTATCTTAGTGCTGGTGTCAGCGCTCTCTATCTTAGTGCTGGTGTCAGCGCTCTCTATCTTAGTGCTGGTGTCAGCGCTCTCTATCTTAGTGCTGGTGTCAGCGCTCTCTATCTTAGTGCTGGTGTCAGCGCTCTCTATCTTAGTGCTGGTGTCAGCGCTCTCTATCTTAGTGCTGGTGTCAGCGCTCTCTATCTTAGTGCTGGTGTCAGCGCTCTCTATCTTAGTGCTGGTGTCAGTGCTCTCTATCTTAGTGCTGGTGTCAGTGCTCTCTATCTCATTGCTCTCTATCTCAGTGCTGGTGTCAGTACTCTCTATCTCGGTGCTGGTGTCAGTGCTCTCTATCTCAGTGCAGGTGTCAGTGAGGGAAATAGCAGCGGAGAAGCCAATCAGCAAGCAGTACCAGCACAGAAAACCTGGCCCACCATGGCTGAGGTTCAGCACTGGACTGGGACCTCCCAACCCCCCGCAGTGGAGCCCTGCATAGGCAGGGGTAAAGGCAGGGCGGGGGGAGGGGTCAGGGGCTGTCAATCACAGGTGGGCACACTGGGACAGTGGCACAGGACTGAGCTGTCCTTACTGTTAGTGACACTGACACTGATAATCAGGAGGAAGGGAGTGGAAGAGATGGGACAGGGAGTCGAAATGAAAGCCAGTCTGTGGCTGAGGGATGCTGAAGGAGCAGAGATGGGGGGCTGGCTCTCTCTCTCATGCTGGTGGTCGCTGGCTGCAGAAAGGTATGGTAGCATGGTAGCTGTGCCTCTCCCTGCAGCTGGAGCCCCATTGCCCCCCCCCCCACAATGATTGACAGCCCCAGAGAGGGGTAGCCCGGACACCTCTTCTATCCGGCTGGAATGAGTCTCTCCGGCTGCTGGAATGAGTTTCCTACCCTTCTCCTTCCCCCAGACAACACAGCGCTGGTCCTGCCTTCTCCCCAAGACACAGCTACAGCTCCATCTCCTCTCTTCATGGAGATCACAGGCAGTGTTAACCCGCTGCTGGTCAGAGCGCAGCGCCGCAGCGGCATTGTTTTCAGCAAAGGCAGCTCTTCAATTAGGCGGTGGCGAGGTCCCTGTGAGTGTGAGGCCTTAAGTGACCACCTTTTTTGCCTAATTAGAGAGCTACCTCTGCATATAAAGCTAATCAGAAATCCAGCTCTTGATATATTTGTTGTTATTATTACTGAGAAAGCACACAAGCTAAATTGTACATATTTACGTTGTGACAGAAGGAAAATATCTGCATTGTCTCTAAGAAGCAAGTTGAAGGTCATAGCTACATTTGTACAGAGCATTTGCATATTCTTGTTTTGAAATTAAGAGAACAAAATATCTGTTAGCACTTTAAATTAAGCAAAGTGAGTGTGCAGGATGAAACAGATCTCATTTCCACTTCAAACAAAGCAAAATAGCTGTGCCACAGAGCTGTCAGATCAAACCTGAAAAGGATCCTGTAAAAAATGATTTATCTGGATTGGATTTACCATGGGCATATCACTCATATTCAGGCAATGCTCATATTTACCAACTGTGGAACTAATGTTCAGATTTAAAAACTACAAAATTATTGGTGGTGAAGAAAATGCTCATAAAAGAAAAGAAAGTGATTTATAGCATTACAGATCAACTTAAACAGGTTTGGAAGCAATAGGGATGTATCATTTTTGACAAACATGATGATAATGATATTGATTAGGTCAGGTGGAAGTTGTCTCTACTGTTTATATTTGTAATAAAAGTGAAGTCACACTAAGAGGACAGCTGCCGGAGAGGAAAACTGCAACAGCAGCTGTCTGTTCTGATTGCGGTAGGGAGCAGTGTGGTGTGCATCAGTAATGCACAAAAGTGACACTTCATTAATGTCGCTATACAGCAGTGTGAGGCATTGTGCTTCTGTACAGTGCCATGCAATTCTGTACAGTGCACTGCAAAGAAATGCAGCATGTCTTTATTTTACCGCAGCTCACTGCAGCGCAGCTCTCGGTTGCATTGCACTGTGAATAGGGCATGTAGAAAATGCCAATCATTTCATATGGTGTGAATTAGCCCTACGTGCTACCTTCACAGTAGCAGGTGCTTTTAACTATAAAACATCCCATATCTGCCAACAAGTAAAATGCAAAAAAGTATGAACAGACAGCTGAAACCCCATCTCTGCCAAGCCTCTTTTCTCCTATCCATAAAAGTCCATGGATTGGTGAAGCTGTCTATAAAAATACTGACTCAACTGCTGCATCACAGTGATAGCAATGCAATATTCTTTGATGCCCCAGCAAGAATGAAAAAGGGGGCGCAATATGGGTCCACTTTCTTGAGGTTGTGGCCTCCCCACCACATTTAGATTATTTAATTTAGCAGCTTTAGTTATAGGTAATTTAGGGCGGCTGCCCCTTTAAGGAAGCTGAGCTAAGGTACCTGGGAAGAACCAATCAGAGCTCATGGAAAGTGCTGGAAGTGGGGATAGGCTATAAAAGGTCAGCAGGAAAGAGGCTTTTCCTCTTTCCCACTGGACCAAGAAGGAAATTGAAGCTCCCTCCCTCCCGCCCCAGTCGCGAACACCTATTATGTGGTAGGGTCACCCCGGATTCTGGGGGGGACTGTTGTTTTTATTTAAATTCTGCTACTGCTCGAGTTCTAATAACTGAGCAGATGGAAATATGTTTGGATTTATGAAGTTATGATATAATAAAAGAGTTATGAATTATTACATTGTTTAAAACCAATAAAAGGTGTTGCGGCCAATTTCTTGCCAAAAAGATGGATGTTTGTGTATTATTTATTTAAATTGTATCTGGGGAAAGTGTTTTGTGGGTGGGTGTGGCCTACAATCTCATCAGAATGAGGGAGAGCAGCTGGTCTCACCCCCTGCAGCCAATAACAACACTTTTTGCTTTTAACCTGTTCCTCTGTGTCAACAGACTGCCGCATTCAAGAAAGAAAAGTGACAAAGCTCAGTATGGCTTGCTGGATCAGAGGCATGGCTGCTGGGGTCAGGTGTAAACATGGGAGTGCATTAAGGAGCAGGAGATAAATTACTAAGCACTAGGGATGAGCTTAATGTTTGGGTCGAACATAAGGTGTTCGCCCGTTCACCGAAGAGTGAACAATATGGGGTCTTCGCAGCAAATTTCAGCACCACAGAACACCCCATAATGCATTGCGAGATCGCAGTGCATTGCTGTATGATGATTGGCCAAAGCATGCACCTGACCTGCATGCTTTGACCAATCACAGCGCGCAGGGTGCCTTTGGCCAATCATGGCTCAGGGGGACTAAGTCCACGCTCCACACTATGTAAGGCCGTGTATAGTGTATCTCACAAAAGTCAGTAGTTTGGCAGTAGGTGATAGTTTGCTATCACCTCAAAAAAACTCAACACACAGCCATTGATGTCCAAACCGCTGACAACAAATGTGAGTACACCCCTAAGTGAAAATGTCCAAATTTGGCCGAATTAGCCATTTTCCTTTCCCAGTGTCATGTGACTTAGTGTTACAAGGTCTCAGCTGTGAGTGGGGAGTAGGTGTGTTAAATTTGGTGTTATCGCTCTCACTCTCTCATACTGGTCACTGGAAGTTTAACATGGCCCCTCATGGCAAGGAACTCTCTGAGGATCTGAAAAAAAAAGAATTGTTGCTCTATATAAAGATGTCCTAGGCTATAAGAAGATTTCCAAGACCCTGAAACTGAGCTGCAGCATGGTGGCCAAGACCATACAGTGGTTTAACAGGACAGGTTCCACTCAGAACAGGCCTCGTCATTTGTCGACCAAAGGAGTTGAGTGCACGTGCCAACGTATCCAGAGGTTGTCTTTGAAAATAGACCTATGAGTCCTGCCAGCATTGCTGCAGAGGTTGAAGGAGTGGCAGGTCAGCCTGTCAGTGCTCAGACCATATGCCGCACACTGCATCAAATTGGTCTGCATGGCTGTTGTCCCAGAAGGAAGCCTCTTCTAAAGATGATGCACAAGAAACTAAGCCCACAAACAGTTTTCTGAAGACAAGCAGACTAAGGACATTACTGGGACCATGTCCTGTGGTCTGATGAAACCAAGATGAACTTATTTGGTTTAGATGGTGTCAAGCGTGTGTGGCGGCAACCAGATGAGGAGTACAAAGACAAGTGTGTCTTGTCTACAGTCAAGCAGGGTGGTGGGAGTGTCAAAGTCTGGGACTCCAAGACGACCACTGCCTTGCTAAAGAAGCTGAGAGTAAAGGTAATGGACTCGCCAAGCTTGTCTCCAGACCTAAACCCTATTGAGCTTCTGTGGGGCATCCTCAAATGGAAAGTGGAGAAGCACAAGGTCTCTAACATCCGCCAGCTCCACAATGTCATCATGGAGGAGTGAAAGAGGACTCCAGTGGCAACCTGTGAAGCTCTGGTGAACTCCATGCCCAAGAGGGTTAAAGCGATGCTGGAAAATAATGGTGGCCACACAAAATATTGACACTTTGGGCCAAATTTGGACATTTTCACTTAGGGGTGTACTCACTTTTGTTGCCAGCGGTTTAGACATTGATGGCTGTGTTTAATTATTTTGAGGGGACAGCAAATTTACACTGTTATACAAGCTGTACACTCACTACACTCACTACTACACTCACATTGTAGCAAAGTGTAATTTCTTCAGTGTCCTCACATGAAAAGATATAATAAAATATTTACAAAAATGTGAGGGGTGTACTTACTTTTGTGAGATACTGTATATATACTCTGCATTCAGTGTAGCTTATATACTCTATATTCAGTCAATGTAAGCAGTGTAGTTTAAATAACACAGTGTATTGAAGTTAAGGGGAACCCTGCGCCAGTTTTTTTTTTTATGGCGTGGGGGTCCCCCTTAAATCCATACCAGGCCCTTCAGGTCTGGAATGATTTTAAGGGGAACCTCATGCCAAAATTTTAAAACAAATGGCGTGGGGGTCCCCCAAAATCCATAACAGACCCTTATCCGAGCATTCAACCTGGCAGGCCGCAGGAAAAAGGGGGGGACGAGAAAGCGTCCCCCCTCCTGAACTGTACCAGGCCACATGCCCTCAACATGGGAAAGGTGCTTTGGGGTCTCATCCCCACAATCCTTGTCCGGTGGTTGTGGGGGTCTGCGGGCGACAGGCTTATTGGAATCTGGAAGCCCCCTTTAACAAGGGGGCCCCCAGATCCCGCCCCCTCTATGTGAATGGGTTTGGGGTACATTGTACCCCATATTCATTCACCAAAAAAGTGTCAAAAAAGTAAAAACAACAGGAGACAGTTTGACAGTTCCTTTATTAATTTTTTTTTTAAAAAGTGTCCGGCGATGTCCATCCATTTTCAATCATGGCACCGACTGTCCCAAGAAAAAAGAAAAACGGAAAAACTCCACCTCCATGGGAGGCGTCACGCCGACTGCAGTCTTTTCGCAGTGACAGCTGTTATATAACTAAAGGTGGGGCCACTCAGGGCGTAACCGGGTGACCGTGCCCCCTTCTAAAGCCATGTGACTTCAGAGGGGGCGTGATCTCCCGTTTACCCGGGTGGCCCTGCCCTTGGCTATATAACAGCTGTCAAAGCGAAAAGACAGCAGTTGGTGGGACGCCTCCCATGGAGGCGGAGTTTCTCCATTTTTTTTTATCTCAGGACCATCGGTGACATGATTGACAATGGATTTACATCACGGGACACTTTTTTTTTTTTTTAATAAAGGAAACTGTCTCCTGTCGTTTTTACGTTTTTGACACTTTTTTGGTGAATGGGTAGGAGTACAATGTACCCGATACCCATTCAAATAGGGGGGGTGACATCTGGGGGACCCTCACGCCATTTTTTTTTTACATTTTGGTGCGGGGTTTCCCTTAAAATCCATACCAGACCTGAAGGGCCTGGTATGGATTTTGGGGGGGGACCCCCATGCTATTTTTTTTTTCATTTTGGCGTGGAGTTCCCCTTAATATCCATATCAGACCCGAAGGGCCTGGTAATGGACTGGGGGGAACCCACCTCATTTTTTGTCAATGATTTTTTATGTATATTGCCGGGATCTGGCAATACATTACAGTCGCGAGCAATTTTAAATGACATTTTTTCCTCTAGAAATGTCATTTTGCTGCGGTACTGTAATAAACATGGGAAAGATGCGCTACTTTACAGGCAGACCAAGGGGACCCCCCCCCCATGCATGATATTTAAAGGAATATTTAATTTTTATTGTTTCACTTTAAGCATTATTAAAATCACTGCTCCTGAAAAAAAAAAACACTGTTTTAAAAACTTTTTTTTGCTTTGATACATGTCCCCTGGGGCAGTACCTGGGTCCCCATACACTCTTTTTGGCAATAACTTGCACACTTTTGATTTTTCGTGTCCCATTAACGTTAATGGTGTTCGCAATATCGTACAAATTTTTTGTCTGTTGGCATGTTCTGGCGCGAACCGAACTGGGGGGTGTTTGGCTCATCCCTAATCAAAAGTCTTTAGCCAAGCTATTTTTATGTCAGTAACTGCAGTCATAGTTAGTACAAGTACTAGTTTCCTTTAAACACTAACATAGCCAGCGACTGGCTGTGGAGAAGAATATGTTAAGTAGTGCCATTTTAACCTTTAATGCAGACAGAAGGTCATCTTGAGACGCAAAAAAATGTTTTTTTTCCATTTATATCTTTACAAAACAGTCTAAAATGTGATGATAATAACATATCATAACATATTTTTTAATGAACATATATATATATAAATATATACAGTATATATATAGTATATACTTCAGATAAAAATGAAATCATCACTACAATATTGCAGAAGCACCCACAAATGTGCTACACTGTGTTTTCACCTTTCCGATTATTTAATCCCAAGCCGGCTCAATATAGTTTAGGTCTGGAGACTGTTCTGGTCATTCCATGACTTGAAGGCTAGGAGTAGACCAAAGTATATTGAATGGCATTGCTGTGGTTAGCCTAAAGGTTATGGGTGACAGTCACAATGTGTATTTCCCCGACTCAGGATTCAGCATCAGCCCCCAGACTCTACTGCTTCATCCTCAATATTTGGCAGTTGGTGGCACTGATGAGTCATGCTTTTGCCTACTTAGTACAAGTAGCCTGCACAGTTAAGGATAGATTACAAATTGGTATTCATTTTCCCATAAGATCATTTTCAGTAGTCTACTGTAGCAAACTTTGAATTGAAGCACCACAGCACAGCTAAAAGTTCCAGTTATGACGTTATTGCAGTAAGGGTCAAGGGGACAATCAAACCAGCTGCTGACAAGACGTGATTAGATAATCACAATAGAAGAAATGTCATTAAAGGTGCAATTAACAACTAGTTCATGGGTGCTCAACCTGTGGCCTTCCAGCTTTTGTAGAACTACAAGTTCCATGAGGCATTGCAAGGCTGGCAGGTACAAGCCTGACTCCCAAAGGCATAGACATGATGGGACTTGTAGTTTTGCAACAGCTGAAAGGCCACAGGTTGAGCATCCATGATTTAGTCCATTTGCACTATATTCATTCTTGGGCCCTGACTTTGAACATCTGAAATGTATTGGATTTGATTCTCCTATTGCCTCCTACTGGAATAAAGTCAGATCTGGATCCTTTAGAAGTGGTGAGGCACTTAAATTCACATTTTTCATAAATTACACTACAAGTCACCTGCCTGAGAACCAAATCAAGATCATTACAAGTTTACATTGGATAGCAATACCAATAAAATAACCTCAAAGGTCTATTGCTAACTTTCCCTTTTCCTTAATTTAGTAGTCTACTGCCAGTGGTTTCTAAGCCAGGCAAGCCTATTTTACTTATTTTGCCATTTTAACAAAGTTTTTTCTCCTGCCACTTGACCTGTAAAATTCGTAGCCTGTCTTCACAGTTGCTGCTCTGCTGTGCTTGAAACTGTTGCTTTGTGGAGTTCCTATTAAACAAGCTGCTAACTTTCAGAAACGTATCTTCCTATTCTATCTGTGCATCTGCCAGATTCCTGTCAAAGTTTCCTCTAGTTATCATGTGTTTTTTAATAGTAAGAAATTGCGTGCTCTGATACTTTGGCTTTCTTTGCTCTTTCTCTAAAAGAAAGGCCAACACTTTCAAAGGTTATAACTCTAAAATTGACATTGTTTTTCAATTTTTGGTAACCTAAACTTTCTTTAGTCTATGACAGTTTACCACTGTACTATTTCGGGCTAGTCTCCTAAATGAAAATCAAAAAGAAGGCGCCACCATCTAAGTGTATCTATTTAATCGGTTAAAACACATAAATAATAAAAGGATTGCACTCACAAAGATAAACAAAAACAGGCAGATCAACTGACTCCCTGTGTCTGCTGGCAGAAGGTCCAGGAAGGACCTTCATGTAAAGTCATCGTGATCCGATGTCCTTTCGGCCACAGAATTTTTGCGTTCCAGACTGGTTACAGCTCCAGGCTGCAGCTCTCCCCTACCTGGCAGCTTGCCCGGCTATTATCCCCTGGACATACTCATCTCTGTTCCTCCGATAAAGCGGACATTCTGCTGCCTGCGGGCCTACCTAGCAAAGCCTCCAGAGTGATATTCATCCATATCCCTGTCTATCACAGTGTTGATTCATGACAGCTCCATCAATCCTTCCTGGGCCTTCTGCTAGCAGGCACGGGGCGTCACAAGGAGACAGTTGATCTGCCTGTATTAGTTTATCTTTGTTAGTGCAATCCTTTTCTTTTTTATCTGTTTTAACCAATTAAATAGATACACTTAGATGGTGGTGCCTTCTTTTTACTTACGGTTTACAGAAGCATCCAATATCCTCATTGAAGAAGTGCTGCAGCCATTTATACAGTGGATTTCCTTTAACTACTTTTATCCCACACACTGACATTAAGGCATATATGGGTTATATACCCACTTTTAGCTTGCACTAAGGGATTTTTTTATTATTTTTTATAGTCTCCTAAATGGAATTGTTTACATCAAAAAATTTTTTTTTAAAAACTCGAAGAATGGCAGTGTTCCAAACTTTTAATATATATATATATATATATATATATATATATATATATATATATATATATATATATATATATATTTTTTTATTTTTTTTTGAATATACAATGATATGAATAGTGTATTGGCATAAAACAAGTAAAAATTTGCGCTGAACTGAAAAAAGCAAGCGGCCAGCAAAGTTCGTAGATAACAAACAAAAAGTCACATGCATAAAAATTATTGCGGCGCTGAAAAGTTCAAAAATGAAATTGAAGAGTGGGAGGAATCCAATCACCAAATATATTGTGCAGATGTAGAAAGAGTCACTTGTCACCACGTGGTAATGTAGTCTGCTTACCAGAAGGTGTTAAGGATTAGGCATAGATGATAAATTCTCAGCAAATCCAGCCCACTGGAACCCCTCATCAGACCACAACATCCGTGGGATTTCCTTCACATATAAACATCTCCCAATGGTCACTTCAGAATTAGGCATTCAGGCATGTAGTCATAATATATCCGAGAAAAGAAAATGAAGGACCCATAGTGAAGCCCGTAATGATAGATAAAAAAACTTTTATTGTAGTAACTTACAGTTGAAGCTTAAAACAGCATGCATCAATGATAGGAACAAACGGCTGCAGCAATCAGCGTACGGATGTCAGCCTGCCTGACATGTTTCATCGTAATAGATGTCTTCAGAGGCATGGCTACAGCTACAACCGCACGCTATATATATGGTATGGTTAGTGGGTGGATTAGAGGGGATATAATCAAACTCATCACTAACAGCTGGGTAGGATGTGTGTCTTGTGCAGAGTGCTCTGGTGCTAACAGGATAAACCTGGTTAGCAACTGATGACGTGACAGCGCACGGCCAATCAGAAAAAAGAGAGGATAGGAACAAAAAGAGGATGGCAACAGATGACTCAGTGCCACCTCATTGGTTAACCTATCTCTCAGTGAACAGAAAAATTGAAAAATGCCAGATAAGCATGAACAGGCGACAAGGAAGAGCGCCGGCTGTGCGGTCCGGCTCAGGGACATGAAAAAGGCTAAAAATGTATTTTTGTTTGATCAGACAAAAACCTGATATCATATAACTCAATAAACACAATAAAAAAAATGGAAAAGAATTAACACCCGCACAGATAGGCTATGAGATTAACGCCTGTCATGCAGTATAGATCAAAGGCATAGAATAAAACGCTAGACTTTGTATAACAAATCAGTGCCTGCATGGGAAAAAAACACTAACCTATATATAACAAACCAGCGACTCACATGCAACTAAGCAATAGACATTGTGAATGCGATTAATCGCACACAATTCAATAAAAATACATGCATGCAATATACATCAATACATGTGTTAAAATCAATACAGATGATTGTAAACATCATTAAAAAATATTGTTTTAAAAATATTGTTTTAAAAAACTGACCTAGACCCAAGATTTGCAAATAAATAAGGGAGAAAAAACAAAAAATAAATAAATAAAATGAATAAAAGAGTGTATTGATGCTAACTGTTATTAATGAAGCTATTAACACCCTTAAAGATAGGGACGACATAATCGTTCGCCCTGCTGATAAGGGGGGAGGGATTGTTGTCTTGGACAAGGTTGCCTACATCTCAGAGATGAGGAGAATTCTTTCGGATACTGACACATACCTTCCCCTTCCTCATGATCCTACTGTCAGGTATAAAAGGGAATTGCAGAAACTTATTGAAAAGGGGTTTAACGAACAACTGATTAACAAAAAAGAAAAAGCCTTTTTGGTCCCTATGGCTCCCAGGATTCCGGTAATTTACTTTTTACCAAAAATTCACAAAAGTTTAGTTAACCCACCTGGGAGGCCCATTATTAGCGGGCTAGATTCTGTCACTTCCCGTATTGAGAAATATATAGATGGATTTTTACAACCCCTGGTATCCCAGACCCCTTCTTTTTTGAGGGACTCTTCCCAGGTTTTACAGATACTGGATACCTTGGTGTGGAAGGAGGGTTACATCATGGCTACCGCCGATGTGTCCTCTTTGTATACCATCATATCCCACTCAGATGGTATGCATGCAGTTGAGACCTTCCTTGGTAGAGATGACCAACTGGCCCCCCCACAGAGGAAGTTCATCTTACTCCTGCTAAGGTTTGCCATGATGCATAACTACTTCTGGTTTGGGGGTTCTTGCTACCTCCAAACCAGAGGTGTAGCCATGGGTGCAAAATTCGCGCCCAGTATGGCTAATCTGTTCATGGCCAAGTGGGAGGAGGATGTCGTCTATTCTGACAGACGGCCAGAATTGGTGTACTGGGGCAGGTATATAGACGACATCCTCCTCCTATGGGATGGAGATGAAACATCATTGACCAATTACATGCAGGAGCTGAATCAGAACACCCTTGGTATCTCTCTGCAATTCGAAATGAGCAAGGTTGCTATCCATTTTTTGGATTTGAATATACGGATCTGTGACAATAAATTTACAACCACCACTTTTTTCAAGGAGACAGATCGTAATGGCTATATTAGTCAGGGGAGTTGTCACCATCCCTCCCGGTTAAAAGCGGTTCCTAAAAGCCAGTTTATTTGCCTACGGCGTAATTGTACCTTTAAACATGACTTTTTGATGCAGGCCTCTGACTTAAAAACCAAATTTGTGGAGAAGGGATACTCTGGTGCAGACTTGGACAAAACCATAAATGAGGTTGCCAGCTTGGATAGGGCCAATATGATAAAGGGCACAGATAGAATCACTAAGAATAATAATATTCATGAGTTTTCTTTAGTGACCACCTACTCTCGACAACATTACGATATAAAGAAAATTCTTAGAAAACATTGGGCTGTGTTAAAAAACGATAAAGTGTTGGGCCCATCCTTATCTGAATGCCCACAAGTTATCTATAGGGGAGTACCCCCCCTAAGGCTGCAGGTTGCCCCTAATGTTCTTGATGCCCCCAATAGGGTCCCCTTTTTTCAGAACTCAAAAGGTTTTTTCCCATGTCGCAAATGTAAAGTGTGTTGCATAAATGGCGATAAAAATAGGAAAATTTGTCAATTTAAATCTAACTCCACCACAAAGGTCTATGATATAGATACTTTCTTCACCTGCACCTCAAAAAATGATGTGTACTTATTGACTTGTCCATGCAGTCTACAGGATGTAGGCCGCACTATGAGAGCCATGAATGTGCGAAAAAAGGAATATATAAAAAACATAAAGAAAGGTTTTCCTAAGCACACGGTCTCACGTCACTATTTATATTGTCATAACAGAAATCCAGTAGGGACTCTGATTACCGCCATTGATCATTTCACACTCCATTGGAGAGGTAGTTACACCAAGAGAGAAATCTCGAGGTTGGAAACGCGATGGATACACACCCTCAAATGCTATACGCCACATGGGTTAAACGTAGAGTGGGATGTTAATAGCTTCATTAATAACAGTTGGCATCAATACACTCCTTTATTCATTTTATTTATTTATTTTTTGTTTTTTCTCCCTTATTTATTTGCAAATCTTGGGTCTAGGTCAGTTTTTTAAAACAATATTTTTAAAACAATATTTTTTAATGATGTTTACAATCATCTGTATTGATTTTAACACATGTATTGATGTATATTGCATGCATGTATTTTTATTGAATTGTGTGCGATTAATCGCATTCACAATGTCTATTGCTTAGTTGCATGTGAGTCGCTGGTTTGTTATATATAGGTTAGTGTTTTTTTTCCCATGCAGGCAATGATTTGTTATACAAAGTCTAGCGTTTTATTCTATGCCTTTGATCTATACTGCATGACAGGCGTTAATCTCATAGCCTATCTGTGCGGGTGTTAATTCTTTTCCATTTTTTTTATTGTGTATATTGAGTTATATGATATCAGGTTTTTGTCTGATCAAACAAAAATACATTTTTAGCCTTTTTCATGTCCCTGAGCCGGACCGCACAGCCGGCGCTCTTCCTTGTCGCCTGTTCATGCTTATCTGGCATTTTTCAATTTTTCTGTTCACTGAGAGATAGGTTAACCAATGAGGTGGCACTGAGTCATCTGTTGCCATCCTCTTTTTGTTCCTATCCTCTCTTTTTTCTGATTGGCCGTGCGCTGTCGCGTCATCAGTTGCTAACCAGGTTTATCCTGTTAGCACCAGAGCACTCTGCACAAGACACACATCCTACCCAGCTGTTAGTGATGAGTTTGATTATATCCCCTCTGATCCACCCACTAACCATACCATATATATAGCGTGCGGTTGTAGCTGTAGCCATGCCTCTGAAGACATCTGTTATGATGAAACATGTCAGGCAGGCTGACATCCGTACGCTGATTGCTGCAGTCGTTTGTTCCTATCATTGATGCATGCTGTTTTAAGCTTCAACTGTAAGTTACTACAATAAAAGTTTTTTTATCTATCATTACGGGCTTCACTATGGGTCCTTCATTTTCTTTTCTCGGATATATTATGACTACATGCCTGAATGCCTAATTCTGAAGTGACCATTGGGAGATGTTTATATGTGAAGGAAATCCCACGGATGTTGTGGTCTGATGAGGGGTTCCAGTGGGCTGGATTTGCTGGATGCTATTGAGAATTTATCATCTATGCCTAATCCTTAACACCTTCTGGTAAGCTACATTACCACGTGATGAATAGTGTATTGTCTGCTTTCCTTGATGGAAAAAAAATGTTAACCTTGTAATATCTTGCTTAGGTTTTTGTATTGCACCTGATAATGTTTATTTTTTGTCAAATGATTATGTTAATCAAGTTTCATTTATAAATTTGAAACAAAGGCTAAAAGGAAACCAAAGTATACTAGTAAAAAGTTTGACTGTGGAAATTTATTTCACAAGCTAATAACTAGGCAGGAATTTGCCTATGGATTTCTACTTTTTTGCACAGTCATAAGACCATATCTCCATATGGTAGGGCTGAGAGACAAGCCATGAGAAACAAACGGCTCCACCAGTCTTAGCTAATAGGATAATGCAAAGAGCAATGGTGGCCTGCAACTGTGAAAATAGCAAATCTTTAATACTTGGATCCACATTAAAAAACAAAACAAAAAAAAAAACATATGTACAAAACAAGCTGTAAACATACTAAATATGTCATATTAAAAATAAAAATGTTAAAATGTTTATACATTTTACTGTATAATATAGTCTTTTATTTGTACATATGGTATTTATTTACTATTTTTTAAGAATATATTGTAGTTACAATGCTTGAATGAGATCACCAGGTCAGACTAGGAGAATTGCATTATGTCCTATGGGAGAAATATGTCAGAGATATAGACTTTTGATGCTGGGAATTTAAAGAAAAGCATATTGTCCTTGGAATACAGATGTTTTCACCTGTTTGCCTCTATTTACAAATAGTCTTCATAATTTTGAGGACTTTTAACATATAAGGACGGGAAGAATAAAATAATTTATTTAAATTCAAGCAAAAAAGCATATGTGGAATATAAGCAAAGGCATAGGAGTGTTCAAAAGCCCACCATTACATACATAACAAGCATGTTACAGGAAAATGCGTATGTTTGTCTTAAGGTCATTTTTCTCAAAAATGACATTTTAGTTATATTAGGAGCCTGGTGGATTGAATCAGTGACTAGCTTCTGTTATGGCTTGATTAGTCCAACATTAAAACCCTACCGACATAATTCCTAAGATTGTTAAGTGCATGTTATAACCAATGCTATAGTTTTACAATAACGGGTGCCTATTTTTTTCACAATTTAAGAAACTGTACTACCTTTGTCAATCTTACATTTCTTAACTTTGCTTTGGTATGAGACTTTATAACAAAATCACAAGAGAGAAAAGAATGCACCTGAATGAACTATTGAAGTCTATGCATAAATCACACAGAAAAGCAGATAACTACTTTAGGAGTAGATTACATGCAGCCTGCTTATTCCAATGTATTTATCTAACAGTTGATTTTAATACACTTTACTTTCTGTGGTGCAGAAGAATAACAGCATATTTTTTTCTAGCTAAAGGGAAAGTGAGAAGATATAGGGGTTGATTTACTAAATGTTCACATTGCAAAAGGATTTGCACCTTGTAAGGAAATCTTTCCTTAGCTCAGTAAATGTGGTTAAAATTGACGTTGTAAAAAATCATTCAAAACTCAATCATATGCAAGGGAAAAAAAAACTGTATTTTTAATTGCACATTATGGGATGATGGAAGTCAGCAGTGCTTCATCTCTTTCACTAAGCTAAGGATAAATTCTCTTGCAAAGTGCAAATTCCTTTTCAAATTGAACAGCCTATTTTTCTTTAGTAAATCAATCCCGTGGCATCTGACTGGTGGGAGGAAGTAGGGATTAGACAGTGATGTAAGGCCAGGTATCCTCAGTACAACCCTGCTGCTCCCTCCAGGCCTGGTGTCTGTCGGGTTGATTTTTTATAGATCAGTGAAGGAAAGGAAATATTACATAAAGTAAAAACAAAATCAGTACATACTATAACTGCTGCAGTTATTTTTTTTCCCCTATGGCAGCAAAGTTTGGTAGCAGTGGACATGTGTTGTATAAAGTCCCTGGGCAAATAAATTATTTGGGCAATTTTTGACTCACAGCTCACATAAATAAACACAATTTGCCAGGGACTCATGTTGCAATATGTTGCACCTGAACTCACAGCTAGCCATATTCTTCACTAGTGATGGGCCGGACACCCCGATTCGGTTCACACCAGAACATATCAAACAGGCAAAAAATTCGGCAGAACACACGAACACTATTAAAGTCTATGGGACATGAATAATCAAAAGTGCTAATTTAAAAGGCTTATATGCAAGTTATTGTCATAAAAAGTATTTGGGGACCCAGGTCCTGCCCCAGGGGACATGTATCAATGCAAAAAGTTTTTTTTAAATGGACGTTTTTTCGGGAGCAGTGATTTTTTTAATGCTTAAAGTGAAACAATAAAAATGAAATATTCCTTTAAATATCTGCCTGGGGGTGTCTATAGTATGCCTGTAAAAACTGCTTGCAGCTGTAATGAATTGTCAGGTCTCGGCAATATAGATAAAACTCATTGAAAAATAGAGCATGGGATTCCCCCCAGTCCATTACCAGGCCCTTTGGGTCTGGTATGAATATTAAGGGGAACCCCAAACCAAAATTTAAAAAAATTGCGTGGGGGTCCTCTTGAAATCCATACCAGGCCCTTCGGGTCTGATATGGGAATTAAGGGGAACCCTGCGCCAATTTTTTTAAAAAAATAGCGTAGGGGCCCCCCCCAAATCCATACCAGACCCTTCAGGTCTGGTATGGATTTTAAGGGGAACCCTGTGCCAAAATTTTTAGAAAATGGTGCAGGGGTCCCCCCAAAATCCATACCAGACCCTTATCTGAGCACGCAACCTGGCAGGCTGCAGGAAAAGAGGGGGATGAGAGAGTGCCCCCCTCAACTGAACCAGGCCACATGCCCTCAACATGGGAGGGTGCTTTGGGGTAGCCCCCCAAAGCACCTTGTCCCCATGTTGATCGGGACAAGGGCCTCATCCTCACAACCCTTGCCCGGTGGTTGTGGGGGTCTGTGGGCGGGGGACTTATCGGAATCTGGAAGCCCCCTTTAACAAGGAGTCCCCCAGATCCCGGCCTCCCCCTGTGTGAAATGGTAACGGGTACATTTCACCAGTACCATTTCACAAAAAAAGTGTCAAAATGTTAAAAAAACAAGACACAGCTTGGGACAAGTCCTTTATTAAAAAATAAAAAAATAAAAATGTCCTATTCATCTTCTATTGGTCCGCGGATGGACCGGAAAAAAAACACCACCGATCCGCCTCCATGGGAGGCTCCCGCCATATGATGCTTCAGCGCCTTTGGCAGTTCTTATATAACTGAGGGCGGGGCCACATGGTGATGTACCCGGTTGACCCCGCCCACTCTGACGCACGGAGACTTCCAGATCCCGGCCTCCCCCGTGTGAAATGGGAGGCCGGGATCTGGAAGTCTGGAATCTGGGGGTCCCCTTGTTAAAGGGGGCTTCCAGATTCCGATAGGCCCCCTGCCCGCAGAGCCCCACAACCACCAGGCAAGGGTTGTGGGGATGAGGCCCTTGTCCCCATCAACATGGGGGCAAGGTGCTTTGGGGGGGCGCTCTCTCGTCCCAACCTCTTTTCCTGTGGCCTGCCAGGTTGCATGCTCGAATAAGGGTCTGGTATGGATTTTGGGGGACCCCTACGGCCTTTTTTAGGAAAAATTTCTCGCAGGGTTCCCCTTAATTTCCATATCAGATCTGAAGGGCCTGGTATGAATTTTAATGGGACCCCCACGCAATTTTTTAAAAAATTTTGGTTCGGGGTTCCCCTTAATATTCATACCAGACCCAAAGGGCCTGGTAATGGACTGGAGGGGATCCCATGCTCTTTTTTCAATGAGTTTTATCTATATTGCCAAGACCCGACAATTCATTACAGCCGCGAGAAGTTTTAAATGACAATTTTTCCTTTAGAAATGTCATTTTGCTGTGGTACTGTTCTAAACACAGGAAAAATGTGCCACTTTACAGGCATACTATAGACACCACAGAAACCAACACAGGTGACCTGGCTTGCACCTCACGCCACTGATTTAATGGTGGTTACTCACTCACTGCCACTCCTCTAAATAAAAGGCTCTAGCCATAGCCCATAAACAACATATAGAAAATATATAACTATTCCAACGAGAATCACAAGAGGGGATCTCCCTGGAACATAGACAGCTACTAGTGGCCGGAGAGGGCAATGAAGAAGAGTGTGAGTAAAAATCAGTACAATGTTTATTGAAATATCAAAACCACAAAAATATAAAACATGTTGCTTCACCATGGAAGCTGGATGGTCCTTATGATCAACCATTAAAAAGAACACCAATTGTAAGAATACATATGGTGTACCAGTGAAACAGATAAACAGACAGTAGACAAACAATAACAAACAAAGAACACAAGCGGTGCAGGCGCCTATATAACCACACATGCAAAGAAACCCTACAGGCCAATCGCCAATAAGAATAAGGTTAATTGAAAAATTAAAGAAGAGTACAGGGGAGACTATGCATGTGTGGCCCCCGGGGAAACAGAGAAACTAAACCTAACTGGGGTGATGTCGCCAGGAATATGTTGCCAACCTGAAGATAAAGAGTCTGTGGAATCTCCAAATAGTTCTGATATATAGTCTTTATAGGATATGCTGAAGATAATTCAAATTATATTGTTGAAATTGAAACCAAAAACACCTGCGCTTAGGCCAAAAAGGTTAGGTATGCTGCCTCCCTTAAAAGAGCTCCCCGAGGGGTTCTCTGTTAGCTATAGGTGTGTATGACAAGGGTTGTGGCGCTTCCTATGGGTACTGGATAGGAGGGGTGGTTGTGCACGGGTAATAACCCTTAATAAGCCCTCTAAGGGGTACCTAGTGTCTACCAGGGACACCTATATTACCGTACCGGTGTATATGTCTGTAGCTACACATACAACCACATGCACCCGCCTAGTGTCAGCACAGATAGTGTTTCCAAAAGGTGGTTCATTTAGACCTAATAAGGGGGGTGTGGGCTGAAGTCCCTTGAGCTGTGATACATATACCACCACTAGGTGTAATACCATGTGTGTGTAACCTTATATATACTCTCCTGCCAAAATCATAATTATATGTTACCAAAACATTAAAAATTATAATCAGAAAGTGCAAATAAACATAATGTGGTCAGAAATGAGTGCAAGAAAACCAATATAGACAGTTTTTCAGTGATTACAGTCCATAAAAAACTTGTGCGAATCCGTTGTACCAAACAACTGCGTAACTTGGGTGCTCTTGGATAATTGCTGTGACTTGTGTGCTCCCCCTTCAGATCCCCACTCACCAGATCCAACAACCCCGTAGAGGGGCAACCAGCCTGAAATATTTCATTCACGGTCTCCTCTCCACGTTGGTAAAGCGGGCTATGAAGGGTGGTTTCCGTTGGTATCCGTTGGTTTCAATCTGGTCCTCCGTTACCAGATGGAACAGGTTTGCAAGGGGTAATCCAACCGTAATTTTCCCTCCTCCACCGTCCTACCCGGGTGTCTGGGTACTTTTCTGCTATTGGTTAGAGTGTTCACAATGGCTCCCTATTTTAGCCACTTGCTTCCATAAAACTGAACTCTGGCTGGATCTGGATCTGTTCAGCTGCACTCTCTCTGATGTAGTGAGATCTCACTACATCAGAGAGAGTGCAGCTGAACAGCACACAAGTCACAGCAATTATCCGAGAGCACCCAAGTCACGCAGTTGTTTGGTACAACGGATTCGCACAAGTTTTTTATGGACTGTAATCACTGAAAAACTGTCTATATTGGTTTTCTTGCACTCATTTCTGACCACATTATGTTTATTTGCACTTTCTGATTATAATTTTTAATGTTTTGGTAACATATAATTATGATTTTGGCAGGAGAGTATATATAAGGTTACACACACATGGTATTACACCTAGTGGTGGTATATGTATCACAGCTCAAGGGACTTCAGCCCACACCCCCCTTATTAGGTCTAAATGAACCACCTTTTGGAAACACTATCTGTGCTGACACTAGGCGGGTGCATGTGGTTGTATGTGTAGCTACAGACATATACACCGGTACGGTAATATAGGTGTCCCTGGTAGACACTAGGTACCCCTTAGAGGGCTTATTAAGGGTTATTACCCGTGCACAACCACCCCTCCTATCCAGTACCCATAGGAAGCGCCACAACCCTTGTCATACACACAAATTATATTGTTGCATGCGCATGCAGAAGGCATATCCTAAAGCTGTATCAGGTCCAAAGTAAGGATAGTAATTTGAGCAATGGTCAGATATCTGTAGGCACAATACAAAATCAATGTGGTACTAAGGTGACAGTTGTCAGAGGAAGGATGGCCTGGATCAAAGTGAATTTGAATAATACTATTAGAGATGTTTTCTTTGACCATCCCCAGCTACACAGCTGGTGCTGACAAAATGTCCATCACATCAAACTATTCCGGGATCGGCATGTATCCCCAGGCCACACAGTTCGTAAATAGCAGAATGTCAAAACTTAATTGTAGTTATGTATAAGTATTAGAGTGATAACGTTACTGCCTTCCTTCCCAATGCAGGGGTGCTGGCCGTGAACTTGGATACTTCAAAAGTGTGGCAGACTCGTAATGTTCCCATCCATCAGAGGAGGATAGACCAGCGGGTGCTATAAGATGTGCCGTGCTGTATATTTGCCAATTCACCGCTCGTTTGTCGGCCGCACTGCGGCTGTATCTTGTAGCAGCTTACGGCTCCACTAATGACAACTTCTGCTGTGTGGGCAAGGTATTTCGTTCAAGATTTTTCTGCTTCCCACAATGGGAGATCGCTGTGGCGGCGTCCGTACACTGCAATTACGTCGACGTGTTTCGCAATGTCATGTCACGTAGCTTCAACTGGACGTGGAAGGGGCAGACATACACCTCTCCCTTATAGTAACTCAAGGTGTATTCGTCCTTCCTCCTACTATTTTCTTCATTGAGCAGTTTAACCGGGACAAGTTGAATAGAAGCTCGGATAGATTTCTTCCATATATCTGTTACACATCTATGCTTACCAAATATCTTTCATAGATACAGTCTAGCAAGTCCTTGCTTAAAATTATATAGTTAGTAGCTCACACCTTGATCTTCTAACCCCTTTCAGTCAACATGAACATTAAACATAAAAGACAAACATTGAAAATAAACAAAAATAACTGCTGATGGAAGTGAATACTATCATCACCAGATCTAAGGGGAAAGAAACTAAGATAAGGAGGGGATAGTGAGAGGAAAAGAGGCAAAGGCCCAAAAGACCAAATCGGTAAAAATAAAAGGAAAAATAGATAAATAAATAAATAAATGGAGCTCCGGAGGAGCAACAGAGAGGAAGGGCCATTAGTGACCTAGAGGTACTGGGA
This sequence comes from Lithobates clamitans, assembly GCA_037952925.1. NCBI lineage: Eukaryota > Metazoa > Chordata > Amphibia > Anura > Ranidae > Lithobates > Lithobates clamitans. Next base: position 3,078,744 of record JBBGZY010000470.1, read on the forward strand.
AAAAAAAAGTGAAATAAAGAAAGGGAAGGGGGCAAAGAGAGAGGGGGGAGAAGATTTTTGGAAGTAAGCAGAGGAGAGGGAAGGGAAGAAGGGGAGTGGAAGGAATGGCAACGTCATACCCTAATATGGGCAAGTTTCATTGGTCCGAAAATGGTTGCATGTTAAGCTCAGTGTTCATGCCCAGAGGTGCGAGGGACTTCAAAGTATATAACCACCACTTTTCCTTCTGCAAAAGGATGCGGTCGAAGTCCCCCCTCCTCGCTGGTAATTTTAGGGTATAGATGCCCTTTACCTTCAATCCATCAGTTTTACCCTGGTGGTATTGTACAAAATGTTTGGCCACCGGTCTCTCCTCCTTTTTTTCCTTCTTCTCAAACTTTCTCTCTCTCCCTTTTAAATATCCCTCAAGTGTTCCCCTATCCTGACCTTAAGGGCTCTCTTGGTCTTGCCGATGTAGATTTTGGGAGATGGACAAGTGATCATATAGACCACCTTGGTGGTGGAACAGTTGATTAAGTCCCTAATTTCATATTCCTTTTGTCCCATAGCATCCTTAAAGACATTAGTCCTCTCGACGAAGGGACACACTTGACATTTTGTACATGGGACCATCCCCTTACACCGCAAGTACTCAAACAGCCAGGTGGGATCCTGCTGTCTGGTAAACTTTAAATGAATGAGGATGTCCCCCAAATTCTTAGATCTATGCGCCACCATTTTGGTCCATCGCCCACAATGTTTGCCAGACCTTTGTTGTTCATTAGGACACTCCAATTTTTCTCTAAAATTTTGCGCACGGAGCCCCATTGGGCACCTAATGCAATAATAAGTCTCACTGGGCCTGGTTCCATTGTCTTTTGTACTTTTAACTTATGGGCCATGAGGAGCAGACTTTCTTTAGTTTGTGCCGCAGCCTTACGTTTGGCCTTCCGGATCTGTCTGTGAGAATATCCTCTCTCTCAGAATCTTGCATACCGATCTTTTGATTCCCTACGCAAATCGGTAATATTGGAACAATTGCGTTTTATCCTCATAAATTGCCCTGTGGGGATTTCATTATTTAACCAGGGAGGATGATGGCTGTCGGCTTGTAGCAAAGTATTTGCCGCTGTCTCTTTCCGATAAGTACAGATACTGACCCTACCATCTTCCAATTTGATGACAAGGTCCAAAAATGACAGTTGGATTTGGTTGTACGCATAAGTCAGACGTATGTTATGCTCATTAGCGTTAAGTTCATTAATAAACTCAGGAAGAGAGTCAATATCACCTGTCCATACGACCAGCACGTCATCGATGTACCTCAGCCACGTGTGTACATTTTGTCAGCGCCAGCTGTGTAGCTGGGGATGTTCAAAGAAAACATCTCTAATAGTTTTATTCAAATTCACTTTGATCCAGGCCATTCTTCCTCTGACAACTGTCACCTTAGTACCACCTGACTATTTTGTATTGTGCTTACAGATATCTGACCATTGCTCAAATTACTATCCTTACTTTGGACCTGATACATCTTTAGGATATGCCTTCTGCATGCGCATGCAACAGTATAATTTGAATTATCTTCAGCATATCCTATAAAGACTATATATCAGAACTATTTGGAGATTCCACAGACTCTTTATCTTCAGGTTGGCAACATATTCCTGGTGACATCATCCCAGTTAGGTTTAGTTTCTCTGTTCCCCCAGGGGCCACACATGCATAGTCTCCCCTGTACTCTTCTTTAATTTTTAATTTTTATTTTATTCTTATTGGCGATTGGCCTGTGGGGTTTCTATACATGTGTGGTTATATAGGCGCCTGCGCCGCTTGTGTTCTTTGTTTGTTATTGTTTGTCTACTGTCTGTTTATCTGTTTCACTGGTACACCATATATATTCTTACACTTGGTGTACTTTTTTATGGTTGATCATAAGGACCAGTCACATCCAGCTTCCATGGTGAAGCAACATGTTTTATATTTTTGTGGTTTTGATATTTCAATAAACATTGTACTGATTTTTACTCACTCTCTTCTTCATTGCCCTTTCCGGCCACTAGTAGCTGTCTATGTTCCAGGGAGATCCCCTCTTGTAATTCTCGTTGGAATAGTTATACATTTTTCTATACTATAGACACCCCCCAGGCACGATATTTAAAGGAATATTTCATTTTTATTGTTTCACTTTAAGCATTAAAAAAAATCACTGCTCCTGAAAAAACGGACGTTTTTAAAAAAAAATTTACATTGATACATGTCCCCTGGGGCAGGACCCAGGTCCCCAAACACTTTTTATGACAATAACTTGCATATAAGCCTTTAAAATGAGAAATTTTGATTTTTAGTGTCCCATAGACTTTAACGGTGTTCCGAATTTTCCCCTGAATTTGCCTGGTAATCTTTGTGCCTGGGCCTCCATCTCACCAGTAACGGCGTCGTTACTCCATCTTGCCTGCTTGGTCATTTTAAAAACAGAGTTCTCAATGATGCTGTGCTATTGTATTATTTGAATAGCCAAGTGTAGATGGGGCAGAGACATGACATCAGTGCTAAAGTCAGCTGGGTGGGGAAGTAGTACAGTTGGAACTGTCATTAAACTACTATACAGCAGAGGGAAACAGCTATTAATAAAGCTAAAGCTATGATAATAATGGGGCAAGAGTTGGACTTTACAGTGTATATAAAATGTAAGTGACTAGGCTTACATATGATTTAAGTAGGTAGCCCCTCAGTAGACACAATGCAGATCCTTTAAAAGTTATTCCACTCATTTCCGTTCATGGTTTTATTTGAGTTCCACATGCCTAGTGTAAAGGATTACAAGGCTGAAAGATAAAAATGTGCATACTTTAAATTTATTTGACTTTTTCTGCAAATTGTATAGTAGAAGTGTCTCTGTTGAAATAGGTGAATATAAAAAGCGGAACATGTAATGGTATTCATCATTAAAACAAAAAATACATAAATTAAAAGACTTTATTCCCTATGTAATATTCTGGAAAAACGGTGTATTCACATAATACTTAGAGTCTTATATGCTCAGCAGATTGAAAATAACTGAGACATGACATACTTAGTTTTCAAGGGAGTTTAAAAATGTATGACAAAAAAAATCTATAGCAGACCATGGCTAAGCTTTGCTTAAAGTGTGCACCATTATATGACTGCCATTCACTTTTATGTGTAAATGCCTTGATATTGATGTTGTTACTTCTGCAATATTTGGAAGCTCTGAAATAATAGCTGTGAACAGTTCACTATTGACGCTGCATTATTATTTTTCTTTTTTTTAATGTTCAGCCCTGGTACTTACAATTGCTCTTACAGATGAAGTATTGGAAATCAGTGCGGCAGACTCAGATTTACAAGGTGGGGACATGAATCATACATGGGTTATTAGTGTGTCAGATCGCAGTCTCTCAGCTGACAGATAGAGGTAGGCTTTGATGTTCCTGAAACTGATTTAAATGCTTTTTTCTGGTTGATCTGACTGAACAAACTGATTTTTAACGAAAAAGGGAGAGACTGCTGAAGGTTTCAACTTCAAGTCAGAATCATTAGAAGCTATTTTACATTCTCGCTGTCTTGTTGGGATGACAGTACATTATCCAATTGAAAACTGATGACCAAAACCTTGTCAAATGAAATACGGTGGGAACGATTTATTCTCACACTTTCTCTTTGTAAGCATAAGTTCACTCTGTAAACTTGATGGAATGTGACATTTCATTTGGTGTATGCGTGTTGAAGGAACCAAGAAAATAACAGTGTCCCAAGAGGGGCAGCGATCCAAGTCTTTAAGATAATGTGTCAGGCTGAATGAAATACTTCAACAGTTCCTGATATGTCGCCTTCGTTGAGGCAGATGAACCTTCAAAAGTAAATTAAAGCCTGCTCATCTGTTTTTTTTTGTAAGTCTCTGTTTAAGCTGTAATATTAAACATCAATTAAACATCAGCCACATAATTACTGTTTCTATTCATTGGTTGCATATCCAGCTAGATTTGACATTTACAAAACCTTTCCTTAAAAAAAACACACTTTATTTTACAGGAGACTGCTGATCTCCTTTGGTTCTGAATATTTATTAGCATACCATCATAATAAAGAAAAGGGCATGGGCATATGCACACATTTACAGGCAGGTTGGAATTTAGAAAGCATGCTGTCACAGGCGTTATCAATTTATACACCCTACTTAAGCAAATGAGCAGCTTTTATGCCTTGTTCTTTGATATCTTTAATTTCTATTCAGGTAATAAAAAGCACAGGGCAAACGTCATACCAAAAGTACATGAACGTATTTGTGTGAGTCAGGAAATCTGTTGCTCCAAGCCAGGCCACACAAGTATGCACACAAAATTGTAATCGTTCAGTGAATTAATTAAAGCAAAAGTGAAGGTTGATAAAATAACTAAAGTCGGCTGGAGAGATTGTGATGTATTCTGTTGAGGTCACTGGCTAAACTGGAACAGAAGGGAGTACATAACTACCAGATGCCTTGTAATATCACTTCTTATGTCTTTGTCTTTAATTGCTGTGTCTATGTAATTGAGTCCCCCATGAGAGTCAACAAAACGTTTACAGAACCAGCTGTACAGCAATCAGAATAAGAAGCTGGATTTCACTCTTTGAAACCAGATTTAGCTGTTGTTAAAGCGTAACTCCACTTTTGTTGAGAAAAAAAAACATCCCCCCCTGGGTGATCTATGTACATTGCAATGATTACAACAACCTTTGTTGCAGATTCCTACCTTTTGTTATTCCGAAGAAATCCATGTATGTTTCTCTGTGCCTCTGCTGAGTGAGTCTAATGGGAGTTTCATAATTATCTATCAGCTGTGCAGTTGCAGAGCACTAATGAGGAAATCTGCTGGGCTAGCATTCCTTTAGGCCCCTTTCACACTTGTGCGACTTGTCCTGCAACTTTGGACTGCAAAGTCGCATGACAAGTCGTACCCTATGATTTCCAATGAGTACCATTCCTATCTGTGCGACTTCAAGTCCCAGCGACTTCAAAGTAGTCCCTGCACTCCTTTGGTCTGACTTTATTGCAACTTGAGGTCCATAGACCTCAAGGTTACACAGGCATTGCTTCAAGCCGTGGCAAAGTCACTGCAAAATCATGTCAAAGTTGCGGCAAAATCTTTCAGGTCGCACAAGTGTGAAAGGGGCCTAACACGTGTTCCTGTTGGGAGTATCTCACCACAAATTACATTTTTGTTGCGGGGATGCCTGAAATCTGACTTGTATCTTAGACAGACTTCTGGGAAAATTGGTGACCCAATCACACAAGCAGGAAATGATGTTTCTGGGGGTGATCAGTACACATTCTGTGTACAGAATAACTCCAGGTAGCCATATTGCATTGCATCTTCAGAAAATTACAGTGGCTGCAGATTGAAAATGAAAAGAAATTTTTAATATCATTCAGTTAAATATGATTTGTGTTGCAATTGTATAAGCTATATTATTTTTTTCTTTATTTGCTATTTTTTCCCCACGAAAGTGGAAATACCTTTTCACATAAAGAGGTGTACAACCATGTCAACAGAACCAATCTTTACTAACCAGAGTTTTTTTTATGTTAAATAAAAAAAAAAAAAAAAACACAACAGTGATTATTTAGTAGTAATTTGTCAAATTCAGTTAGGTCCAATTACAGAGTTCTTGATCTAGATGGTATGCACAGTATATCTGAATCAAATGTCTAATTGAAATTCCCCTGGTCTAAAAGTAAAAGTAGAGCCGATTGACTACCATATGAGATTTTGGTATTTGGCTGTTGAATGTCAGGGAGTGGGTATTAGCATTGGAGATTTTTATATAGTGCAAGTTCACATATACAGTATAGAGTACTTAAAGCGGGGGTCCACCTATCTATCATTTTTTTTTTTTTGAGTTCATTCACAAACTTTTCTTCTCAGCATTACATACTCACATATTGTGTGTAATATGTCCGCCTGTGTCAGATTTCGTCGGAAAGAATAACTTATATTATTCACTGCAGGCGGTTTCCATCTTCATTGTGGGCATTTGAAGCCCACAAGCATTTATTTCCTGGATGCAGTGAATGCTGTGCTCCCAGCATCCACTGCTCGTTCCTGCACATGCTCAGTGACATCCTGGGAAGCTGAGACTAGCTCCCAGGAGTCTGGGAGAGGCTAGAAACAGGCCTACTCCCACGGGAGGAGAACCAGGAAGTGCAAAGAAGAATAAAAAAATAAAAGGTAATTACGGCTATTTAAATTTTTTTAAACGGCATATCAGCATCTAGGCAAGGAAGAGAATACATACAGATATTGTTCAAAATTTGGGTGGAACCCCGCTTTAATTTGGTATTCTGGAGTTCCAGATTCCAAACTGCTTACAGCTGTTTTTGGCTTGTTTGCCATCATCAATTATGTATATGAAAAACATACCTGTTATGGAGTAGGGAATTATGGAGCAATTAAAAAGTAAAGGTCACCAAGCCTTATTCCATAGAAGTTGATTTCATACACTTCACTAGACATGTGCAGTTAGTTTCGTTCCGAATCGAAATTCAGATGAATTTTTTGTTATTCAGAAATTCAGATACATCTAAATAACGAAAAATTCATCCGAATTTCAATAGTAACGAATTTAAACAAATCTGTTTAAATGAAAAAAATTTTTTGAATCAAACTCAAGTAATTTTCGAATCGAATTTGAATACTTCTCGAATCAAATTCGAAATAGAATTTCAGAAGAAAATAGAATAGAAAAAAAAGGAATAGAATAAAAAATATATATAATAGGATAGAAAATAATACAATAGAAAATAAAAGAATAGAATATAATAGAGTAAAACAGAACAGAATACAAAATAAAAGAATGGAAAAAATAGAATAGAAAATAAAGGGATAGAATAAAAAATAAAAGAATAGAATAGAAAATAAAAGAATAAAATAGAATAGAAAAGAATAGCATAAAACAGAACAAAATAGAATAGAAAATAAAGGAATAGAATAAAAAAAGAATAGACTAGAAAAAAATAGAAAGAATATAACCATCTTCTGAAATTCGAAATTTAAATAGAATAAATTTGAATTCAAGTAGAAACATAGAATAGAATAGAAACAATTGAATAGAACAAAATAGAAGGAATATAACCTTCTTCTGAAATTTGAATTTTGAATAGAATAAATTTGAATTTAAATAGAATAGAAAAGAATAGAATAGAAAAAAAGAACAGAATAGAAAAGAATAGAAAAAAAAACAGTAGAATAGAGTAAAATAGAAACTATCTTCCAGAATTCAAATTTCGAATAGATAAAATTGAATTTGAATAGTATAGAAAATAAAAATGGAATAGAAAAGAATAGAATTGAAAATTAAATAATAGAAAAAACAATAGAATAGAAAGAATATACCCATCTTCCGAAATTCGAATTTCAAATAGAATAAATTCGAATTTTAATACAATAGAAAAGAATAGACTAGAAAATAAAAGAATAGAATAGAAAAATCAATAGAATAGAATGGAATAGAAAGAATATAACCATCTTCCAAAATTCTAATTTTGAATAGAACAAATTTGATTTCAAATGGATTTCCAATGGAATTAGAATTGATTAATATTTTCCAAATTTGGTCGAACTGAGTTTGAATAAACAAAACAAACTCTGAAAACTACTTAAATGAATTAAACAAATGTAACTAAACAAATTTATGTAAATAACTAATCAATTAGAACTTGGATAAACAAAATGAATTCAGAAAATTAACTAAATTAATTAAACTAATTTAACTAAACAAATTTATGTAAATAACAAATCGAAACTAAACAATTTTTATTGTTCTGCACATGTCTACACTTCACACATGGTCACTAGTCCTGGCTGTTTGGATATAGGTGGGTGTCAAGAAGGCTTTTCAATGCTTGGCAGTGGGCTTCTTGGTTTCTTTAAGCCTATCTTGTGCTACCATGTCTTGTGTAGCTATAACTTCTACATTTATAGTTATAAATAACAGGTAGTCCTGTAATGACTAGAGTATGCCTATACACCAGTAAGTAAGAATAATTTATTTATTTTTTGCTAATTTAACCAAATAAGCCAATTTTCCTTGGCTGCAAGAGCCAGCCATATGCCATATAATGACATAGAACTTTGATTGTTATACAGGACTTGTTTTTTTGTAAAGCAGCATGCTATGTGTATTGGATTTAGCCTTTAGTTGGGCTTCTCAGTGACAAGATAATGAAATCCAGTACATTAAAAATATTATTAGAGATCAATCATTAATATCTCAGGTAAGCCTCAAAATTAGAATGAATGCATTTTCAGTGTAAATTATAAGATGTTCAATGCTTTTAAGTGAACATACAGTATGTTATATACAAATATATATGGAAGCTGAATGGCTTTATTAATATTATTTTTTGCTGTATGTGATCATTGCATCCGTGGTTATGAAAATGTTAAAGTCTTCTGTTAAGCCTCAGCTGGAACTTTATGTCACACTTTATTATCACCAGACTGATTCATATTCATATGGCCTAAATTCATATTCATTATGTATTAGAGAGAAATTATTAAAATGGTAATGGAACACTTTACTTCATTTTCAAAACTACATATTAATGAGAAAACAGTCAATATCTGCTATATACTCACAAATTTGTACACAGATCACAGTTTCAGAACCCATCAATGACATGACCCACTTTAGACCAAGAGTGTAAACATGCTAGAGCCTAGCCTTTATAGAGAGGTGACCATGAAGAATGTTCCAGCTCCCTCTGATAGGTATGGTTGAAGAACAGCCGGAATAAAACAAAAACACAGAACACTATCATAGCGTAGCAATATAAAATACACTTAAAATTTAACTAGCTTGATTGGTTTATCTGTCTGGAAAGATCTATCCTCTGGTGGAGATGTGAAGCAAGACACCGGAGAACCTAACACCCTCTTATCTGAAGCTGCTAATACCTCCTCACTTCCCGGTGCCATCAGATGTTCCACCTCCTTCTGATCATTAGATGTGTGCTAGTATCATGCCAGCTGCTTAGGGATGTGCTTTCTTTTTTTTTTTAAAGGAGCCATTTTGATACATGGTATAAAACCACCTCTATATCAGGATTTAACACCTAACACAAATCTGTCAAATTGTTGGTCTTGTCTTTTAATGCAAAAGGACCTAAAATGAAACAAACTATTGAGCTTGGGCGAAGGAGGACAAGGTCCAAAAGAACAACAAACACATGGAGAGGCCCATGAGTCTTTAACAGCATGTGTCTGTTGAATTGAAGACATCACTGCACTATTCCATTGCACAGTTTTTTTTCTTTTCTGTACTGTCTTTCAACCGTCTCATGTCAAATTGCTAGCAGTAAAGTTTGGTATAGAATGTTTTATACACTGGCCATCTCTAGGCTTAATCATCTACAGTTCTTAGTAGGGACAAGCTTCAGGATCTGGTCGAACAGCTCAAGTTGTTTTCAGTTTGGGAAAATGGCAAACTAATGTGAATGACTGCCAAGATAGCAACACATTATCAACCATGCATTATTTGACTTTTGAACTGTAGTCAGGTGGCTTACAGGGGCCAATAATGGTTTTTTTCTTATGTGCCAGCCTTTAAAGTGCAGGGTTCCTAACAGATTTTTGTCAGTATGTGTGCTTGGAGACTTGGTGTGTAGATAGGGACACTTGAAAAAGTATTGCCTGCAGGAAGAGATACTTTGCTATTTTAGAGTGATGACAAGCTGTGCTATATTCAGTACTATAAAGTTCTGTATTGAGCTACATTATTATAGCCAACATGTTTGGCTACATAGCCGGAATGCCCCTGGGTTCCCTGCTCTCAACTGTGATACCTAACTGGGAATTTCAGTTAGTTGCAGTGTTAGAGTTTCATATTATTGTATACCCATCTCTGTGTTCATAGTGAACAAACCAACAGCCTTTTTTTCGTTTTTAGGATAACTATTTTGTGTGTTTTAACAACCCCTTTTTCAGTTTTATTATTCTTTTTTATTTTATTTTGTGTTTTTTTTATATATATATATATATATATACCACATCCTCATGTAAGGGAAGGCAGTGGTTCTTAACATGTAGCTAGTAGGGGGCAAGCAGGTTGGGTTTTCACCTCACTTTTTCCCCTCACTTTTTGTGGTGACTATGAATACAGAAAATCCATGGCAACATACCAGTGATAGAGCTCCACCTCTTGACTACTCCCCCAGGACCAGTGAATAGCATAAATTAAAGTCCTAGTTGGGCCCCACCCCATTCTTTGTAATTAGCTACATACCGAAATGTACAAGGGTGGGATCGTATGCTGCCACGGTTTGGCATCAGGAAAGGAAAATTACGGTAAGTATTTGATACAATTTTCAGTTTTCCTGACGCCACCATGGCAGCATACTAGTGATAAATAACTAGCTGACAGGGTGGGTTCTATTTGTCAAACGAATCTTCTAATAAGGATGAGACAGAGGACTGAATAGTCCTTCCTACAAAGTCCCCTGATGACAAGGCACCTGGGTCCATTCCGTCAAGTTTGAGTAGGAATGTTGGGATGACCATGATACCCCTCTACAGATGGACGCCATAGATTCTGTTGAATGTGCTGTCTATGAGGCTTCAACCGCTCTGGTAGAGTGCCCCGCCACCATTTCTGAAAATGACCAGTTCGTGTAACTTTCCTGTGTGATGTTCTGGAAAGTTAGGCAATGTCCAGATGTCTGTTAAATAGCGTGCTGTTGCTACTTTTGATGCAAGATGATCTACAAGACCCAACGTTACTCTTTCTTGAAAGAAAAGAATATTTATTTATATATATATATATATATTTTTAACTTTGAAGCTCCAAGAGCTTGAATCTCTGACAACCCTCGGCTTAAAGTTCTTGCAATTGATACTGCTTTATAGGTGATGGCCTGAACCAAACACTGCTCTGTTGGAACAAAAGGTTGAACTGACATGAGATCCAGCAACTCCAATAGAACTCTTTTCCTTGTTGGGGGAAAAAATCTATAGGCTAGATTACAGCCCTAGGGAGTAGACCAGAGCATCTTCCCCCTGCGCCTTGGGGTACAGAAACAAAGTCAGACATGCCCAATGTTTGTGATTACTGTGGGAAGCGAGGAGGTCTGTCTGTGGTAGGCCCCACCTGTGTACCAGCTCAGAGAAGACCTGGGACGTAGACCCACTCCTTGTGCTCTAGGAAGCTTACACTTGTTCAAAAAATCCACTGGGAGGTAAACTGCTTTTGGAATTTTGCTGGTGATCTTCCGTCCCAGATGTTATGGGTTTCACCTTTCTCAGTAGCATATTGCTGTGAGTTTCACCCTGGAGCTGAATATAGGAGACTGGTGCCCTGTCGCTCAACTGCAAGGAGACTGGTCTTCCTTGATTCTGTGTAGCAAGGCCAAAGTGCTAAAAGGGCTGTTTGAACCTCCAGGGCATTCAAGACTACCCTCCTTGGCTGGTAATCTTCGATTGCCCTGACCGAAAGTCCCTCGCAGTGCACCTTCCTGGTTGTCTCGCAGACATGATTCATAGCAATTCTCCAGTCTAAAGGTCCAAACCTCCTCAAAGTCTTTTCATCACTGTGGAACCGCTACTCATACTGAGTAACACTGTTATTAACTGTGCTTGATCCTGTTTCCTCTCTTGCACTAAGAATCCTAGTTGAAATTTGTGCAGGTGGTCAGGTGCCCATACGCCCCAGGTATCATCTGTATGCATGACAACGTTGTGCCCAGATGACTGAGGCACTGAGAGGCCATCAAACAAGCGGAAGTATCCGTCCTCAGAATTCTGTTCCTGACTGCCACCACTTTCTCTAAAGGAAGCAAAACAGAGGAATTTGAAACCCCCCCACAGGTACACTAACCTATGGGTTGGAGAAAGTTGGCTTTGCTTTCCCTCTTTCATTTTTTTGAGGTGTGAGGATAGGCATCCTGACAATTCAGCAACAGAACACAACCATGTAGTTGAACTGTTTGAATGGACTCTGTCTTAAAGATCTCAAAGAGGGCCCAAAAGGGTTTGACCTCTTCTGATCTGCAACTGGACACTAGCTACCATCCCCTGCAAACTCCAAACAGAATTGGGTAGAAAACCTGCAATCTCTGCAATTGTAGCAGCCCACCCACTTTTGTGATGGACTTGGCAGCTCCATGGGAGAGAAATGGCCTGGAGGAGGAGCAGTGAGGAATCTCCCGAAGTGACCATGAGTGCCTGATACCTTCATCCAAGGATCTGTGCAACATGCTGTCCAAAAACCCGTGAAGCCTGCCACTTCCTCAGAGTCCTTTAGGTGCAGCAGCTGGTTGATAATTATGAAACCACTCCCATTAGAATCACCCAATACATGGGCTGGTTATTGCTGGTCTGCCGGCACCTGCAGATGCTACAGTATGTAGGAGTACTTCAAATCTAGATCTAATTTTTGGACTAGAGCCTCCTCAAATGTGACAGCAAGGTGACATGTCTTGCCAGCTACATTAATGATGCATCTACTATCAGAGCAGACTGCAGCAGGTTGACCTTTAGCTTCTACAGGGCATACAGTTTTGACAGCCTGTTTATGCGGGCATTTTTCTCTAACCCCTTCCATTCTTCCTGGATTAACTCCTCCACTTGTTCAGTAAGAGGAATGAGTAGTTTCCAACCTTGTGGAGAGTTTCCTCCACTTCACCCAAGGCAATTGCGTCCTTAACTGCCCTTGCAAAAAGGCTCTATTGGGCAATCTTCAAAGCTTGTGGCCCCTTTCATGCTTTTGTTATGGGAGGAGATATGACCTACTTCTTGTCACTTCTGTTATGGCTGTCTCCAGTTCCCCACCAGAGATCCTGAGCCATAAAGTGACTTACCCTAATTTTGTTTCTAGAAAGCAATATGCAGGCCAGGGTCTCAACCATATGGCTCCCCTAGCCGCCAAGGTGCCAGGGTGCTCTTCCAGTGGTTAGACTAGCAACTAGGAGGGGCTTCCTGGTCAGGGTAATTAAGGTGAGTTCAAAACAGAATCTTGTGCCACTCTTATCAATAATAAAGACATTTGGCATTACCTGTTAGCTGCATACTCCTCCAGGCAGCGTTTACTCCTGCGCCACAGGCCCTGCAGGACTGCTGGCTCTGAGGAAGTGGAGCAAAGACGTCTTCCTTGGAACTTTTCCTCTGAAGAACGTCTGTCTTTCCTTGGCCTGGCCCTTTTTGAGAGAGTGGGCGTGCAGGGCTGAAGCAAATCATTGCAATCCACATGAGAGGGCACTCTTTTCCTGAAAACTTACCAATACAGTGGTCCCCACCCTAGTTGTTGAGGGTCTTTGTATGAGCAGTAACTGACTCTTAATCTGTGGAGAAATGGGACAGCCATCTGAGGCGAGGATAGCTGAAATGCGACAGAAGGAGCAGGAGTAGATATGAGACAAAGGATTCCACTTTCCTTTTTATTTAACTACATATATCTATATATATATATATATATATATATATATATATATATATATAATCTATGGATATATCTATAGATATATATATATAGAGAGAGGGAGAGAGAGAGATACACACGCACACACATACAGTAATACCTCAGATTCCGAGTAACGCGCTTAACGAGCGTTTCGCAATACTAGCTAATATTTTTTTAAATCCTGGCTCGGTTTACCAGTGTTGTCTCGCAAAACAAGCAGGATTAAAGCCTCTGCGGTTTGCAGTACTGCATTTGGCCAGATGTGCGGGGGCGCCAGTGACACTCAGAGCCGTTGGGAGCCACTTGGATGCACTTGGAAACACTCAGAAAGACTTGGAAACACTCCATTCCCGAGCCTCTTCAAGGCTTTCCGAGTGCATCCGAGTGTCTCAAAATGGTCTCCGAGTATTTCCGAGTCTCTCCGGCGCCCACCACCTCTGGCCACATGCGGTACTGCATACAATAGAAATCAATGTGGAATGAATTATCTTCATTTCCTTTTACTTCTATGGGGAAACTTGCTTTGATATTCGAGTGCTTTGGATTACAAGCATTCTCCTGGAACGGATTATGCTCGTAATCCAAGGTTTCACTGTACATACATACATTACATATAAAATATATATATATATATATATATATATATATATATATATATATATATATATATATATATATATATATATATATATATATATATATATATATATATATATACACATGCACACATATATATACATATACACATACATACATATATATATATATATATATATATATATATATATATATATATATATATATATATATATACGCATACACGCACATATACATACATATACACATACATACACATATATACACACTTACATACACATATATGTATACCTACACATACATTTATTTTAATTTTTTTACATGTATATACACACATACATACATATACACACATATACACACATACCTACACACACATACATGTGCCACACCTGCAGAGGACAGCAGGGGGTGCCAGAGGAAGTGTGTCTGTGTAGGGAACACAAAGATACTGGCTGAAGCCATGATCAAGGGTGCTAACATAGCCCAGCTACAAATACCTAATAAAGCCATTAACTGTCCTGGGAGAGGGACAAAGTCTCCTTCAGGACATTTTTTTTTCTTTTTTTTTTAACTAATGGCAAACAGATATAATTCGCACTCCGATGATGTCACCAAGTGCGCCCCTTCCTAGAAAAACAGAGCTGGGTGGTCGCGCTTGCCCTAAAGTGAAGCCCTGTCGCCACAGGCAGCAAGCAACAGAGTCCCCACTGGGCAATGCTGGAGGAGAGAGATAACGAATGGAAAAGATAATAATAGACAAAAGAGGGAGACATAGGTAAAAGGTACAGGCGAGAGCGAGCATAGCTGGCCCCCCCATATTCCACAAGTGCTGCAGTTACCAACCAGATTTCGTTCCTAATGAGGAAACACTGCAGGGGCCCCAGCAAGACCCACAGAAGGGTTTCCCAGGCTTTAAAGAGCGTTTAGCGGCCTGATCGCTGGGACTTCGCACTGGGAGAGGCTGAACTCAAGTACTGCTTACTCTTCACTGGTGCCTTGAGGGTGGGGCCTAACCAGGCCTTTAATTTATACTATTCATTGGTCCTGAGGGAGTGGTCAAGAGGCGGAGCTCTATCACTAGTATGCTGTTATGCTGGCGTCAGAAAACAGGAACTAAAGGGAAATTTTCTCTACCTGGACACAGGTGAAAACAATCGATGGATTATAATAGCCCGCCCTTACTTTATCCCAAAAGATGAATGTGGTTTTGTCGTTTTTCTACTTTAAACACATTGCTAATTGCATTTGATATTTGTTTGTAGCTTAAATACTGAAATTTGTACTAAAAATTGTAATTATGTAAACTTCTTGAAATGTCATAAAAAAATGTGGCTGTGTCAGTACATTTTTGGTGTTGTGTTTGTAAATTTCACTTTGGGAGGTTGGCAACAGTGATTGGCAGGCGCTAATCTGACATGCTTTATTTAGTATGCACATGTATGGTATGTAATACTATTGAGATTTTAGCTTGTAGTTAGAAATCAAACATTTTACATACAGAGAATATTGATTTGTGTTATAACCAGTGGGATCTTAAAAAACTTTTTACACTCTATATTTTCTTTTCAATTGTTGTCGTTTTAAGCTATCTGCTCCCATTGATATTTATTGTTATTTGTGAAAGTGAAATGTCTACACCCCCATACATGCAAGTGGTTACAGCCTTTTCTAATTATAGCCATACACATCTGACAGAGGATTTACTCTTTCTCACTCTAACCAAACCAAAAAAGAAACAAAATTGGCTATATTTATCTATTACTCATTTAAAAAGTATTCTGTCTTGTGGTACCTGTATATTTTGGGAAGTATAAAAAGCATAATCAAACTGTTATGTTGCTCTGGACACACTGAGAAGAGAGCAGGGGCGTAACTACCACCATAGCGCCCGCATGGGTCGCTATGGGGCCCGCAGCCGAGTGGGACCCAGTGAGGATGAGAGCACCGCCGGCACAGTCTCCCAGCCAGGGGAAGAGAGAGGAGAGAAAGAGGCGAGCTGTCCGTATCAGCAGAGAGCTGAATTGCCCGATGTAATAGCTTTCATTAGAACTTCCAGTGTTCCCGGGGCTCACATCACATAGCTCCACCTCTTAGCCCGGCGCCTTTGATAGACAGAACGCCGATCCAATGCGGGACATGTGACGTCATCAAAGGCGTTGGGCCAAGAGGTGGGGTTATGTGACGATGAGCCCCGGGAAGACGGGAAATTCAAATGAAAGCTATTACAGGGGGCAATCCCGCTCTCTGCTGATCCGGGTGGCTTGCCTCTTCCTCTGCATAGGTGAGCTGTATGGGGCACAGGCATACCAGGCTGTATGGGGCACAGGTCACGCTGTATGGGGCACAGGTCACGCTGTATGGGGCACAGGTCACGCTGTATGGGGCACAGGTCATGCTGTATGGGGCACAGGCAGACCAGGCTGTATGGGGCACAGGTCACGCTGTATGGGGCACAGGTCACGCTGCATGGGGCACAGGTCACGCTGCATGGGGCACAGGTCACGCTGCATGGGGCACAGGTCACGCTGCATGGGGCACAGGTCACGCTGCATGGGGCACAGGTCACGCTGTATTGGGCACAGAGCGCCGATCCAATGCGGGACATGTGACGTCATCAAAGGCGTTGGGCCAAGAGGTGGGGCTATGTGACGATGAGCCCCGGGAAGACGGGAAATTCAAATGAGAGCTATTACAGCGGGCAATCCCGCTCTCTGCTGATTCGGGTGGCTTGCCTCTTCCTCTGCATAGGTGAGGCTGTATGGGGCACAGGCAGACCAGGCTGTATGGGGCACAGGTCACGCTGTATGGGGCACAGGTCACGCTGTATGGGGCACAGGTCACGCTGTATGGGGCACAGGTCATGCTGTATGGGGGACAGGCAGACCAGGCTGTATGAGGCACAGGTCACGCTGTATGGGGCACAGGTCACGCTGCATTGGGCACAGGTCAAGCTACATTGTGCACAGGTCACGCTGTATGGGGCACAGCTCACACTGCATTGGCACTAGGGCAGCTGTGAGGGGGGCTGTTTGCAAGGGGGCCCTATACAACATATTGCTATGGGGCCCTGCTATTTCTAGTTACGCCCCTGGAAGAGAGAATAAAAAATTGAACTTGATTGCTAAAATCAAGATCTCTGGAAAATTTTTTCTTCGGTCTGTTTCACTTTTAACCTTTACATGGTCAGCAGCATGCAATTAGATAACAAAATGAGAAAAAACATTACTGAAACATAATACTGTGTAGCCTGATATGCAGCCAGAGGTGTAACTAGAACCTTCAGGGGCCCTGTGCAAGAAACCATTAAGGGCCTCCTAACCACCAGGGCCCTTTCCTCTGGTCCCAGGGCCTTTCCGTCCGAGTCCGGAGCCAATCCCTCCGAGCACAGGGCCCTTTACTCCTGTTGCAGGGTCCTTTGGTTTTCTGCACCCTTGGTGTGATTTGAGCGCCATAGACTGAAATGTTAAATTACAAAAGTCGCAATGAAGTTACAAGGAAATTACAAGCAAGTCACTTGACTTTGGGGTCACAGCAGTGTGAACCTGAGCCCATGCTCTGCAGCAGGCTACCTTCTTCATATCTTGGGGCCCCCCCATGGTGGCGGAACACCAGGGCCCAGTCCAATTGCGTCTTTTTTGACCCTGGTAGTTCCGCCACTGTCTGCAGTACTGACAGAAAAATAATTCTGTGTCTGGCAGCAGAGGACACATTTACACAGGCACAATCATGGGAAAAGACTCCTATTGCAGAACATATAGCAGCCAGTGTTAAATCATCCCTCATCCACTAGGGGGTGCGCTGAGGATGTGGACTGCTAGAGGCTCTAGAGAGAAGTGTAGAGCAGGGTTGCCAAGTGCCCATAAATTTACAGACAGCTTGTAAAAATTGGCTCATTTTCAAAATGTCCGTAACTATCCGCTATGGGCAATGGCTGCCTGTAAAAATATGGCAGTGGGCCAGCTTGAAAACTGCGCATATGATGGCTGAATGCTGCTCAGGCTTGGGGCAGGTTTGGGTAGGCTTTGGGCGGGCTTGTGCAGGGGGATGCTGATATAAGGGTTCCCCCTTATATAAGTAGCCCCCTTTATCTTGATGTATTCCCTCTGGTGGTCTGTGGTCACCAGAGTCTCTACCACATCAGAGTTCCTGGCGTCTGCCCTTAAATGCTCAAGGTTCCACTTCACATCATAGATTGCAGGATTCCCCTCTACAGTGTGGACCATGATATAAGGGGGAACTCTGTGGACTTTGATATAAGAGGGACACTGGTGACCAGAGAACACCTTACATCAGAGCTCCCTGTTACACCACAGTCCACAGCATTCCATCTTATGCCCCGTACACATGGTTGGATTTTCCGACAGAAAATGTGCGATCGGAGCTTATTGTCGGAAATTCCGACCGTGTGTGGGCTCAATCGGACTTTTTCAATCGGATTTTCCAACACACAAAGTTTGAGAGCAGGCTATAAAAATTTCCGACAACAAACTCCGATCGCGTCAATTCCGACCGTGTGTGGACAATTCCGACGCACAAAGTGTCACGCATGCTCAGAAAAAATTCCGAGACAGAACTGCTCGGTCTGGTAAAATTATCATTCAGAATGGATATAGCACTTTCGTCACACTGCAATGTTTTAAATTGATTAATGCAGCGCACTCTCTTCTTCTTTATAATGCTAGAAGAATGAAGTAGTTTTGCTGCTCATATTCACACAGACTTCTCACAAACTTCTTTCTTTATTTTTTTTTCGTGATTTCATGAATATAATATTTTTATTTGTCACATCTACCGCAAAAATAACATTTTTGGGAGGTTTTTAGATACATTTTTTTTTTTTACCACCACACCATTATGTGGTAACACACAATGGTGTTGTTACCACAACACCATTATTATCATGTATTATTTAATCTCAAGGAGATTGCTTGATGTTGGTGTCCCTTGTTAATTTCACATTATATTGTGTTTTTGAAATGTACCTGCCTCCTCACAAACTGTCCTTTTTGAAGGAAAACACACATAGGCGAGTATAATAAATCAAACCAAAAATTTATTAAGGGCTCATAAACAAACAAAGAGGGAGGCAACGCTGGATAAACTGCAGAAATTGGCGAAGCCTTTCGCCCCCAGGGCACACATCAATTATTTTACTGCAAATTTGGTGGCCTGAGGAGTCCATATATAAGGGAGTACAATCTGGTCCAGAAGTCCAAGAGATCATAAACAGCAGCAGATGACATGGAGCCTGCATCTTTTGCCAGATCAGACTAAACCCAGGTCATCACTCTCTGGTCTTCCTTAGACGCTTTCTTCCAGGCTGTGGCTCTGGTGTTGGAGGTGTGGTAGAAGGAGGAGGAGGAGGAAGAGGAGGACCTGGAAGAGGAGGAGGACCATGGTTGAGCTCACAAAGGTGGCTTTGGCTTGTGAGTTGGCCCCTTAACCCCTTATTTAGTGCTTGTAAAATGATAAACTCACATAAGAGGCACTGGCCCTCCTCCATTTCCATCATTTTGCATGCTGTTAGGTCTGCAAAGTCCTCTTCAACACTGTGGGGGGTTCTGAGGGCCGCAGTAGCCTTCCAAAATAGGCCAATTGCTGCCTCCTCCAGGTTACTCCTCTTCCTGCCACTTTTTTTTTGAAGGCGGAGGGGAGGGACCTGGGTATCAGGCAGGCTACTGGGCCCGGCTACCTCCTGGCTGAGACTTTCCTGTGTATGAAAAAGGGACATCGTTTTAGTTTTTGGTTCATCAATCACAATCAGAAATTAGGATTTCAAACTAACATAGATTTAACATCATTAATTTGACCAACAGAAATATTTTGAAGAATGCTATACCTGGCTCAAACTGGGCTCCTCCACATGTTGCTGCCTGGAAGGCCCAGGTTGGACGTCAGAAGCCTCAGCTGAGGGGGAAGGAAGTGTGGAAGGAAGAGTGGAGAGTGCTGGCCTGGGTTCAGTCTGACCTGCCAGAAAATGCAGTCTGTCATAGTACCACAGCCTGGGGATATAAATGTCATCTGCAGCTCCTGATGTCTGGGAATCCTGGACCTTCTTGCGCTCCCTTAGATAAGTGCACCTCATGCCACCAATTAGGATCTTCAAATAGGTGATGTCTGCCATGGGGATCACCGGCTTCACAAATTCCAGCAATTTATCCAGCGCTGCCTTCCTCTTTGTTTGATTCTTATAATGTGGATGGTTTACCTGCCACAGACAGGGCAGCTCCCTGAACATATCAATGAATATGAGGATAAAGTCCTGATCATTCAATATATCCATTTTCTCTGCAAGACACAACACAAGACAAACCCTAATGTCAGGCTAAAGTCTCCTACTCTTGTCCCAATATAGGCCTCAATCTCTAAGCAGTATAGGCCCAAGTTTAAATGTTACCTTCGTTAACACGATCGGCGCTTCCTATGTTCCTTCCTCCGCTCACAGATCGTACGTACTACGCACGCGTGTTACACTTTATATACACTGCACATGCGTGAAACTCCGCCTGCCCTTGACGTTCTTTCTAGTCTATTCCCCACCCCTTCTCGTTCGGCACAGTGGGGAAGAGCACATGGCGGAGACAGAGCAGCTGCATGCTAATTACACCAATGAGGAGGAGGAGGAAAGCCCGGAGCCAGAAACATCACGATCCCGGAGCAGAAGATTTAAGGCATCAAATATGTGCTTTGTAGAGATGGTGGAAATGGTCGACATACTGAAGAGGGTCGACTATGATGGGAAGTATGGACCTTACCCCAACCCCAATGTGAGAAAGGCGAAGATCATGACTAAAGTTGTGAAGAGTCTGCACCGTAATTTTGGGGTACGTCGATCCAAGGATCAACTCAGGAAGCGGTGGTCGGACCTCAAAATCAGGGAGCACGATCAGTATAGAAGGATCAGGAGAGTGCTGCAAAAAAGTAAGTAGTTGTCCTGTGTTCCTATTCTTTATTTTTATAATGTTCGTGCTGCTCCATGTGTTTTATCTTTACTGTTGTACAGTTTAAAATGGCAACTTTCATGTTCATGACACATTATTCGTTCATAGGAAACATTGTTCGTTCGGCCAAAAAAAAGCATGTTTTGTCCAGATGCAATTCAATACATTTTTTTCTGGCCTACTTCTCTTAAAATAATTTTGGTGTCTAGATGGGTTTGTAACTAGAATGAAATGCAAACTAGATTCTGTGTAAGGAGAGGACACTCAGCAGCTGTTTACACATCTGGATGCTGGAGCACTAGTGTGGGACACCAGAACACCCTTTTTATTAGGGGGTCCCACACAGGTGCTCCAGTGTATACTATAGGGGTGTCTCCATCTGTGAAGCTTGTACAAAACAAGTAAGTATTCAAGCTTGACAAAGGAAAACAATATTTCTTCATCTTGGAACTCTGCCAAAATAGACAATTTTTCACCACTTCCAAGCAATGTTTCATATTCTTATTTCTGCCATAAAATATCTGTGTGCTAAGTATACTTTTTTTTTTACATAGGGGAGAAAAGACTTGGAGGACACCACTCATCAGAGGAGACAACAGACCCCCCACCTCAGGAAGAAGGGGAAATCCCCCAAAGCCAAGCAGAGGAGGAGGAGGGAGACGTGGTGGAAATTGTCACCACAACAGGTGAGTGTCTGCGACCACAGGCTCAGGTAAAAGATGGATGCCAGCATATTTATAATACATGGGGGTTTTTTTCTATATTTTTAGGTGATCGTGATGTTGTGGATGAAGGTCATTTCACCAGTGAAAGTGCCCAGATCCTGATCGGGGAGATCATGGGGTGTAATAGGGACTTGGAAAACATCAAGCAAAACATCAATGATGTTCAAAACAAAATGAAGATCATCATTGATGTTTTAGGGAGAGTTTAAAACCCCTTGAAATCCCTTACTTTCTGCTTTATTTTTCTGAAGATTTTAGCACATTTTTAGACATAATGTCATGAAGATCCTGCCAGTAATCAGCGATCCAGACGCAGGGGGACACGGCCGCGGGTTCCACTGCGCATGCACGTGCGTTCACGGGTGCTGTCACGCAGGGGCACGCGCGCGCACACTCCCGCTAGTGCCAGGCGGGCTATTTAAACCGGCCTGTCACACTCTATCCCCGCTGTCTGCTCTACAGCATTCCGTGTGCCTTAACCTGATCTGACCTATGTACTCTGCTATCTGACCCGGCTTCCTGTTAGACCATCCTGCTATCCGCCTGCACCAGACCCTCTTGGCTTGCCTGACCATCCCTCTGTGTTGTCCCTGGTACCTTTGCTGATCGACCGATACCGACCTCCAGCTTGCTTGACCATCCCTCAGTCTGATACCTGTATCCAGCCTACTACCTGCTGCTTTGTTCCTGGTTCCAGTCCAGCGTTCCAGGCTACTACCTGCTGCTTTGTTCCTGGTTCCAGTCCTGCTTACTTACCTGCTTCCTTACCTGCTGTGGCTCCGGGTCCTCTCTGCATTCCAGCTTCCTCTTCAGCTTCTGGATCCAGAGGGTGCCACCACTCCTGAACTTCCGGTGACTGTCGATCCTGCCAGGCACCCATACCACTCCTCACTCCTGGCCTTCTGTCTCCATTCCAGAGGAACAGGAGTGGGAGCTGTAAGGGAGGTCCCTCTCTGCACTTTGGGCTCAAAACCTACCAGGTACGTGACAGTAGCAGACAGCCATGTCTGAGCCTGAGCAGGGAACGTCTCCCATGGAGGAACTTTGTGCACACCTGGCAGGATTGACTGAAGAATCTACAGCAATGTTACACCAGGCTGGAGGAACGAGTGTTAACCTTGTCCAATCCCATTGGGGCTCAGGGAGTTCCTTCCGCTCCTGCTCCTTCAGTCGGGCCTTCCTCAACAGTGGTGATGCTCCCTCCAGAACCAACGCCTGAACGTTTCTCCGGAAATCGTCTCAAATTCAGGACTTTCCGCAACTCCTGTGAATTGTTCTTTGCTCTTCAGCCACGTACCTTTTCCCTGGAGGCTACTAAGGTGGGCTACGTAATCTCTCTGCTCTCTGGTGACCCCCAAACCTGGGCCCACCGCCTCTTGGAGCAAAAGGACGTATCCCTGACTAATCTCCCCACCTTCTTTGACGCGCTAGGTCAGCTGTATGATGACCCCCAGCTGTCCGTGACCGCAGAAGCGGCTTTGCACACCCTTCAGCAGGGTCGCAGGGCTGCAGAGGACTATGTAGCGGAATTCAGAAAATGGAGTGCGGACACAAATTGGAATGATGCGGCTTTCCGCTATCAGTTTCGAATGGGGCTTTCTGACTCTCTGAAGGATGAATTGGCCAGGGTGGGTACCCCACAGACTTTGAATGCATTAATCGATCTAACCATCCAGATCGATCGACATCTAAGAGAACGTAGGACTGAGAGAGCTATGGGAACTTCTCGCCCAACTTGGGTTACCCCTAAAGTTCCCAATCATTCGTCACCAGCACCACCAACCTCTACATTTAACCCACCTGAGCCAATGCAATTAGGGGTTCTGCGGCCTTCTCTTACTCAGGAGGAACAACAACATCGTTGAGTGAATAATCTGTGCCTGTATTGTGGGGGACCTGGGCACTATGTCAGGAACTGTCCCCTTAAATTCCGTAAGTGCCTATCCCTGTCCACTGACTATGTTGCACCTCTGGTTAAGATGGCTCTCTCTCTCAGCTTCCAGGAGAGACTCTGCAAATAACCGCCATTATTGACTCTGGAGCTTGCAGTTGTTTTATGGACTCTCTTTTTGCTACCCAGCATCGGATACCTCTGTTGCCTAAAGCCCATGGACTTTCCATCCACCTAGCTGATGGAACAGCCATTAAGTCTGGGCCTGTTACCCAAGAGACTGTTCCAATACCTGTTTCCATCTCCAATTCTCATCAAGAACTGTTACGCCTAGATATCATCGCCCCACCTCTGTTCCCCATAATCCTCGGCATGCCATGGTTACAGTCCCACAATCCTGACATAAATTGGATCACAGGTGAAGTTATCTTTTCCTCTCCATATTGCCAACAGTCTTGTAGACTTCAGAACACTCAGGAGAACCCTACCCTGCTCTGTTTGAACACAGATCCTAGTCTACACCTTTCCATCCCTTCTGCATATCATGATTTCTTAGATGTATTCAGCAAGCAGAGGGCAGAGGTCTTACCCCCTCACCGGGCCTATGACTGTCCCATCGAATTACTCCCCGGTGCTGAGATACCTTTTGGAAGAATATTTCCTTTGACGGAAGTGGAACAAGGGGCTTTAAAAGAATATATCGATGTAAATCTAAAGAAAGGCTTCATTCGTCCATCCACGTCTCCAGCAAGTGCAGGTATCTTCTTCATACAAAAGAAAGACAAGACCCTCAGACCATGTGTAGATTACCGCGAGCTGAACAAGATCACTGTAAAGAACCGTTACCCTCTTCTCCTGGTACCAGAGTTGTTCCAAAGACTTGGGACAGCTACCATATTCACTAAGCTTGACCTCCGCGGAGCCTACAATTTGGTTCGTATTAGGGACGGAGACGAATGGAAGACCGCCTTTCGTACCCGTTATGGACATTTTGAATACCTTGTGATGCCGTTCGGTCTGTGTAATGCCCCTGCTACATTCCAGTACTTCATCAATGATGTTTTACGGGACTTTCTAGACCTGTTTGTTATCATCTATTTAGACGACATACTAATTTTTTCTTGTTCCCTTGAATCCCATCGCAGGCACGTCAGAAGTGTGTTGGCCTGGCTTCGGCAACACGGTCTATATGCAAAAGCTGAGAAATGTGAATTTGAACAGGAAAGTATTCCATTTTTGGGGTTAATCATTTCCAGCAAGGGCATTAAGATGGACCCTCAAAAGGTCACTGCAGTACTAGACTGGCCAGTCCCGACAGATAAGAAGGGGATCCAGCGATTCGTTGGATTCGCTAACTTTTACCGTAAATTTATTAAGGGGTTTTCAGCCATCATCACACCCATTACACAGCTAACTAAACAGGGTACACGTTTTCACTGGTCTGCTGAGGCTCAAAAGGCTTTCGAGACTCTCAAGGGCCTTTTTACTTCTGCTTCCGTGCTAAAACATCCAGATTCCTCTCTGCCATTTGTACTAGAGGTGGACGCATCCGAAATTGCAGTAGGGGCAGTGTTGTTCCAAAGACAGGGAACTAAGGCCCTGTTATATCCTGTGGCCTTCTTCTCTCGTAAATTGTCCACGGCAGAGAGAAAGTATGATGTAGGTGACAGAGAGTTATTGGCTATCAAATCGGCATTGGAGGAGTGGCGCTATCTGCTAGAGGGTGCCGCTCATCCAGTCTTAATTTTTACAGATCATAAGAACCTGGAGTATTTGAGGTCTGCAAAAAGGTTGAAGCCACGCCAAGCCAGGTGGGCCCTCTTTTTCTCCAGGTTCTCCTTTCATGTCACTTATCGCCCCGGCTCCAAGAATACCAAACCTGATGCCCTATCCAGGATGTTTCACAAGCCCCAAGAGGATTCCCCTCCAGACACCATTCTGTCCCCGGGGAATTTTCTTTTGCTTCAGGGAGACTTGCTTTCCCAGATTAGGCAGGCTTCCGCAGAGTTGGGGTCTTCTATTAGTTCAGAACTCCAAGTTAAGGATGGGTTATTATGGCATGAGAATAGGATCTTTATACCTGAAGAACTACGAGTTTCAGTACTAGAACTCTGTCATGACCATGCATTGGCTGGGCATTTTGGAGTGGCTAAGACTACTGATCTGGTACAGCGTACCTTTTGGTGGCCTCAGTTACGTGAAGATTGTAGGAGATTTGTTGAATCCTGTACCACCTGTATCAAGAACAAGGGGCACAGGACCAAGTCATGGGGTTTGCTAAAGCCATTACCTGTCCCAGATAGGCCTTGGAAGATGCTTTCTATAGATTTTATTGTGGAATTACCTCCGGCTGGGGGCTTCACCTCAATTTTTTTGTCATAGTAGACCGGTTGTCGAAGATGGCCCACTTTGTCCCAATGAAGGGCACTCCCTCAGCTACAGAAACGGCACAAGCATTCATTAGAGAAGTCATCAGGCTCCATGGGGTACTAGTTAATATCGTTTCAGATCGGGGGGTACAGTTTACCTCCCGATTCTGGAGGTCTCTGTGCAAAACATTGAAGATTGAACTCTCATTTTCATCTGCTTATCATCCCCAGACTAATGGGCAAACAGAGAGAACAAACCAGACTCTTGAACAATATTTAAAGGAACCATGGGAAGGGTTGTGGGACTTTGTATGAGGCACATATATAGGATGTGCCTCCATCCCTAATTCAAAGAAAGTGGGAAGTTTGGGACTTTGAGTGAGGCCATAGACATGGTGAAGATAGATAAAATAAAAGTACACATTTATTTTCATAAAAGTCATAAAACATGTCAATAACAGGAACCACATGGGTGAGATAACATTATAGTAAAATGTAATTTCATGTTTGTTCACACACACTATTAAAAGTGTGTGTGCAATACAGGCAACTAGGGTACATCTGGGTCTGGTAGCCAAGTGCCCCGCAGTGGTCTGGATTGAACAGTCAATGCATTCCAATGAGTTCATAATGGTACATAAAGTATATAACAACACTTGCAAAAAGAGACAATGAGACCACAGTAAAGTACAAAATCAAATCAAATAAAGGAAGATCGTAGAATGATCGAGGTGTGAAGAAACATCTCCGAATGCCCAGAATGGATGATTGAAATAGGGGCTACTATGTGCATCCCAAACAATGCCCGACGCGTTTCGTGTATATTACACTCATCAGGGGCGGGTGCTAGTGGTATATCTATAAAGTATGATAGAATAAAATTAGTAAAATGTATTGAAACCTATCAAAAAAGGAATGGGTAAGTATAACAAAAATGCTTGCGAGAACTCACTGTAGTGAGGTATAATAGGTATGGAACCGAGGTCAACCAAACTCTGCCAGGAGCTGAGGTAATGGAGCAGCGTGCTGACAGGGCATACATCCGGAAACTCCCCAAAACACAGGACTCAGGTTGGGAATGTATGTTCAGACTGGATGTTGGCCATTGGTGGCTACCAGGGAAAGTCTGAAAAGATTAAGTGTCATGGTATGAGGATGTCCATACATCCAAAGTTGGAAAATGATGCATAGTTTGTAGGGTAGTAGACCATAATCAGGGGTGACTTACTGGTGTCTCAGCGTGGAATGAAGTGGTAAGGTAGACTGCAGCATCAAGTGTCGGATGACAACAGGGAGCTGCGCCTGGGGAAGCCAGATATAGCAGCCTGCACACGTGCACGCCGACTCCCACCAGCGTCACGCTGGCACGGCAAGAACGGGGAGGAGCTCCGACGCCGGCAGTCAGGACCGCCCACGACAGGCGCTCGTTTCCCAGCTGTGTCGGCTCAGATGGCAAAATCACATGCTTGACGTGATGGCGTCAGGTAATGACGGCACACGAGAAGCAGGATGCGTGGCGCCGATGCGCTGTGAAACCGCCCTCCCTCCCACACATATCCTCCACCGCCCGGAGGGGCGGGGAGGAGGGTGAGGGGGCGGGGGCACGCAGAGCGCATCGCAGCTCCCGGCAGTAGACAAAATAAACCCAGGACATACCAGCCTCAATGTGGGTACTCAAGATTGAAAAGTCTGTGCTAAAATTTCTCACAGACAAACAAAAAAGTCTCTGTCTCTAAAACACAAGCCCAGACATAGTGAATCAATGTCGAGGGCTTGATCATATCACACCCGGATGACAGGAAAGAAGAGGGGCTGTCAATCCAGTCTGTGGACCTCCATCCCTAATGCGAGAACCATGGGAAGGGTTGTGGGACTTTGTATGAGGCACATATATAGGATGTGCCTCCATCCCTAATTCAAAGAAAGTGGGAAGTTTGGGACTTTGAGTGAGGCCATAGACATGGTGAAGATAGATAAAATAAAAGTACACATTTATTTTCATAAAAGTCATAAAACATGTCAATAACAGGAACCACATGGGTGAGATAACATTATAGTAAAATGTAATTTCATGTTTGTTCACACACACTATTAAAAGTGTGTGTGCAATACAGGCAACTAGGGTACATCTGGGTCTGGTAGCCAAGTGCCCCGCAGTGGTCTGGATTGAACAGTCAATGCATTCCAATGAGTTCATAATGGTACATAAAGTATATAACAACACTTGCAAAAAGAGACAATGAGACCACAGTAAAGTACAAAATCAAATCAAATAAAGGAAGATCGTAGAATGATCGAGGTGTGAAGAAACATCTCCGAATGCCCAGAATGGATGATTGAAATAGGGGCTACTATGTGCATCCCAAACAATGCCCGACGCGTTTCGTGTATATTACACTCATCAGGGGCGGGTGCTAGTGGTATATCTATAAAGTATGATAGAATAAAATTAGTAAAATGTATTGAAACCTATCAAAAAAGGAATGGGTAAGTATAACAAAAATGCTTGCGAGAACTCACTGTAGTGAGGTATAATAGGTATGGAACCGAGGTCAACCAAACTCTGCCAGGAGCTGAGGTAATGGAGCAGCGTGCTGACAGGGCATACATCCGGAAACTCCCCAAAACACAGGACTCAGGTTGGGAATGTATGTTCAGACTGGATGTTGGCCATTGGTGGCTACCAGGGAAAGTCTGAAAAGATTAAGTGTCATGGTATGAGGATGTCCATACATCCAAAGTTGGAAAATGATGCATAGTTTGTAGGGTAGTAGACCATAATCAGGGGTGACTTACTGGTGTCTCAGCGTGGAATGAAGTGGTAAGGTAGACTGCAGCATCAAGTGTCGGATGACAACAGGGAGCTGCGCCTGGGGAAGCCAGATATAGTTTGGTTGACCTCGGTTCCATACCTATTATACCTCACTACAGTGAGTTCTCGCAAGCATTTTTGTTATACTTACCCATTCCTTTTTTGATAGGTTTCAATACATTTTACTAATTTTATTCTATCATACTTTATAGATATACCACTAGCACCCGCCCCTGATGAGTGTAATATACACGAAACGCGTCGGGCATTGTTTGGGATGCACATAGTAGCCCCTATTTCAATCATCCATTCTGGGCATTCGGAGATGTTTCTTCACACCTCGATCATTCTACGATCTTCCTTTATTTGATTTGATTTTGTACTTTACTGTGGTCTCATTGTCTCTTTTTGCAAGTGTTGTTATATACTTTATGTACCATTATGAACTCATTGGAATGCATTGACTGTTCAATCCAGACCACTGTGGGGCACTTGGCTACCAGACCCAGATGTACCCTAGTTGCCTGTATTGCACACACACTTTTAATAGTGTGTGTGAACAAACATGAAATTACATTTTACTATAATGTTATCTCACCCATGTGGTTCCTGTTATTGACATGTTTTATGACTTTTATGAAAATAAATGTGTACTTTTATTTTATCTATCTTCACCATGTCTATGGCCTCACTCAAAGTCCCAAACTTCCCACTTTCCTTGAACAATATTTAAGCTGTTTTTCTTCATTTGCCCAGGATGATTGGATTTCTGTTCTTCCATTGGCTGAATTTGCCTACAACAACTCTATTCACTCCGCTATCAAACAAACCCCATTTTTTGCAAATTATGGTTTACACCCTTCATTTCTGCCTAATTCTCTTCCAGAGTGCACAGTACCCGCAGTTCAGGAGAGGTTGGACTTCTTCACTTCCAACAATCAAGTTTTGCAGGAGACCATGACCAGGACCCAGGAGTATAATAAAGCAACTTTTGATAAGAAGAGACGAGGTGAGCTGTTACTTACACCCGGGGACCAGGTATGGTTGTCTACAGTAAATCTCAGGATGGCTTGCCCATCAAAGAAATTGGGTCCCAAGTTTCTTGGACCATTTCCTGTCAAGCGAAGAATTAATGAGGTGGCATACGAACTTGAACTTCCGGATTCATTAAAAGTGCATCCAGTATTTCATGTGTCTCTACTCAGACCCTCTGTTTCTAACCCATTTCCAGGCCGAAGTACGGATCCTCCTGATCCAATTTTGGTAGATGGGGAGGAAGAATTCGAGGTGGAGGCTATCATGGACCATAGGAGAAGAGGCAACCAAAATCAATTTCTGATAAAATGGAGGGGGTTCGGCCCAGAAGAAAATTCTTGGGAACCCGAGGATAATATTCATGCTGAAAATCTTTTGCAATCTTTTAAAAGAGCCCATCCGGAGAAATTCCTTCAAAGGGGCATCTGGAGACTGCCCCTTGGGGGGGGGGGGGGGGCAATGTCATGAAGATCCTGCCAGTAATCAGCGATCCAGATGCAGGGGGACACGGCACAGGAACAGGAGTGGGAGCTGTAAGGGAGGTCCCTCTCTGCACTTTGGGCTCAAAACCTACCAGGTACGTGACACATATTATAGAAAAGCCAAATTTTGAAGATGCACACAATGGGGATCATTTACTATAGAGCCGCGGCGCTAATTACCGCGATTTTGGGGGTATTTTCTCACCAGCGCTATAATGAATACCGTTTTAGTGCTAATTAGCACTTTTGATTTCTCCCATAAATTTTTAAGGGTGTTCTGCGGCTTTCAAATTTGCCGCAAACACCCCAAATTGTTTGCTGTTCGGTGAACTGGCGAACAGCCGATATTCGAGTCGAACATGAGTTTGACTCGAACTCAAAGCTCATCCCTAATTGACAGCATGGCCACATAAACCCACTTTTGATTGAAAAAAATGCACAAGAATTTCATCAAATCTCCCAATATCATTCCTTCTCCCCCACAAATCACAGCAAAAACCTGACCTTCTCAGGCCAAATGAACCCCCCTACTGCAGGCCTTTATATAAGAGGGGTTGTATTGTTAGCACACTGACACACCCAATAGAAGTACACGCCCACCAGTATCTTTCAATCTGTCTCTTCCTGTATGTCTAAAGTGATTGCACCTGATGAGCAGGAACACATAATAGTATTCGCAACTGTGTTAGCCCTTGGCTATGTGCATCAAATCTCCAACTACAGGACAAAGATCAAAGTCCATTTGCATCCACATAAACAAAGCAACAGTTTTCTAAGCATATGTACCCGTGCAGTGTAAACCCTAAAATTTGAAATGTCCAAGTCCCTGGGCATGATTAGTGCTAACAAACATTAACATCAGTCCCTGGCTGCAATGAGCTTCCAATATAAAGTCTAAAATTAACTTTCTTACATTAGAACCTATTTCAACAGGAGATAAATAAAATGCCAGCATGTCTTTGGATTGTGGTGAGAAACACAGGGAGAACATGTAAACTTCAACACAAGGATTAGCATGTTGGGGAATTGAACCAACATCCCAGGTGCTGCTAGACAGAACTGCTACCCACTTAGCCACCAGGCAGCCCCACACATGTTCTCTGCATCTCTGTGGTGTGAACCAGCCCTAAGTCCATAGCCATGCTCAGTGTCACAAGCAATATACAATAAGTATTGGGACGTCTGCCTTTAAACACACATGAACTATAATGGCATCCCAGTATTAGTATTGGGTCCAAAACTCATTTGGCCCACCCTTTGCAGCTATAACAGCTTCAACTCTTCTTGTCCACAAGATTTAGGAGTGTGTCTATGGGAATGTTTGACCATTCTTCCAAGTGCATTTGTGAGGTCAGGCACTGATGTTGGATGAGAAGGCCTGACCTACAGTCTCCTCTCTAATTCATCCCCAAGGTGTTCTGTTGTGTTGAGGTCAGGACTCTGTCCAGGCCAGTCAAGTTCCTCCACCCCAAACTCCCTCATCCATGTCTTTATGGACCTTGCTTTCTGCACTGGTCCAAATGATTTGGTGGAGGGGGATTATGATGTGGGGTTGTTTTTCAGGGGTTGGGCTTGGCCTCTTAGTTCCGGTTAAGGGAACTCTTAAGGCGTCAGCATACCAAGTTATTTTGGACAATTTCATGCTCCCAACTTTGTGGTAACAGTTTGGGGAAAGCCCCTTCCTGTTCCAACATGACTGCACACCAGTGCACAAAGCAAGGTCCATAAAGACATGGATGAGCAAGTTTGGGGTGGAGAAACTTGACTGGCCTGAACAGAGTCCTGGCCTCAACCCGATAGAACACCCTTTGGCTGAATTAGAGTAAAGACTGCGAGCCAGGCCTTCTCATCCAACATCAGTGCCTGACCTCACAAATGCACTTCTGGAAGTTCATGTGTGTGTAAAGGCAGGCGTCCCAATACTTTTGGCTAAATAATGTATCTGTAAAAGACTTACAATGGTGGTGGAACCCTCCTACACATAAATACTACATTTAGACATAGTTATAGGACCTGGGAGATGAGACAACTTATCTACATGAAGCAACATGGTTGGGATTTGAACCAATACACTCAGGGATGCTAAGCAGACATTCTTACCTCTAAGCCACAGAGCTGCCACACATAAGAACCTCCTACACATAACTACACATAAATACACATAAAAACACATAAATACTGCATTTCTTTGGACATACAAGTGATGGAATTACATTACTCAAGAGTTATTCTTCTTGATTTATTCTGTGATATTTGGTGTTTTTTTGTGGGTGAGTGTAGAATAGTGATATTATCCTCAAATTTTGGGGAATTACATTTTGCTTTCTGATGTTGGTACACATATCACATTTCTTGGGCTCAAATGATGAATATTTGGAAATAATAAAATTCACAAAAAATTGTGATTCATTTTAAATTTGCATCAGCAATGGTATTGTTTGTGGATTGTAAAGACACCTGTGTGATTTGGGGTAAAGATTGTTGTGGGATTGAGAGTAACAAGTGAAAGTGACAGAGAAAAATATATTTTACTAAAACATCAAAACATTCCACATTCTAGTATTCTTAAAATCTAAATATTTTAAGTAGAAGCAACAATGTTGCAAAGGAAAATGTATTTCACAGAAAGATACATTTCATCTCAACATTAAAAGGTTTTTTTGTGAAAGTTAGAATTGTTCCATTAGAATCAATGGCTGAAACTTCATTTTGACTAAAATAGAGCAGATTTTCATTAAAAAAATGAAATGCTCTCTAATTAGCTCTCATTTTGGTATTTACTATAGCGCCGGCTAAAAAAGACACTTGAGTTAAAATGAGAGTTATTTTCAGGTCTGAGCATGTTCAGTTGTGTTGGCACCTACTTGTCCAAAACGGGGAATTTTTCACTTCTCAGACTTTTAAAGATATTTCAGTGTAGAAATCACTTTTTCACAAAGTTTAAAAGCAGATTATCTTTAAATAATATACCATATATTTCTGCAGTAGGGGGGTTCATTTGGCCTGAGAAGGTCAGGTTTTTGCTGTGATTTGTGGGGGAGAAGGAATGATATTGGGAGATTTGATGAAATTCTTGTGCATTTTTTCAATCAAAAGTGGGTTTATGTGGCCATGCTGTCAATTAGGGATGAGCTTTGAGTTCGAGTCAAACTCATGTTCGACTTGAACATCGGCTGTTCGCCAGTTCACCGAACAGCAAACAATTTGGGGTGTTCGCGGCAAATTCGAAAGGCGCAGAACACCCTTAAAAATGTATGGGAGAAATCAAAAGTGCTAATTTTAAAGGCTTATATGCATAATATTCCTTTCAATTTCATACCTATAGTATGCCTGTAAAGGGGCGCATGTTTCCCGTGTTTAGAACAGTCTGACAGCAAAATTACATTTCAAAGGAAAAAAAGTCATTTAAAACTACTTGCGGCTATTAATGAATTGCCGGTCTGACAATACACATAAAAGTTCATTGATAAAAACGGCATGGGAATTCCCCATAGGGGAACCCCAAACCAAATTTTAAAAAAAATGACGTGGGGGTCCCCCTAAATTCCATACCAGGCCCTTCAGGTCTGGTATAAATATTAAGGGGAACCCCGAACAAATTTTTTTTTTAAAATGGCGTGGGGTCCCCCTCAAAATCTATACAAGACCCTTCAGGTCTAGTAGGGATTTTAAGGGGAACCCCGCGCCAAAATTAAAAAAAAAATGGCGTGGGGGTCTCCCCAAAAATTCATACCAGACCCTTATCCGAGCACATAACCTGGCAGGCCGCAGGAGAAGAGGGGGGATGAGAGAGCGCCCCCCCTCCTGAACTGTACCAGGCCACATGCCCTCAACATTGGGAGGGTGCTTTGGGGTAGCCCCCAAAACACCTTGTCCCCATGTTGATGGGGACAAGGGCCTCATCCCCACAACCCTTGCCCGGTGGTTGTGGGGGTCTGCAGGCGGGGGGCTTATCGTAATCTGGAAGCCCCCTTTAACAAGGGGACCCCCAGATCCCGGCCCTCCCCCCTGTGTGAAATGGTAAGGGGGTACAAAAGTACCCCTACCATTTCTCAAAAAACTGTCAAAAATGTTAAAAATGACAAGAGACAGTTTTTGACAATTCCTTTAAATGCTTCTTCTTTCTTCTATCTTCTTTCTTCCTTCGGTTTCTTCCTCCATCTTCTTCTTCTTCTGGTTCTTCTGGTTCTTCCTCCGGTGTTCTCGTCCGGCATCTTCCTCCGCGGCATCTTCTCTTCTTCTTCTCGGGCCAATCCGCATCCATGATGGCATGGAGGGAGGCTCCCGCTGTGTGACGCTTCTCCTCTTCTGACGGTTCTTAAATAACGGAGGGCAGGGCCACCTGGTGACCCCTCTGACGCACAGGGACTTCTCTGTGGCATTCCTCATGATATGAGGGGCGCGGGGTCACCGGTTGGCCCCGCCCTCCATTATTTAAGAACCATCAGAAGAGGAGAAGCGTCACACAGCGGGAGCCTCCCTTCATGCCATCATGGATGCGGAGCGGCCCGAAGAGAAGAAGGGAACAAGACGCCACGGAGGAAGATGCCGGACGAGAACACCAGAGGAAGAACCAGAAGAAGAAGATGGAGGAAGAAACCAAAGGAAGATAGAAGATAGAAGAAAGAAGAAAGAAGATAAAAGATAGAAGAAAGAAGAAGCATTTAAATAAAGGAATTGTCAAAAACTGTCTCTTGTCATTTTTAACATTTTTGACACTTGTGAAATGGTAGGGGTACTCTTGTACCCCCTTACCATTTCACACAGGGGGGAGGGCCAGGATCTGGGGGTCCCCTTGTTAAAGGGGGCTTCCAGATTCCAATAAGCCCCCCGACCACAGACCCCCACAACCACTG
This sequence comes from Lithobates clamitans, assembly GCA_037952925.1. Lineage (NCBI taxonomy): Eukaryota > Metazoa > Chordata > Amphibia > Anura > Ranidae > Lithobates > Lithobates clamitans. The sequence continues at coordinate 3,113,889 of JBBGZY010000470.1, forward strand.
TGCAAGGGTTGTGGGGATGAGGCCCTTGTCCCCATCAACATGGGCACAAGGTGTTTTGGGGACTACCCCAAAGCACCCTCCCAATGTTGAGGGCATGTGGCCTGGTACAGTTCAGGAGGGGGGGGCGCTCTCTCATTCCCCCCTCTTTTCCTGCAGCCTGCCAGGTTGCGTGCTCGGATAAGGGTCCGGTATGAATTTTTGGGGGGACCCCACGCCATTTAAAAAAAAAATTGGCACGGGGTTCCCCTTAAAATACATGCCAGACCTGAAAGATCTGGTATAGATTTTGAGGGGGACCCCACGCCATTAAAAAAAAACATTTTGGCCGGGGTTCCCCTTAATATCCATACCAGACCTGAAGAGCCTGGTATGGAATTTAGGGGGACCCCCACGTCATTTTTTTTAGAAAATTTGGTTCAGGGTTCTCCTGTGGGGAATTGCCATGCCGTTTTTATCAATGAACTTTTATGTGTATTGTTGGACCGGCAATTCATTAATAGCCGCGAGTAGTTTTAAATGACTTTTTTTCTTTTGAAATGTCACTTTGCTGTCAGACTGTTCTAAACATGGGAAACATGCGCCCCTTTACAGGCATACTATAGACATCCCCCAGGTACGAAATTTAAAGGAATATTACACTTTTATTGTTTCACTTTAAGCATTATTAAAATCACTGCTCCCGAAAAAACGGCCGTTTTTAAAAAAAAATTTGGCATTGATCCATAACCCCTGGGACAGGACCCGGGTCTCCAAACACTTTTTATATCAAAGAACTTGCATATAAGCCTTCAGTGAGAACTTTGTATTTTGCAGATTCGAGCCCCATTGACTTCCACTATTCCAGCATATGTGATCTGACAGGCATTATTGCCGCAATAGCGCTGCTTTCCATTTGCATTAGCGCTGACTTTCTGAGAGTTGAAGTCTTTCTGGCCTTTTTTGAGAGTTATTTTTTGGTACTGCAGGATAATTTTTGGGCGCTATAGTAAATGACCCCCAGTGTGTCAACATGTGCTATCTGCCATCACGGGAGATCAATGGACGCGTTTTGGGGGTGCAACCCCTTCCTCAATAATAAAGCAGCTGAGAGGAAGGGGTTGCACCCACAAAACACATCCTTTGATCCCCCATGATGGCAGCTAGCACATGTTGACATTCGGCAATTTGTGTGCATCTTAAAAATTTGGCTTTTCCAGGGGTGACTTCACACCATCTGAACGCAATATCAAACACAGTTTATTGATACTCATGTCTAATTTTGCCTTCAATTTCTAGAAAAGTTGAACTTTGTAAGTTCCATATTTGTGTATTTCTAGTTGGTTTTAAACATGCCTGTTTTACCCTAAAAGGACATTTCTACTTTTAATGTCTCCTAAAAAATTGTTATACAACAAACATGTTGGTTTGTTTTAAAAACCTTTTAAATGCAGATGTGATTGTGCTTTGATTAAAAAGATTGGGAATCAACAATGTGTGGCTTCTTCTTTCAATGCTCAAAAGCATTTTTGGGTTGTAAAGTTGGTGTTTTCAGTGACAATGGGGGTTATTTACTAAAGGCAAATCCACTTTGCACTACAAGTGCAGTTTCTGTGCAGTCTCAAGTGTAGTTTCTGTGCAGTCTCAAGTGCACTTGTAGTGCAAAGTGTCTTTGCCTTTAGTAAATAACACCCAACAGTGCTTTTAAATTTTACACAATCATTTTCAGGACTCCCCAAATTTCAGTTAGGGTCATCTAAAAGAAAGACAAGCAGTAAATCTTAGCAAATATTTGTTCCGTTTACATTTTTTTTTATTTAAAAAATGTCTCAGACATTGTCTGGCATATTGATGGCCCCCTACCCGCAAAGTGTTCCATGTATCTTAGACGGACCTCGCGGGCACTCTGGGGGGGGCAAGCCAGGACGGCCAGCTTCAAGCGCAATCAGGGTTGGTTCATTTAGATTAATTCCGGCTTCAGGCCCAACTGAGCCAGCATAGTTCACAGAATTTCTCCTTAAAAAGTTGTGGAGAACACAGCAAGCCAGGATGATGTGATTGAGTTTATATTCCGACATGGGTGTATGTATGGGTATAAGAAATAGGGCGGTACCGGCTGGCCATTATTCCAAACGTGTTCTCCACCACTCTTCTGGCTCTGGCCAGCTGGTAATTAAAAACCCTCTGGTCCGGGGTTAGGGTCCTCATAGGGAATGGCCGCATAAGATGGTCCCCCAGCGCAAACGCTTCATCCGCAATGAAGATGAATGGGAGGCCTTCCGCATTGTCTTCTGGAGGTGGCAAGTCCAAGCTGCCATTCTGGAGATGCCTGAAGAACTGTGGGCGATGACTCCATCATCTGACATCCGGCCATTCTTCCCCACGTCCACATACAGGAGCTCGTAAGTAGCCGACACCACCGCCAACATCACAATGCTATTGAACCCCTTGTAGTTGTAATAGTATGACCCCGAGTTGGGTGGTGGGACGATGTGGATGTGTTTCCCATCAATTGCCCCTCCTCAGTTAGGAAAGTCCCACCGCTGGGCAAAGTGGGAGGCCACAGTCTGCTATTCTTGTGGGTTGGAAGGAAACTGTGGAGTCAAACAAGAAAAAAAAAAATCATTTTGCAAATAAACATGGAAAGCAGATTAGACACAAACATTCATGGCCAACATCAGTATAACATTTATTTTAGGGATTATTTAAAGACAAAGGTACAAGGTCCACCTATCAGATTCCTCCCCCTCTCATGGGCCATTTTAGAAATTTTATGGGGGGGATGTTTTGGACAGGTAACCCTCTCCACTTCATTAAGAGCTGAATGCATAAATAATGTATATTACTTTGGCCAGCCCCTCCTTACTTACACTATTGGCAGCCCACTGGACAGGTAAGAAGTGTCATAATACAAAGAGATAAATACAGAATGTACACATTTTAGCACATTTTTACATTCTGCTATTACCTATCAAGATAATGCTAGGATACAAAAACTTTTAACATTACCATTTGAAACTATCCAGGCAGGCCCTTGCACTACATGCTTTGGGGAATTCATCCATAAATATGACCACAAAAGAGGTGGGTATATAGTGTGTATGGGTTTGGCAAAGTCAGCAGATAGAGGATTAAGGATAGATAGAGGATTGGTATCAGCTGAGTTAGCAGTTGGGGGGAGGGAGGGTTCCAAATGATTATGGGACCCCCAAAAAAAAGCCTCTGGCACTCTGCCTGAATTTAAAGCACATATTACATTTTTACACACTTTAGGGGTTGTTTAGGGTAAAGCACTACTATGGAGCTAACAAAATACTTTGTTAAGTGACTACACGAGGTGAATATAGGCCCAGGAGAGCATGCTGGGGAGGTAAGTGAAGGCAAATATGTATTAATCCGTGATGGCCAGATATCTACAAAAACATTCAGGAAAGAGACGGCAGCTAACACTCTGCGTTTGGCTTCTAGCCACCATCCTTAATCGCTCATTCACGGAATCCCGGTTGGGCAGTTCCTGCGCACCAGGAGAAACTGCTCTGACGACAGTGATTTTCAAACGGAGATTCATGAAATGTACCGTAGGTTCCGTGAACGAGGGTATTCACATGGATGTATTAGGAAAGCCAAAAAACGAGCTCTTCTAACAGACAGACAGACAGACAGACCTTATTGGCCAGTAGTGAAATGGGACAACAATTAGAGAGAACCACCTCTGCCCCAATAAGAATTATTACCAAATTTGGGGCACAGTGGGGACAAGTCAAAAGAATACTTGATGGTCACTGGCATATCTTAGCTGAACCCCCGGTTCTGGGGAAGATAGTAGGCAACAGACCCCTCCTCACAGCTAGAAGGGCCACTAATCTTAGAGATAATCTAGTCCACTCAGAATACACGAGACCTATCGGACGGAACTGGCTCACTAGCTTACCCCCACTGAGGGGCATGTATCAATGTGGCAGATGCCATGTCTGTAAATATGTTGACAAGACATGTTCACCAACTCTGATGGTACAAAACAATTTAAAATCCACCATTTTATAAACTGTAGATCCACACGTGTTATATATATGTTAACATGTCCTTGTGGACTGATTTACGTGGGTAAAACCAAGAGACAGTTTAAAATCAGAGTTGGTGAACATGTCCAAAGTATATTAAACAAGGAGGACAATAGGTCATTATCACTGCATTTTTTGGAGAAGCATGGAGGAGACCTAAGTGGACTTAAATGCAAGGGGATCTATAAATTAAACTTACCCCCCACGTAGGGGAGATTTTGATAAGGTACTTTATTAAAAAGAAAAGATGTGGATTTTTACCCTAAACTGTATGCAGCCGCGAGGCCTCAACAATGAATGTAACCTATCCGTCTTTTTGGAACAATAATAATTGCTCCCAGTTCATATTTGTTAGCTACTTTACTCAGGAATATAGAGGAGTTACATCATATGTCATCCGTTGGTGAATGAATTATTGACCATTTTACTTTGGGACCTTTTAACTATATTTTTGTAGATAAGTGGGAGGAGTCCAAGACGAGAGCTAAATAGAGAAGCCCCCCCCCCAAAAAACAACCCCCCCTCTCCCCTTCCCTTTCCCCCTTCCTTTCCCCTACATAGGGGGGTGTGCTGTCTACAATGAAACCAGATATTTTATAAATGGGTATCTAGGAATTATATATATACATATATATATATATATATATATATATATACATATATATATATATATATATATATATATATATATATATATATATATATATATATATATATATATTTTCATTCATATAAGGGGAATATACTCCCCCTATACCCCCACTTCCTTAAATCCCTTTCCTTTCTAGCTCTCTAGCCTTTTAGATTCAATGGCCGTGACGACTATGTATTATGAATATCTATATTATCAGTCCCCTCTTTTCCTAGCCGGTTACATAACAAACAAAGTTGCTTAACTGTATTGGATTTTAAATTGATTTCCTTCTAGGTTATTTTTCTCAAAACCTTTCTAGTGTACTTTCTGAATCCGCTATAGGTTAACAAAAGATTACTACACTAGGATATATAGAAACTCTTTTCATTATATTTTCTGTGAGTAATTATATCTAACAAAATCTTGCTTTCCCCTGAATGTGTCTGTTTGTCTGTGCACGGGTGATGAATGTTACTATAAGGGAACCATAGTGCACGGAGAGACCTCTCAGATGAAATAGATCAAGAACTAATGAGATCGAAGATTTAAACAACGAGGATAGATCAATGCGCGTGCTCTGAAGAAGCTTGCAAAAGCGAAACATGTAAGCATCAGGTTCATGTAGTAACCGTGAGAAGGACAGCGGGACAACCAACCGCCCATACAGCCATACACGGCTTCTTTCCCTTTCCCTCCTTCCTCCAAAATCCCTTCGGTCTGCCAACCTTCATTGGAGACCGAACATTGCAGTAACTCCAGAGGAAGATACATATGCAGCTTTACAGAGAGAAGCATATCTCCCGGAAGGGCTGACTATTACATCTACCAACTGTGGATCCCCTGCAGAGGCGGTGACGGAAAACAGCTGATCACAACGATCCTGTCTAGATGCCGACAGAGGGAACTATCAAGTAACCACAAGAGACGGTGAGATGTATGAGGTCCCTTCCTTGCTGTTAATACATTCAGCTATGTGCAACTAAAACAACTATATTGCTACACTTTAGACAGATACTATGTGTCACTGAGCAACAATCTTTATTTATATTGCATAATACGGAATCTGTTTCTGCAACAGGACATTTAAAAGGGATTTAAAAGGAACTTTCCACACTGCAACAACACCAACAAAAACATTTTTTATTTATAAATACTGAAGACAAATTACTTTGAATATGCAACATTGACTTTTCTGGTCAATCAAACAATCATCATTGGTTTTCCTTTTGTACTTCAGGATATCCATACCAGCAATCACATTTGATCAATCGATCGACTGGGATTGGTGTGTGTATGTGCATGTGAGAATGAGGTATGAAAGGTGATTACGTTTAATGGTGGCCACCGCTGTTCCCTATTAGACACTAGGTCTTTTTAATATGTATTGGAATTAGAGGTATACTGTTTTGTACTTTTGTATCACTGTATTGATGTACTTTGTGAACCCATTAGTTTAGTTGGTTAAGTTTGTTACCAGGATAATCAATAAATTGATTAATAGCTATAAAACCAGTCTGCCCTCTTTGAAGAATTGCTGTGTGTAATCCACAAATTTGTTTCAAATATGTATTAAGGACAAAAAAAATTACATAAAAATCCAGCATGCATGAGGACAAAGGGGACATTCACAGCATATTACAATCATGGTAATTAAGGACTGAGGAAAGAAATACAATATATTAACAAACATTCAATACAACAAAAATGTGATGTTAAAGGATAAAAATCTTACCTTAATATAATCCTTCTGCAGGACCTGGATGATGGCAGAACAGGTCTCTGGTATATTGATCCCCAGAGTCTGGGGAGATGCCTGTCGAGAACTTGAGGTCCTGCAGGCTTCTCCCCGTCGCCAAGTACCACAGGGTGGCGACTAGCCTCTGCTCCGGTGTGATGGCTTGCCTCATGCAGGTATCCTGCCTGCTGATATAAGGGGTCAGCAAAGCCAACAAATGGTGAAAAACGGGGTCCATCATCTGGAGAAAGTTCCTGAAATCGTCAGGATTATTCTCACGGATCTCACGGATCTCACGGAGCAAAGGCATATGACAGAACTGGTCACGCTGGAGCAACCAATTCTTGGTCCATGAACTCCTCCTCGCCCTGTTCATGGACTGGGCTTGTGTCAAAGTAAGGACCCCAACACCAAGCCCCCACACAGCACGAACTCTACTATGAGTACGTACACGCAACATGGCTAGAAAACGGTCGGATGCTCAGAACGAAGTAACAGAATGCACTGAAGAACAGCAAGGCCTGTAACGAACGAACAAGAACACAATGACAAAGTCAATGGTAACTCGCTGCACACACTGAAGACCAGATACAAACCAACAAGCACAAACTGAACAGCAGAAATACGATCTGAAAACAAGTCTGAAAAAGCGCGAATCGTCTCTCACAAAACTTTTACTAACACGAGATTAGCAAAAGGAGCCCAAAGGGTGCTGCACTTGGTATTGAACTGCCCTTTTATAGTCTCATCGTACATGGTGAACGTCACAGCGTTCTTGGCGTTCGGAAATTCCGACAACTTTGTGCGACCGTGTGTATGCAAAACAAGTCTGAGCCAACATCCGTCTGAAAAAATCCATGGATTTTGTTGTCAGAATGTCCGATCAATGTCCGACCGTGTGTACGGGACATAAGAGTCCTCAGAATTCTCATTTACAGCAGAGTCCACAGTTCTCCTGCACTGTGGCAGGTTAGCTCTCCTGCGCAAATCGTGATTGTACGTCGGGCACGTACATGGCGATCTGTGGGTGCACGTGCCCATTCGCTAATGGGGGAGCCAATCAGTGGGTCCAGCTGACACGATGTCCGCCGGCCACCCGCAATTGCTCCACAGAGAGGTAGAATGGGGATCTGCCAGTGTAAACAAAGCAAATCCCCATTCTGTCAGGGGAGTATAGTGAGATTGTCTGTTCCTAGTGATTAGGAACAGCGATCTCTCTCTACTCCCTGTCAGTCCACTCCCCCCACAGTTAGAAGCACTTCACATCATAGTTTTCAGGATTCCCCTCTACAGTGTGGACCATGATGTAAGGGGGAACTCTGTGGACTCTGATATAAGAGGGACACTGGTGACCAAAGAACACCTTACATCAGAGCTCCCTGTTACACTACAGTCCACAGCATTCCCTCTTAGAGTCCTCAGAGTTCTCATTTACAGCAGACTCCACAGTTCTCCTTTAAACCGCAGCCCACAATGTTCCCTTTTACATCAGGGTCCACAGAGTTTCCCCTTGTACTGTAAAAACTCTGATGTAAAGGGGAACCCTGATGTAAGGGAGAACCCTGTAGATGTAGGGGGATGTCAGGAAGGGTTTGCCAGCAGACAAGATGGCTCCCAAAGGCAATTGCCTGTTCCACAGGTTCTACTTAGCATGGGTGCACTGGCCCTCGCTAATGTGCGCACGTATGCGCACCACTGTGCGCCAGAATCATGCACGTGCATCCCGTGACAGATGATGGCACCAAACAGACTATTTAACTGGTTCCGGACCAGCCGCGGCGGCGGTTGCACTGCGGCAGGTTGGCTCTGCTGCGCGAATTGTCGTCATTGTACATCGGGCGCGTGCACGGCGATCTGTGGGTGCACATGCCCATTCGCTAGCGGGGGAGCTAATCCGTGGGTCCGGCTGACTCGATGTCCACCGGTCACCCGCCATCGCTCCACAGAGAGGCAGAACGAGGATCTGCCAGTGTAAACAAAGCAGATCCCCGTTCTGTCATGGGAGTAGAGTGAGATTGTCTGTTCCTAGTGATTAAGAACAGCGATCTCTCTCTACTCCCTGTCAGTCCACCCCCCACAGTTAGAAAACACCTCCATAGGTAACATTTAACCTTTTGATCGCCCCTGGTGTTAACCCCTTCCCTGCCAGTGTCATTTATAAAATAATCAGAGGATATTACTGTGCCAGATCTGTCCACCGCAATATCGCAGTCCCGCTAAAAATCGCAGATCACCACCATGACTAGTAAAAAAAAAAAATTATAAATATGCCATAAATCTATCCCCTATTTTGTAGACGTGATAACTTTTGCGCAAACCAATCAATATACGCTAATTGGCAATTTTTTAACCAAAATTATGTAGAATAATACATATTGGCCTAAGAAATTTGTTTTTTTATTTGGATATTTATTATAGCAAAAAGTAAAAAATGATCTGTCTTTTTTTGTTTATAGCACAAAAAATAAAACCTGCACAGGTGATCAAATAAAACCAAAAGGAAGCTCTATTTGTGGGAAAAAAAGGACATCAATTTAGTTTGGGTACAATGTCACACAACCCCACAATTGTCAGTTTTGACAAGCGATGCAGTGCCGTATCGCAAAAAATTGCCGGGTCAGGAAGTGGGTAAATCCTTCCAGGGCTGTTAGTGGTTAAACTGGATCAGTACCCAGCATCAGTGCTTTCTTGTCTACAGCGTTCCCGTGATTCTCCTGTTTCCTGTTACTCTGCATCTGTTTCCAGTTACTGACTCGGCTTGTTCTGACTACTCTTGATCTCCGTCTACATCAACCCCGGCTGTACTTCTTCTTCTGTCTCTGCATCTGTACCTGATCTAATAGCATGTGTAAGACCCAGCTTGTCTGACCCTGTCTATGCTCCAGTCCTTACAGAACTACCTAGCTGCAAACATCTATCTGTTAGCCACTGGGGCCTGCTCTTCTGCTTACTGCATTCAAGTACCAGCCTGTTCCAGTTCACAGAACTCCTGCTGTCATCTGGTCATGCATACCGATCAAGTGTGTGCTACAGACACAGCAAAACTTATTTTTCTGTTTTATTCCAGAGAGCCCCTGGCCTTTCATCATCCTAGTCATGCTCATATTTTGTCACTCGGTTTGGAGTTTTTCAATGTAGATGACTTGTTCTCAGTATTGTTAATATTTAAGTATTGTTTATACTGCTTAGATATCGACTTTCTTCATTTATAATAGGCATGACTGTCATATTTCCAGATGTTCTGCCAGTAATTTTTTTATATCTTGTCAGCAAAAAAGTTGCGAGAGGTTGGCAACCCTGGTGTAGAGGATTGTAGAAGATGTCATTTCTATAGACTGAACTGGCTTTGGATTCTAAGAGGAAAAGATTTCAGCTCCCAGCAGTTGTCATGGAGAGGAAGGGGGGTGTTGTAAGTTTGCCTGGCTGAGGAGAGAAAGGAAAGGACCACTTGCAAAGAACATGAGGCGAGCAGACCACTGCAGCTGAGTGAAAGAGAAACACAGTGGCAACCAATCTGGAACATTTGAGGTTGCCCTGGATGCTGGTTGAGCCTGCCACGGAATTGAGGAGCCAGATGCTGAGAACACTGACTTTGATACACTTTGCTAGTGAGCATAAGGCGATCCCCTGCTGACACAGAGTGGTGAGAGCCGAGGCTACTGGCCAATCCTGCACTACACCTTGATAAAAGAGGGAGAGAGCTGTCTCCAAAAAATACAGTGGCAGTGCCTACATCAGTTCTTAAAGGGAAATTACCTTGAGCAATGCACCATAATGGTTGAGCCCCAACAAAGAAATAGGGTAGGCAGTAGTCACGTATTACTGAATTCTGAACTATTATTGCAATACACTGTAAACATATATCCCCTAGTTAGGGTTGCCCAGGAGAGGGTTGTGTTTTATAACTAGGGCTGCAACTAACGATTATTTTCATAATCAATTAGTTGGCAGATTATTGTTTAGATTAATCGATTAATCGGATAATAACCTTAAAAAAGTGTGTTAGTTAATATGTAAAGTTTAAAAAAAAAGGCAATTTATTCTTAAATATCTATATGCAGTGGTAAATATAAATAACCAACTATATGGTTAGGGAGCAAAATCTGTAATCCACTCTGAGAATAACAGACAGAAGAGATATACAGTATATACTATTGTGCCGCGTACACACGAGCGGACTTTTCGACCAGACTGGTCCAACGGTCTATCCAACAGACTTTCAGCGGACTTTCAACAGACTTTCCCAACGAACGAACTTGCCTACACACGATCACACCAAAGTCTGACGGATTCGTACGTGATGACGTACGATCGGACTAAAATAAGGAAGTTGATAGCCAGTAGCCAATAGCTGCCCTAGCGTTGATTTTCGTCCGTCGGATTAGCATACAGACGAGCGGACTTTTCGATAGGAACTGGGTCCGGCGGAGTTCTGAAGTAAAGATTTAAAACATGTTCCAAATCTAAAGTCCGTCAGATTTTCAACCCAAAAAGTCCGCTGCAGGTTCGATGAAGCCCACACACGGTCGAATTGTCTGCCAGACTCCGTCCGTCGGACCAGTCCGGTCGAAAAGTCCGCTCGTGTATATGCGGCATTAGAGGTTGAATCTGGTAAATATCAGACTCAGAAATCAAATTTTTTATTTAAAGAAAAAAAAACGTGAAGACTGTTTTGCCAATTTTCAGACAGAACTGTAATATATTATGTATGACAGACTCCCTTGTCATAGGCAGGTGGCTTGATAAAAGCTACCTGCGCCTGCTGTCACTTATGCTAGCCATACAAAAACAATGTCTTCCTTTAAAAAAAAAAAAATTAAGAACGTTCGTTCAATTTTAAAATCGTTAGTGGGGTGAAATCAACGTTTGTTTTCAACCACAGTAATGCCCCGTACACACGGTCGGACATTGATCGGACATTCCGACAACAAAATCCTCGGATTTTTTCTTACGGATGTTGGCTCAAACTTGTTTTGCCTACACACGGTCGCACAAAGTTGTCGGAATTTCCGATCGCCAAGAACGCGGTGACGTCAACCACGTACGACGAGACTAGAAAAGGCCGGTTCAGAACCAAGCGCGGCACCCTTTGGGCTCCTTTTGCTAATCTCGTGTTAGTAAAAGTTTGGTGAGAGACGATTCACGCTTTTTCAGACTCGTGGCTTTCAGATCGTTTACTGCCGTTCAGTTTGTGCTTGTGGGTTTGTATCTGCTCTTCAGTGCGTGCAGTCAGTTCGTATCGGAGTTTTCTGTGCGATCTTGTCCGCTCGTTGCTGTTTTTCAGGTCGCTCTTCACAGGCCTTGCTGTTCTTCAGTGCGTTCTGTTACTTCGTTCTGAGCAGCCGACCGTTTTCTAGCCATGTTTCGTATGCGTACTCCTCGTACAGTTCGTGCTGTGTGGGGGCTTGGTGTTGGGGTCCTGACCTTGACACAAGTCCAGTCCATGAACAGGGCGAGGAGGAGTTCATGGACCAAGAATTGGTTGCTTCAGCGTGACCAGTTCTGTCATATGCCTTTGCTCCGTGAGATCCGTGAGAATAATCCTGATGATTTCAGGAACTTTCTCAGGATGACGGACCCCGTGTTTCACCGTTTGTTGGCTTCGCTGACCCCCTATATCAGCAGGCAGGATACCTGCATGAGGCAAGCCATCACTCCGGAGCAGAGGTTGGTTGCTACCTTGCGGTATTTGGCCACAGGGAGAAGCCTGCAGGACCTCAAGTTCTCGACAGGCATCTCCCCCCAGGCTCTTCTTTGTGGACATTTACTGCTTGTGTTTGTTTTAGCTGACCCTGACAGAAATGTGTGGAGTGCAGAAAATGTCATGATTGTGTAACCTTACAAAGCACTGTTGGCTGTTATTTACTAAATGCAAAGACACTTTTCACTACAAGTGCACTTGCAACTGCACTGAAACTGCACTTGTAGTGCAAAGTGGATTTGCCCTTAGGAAATTACCCCCATTTTCTCATAAAACAACAATTAAATCACCCCAAAAGTGTTGTAGCATTGAGACAATAATCCACACATTCTTGATGAACAATCTTTTTAATACCAGCACAATCACATGTGCATTTACCAAAGGTTTTTCTGACAAACCGACATGTTTGTTGTATAACATATTTTGTGGTGTCATTATCCAAAATCAAAATTTACATTTTATAGAAAACAGGCCTGTGTAAAACCCACAAGAAAGACACAAATCTTGATCTTACAAAGTTCACATTTGGTAGAACTTGAAGGCAATATCAGACATGAGTATTTAGGAACTGTGTTTGATATTGCGTTCAGATGGGGGGAAATCACCCCTGGAAAAGCCAAATTTGGAAGATGCACACAAATTTCACAATGTCAACATGTGCTATCTGCCATCAGGGGGGATCAAGGGACGTGTTTTGGGGGAGAAAGCCCTTCCTCACCGCTACTTTATTATTGAGGAAGGGGTTGCACCCCCAAAACGCGTCCATTGATCTCCCGTGATGGCAGATAGCACATGTTGGCACACTGTGTGCATCCTCCAAATTTGGCTTTGGGAAAAATCACAAAAACATTTCGCACATTGTAGCACACAAAAGAAGAAAGTGATTTTGAGGGGCTTTAAACTCTCCCCAAAACATCAATGATGTTTTTATATTTTGGAATAACATCATTGATGTTTTGCTGGATGTTTTCCAGTTGTAAATTACACCCCATGATCTCCCCGATCAGGATCTGGGCACTTTCGGATGTGAAAGGATCTGGATCCACAACTTCACGATCACCTAAAAAGAAAGGAAAACCAAAATAAATTAGGTCTAAAAAAAAATGCCGCCATCCATCTCTTATCTGAGCCTGTGGTCACAGACACTCACCTGTTGTGGTGACTAGTTCCACCACGTCTTCTTCCTCCTGCTCATCTTGTGTTGGGTGGATTTTCCCTTCTTCCAGAGGGGGGGGGGGCTCTGGTCTCCTCGGATGAGGGGTGTCCTCCGAGTCTTTTCTCCCCTATGTAAAACAAAAATGGTATACTTAGCACACAGATATTTAATGTCAGAACTATAAAGATGAAACATTGCTTGGAAGTGGGGTACAATTATCTATTTTAGCAGAGTTCCAAGATGTAGCTTTTTTAGTGTCCTTTGTCAACCTGCAATACTTTACCTGTTTGGTACAAGCTTCACAGATGGAGACCCCCCTATAGTATACACTGGAGCACCTGTGTGGCCCCCCTAATAAAAAGGGTGTTCTGGGGTCCCACACTAGTGCTCCAGTGTCCAGATGTGAAAACAGCTGCTCAGTGTCCTCTCCTTACACAGAATCTAGTTTGCATTTCATTCTAGTAACAAAGCCATCTACACAACCCAATTCTTTGAAGACAAGTATAGGGCGTCAAAATGGTGGCCAAATGCATATGGGCTAAACAATGGTATTTTATATTTGCAACGAAAAATGTGTGATCCGAACGAATAATGTGCCCATGAACATGAAAGTTGCCATTTTAAACTGTACAACAGTTCCTAAAAGCACATGGAGCAGCACGAACATAATAAACACAAGAACAATAGGAACACAGCACAACTACTTACTTTTTTGCAGCACTCTCCGGATCTTTCTGTACTGCTCATGTTCTCGTAATTTCAGGTCCGACCATCGCTTCCTGAGCTGATCTTTCGATCGTCGTACCCCGAATTTCCGTTGCAGACTCCTGACCACATTCGCCATGATCTTGGCCTTTCGGACATTGTGGTTGGGGTAAGGCCCATACTTTCCATCATAGTCGGCCTTCTTCAGGATGTCCACCATCTCCAACATCTCCCCAAAGGACATATTTGAGTCCTTTAATCTCCTTCTGGATCGGGACGTTTCAGGCTCCAGCCTTTCCTCCTCCTCCTCGTTGCTGTACTTAGCACTATCCTGCTGACTCTCCGCCATGTGCTCTTCCTCCACTGCGCCGAACGAAAAGGGGCGGGGAATAGAATAGAAAGAACGTCAGGGGTGGGCGGAGTTATACGCATGCGCAGTGTGTATAAATCGTAACGCGCGCGTCTTACGTACGATCTGTGAGCGGAGGAAGGAGCATCGGAGACGCTGATCGTTCTAACGAAGGTAGGATCTAAACTTGGGCCTATACTGCTTCAAAATTGAAGCCTATATTGTAACAAGATTAGGGGAGTTTGGCCTGACATTAGGGTTTGTCTTGTGTTGTGTCTTGCAGAGAAAATGGATGGGTTCAACGACCACAATTTCCTGCCCCTGTTTATTGACAAGTACAGGGAGCTGCCCTGTCTGTGGCAGGTCAGACACCCCCACTATAATCACAAACAGAAGAGGCAGGCAGCGCTGGAGAAACTGCTGGAGTTGGTGAAGCCGGTGGTCCCCACAGCAACCATCCCCTATTTAAAAGCTAAAATTGGTGGCCTGAGGAGCACATATCTTAGGGAGCGCAAGAAGGTCACAGATTCCCAGAGGTCCGGAGCTGCAGCAGATGACGTTTATGTCCCCAGGCTCTGGTACTATGAGAGACTGCGATTTCTGTCAGACCACACTGAAGTCAGGGAATCCCTCTCTACTCTTCCTTCCACTCTTCCTTCCATCCCAGCTGAGGCTTCCGATGTCCAACCTGTGCCTTCCAGCCAGGAAGAAGTGGAGGAGCCCAGCTGGAGTCAGGTATAGCATTCTTCTACAGATTTCTGGGCAATAAAGAAATGATGTTTACTAGATGTTATTATTGATCACTAATTGCTGCTTAAAAAAAGTGTTTTACATATCAATAGACAGTAGTGGGCAAAAATAATTGGGACAAGAATGCAAAATGCTGGGCTCAGAATGATAGTCTGTTATATTTGTTAACATTGAATTTGCAGCAGTCAGGACGTGAAAATTGTGTGTGATTCATGAAAACAATACTAAAACTATGTCCCTTTTTCATACACAGGAAGACCTCAGCCAGGAGGAGGCTGTGGAATGTGGCAGTCAGGAGGAGGCGGGGATTAGTGGCAGCCAGGAGGAGGCGGGGATTAGTGGCAGCCAGGAGGAGGCGGGGCTAAGTGGCAGCCAAGAGAAGCCTGGGACAAGTCGCAGCCTGACTGAGTCTCAGGTCCTTCCCCTCCGCCTGCCATATAAAAGGGCCAGGAAGGCCACTCCCAGTCCTGTGCAGGATTCAGCGTACAGGCTGATCCAGGAGGCTTCGGCGTCCCTCAGAGCCTTCCCCAGTCCTGAAGAGGCCTTTGCCTGCATGGCTGGCACCAAATTGCTGGGCATGCAGGAGGGCCAACGCAAGATCTCTGAGGACCTGATTTATAAAGTCCTTCGGAAGGGGGAGAGTGGGGAACTGACACACAAGACGGATGTCATGGAGAGGGACGATCCTCCTTCTCCTCCTCCTCCTCCTGCTGCCACAACTCCACCACCACAGCCAAAGGCTGGAAGGAAGCGTGGAAAGAAGACCTGAGAGTGATGACCTGGGTTCAGTCTGGTCTGACAGAAGATGCAGTCTCTCGTATGACCACAGCCTGGGGACACAGATGTCATCTGCTGCTTTCCGGATCTCTGGGACTTCTGGACCAGACTGCCCTCCCTTAGATATGGACTCCTCAGGCCACCAATTTTGCTTTTAAATAATTGATGTCTGCCCTGGGAGTCCAAGGCTTCGCCCACTTCTGCAGTTTCTCCAGCGTTGCCTCCCTCTTTGTTTATAGTTGTGACCCCTTAATAAAATATTTTTAGGTAAATTCTACTCTCCTGTGTGTGTTTTCATCCAAAAAGGACAGTTTGTTGGTGAGTATTCAGGTACATTTCTAAAGTACAATGTGAAATTAACAAGGGACAACAACACCAAACAATCTCCTACAGATTAAATAGAACAACATATCAATGGTGTTGTGGGAACTTGTCACAAAAAACACACAAACATTTTCGGGAGTACAAATCAAAATAAAAAAAAATAAATAAATATGTTGTCAGATGTGAGAAATCAAAATATATTGAGGGAATCCCAATAAATAGTAACGAAAGAAGTTTGTGAGAAGTGTGTGTGAATATGAGCATCAAAACGACTTAATTCTTGTCACATTATAAAGAAGAAGAGAGTGCGCTGTATTAAACCATTTTTTACATTGCAGCGTGACGAAAGTGCTTTATCCATTACGAACGCTAAGTTTACCAGAACGAGCTGTCCCGTGTCGGAATTTCTTCTGAGCATGCGTGGCACTTTGTGCGTCGGAACAGGCCACACACGGTCGGAATTGACGCGATCGGATTTTGTTGTCGGAAAATTTTATCTCCTGCTGTCCAACTTTGTGTGTCGGAAAATCCGATGGAAAATGTCCGATGGCGCCCACACACGGTCGGAATTTCCGACAACACGCTCCGATCGGACATTGTCCATCGGAAAATCCGACCGTGTGTAAGGGGCATAACAGAAAAATTTGAGGGAGCAGAATAGAAAACTTGGTCAAAGAAATTTTCAGACAGTGTATGTGGTTTTTCGTTCAGAAATGACATTCATTTGAAAACTGAGTGTTAAAAGCAAGTGAAATTTTTAAAGGACATTATTTCATTCAGCGAATGTACAAAGATTTTTCATATAAATATTCTCATCAAAAAATCAATAGGTGTATGGGCAGCATAAGGCTTGGTTCACACTTATGCAGTATGCTTTTGATCCATTTCTCCATTTTTTTTGTGCGTTTTGCGTTTTTGCACACGCGATTTTGCTGTTTGCGTTTTTCATTTTTTATGCTTTTTTTGGCCAGTTTGTTGGTGGGCAGATTAAAAAATGCAAATTGTGGCAAAAATGCACTACATGCTTTTCTGCAGCTTCTCCATTGAAGTCTATTGAACCGAAAAAGCAAAAAAAGCAGTTTTACATTGAAAAAAGTCCCTGACCCTTTCCAAATATGTAGCAGCTGAAAAAAGCATACTGTAAATGTTCCATAGAAAACCAGGTTAACTGCAGTGCCTTTCTGCAAAAAGTACCAAAAAACGCATAGGTGTGAACGAGGCCTAAGACGTTTAGTAGCAGCAGCATGCTTTTTTTTGTGTCACCTGTCATCATGGGGTTAAAAATACAAAAATTAGCCCTTTATAGTAAAAAAAAGAGCAGATAAGCGCTACTATAAGGAGTTATTTTATACTGTGAAATAGGGATCGGTGAACGGTTCTGCCCGAGCAAAAGTTCAGGCTGAACTTTGGTTGTTCGGACATTCAGAGAACATCCGAACAAATGGGCCGTTCGAACGTTTGTTCAGTCCCCTGAACCGTCCACAATGCATTGTGGGTCTGAACAGTGCATTGCAAGCCCTGATTGGTTGAAGCAGTGAAATCTTCAGCCAATCAGGGCACAGAGCACTGTCAGAGTCATGATTGGACACTGTCATCATGACTTTATCCAATCATGGCTCATTTCCGCCCCACAGTATAAAAGTATTCTTTAAGTGGCAGCCATTTTCAGTGTGAATTCAGAGTGGAGAGAGATAGAACAGAGCTCTGTTCAGTGCTAATAGTTAGTTAGTGTGCTATACTGTACTATTTTGCTTCAATTGTCAGTGTAGAATATTAGTAATGTCAGTCTAGGGATAGTGTGAGTGTAGTGAGGAGGACCATCATTCAGCTTTGCATTGTGTGCAGCTAGACTAGGGACAGCTCAGATAGTTTCACTGTAGTGTAGTGAGACCGTGTCATTCATACATACATTAGTGTAGAGTAGGGACAGCTCAGATAGTTTCAGTGTAGTGTAGTGAGACCGTGTCAGTAATCTTGACATTAGTGTATAGCTAGAACAGGGACAGTTCAGATAGCGTCAGTGTAGTAACGGTTGAACACTGTCTATTTGATTGCGTTACTGCGAGTTTAATGCCATTTACTTCTGTTTGTGTTACTGCCAGTTTAACGCCATTTACTTCTGTGTGCATTACTGCCAGTTTAATGTCATATAGTTCTGTGTGCGTTACTGCCAGTTTAACGCCATATAGTTTTGTGTGCATTACTGCCAGTTTAACGCCATATAGTTTTGTGCGTCACTGTACGTTTGGCGCATTATATTGCAGTATATTATAGTGTATCCATGGAGTGTGTCTGTGTAGTGTGAGTACTCAAATTAAAGTGCACCAAACACCACTTTACATTGATTAAATTGCATCCACTTCTTCTTTACATTTGCTTATAAGCACCGCCCCTCCCTCCCAATAATGTCTGGGAGGACAACAAGGAGAGGTAGACGTTCCCTTGGCATTGTAAGGGGCCAGCAACAAATGTGTCCACAGGCAAAGTTGGACGTGGTGGTCAGTCCTCAGGCAGGGCATCATTTCCTCTGTTTAGTGAGTTTGTCCGTGCTATCCAGCCACAGCATGCAGATGAGGTGGTGGACTGGCTTACTAAACCCTCCTCATCCCCCTCATCCTCTGTCATGCAGGCAGAGACAAATGTGCAGTCCCCTGCAGTTACCAGAGTGGATAAACCTGCCTCCTTGTCCACATCTATTCCTGCCATAGCCCCAACATCAGCCATGGAGGACTCAGCTGAGTTATTTGACCACAGCATCAGACCACTTGTCCCTAGATGATGCCCAGCCATGACTGGTTTCAGATGTTGGTTCTGAGGTTGAGGATGACAGGAACATGAGCCTAGAGTGAGGGGAGAACATTGGTAGACAAATTGGCACTCATGTTCATGTAGTCTGCCCCTGCTATACGGAGTCATTACCTCTCAGCAGCCTCCACTGACAGGGATGATGGTATAGCACAGGGTGTCCCAGGTCCTAGCAGCACATCTGCCAGCAGCGCACCACCAGCTGTAGACTGTAGCCGGCAAATTTCTCTCCCCCATCTGCTGCAGCGGAAGAAAAAATACAGTTCCTGCCACCACATGCCCAGAGTCTAAATGCAAGCTTGTCAAAGCTGTGGGCTCTCCAACTTCTGCCTTTCAACCTGGTGGATTCTGACAGGGAATTTCCACAATGTGCTGTACTACAATGGCAGGTTCCCAGTCGCTACTACTTTTCACGTAAGGCCGTTCTACCTCTCTGCCATCACGTGGAAGGGAATGTTCTGGAATCGTTGGGCAAGGCAGTCAGCTGTAAAATTCACCTTACTGCTGACTAGGGATGAGCAGAACACCCCTCGGTTCGGTTCGCACCAGAACATACCGAACAGGAAAAAAATTCGGAAGAACACACGAACACTGTTAAAGTCTGTGGGACACGAACATGAAAAATCAAAAGTGCTCATTTTAAAGGCTTATATGCAAATTATTGTCATAAAAAGCGTTTGGGGACCTGGGCCCTGCCCCAGGGGACATGTATCAATGCAAAAACATTTTTTTTTAAACTGCAGTTTTTTTGGGAGCAGTGATTTTTTTTAATGCTTAAAGTGAAACAATAAAAATGTAATATTCCCTTAAATATCGTGCCTGGGGGGTGTCTATAGTATGCCTGTAAAGTGGCAAATTTTTCCCGCGTTTAGAACAGTATCACCGCGAAATTACATTTCTAAAGAAAAAATTTAAAACTGATCGTGGCTGTAATGAATTGTCTCAGCAATATAGATAAAACTCATTGAAAAAAAGAGCATGGGTTCCCCCCCAGTCCATTACGAGGCCCTTTGGGTCTGGTATGAATATTCAGGGGAAACCCGAACCAAAATTTTTAAAAAAATTGCGTGGGGGTCCCCCTAAAATCCATACCAGGCCCTTCTGGTCTGATATGGAAATTAAGGGGAACCCTGCGCCAATTTTTTTTTTTAAATGGCGTAGGGGTCCCCCTTAAAATCCATACCAGACCCTTATCCGAGCACACAACTTGGCAGGCTGCAGGAAAAGAGGGGGGATGAGAGAGCAGACCTGAAGGGCCTGGTATGGATTTTAGGGGGACCCCCACGCAATTTTTTAAAAAAATTTTGGTTCTGGGTTCCCCTTAATATTCATACCAGAACCAAAGGGCCTGGTAATGTACTGGGGGGAACCCATGCTCTTTTTTACAATGAGTTTTATCTATATTGCCAAGACCTGACAGTTCATTACAGCCGTGATCAGCTTTAAATGATTTTTTTCCTTTAGAAATGTAATTTTGCTGTGGTACTGTCCTAAACACGGGAAAAATGCGCCACTTTACAGGCATACTATAGACACCCACCAGGCACGATATTTAAAGGAATAATTCCTTTTTATTGTTTCACTTTAAGCATTAAAATTATCACTGCTCCCGAAAAAACTGACATTTTTTTTTAAATTTGCATTGATACATGTCCCCTGGGGCAGGACCCAGGTCCCCAAACACTTTTTATGACAATACCTTGCATATAAGCCTTTAAAATGAGCACTTTTGATTTTTCATGCTAGTGTCCCATAGACTTTAACGGTGCTCCGGTGGCTTTCGAATTTGCCGCAAACACCACATATTGTTCACTGTTCGACTCGAACATCGGGCTCATCCCTACTGCTGACACGTGGTCCAGCAAGCATGAGCAGGGACGAAGGATAAAGGACAGGGCTCGGTGCTGCAGCTTGTTGTGCCCCCATGTCTCCATACAGCTGCTTGTGATGATGCCAGACCTGTGAGCTCTACCCCCTCCTCCTCTGCCACCTACATGCGCTCCTCTGCAGAATTGTCCTATGAACATCGGGTACCCCCTAAGCGTTCAAAGGGCTATTCCATGAGTCAGGCTAAAAGGTGCCACGCAGTGCTTCAGATGGTGTGTTTAGGGGACAGGAACCACACCGGAGCAGAGATTCTTGCAGCTCTGCAGGGACAGGCCCAGAGGTGGTTCACACAACGCCAGCTGGAGCCAGGAATGGTGGTGTGCGATAATGGCTCAAACCTCCTGTCCGTCCTTAGACGGGGAAAGTTGACACATGTGCCATGCCTGGCCCATGTCCTCAATTTGGTGGTGCAGAGTTTTCTAAATACATACCCAGGGTTGCAATTTGTGCTAAAGCTGGCCAGAAGAGTCTGTAGCCATTTCAGGCAGTCATACACAGCCAGTGCCCGGTTGGCTGAAATTCAGCGGGAATTCCACCTGCCTGTAAACCACCTGATTTGTGATATGCCCACCAGGTGAAACTCGACTTTGGCAATGCTGCAGCGGCTATACATGCAGCAGAGGGCCATCAACGAGTACCTGTGCGAATACAACATGACGAGGCCGCCTGTGCTTTTTTCCCCATGCCAATGGCTGATCATTAAGGATGCATGCACTGTATTGTCACCATTTGAGGAGGCCACAAGGATGGTGAGCCGTGAAAGTGCATGCATCAGTGACACAATCCCTATTGTGTTCCTGCTGGAGCAGACTCCGCGTGGCATTATGGACATGGTACTGGAGGCAGAGCAGCAGGAGGAAGAGGAGGACTTCCTTTAATCTCAAGGCCCACTTTATCCAGACACCTTCATTCCTATGTCACAGAACACACAGGAGGAGAGAGGGGAGGAGGATGAGGAGGAGGATTCTGGCACTTTCATAGAATTCAAAGAAGAGGAAGATATGCGTCAATCTGTAAGCAATGGCTTTCCATCCCCAGGACCCTTGGAAATAGTTTGTGGCTGGGAGAAGGAAGTTCCAGATGCTGTCATCCTGAGTGACCAGGAGGAGTCTGCCTCTGAAGCCTTGGCAAATGTGAGGCGCATGGGCAACCTGCCCTATACCACCCAAAACTGCCCTATATGACCCCAGCCTGCCCTATACCACCCTAACCTTCCCTATACCACCCCAATCTGCCCTATACCACCCCAATCTGCCCTATACCACCCCAATCTGCCCTATACCACCCTAACCTGCCCTTTACCACCCCAAACTGCCCTATATCACCCCAACCTGCCCTATACCACCCTAACCTGCCCTATACCACCCTATACTACCCTAACATGCCACTATACCACCCTATACTATCATTTACAGGCTCAGTTTTGGAGTGCGCCCTGTGACCATGCAGGGCACTAGGCAGGATAGACGGGGGGTGACACCATGTTTTACTGCACCAGGTGACACCAACCCTAATGACGCCACTGTATACAACTACCTGCAATAAACATTCCCCACCCAGCCAGGTGTGTCAAAGTGTATGGCTCTGCTCACAGAGTCGTGGGCACAGGAACAGGAGACCCAAAACATCGAGGGACTCCTTTGGCGATAAGTGCTGCAACTACAGTGTATAGCAGAGAACTATAAAAAAAAAAACGATTCCATACACCCTTTAAATTGCTTTGCACCACAGTGCATTACATGGAATAGCACATCCAAACTCTGATTGCCCTTTCTAAAATTAAGCTAAAATTAAGCTAATGTGCAATTTTTCTGCAAGAGCTTTTCTTGTTTTGGACCCTGTACAAGTTATCAACAAGACAGCCATTCACATTTTGCTAGATAGATTTTTTTAACAATAGTGAAAGATTGAACAAGAATCTCTTTATACTCTGTTCTCAACCAAAGTGGTTCCATGCACCAAGGGTAAAGAAAAAATGTTTATACTCATACAATATAAATAAAGGAATACAAAATATGTACTTACAGTTTATTAAAAAGGGAGTAATTGGTCCATTACTATATAAAGTATAACAAAACCCTTGTATCCTTTACAGCCAAGTTAGTCTTTGATCTGAATTTGCCATGGTGCTACACATGCCATGCTATGACACTAGCCATTTAATGTCTTGACAGTTGAGATGTAATATATGCACACTAGTAACTGCATCCGTTATCATTCAAAGCATGCCTTGAATGTAACTGTTTTGGGAAACTGTTAAATCGGTTGGTTTAGTTTCACTTTACGTCTATTCAAAGTTTTAATTTTAGTTTTTGTTTTATTTTTGACAACCATCATACTGACAACTGACAACCAACATACTGTACTGTACTGTTAAATCGGTTGATTTAGTTTCACTTTGTGTCTATTCAAAGTTTTATTTTTGACAAACAACATACTACTGTATGAACTGAAAGGTATTTCATAAGCATATTATAAAAGGGCTTTGAAACGTAAGACAGAAAAAGAATATCAAGCATAACCTATTATTTAATCTATTGGGAGGTAGTTGCAGGAAGACTTAATCACACTAAGGAAAAAGTTGAGCATATTACTAAAACCCTACCTCCCAACCGTCCCGGATTTCACAGGACCGTCCCGAGATTTGAAGTAAGTCCCGGGGTCCTGCGGATCTGGGCTGGAGTCCCGAAGCATGTTTGGATCCAGAAGCGGCTTCTTTCCCCGACTGTCAGATCTGTAGCAGGGAGCCGAGTGAAGTACTGTTAAACGCCTCCTCAGCTCCCTGCTACAGTTCTTACAGTCGGAGCTCTGTCAGCGGCACTGTGCTGAAGAAAAAATAAAATAAAAATAATACCAAACAGCACAGTACTGCATTCTGAGAGCTGGGGGGATCCAGAATTAGCGGGAGAGCTGGGGGGTCCAGCATTAATGAGAGAGCTGGGGGGATCCAGCACTAGTGAGAGAGCTGGAGGGGATCCAGCATTAGAGAAAGAGCTGGGGGGTCCCTCATTAGTGAGAGAGCTGGGGGATCAGCATTAGTGAGAAAGCTGGGGGGTCCAGCATTAGTGAGAGAGCTGGGGGT
Organism: Lithobates clamitans; assembly: GCA_037952925.1. Taxonomy (NCBI): domain Eukaryota; kingdom Metazoa; phylum Chordata; class Amphibia; order Anura; family Ranidae; genus Lithobates; species Lithobates clamitans. The sequence continues at coordinate 3,137,831 of JBBGZY010000470.1, forward strand.
CCAGCATTAGTGAGAGAGCTGGGGGCTGCATTATTGAGAGCGCAGGGGGCATTAGTGAGAGAACTGGGGGCATTAGTGAGGGAGCTGGGGGGCAGCATTAATGAGAGAGCTGGGGGGCCATTAGTGAAAGAGCTGGGGGGGGCATTAGGGAGAGAGCTGGGGGGTGGCATTGGTGAGAGAGCTGGGGGGCATTAGTGAGAGAGTTGGGGGCATTTGTGAGAGGTGTGGGAGTTGGGGGGCATTTGTGAGAGCCAGGGGCATTTGTAAGAGGTGAGAGAGTTGGGGGGCATTTGTGAGAGAGCTGGGGGCATTTGTGAGAGGTGAGAGAGCTGGGGGGCATTTGTAGGGGGTGAGAGAGCTTGGGGGCATTTGTGAGAGCTGGGGCATTTGCAAGGGGTGATAGAGCTGGGGGCATTTTTGAGAGGTGCGAGAGCTAGGGGGCATTTGTAAAAGGTGAGATAGCTTGGGCATTTGTGACAGGTGAGAGAGTTGGGGGCATTTGTGAGAGCTGGGTTGGCATTTTTAAGAGGTGTTAGAGGTGAGAGAGCTGGGGGGCATTTGTTAGAGGTGAGAGAGCATTGGATATCCCCAACCCCTGTACTCTGCTATACAGACTCTTGCACTATATACAAATACTGTACATTATATACTTCAAAGTCTTTCTTGTCTTAACAGTTGCTGGTTGCTATGCAGTCCCGGACTATTTTAATGACGTTCTTCTTTAAGGTAGGCTCAGACAAAGCAATCAAAGCATATTTTATAGGTACAAGAAAGCCTGGGTTTTGTTTAACCACATCCCTTAAGCCCCTTCCACCATTAAGACTTTGGCCACATCCACATTTTTGCAACGGCACCCTACGCGCGCCGCAGCTCACTTCCGCCCTCAATTGTCCCTCATTGTGAAGCTCAGAAGTTGGAAGGTACGCTAAAACCAAACCAACAAGTATCAAAATCTGATTAAGGTAATATTAATATAAACTTTACAATATAGCTTTCCAATTTTTACATATATATTGATATGTAATTCATGAGATTTATTTTTAGCTGTTTTCCATCTGTCAACATAATAATTCTTGGATGAAGTAGAGTGATTGACAAACCTAAATGACTTGAAAGTTGCAAATGGTTCTGCTATATTGTTTTAAGAACAGTCATGAAAGAAAACGCAATTTCACACAGATACTGTATGTAGCGGGAAAAACGCAGCAAGTAGCGGTGGAGGAGATCGGATGCTTCTCCTTCCTGGGTACGGAGATGAGTAAGGGGAGATGGGCCCCACCTGTCTCCATACCATTGCAGGGCAGAAGCGACGTCAAAATAGCTCTTAAAGGGCCTTTTTTTTTCTTTTTTCAAATGACAAAATTTTTTTTTTTTTTTTATTGCATTTTAGTGTATATATGAGATCTGAGGTTTGACCCCAGATCTCATATTTAAGAGGTCCTGTCATGCTTTTTTTCTATTACAAGGGATGTTTACATTCCTTGTAATAGGAATAAAAATGACACAATTTTTTTTTAAAGAACAGTGTAAAAATAAATAATAAAAGGTAAAATAAATAAGAAAAAAATAAATAATTTTTAAACGCGCCCCGTCCCACCGAGCTCACGTGCAGAAGCAAACGCATACATGAGTAGTGCCCGCATATGAAAACAGTGTTCAAACCACACACGTGAGGTATCGCCACGATTGGTAAAGTGAGAGCAATAATTCTAGCCCTAGACCTCCTCTGTGACTCAAAAAAACATGCAACCTGTAGAATTTTTTAAACATCGCCTATGGAGATTTTTAAGGGTAAAAGTTTGTCGCCATTCTACGAGCGGGCACAATTTTGAAGTGTGACATGTTGGGTATCATTTTACTTGGCGTAACATTATCTTTCACAATTTAAAAAAAATTGGGCTAACTTTACCATTGTCTTATTTTTTAATTCCAAAAAAGTGTATTTTTTCCAAAAACAGTGCAATTGTAAGACCGCTGCGCAAATACAGTGTGACAGAAAGTATTGCAATGACCGCCATTTTATTCTCTAGGTTGTTAGTAATTAAAATGTATAATGTTTGGGGGGTTCTAAGTAATTTTCTAGCAAAAAAAACTGTCTTTACCTTGTAAACAACAAATCTCAGAAAGAGGCTCGGTTCTTAAGTGGTTAAACATTCAATTTTCCTTTGTGATGATAGTTTAGCAAGTCATGATATTTCTACATAGGTGCAATAGCCACTGGGGAGGCAGATTGGACACAGGGGGAGCCAATTAGCGGGTCCGGCAGACGCAATGTCCGCCTGCTACCCGCGATTGCTCCCCACAGAGATAGAATGGCGGTCTGCCGTTGTAAACAAGGCAGACGGCCGTTCTGTCAGGCATGTACACTGCTAATCAGGAACACAGATCACTATGTCCATGCAGTGAGCCCACCCCCCCACAGTAAGAATGCACTAACAGGGAACACACTTAACCCTTTGATTGCCCCTGATGTTAACCCCTTCCCTGCCAGTGTCATTTATACAGTGTCAGTGCCTATTTTTAGCACTGATCAATGTAATAATGTCACTGGTTCCCAAAAAAGTGTCAAAAGTGTCAGTTAGGTGTTCGATCTGTCTGTTGCAATGTAGCAGTCATGCTAAAAATTGCTGATCGCCGCCATTGCTAGTAAAAAATAAATGAATAAATAAAAATGCCATAAATATATCCCCTAGTTTGTAGACGCTATAATCTTTTGTGCAAACCAATAAATATATGCTAATTGGGATTATTTTTTTCCAAAAATATGTAGCAGAATACATATTGGTCTAAATTTATGAAGAAATTAGATTTTTTTTTTAATTAGATATGTTTTATAGCAGAAAGTAAAAAATATTGGGTTTTTTTTCAAAATTGTCACTCTTTTTTTGCACAAAAAATTCAAATCACAGATGTGATCAAATACCACCAAAAGAAAGCTCTATTTGTGGGGGGAAAAGGACATCAATTTAATTTGGGTACAGTGTTGCACAACCACGCAATTAAATTAATGCAGTGCCGTATCACAAAAAGTTGCCTAATCAGGAAGGGGGTAAATCCTTCCGGGGCTGAAGTGGTTAAAGGCTCATGGTCAACTCATTTATTTAGGAGAATACATCACTAAAATATGCAGGTTTGGCTACCCAGTCAATATCCTAAATATATTGTTCAAGATCACACTTGTTGTTAATAATATAATAATAATAAATTATTAATAATTACGGTAATAACTGAACTTCCTTTCCTAATTCAAGGGGTCTTCTGAGGACCTTTGCTTGAGATCACTATTGAATGTCTGTATAGAAAATAAGCTGCTGATGGTCGGAACCCATGACACACAGCCTTGTGTTCAGCACATTGTTTTTCAGGTAATTAATTATTTTGGCAGCATGTAAAAAGACTTCATTTTTTGGAATCCAAGTCTTTTCTATGCATAAAACAATGCATGAATATCACATCATCATTTAGCATACTTCTTTTTTTCATGGCGATGCCTGAATTTCTAACCGTAATAGAAACACCACCATCAGTTCACTCACTAAAACAGTTTTTCCAATCCAGTTTTTCATGAATAAAATCATTCAATGCTTTGAATATTTTAAGGCTAGTTGTCTGAGATTGTAATTCAGAGATATTCAATATATCATTTTTCAGATTTTACACTTATGTACAGAGGCAAGAAAAAGTATGTACACCCCTTTAAATGTATCTGATCCTCATCGAAGTCACAGCAATAGGCCATCACTATGTGCTTAAGCTGATAACACAATAACAAACTATTCTAATGTCTCATGCCTTTATTGAACACACCCATTAAACATTCACAATGTCGGAGGAAAAAGTAAATGAACCCTTGGAGTTAACCAACTTTGTCAGCAGTGACTTCAAGCAAGCACTTTCAGGAACTCTGGATCAGACCTGCACAACATTCAGGAGGAATGTTTGACCATTCCTCTTTACGGAACTACTTCAGTTCTGACATATTTGTAGGATGTCTGGTATGAAGTGTTCTATTGAGGTCATTCCACGGCATCTCTATGGGGTTAAAGTCTGGGCTCATTTTCTTTTTCTGAAGTCCAAAACAATCGCTTATCAGTGTCCATCAGTGCCACCTATTAGTGCCCATCAGTGCCACCTATCAGAGCCTATCAGTGTCACCTACCAGTGCCACCTATCAGTGCAGCCTCATCAGTGCCCCCTCATCAGTGCCCACCAGTGTCACCTCATCAGGGCCGATCAGTAAACCCTATCATTGCACATCAGTGCTGCCACATCAGTGCCTCCTCATCAGTGCCCACCAGTGCTGCCTCATCAGTGCCCATCAGTACACCCTATCAATGCAAATCAGTGCCGCCTCATCTGTGCCCATCAATGCAGCCTCATCAGCGCACATCAGTGAAGGAGAAAAAATACCTGTTTGCAAAATTTTATAACAAACTATAAAAAAAATCAAAATCTTCTGTTTTTTCATTTGTTTAGCAAAAAAATTGTAAAAAGCCGCAGTGATTAAATACCACCAAAAGAGAGCTCTATTTGTGTGAAAAAAAATTATAAAAATTAAATATAGGTACAGTGTAGCATGACCGCACAATTGTCACTCAAAGTGTGACAGCATGGGCAGGAAGGGGGTAAAAGTGCCCAGTAGGCAAGTGGTTAAAAGAAGTTTAGATGCTAGATCCGAATCATATTGAAATCAAAGGGAGCCAAATCTGTTAAAAATCTGTTAAATTAAAAATGCATGTTTTTTGAGCTAATAGGCAAGTGGGTGTCCAACAAATAGTTTTATTAGGTTGGGGGGGGGGTGGAACATGCTAAAAAATGATAACAAAATGTTTTAAAAAATAAATTCGAGCAATAGCAGTGATTTCTTAAATGCTTAACTGCTTGCCGCCCGCCCACCATCAAATGACAGAGGGGCAGTGCGGTTCTCGTTCTGGGACGACATCATATGACATTGTCCCAGAACGGCTGCTCTCGCGCGCTCTCCGTGTTGCTAGGACATGGCACGACCACAATCTCAGCAGGTCACATGTAAACACAGAAATGCCGGTAATCGGCTCTCATTGCCTCACACTGACAAAGTGTGTGGCGAGGAGAGCCGATCAGCGGCATCTCCTCGCAGGAGACATTGAGACATGTAATCAGGGCACTGATTATCAGTGATTATAATAAAGCGCCATCAGTGCCAGCAATCAGTGCCCACCAGTGCCAGCAATCTGTGCCCACAAGTGCCATCAATCAGTGCCCATTAGTGATGCCACTCAGTGCTGGCTATCAGTGCCGCCTATTAAGGCCCATCATTGCTGCCCATCAATGCCCATCAGTGCCACCCGTCAGTGCCACCCATCAGTGCCGATCGGTGCTGCCTATCCATGCCGCCTATCAGTGCCCACCAGTGCTGCTTATCAGTGGCCATCAGTGCCGCCTATCAGTGCTCATCAGTGCCACAAATCAGTGCCACCTATCAGTGCCCATAAGTGCAGCATAATGCCTCCTCATCAGTGCCACCTAATCAGTGCCGCCTCATCAGTGCCCATAATTGTCACCTCATCAGTGCCCATCAGTACAAAATTTACTGACAGAAACTAAGAAATGTTTTTTTTTTTCAAAATTTTTGTAAAAAATAAAAAACCCAGCAGTGATTAAATACCACCAAAAGAAAGCTCTATTTGTGTGAAGAAAATAATTAAAATTTCACATGGTCACAGTGTAGTATGACCGCGCAATTGTCATTCAAAATGTGACAGCGCTGATAGCTGAAAATTGGCCTGGGCAGGAAAGGGGGTGAAAGTGCCCTGTAGGCAAGTGGTTAAAGTGAAACATTAAAAATGTCCAATTCCTTTCAAACATATGCCTGGAGGGTGTACTAATTCTGCCTGTGAAGGGCTACTACTCTGTTTTGTACAGAAAGTGCTACAGTATAATTACAAAGTAAAAAGGTTTAAAATTGCCAACAAGTGACATGTCATTGATGCCTTTGTTTTTTTTTTTTTAAAAGCACACAGACCCTTCAACGTTCTGCTATAAATTTTGGGAGACATTTGGAGGGGCCTGTATGCTGTTTTTTTTTTTCTTCTTAAAGATGCTGACAATTAATGTCATTTTTGGACAATTTAAACTTTATCATTTATTTTCTTTGTAAATGTCATTTTTGTTGTAGCACATCCTACAGCAAGAATGAAAAAAAAACTGTCCCATGCTTTCAGTCTGATGTGGATAACTCACACTAAAAGAAACAAAAAAATGCTTGATGTCCCCCAGGAAATTCGTATCAGCTTAAGATTTGGCACAGATTTTAAAAATGCTTGATGCTTAACCACTGCAGCCCCAGAAGAATTTACCCCCTTCATGACCAGGCCATTTTTTGCGATACATCACTGTTTTGCTTTAACTGAAAATTGCGCGGCTGTGCAACACTGTACCCATACAAAATTTACATCCTTTTTTCCCACAAATAGAGCTTTCTTTTGGTGGAATTTGATCACCTCTGCGTTTTTTATTTTTTGCACTGTGAACAAAAGAAGAGCGCCAATTTTGAAAAAAACACAATTATCTTTTACTTTTTACTATAACAAATATCCCAAATTTAAAAAAAAATAAATACATTTTCCTCAGTGTAGGCCGATATGTATTCTTCTACATATTTTTGGTTAAAAAAAATGCAATAAGCATATATTGATTGGTTTTCACAAAAGTTATAGCGTCTTCAAAATAGGGGATAGATTTATGGCATGTTTATTATTTTTTTATTTTTTTTACTAGTAATGGCAGCGATCTGCAATTTTTAGCGATACTGCGATATTGCGGCAGACAAATTGGACACTTTTGACATATTTTTGGGACCAGTGACATTTATACAGCGATCAGTGCTATAAAGATGTTCTGATTACTGTATAAATGTCACTGACAGGGAAGGGGTTGACACTAGGGGGCGATCAAAGGGTTAACTGTGTTCCCTTGGTGTGTTCTAACTGTGGGGGGGATGGGACTGACTAGGGGAGGAGACTGATCAGTGTTCATACTTAGTATGAACACACGATCGGTCTCCTCTCCCCTGACAGAACCAGAATTTGTGTGTTTACACACACAGATCCCGGTTCTCGATCTGTCATGAGAGTTCGCAGGTGCCCAGCAGTGATCGCGCCCGCCGGGCACTCACATCGACTCTAGGGACACACTGCGGGAGTGCCTCCTACAGCGTCTTAAATAGCCGAAGTACAGCTATGACGGCTCACCCAGGGAAGCCAACCTGCCTCAGTATAACTGCGGCGGCTGGTCAGGAACCGGTTAAGATCTTCCTTAAAATCCATACCAGATTCTTATTCCAAGCTTGCAACCTGGCTGGCCTTGTTGACCCTGATTGCTGGTTGGTTATGGGGGTCTGGGGACAGGGGGCTTATTGGAATATAGAATCTGAAAAATAAGGGGTTCTCTAGATACCACCCCCCACCATGAATGGGTATGGGGTACAAGCAGTAGTACCCCTAACAAAGTTGTAAACTAGAAATAAAGACACCCAAACATTTCCTTTATATTAAAAATGTATTTTCACAAAAGTTGTCCCTTGTAAATCGATCGTCAATTATAATCCCTGCCACCCATTGGGAGCCCAATGGGCTAAAGTTTTGACTGAACTCTCGCGCAGTCAAAGTTCAGGTCAAACCGTCAGCTCATACTGACATTTGATAACTTGATAAATGTCATTCAAAAGTGCTTCAAAATGTTGTTTTAACATTTGATTTTGCAGTGAATGGACATTCTGGAATTTAAATCATCTTCTCTGTTAGAAATTTGATATTTCAAGACAACTTTTCCATGCTATTCTTTCGAATTTTCATGTCACTATGGTCAAAAACAAAGAGCAATTTGACCTCACTTACAATTAGAAACATGAACGAAAGTTCTTAAAATTGAACATTTCAATGCTTTTAGAAGGCATTTGTCAGCAGCTTAAACTTGATTAAGCACAAGTGATTTCAAGTGGTCAGTACTGGCATATAATCGTTCCCCTTTTTTTAATAAACTAGCATATCGTGAAAGCTTCCTTCATAAAAGAACATTTGGAATTTGATTACATCTGAGGAGCTATCAAAAGACAGAAAGGTTCTTTCACTGGAGTGCGCACAACCCTCTACTCAGAAGTGCCATATTACGTACTAGGTAGGGTATGTGGCAGAGCTTCCCAGTGAAAGGCTGTGCAGCAGGGCATATCAGGACAAGCCTGATCATTGGAGGAGAGCACACTGAGTTCCCAGCATAACTAGAGAACTGACCACGGTGTGCTCTCCTCCTTAGTGTGGTCAGTTTTTAATTGGAAAGCAGAGGGACTGGCAGGAACACCAGGGATTTCACATAAAGGAAGCAATACAAAGAGAACAGGATATTTTATCATACAAGTACATGGTATAGCAGGCACTAGGGATGAGCCGAACACCCCCCGGTTCGGTTCGCACCAGAACCCGCGAACGGACCGCAAGTTCGCACGAACGTTAGAACCCCATTGACGTCTATGGGACTCGAACGTTCGAAATCAAAAGTGCTCATTTTAAAGGCTAATTTGCATGGTATTGTCCTAAAAAGGGTTTGGGGACCCGGGTCCTACCCCAGGGGACATGTATCAATGCAAAAAAAACTTTTAAAAACGGCCGTTTTTTCGGGAGCAGTGATTTTAATGATGCTTAAAGTAAAAAAAAAAAAAGTGAAATATTCCTTTAAATATCGTACCTGGGGGGTGTCTATAGTATGCCTGTAAAGTGACGCGTGTTTCCCATGTTTAGAACAGTCCCTGCACCAAATGTAATTTTTAAAGGAAAAAATCTCATTTAAAACTGCTTGCGGGTTTAATGTCATGTCGGGTCATGGCAATATGGATGAAAATCAGTGAGACAAACGGCATGGGTACCCCCCAGTCCATTACCAGGCCCTTTGGGTCTTGTATGGATATTAAGGGGAACCCCGCACCCAAATTAAAATAAGGAAAGGTCCCTATATACTCTGAACAGCAGTATACAGGCGGTGCAAACAAGACAGGGACTGTAGGTTTGTTGTTAAGTAGAATCTGTTTGTAATTTTGAACATTTTTAATGTGTTTAGCTCCAGCCAAAAAATCTTTTCTAAGCTTTTTGGAAAACATAGGGAAGGGTTATCACCCCTGTGACATTTGTTTTGCGTCTTTCCTCCTCTTCAGAAGATTTCACCTCACTTTTTTGTCCCAATGAAAAATGTTTTTTGAAAATTTGGGTTTTTTTGTGGAACAAGGATTGGAAAGCATCAGTGGAAAGGAGAAATTGTTTTCCCATATTAACTCTTACAGGAGAGAATTTCCCTTCCTTAGGGGTAGATTTCATCTCACTTCCTGTTGTCTCCTTCCGTTTGCAAGTAGGAGTCGTTTGTAAGTTAGATGTTTGAAAGTAGGGTCCTGCCCTATATACTCAGCAGAAATTTGGGCCTTAGGTGTTGCTGTGGCCAAAACACTGTAAGCCCTCACAGGGCCCTGCTGTGAAATATTAGATCAAGAATTGTAATTACATGCCCCTGTTGAACAGGAGCTGAAAAATTAGGCCTTAGGCACTGGTGCTGGTGCCACAACACTGCAACCCCTCACAGACACTCTAGTTGGAACGCAGGAACGAGCCCTGCTGCAAAGTATTGCATCAAAAATTGTAATTACACGCCCCTGTTAGACAGGGGCAGAAAAATTGGGCCTTAGGCACTGGTGCTGGTGCCACAACACTGCAACCCCTCACAGACACTCTAGTTGGAACGCAGGAACGAGCCCTGCTGCAAAGTATTGCATCAAAAATTGTAATTACACGCCCCTGTTAGACAGGGGCAGAAAAATTGGGTCTTAGGCACTGGTGCTGGTGCCACAACACTGCAACCCCTCACAGACACTCTAGTTGAAACGCAGGAACAAGCCCTGCTGCAAAGTATTGCATCAAAAATTGTAATTACACGCCCCTGTTAGACAGGGGCTGAAAAATTGGGTCTTAGGCACTGGTGCTGGTGCCACAACACTGCAACCCCTCACAGACACTCTAGTTGGAATGCAGGAACGAGCCCTGCTGCAAAGTATTACATCAAAAATTGTAATTACACGCCCCTGTTAAACAGGGGCTGAAAAATTGTGCCTTAGGCACTGGTGGTGGCGCCCAGAACCAAAAATGTTCTTACAAGCTATCAGCGTGATGATTGAGGAGGAAGAGGATAATTACTCAGGGATAGTCACTCAGCATCAGCATAGGCAGTCTTTGAAGGGATCTGAGATTTCAAAAAAAATTATTCGGTTACATCTGCATCAGGTGCTTGGTAGCTGGTGGTGATCCAAGACTGATTCATTTTTATGAAGGTCAGCCGATCGACCGAGTCGGTGGACAGACGCACCCTGTGATCGGTTACCACGCCTCCAGCAGCACTGAATGTGCGTTCCGAAAGAACGCTGGATGCAGGACAGGCCAGTAGCTCAATTGCATACTGTGCAAGCTCTGGCCAGTGATCCATCCTCAAGACCCAGTAACCCAGAGGATTTTCGGTGGGAAAGGTGTCCAAGTCTGATCTTGCCCCTAGGTATTCCTGCACCATGTAAAACAGACGCTGGCGATGGTTGCTGGAACCGATCATACCTTGGGGCTGCGGACCAAAAAATTGTCTGAACGCATCGGTCAGACGGCCACCTTCTCCACCGCTCCTTCTTTGACTGACCGAAGCCTCAGCAACACGTTGTCCAGAAACAGGAGTTTGTAACCTCCCAGTCTCTGGGAACGCGTTGCACAGACCTTTCTGCAAGGCCTCCCGAAGATGTTTCATCCTCTGCTCCCTCTGCGATGGCAAGATAAGGTCCGCAACCTTACCCTTGTAACGTGGATCAAGGAGGGTTGCCAGCCAGTATTGGTCCTTCTCCTTGATACCACGAATACGAGGATTCTTACGCAGGCTTTGCAGGATCAGGGAGGCCATGCAGCGTAGGTTTGCTGAGGCATTCGGTCCGGAGTCCTCTGGGTCACTAAGGACAACAACGTCCGCAGCCACCTCCTCCCAGCCACGTACAAGTCCATGTGTTCCTTGGGACTGATCCCTTAAAGACTGCTGATGCTGAGTGCCAGGCTCCACCTCCATACTGACACAATCTTCCTCCTCCTCCTCCTCCTCCTCCTCCTCCTCGTCCTCTTCCTGTGTGATCGGCGGGCACGCAGGAACACTGTCTGGATAAAGGGGGCCTTGAGAGCTAAGGAAGTCCTCCTCTTCCTGCCTCTGTTCTGCCTCAAGTGCCCTGTCCATTATTCCACGCAGCGTGTGCTCCAACAGGTGGACAAGGGGGACAGTGTCACTGATGCATGCACTGTCAGTGCTCACCATCCTCGTGGCCTCCTCGAATGGTGACAGGACAGTGCATGCATCCCTGATCATGGCCCACTGGCGTGGGGAAAAAAAACCAAGGTCCCCTGACCCTGTCCTGGTGCCATAGTCGCACAGGTACTCATTGATGGCCCTCTGCTGCGTGTGCAGCCGCTGCAGCATGGCCAACGTCGAGTTCCACCTGGTGGGCATGTCACAGATTAGGCGGTTCTTGGGCAGGTTAAACTCCTTTTGGAGGTCCGTCAGCCGAGCACTGGCATTATATGACCGGCGGAAATGCACAGAGACTTTCCTGGCCTGCCTCAGGACATCCTGTAAGCCCGGGTACCTGCCCAAGAACCGCTGCACCACCAAGTTAAGGACGTGAGCCAAACAGGGCACATGGGTCAGTTGTCCCTGTCGGAGGGCAGAGAGGAGGTTGGTGCCATTGTCGCAAACCACCATTCCTGCCTTAAGTTGGCGTGGCGTCAACCACCTCTGAACCTGCCCCTGCAGAGCTGACAGAACCTCTGCCCCAGTGTGGCTCCTGTCCCCCAAGCACACCAGCTCAAGCACCGCATGGCATCTTTTGGCCTGCGTACTTGCGTAGCCCCTTGAACGCCTACGGAGCACCGCTGGTTCCGAGGAAGAGGCCATGGAGGAAGAAGAAGAGGAGGGGGTGGAGGAGAGAGGTGTGTCACAATCAGCATTTTGGAGGCGTGGTGGCGGAACAACCTCCAACACTACTGCACCTTGTCCTGCATCCTTCCCAGCTGCCAGCAGAGTCACCCAATGCGCCGTGAAACTTAAGTAACGTCCCTGTCCATGCCTGCTGGACCATGAGTCAGCGGTAATATGCACCTTACCGCTGACCGCCCTGTCCAGCGAGGCATGGACATTGCCTTCCACATGCCGGTAGAGAGCCGGAATCGCCTTCCGTGAGAAAAAGGGGCGTTTGGGTACCTGCCACTGAGGAACCGCACATTCCACAAACTCACGGAAGGGGGCAGAGTCTACCAACTGAAAAGGCAGCAGTTGAAGTGCTAGCAATTTTGCCAAGCTAGCATTCAACCGCTGGGCATGTGGATGGCTGGGAGCAAACTTCTTTCGGCGGTGCAGCAGCTGGGGCAGGGAAATTTGCCTGGTACAATCTGACGTCGGTGTACCAAAAGCAGATTGCCCACAAGTACTTGGCTGTGACACACCTAATTCTACACCTTCATTCCTCTCACTGCAGGTCTCAGAGAGGACTGAAGGTCTAGTGGGGTTGGAAATCTCAGCTGATGAGGAGCAAGGAGAGATCGTCTTTGTTCTTTGGTGTGGGTCTTTTAGATACGCTTGCCAACGAACTGCATGGCAGGTCAACATATGTCTGGTCAAGCATGTGGTACCCAAGCGGGAGATGTTTTGGCCACGCGAGATACGCTTGAGACATATGTTGCAAATAGCAGCGGTGCGATCTGATGCACTCGTCTCAAAAAAGGCCCACACCAAAGAACTTTTTGAATAATGCGCAGAGACTGCAGCGCCCTGCACATGTGGAGCTTTGGGGTGTGATGCAGTCAATGTGCTGCCCTTAGGCTGGCCCCTGGAGGGCATCCTGCCTAGTTGGTGATGTGCCACCTCCTCCTCCTCCTCCTCCTCCTCCTCTCTCCTATCAGGCACCCACGTTGAGTCAGTGACCTCATCATCCCCTCCCTCCTCATCACTGGAGCAAACCTGGCAGTATGCTGCAGCAGGGGGAGCATGACTGCCAGATTGCTGTCCTTCTTGGGCACCCCCTCTGTCCGTGCTCATGTTACTGCCTTCATTGAGCTCAGTATCATCATCAGAGCCTTCCAAACGCTGGGCATCCTCCTGGAGCATGTACCCAACACTGTGGTCAAACAGTTCGAGGGAATCCTCATGAGGACATGGTGGAGCTAGGGAAGGAGTCACTGATGACATTGAGCTGAGGGAAGAGGCCGCTGCTTTGCCAGACAAAGCACCCTGGGCATGGGTGAGAGAGGATGAGGAGGATGAGGACGGCTTGGTCATCCACTCGACCAAGTCTTCCGCATGTTGCGGCTCAACACGGCCAGCTGCCGAAAAAAAGGCCAAGCGTGTCCCATGGCCACGTGCTGATGAGGATGCACCGTCTCCACGACCAGCACTAGACACAGAGCCTGCTTGCCCTCTCTTATTGGCTTGTGACTGTCTGCCTCTCCTTCTTGGCCTTCCAGACATACTAATGGCCTGTAGCTGCACTAAGCTGGGATAGAACACCTGTAATTTTCTTAAGGTAGCTTTATATACTGTAACCAGACAAGCCTGCCTGTCAGTAGGAAGATAACAGGAACGGATCTAGCTGAACACTGTGAGCAGGACACACTGTACTAAATGTAAATAGTCTAGCTGCCTGACCGTGGTACTAATAGGATCAAATAGAACACCTGTAATTTTCTTAAGGTAGCTTTATATACTGTAACCAGACAAGCCTGCCTGTCAGTAGGAAGATAACAGGAACGGATCTAGCTGAACACTGTGAGCAGGACGCACTGTACTAAATGTAAATAGTCTAGCTGCCTGACCGTGGTACTAATAGGATCAAAAAGAACACCTGTAATTTTCTTAAGGTAGCTTTATATACTGTAACCAGACAAGCCTGCCTGTCAGTAGGAAGATAACAGGAACGGATCTAGCTGAACACTGTGAGCAGGACGTACTGCACTAAATGTATATAGCAGGAACGGATCTAGCTGAACACTGTGAGCAGGACGCACTGCACTGAATGTAAATAGCAGGAACGGATCTAGCTGAACACTGTGAGCAGGACGCACTGCACTAAATGTAAATACCAGGAACGGATCTAGCTGAACACTGTGAGCAGGACGCACTGCACTGAATGTAAATAGCAGGAACGGATCTAGCTGAACACTGTGAGCAGGACGCACTGCACTAAATGTAAATACCAGGAACGGATCTAGCTGAACACTGTGAGCAGGACGCACTGCACTGAATGTAAATAGCAGGAACGGATCTAGCTGAACACTGTGAGCAGGACGCACTGCACTGAATGTAAATAGCAGGAACGGATCTAGCTGAACACTGTGAGCAGGACGCACTGTACTAAATGTAAATAGTCTAGCTGCCTGACCGTGGTACTAATAGGATCAAAAAGAACACCTGTAATTTTCTTAAGGTAGCTTTATATACTGTAACCAGACAAGCCTGCCTGTCAGTAGGAAGATAACAGGAACGGATCTAGCTGAACACTGTGAGCAGGACACACTGTACTAAATGTAAATAGTCTAGCTGCCTGACCGTGGTACTAATAGGATCAAAAAGAACACCTGTAATTTTCTTCAGGTAGCTTTATATACTGTAACCAGACAAGCCTGCCTGTCAGTAGGAAGATAACAGGAACGGATCTAGCTGAACACTGTGAGCAGGACGCACTGTACTAAATGTAAATAGTCTAGCTGCCTGACCGTGGTACTAATAGGATCAAAAAGAACACCTGTAATTTTCTTAAGGTAGCTTTATATACTGTAACCAGACAAGCCTGCCTGTCAGTAGGAAGATAACAGGAACGGATCTAGCTGAACACTGTGAGCAGGACGCACTGTACTAAATGTAAATAGTCTAGCTGCCTGACCGTGGTACTAATAGGATCAAAAAGAACACCTGTAATTTTCTTAAGGTAGCTTTATATACTGTAACCAGACAAGCCTGCCTGTCAGTAGGAAGATAACAGGAACGGATCTAGCTGAACACTGTGAGCAGGACGTACTGCACTAAATGTATATAGCAGGAACGGATCTAGCTGAACACTGTGAGCAGGACGCACTGCACTGAATGTAAATAGCAGGAACGGATCTAGCTGAACACTGTGAGCAGGACGCACTGCACTAAATGTAAATACCAGGAACGGATCTAGCTGAACACTGTGAGCAGGACGCACTGCACTGAATGTAAATAGCAGGAACGGATCTAGCTGAACACTGTGAGCAGGACGCACTGCACTGAATGTAAATACCAGGAACGGATGTAGCTGAACACTGTGAGCAGGACGCACTGCACTAAATGTAAATACCAGGAACGGATCTAGCTGAACACTGTGAGCAGGACGCACTGCACTGAATGTAAATAGCAGGAACGGATCTAGCTGAACACTGTGAGCAGGACGCACTGCACTAAATGTAAATACCAGGAACGGATCTAGCTGAACACTGTGAGCAGGACGCACTGCACTGAATGTAAATAGCAGGAACGGATCTAGCTGAACACTGTGAGCAGGACGCACTGCACTGAATGTAAATAGCAGGAACGGATGTAGCTGAACACTGTGAGCAGGACGCACTGCACTAAATGTAAATACCAGGAACGGATCTAACTGAACACTGTGAGCAGGACGCACTGCACTGAATGTAAATAGCAGGAACGGATCTAGCTGAACACTGTGAGCAGGACGCACTGCACTGAATGTAAATACCAGGAACGGATCTAGCTGAACACTGTGAGCAGGACGCACTGCACTGAATGTAAATAGCAGGAACGGATCTAGATGAACACTGTGAGCAGGACGCACTGCACTGAATGTAAATAGCAGGAACGGATCTAGCTGAACACTGTGAGCAGGACGCACTGCACTAAATGTAAATACCAGGAACGGATCTAGCTGAACACTGTGAGCAGGACGCACTGCACTGAATGTAAATAGCAGGAACGGATCTAGCTGAACACTGTGAGCAGGACGCACTGCACTAAATGTAAATACCAGGAACGGATCTAGCTGAACACTGTGAGCAGGACGCACTGCACTGAATGTAAATAGCAGGAACGGATCTAGCTGAACACTGTGAGCAGGACGCACTGCACTGAATGTAAATAGCAGGAACGGATCTAGCTGAACACTGTGAGCAGGACGCACTGCACTAAATGTAAATACCAGGAACGGATCTAGCTGAACACTGTGAGCAGGACGCACTGCACTGAATGTAAATAGCAGGAACGGATCTAGCTGAACACTGTGAGCAGGACGCACTGCACTAAATGTAAATACCAGGAACGGATCTAGCTGAACACTGTGAGCAGGACGCACTGCACTAAATGTAAATAGCAGGAACGGATCTAGCTGAACACTGTGAGCAGGACACACTGCACTAAATGTAAATAGTCTAGATAGAAGATAACAGGAACGGATCTAGCTAAACTGAATACAGTGTATATATATATATGCAACACCTGGGATGCATATATATACACAATACACTGTAAGTGCAGCTAACTGACTGACTGTTCTGCCTAATCTATCTAACTCAAATCAAATGACACTGTCTCTCTCTCTCTCTATCTCTCAGCACACCGGAACACACACTACACAGGGCCGCCGTGCAGGCGGCCTTATATAGTGTGGGGTGTGTACTAAATCCCCTGAGCCATAATTGGCCAAAGCCACCCTGGCTTTGGCCAATTACAGCTCTCTCTACTGACGGCGCTGTGATTGGCCAAGCATGCGGGTCATAGTGCATGCTTGGCCAATAATCAGCCAGCAATGCACTGCGATGCCGCAGTGAATTATGGGCCGTGACGCGCCACACGAATTTGGCGCGAACGGCCCATATCGTTCGCAATTCGGCGAACGACCGAACAGCCGATGTTCGAGTCGAACATGGGTTCGACTCGAACACGAAGCTCATCCCTAGCAGGCACATATCAGGAATATAAAATTTTGTGGTAACAAATGCTTTAAAGTGTTACTAAACCCAGGACCCTGTATTCAATATATCTGGTGTTCCACAGTACATTATTATTATTTAAGGTACTTATATAGCGCCATCAATTTATGCAGCACTTTAACATATACATTGTACATTCACAGTCCCTACCCTCAAGGAGCTTACAATCTAAGGTACCTAACTCACATTCATATACTAGGGCCAATTTAGACAGAAGTCAATTAACCTACCAGCATGTCTTTGGAGTGTGGGAGGAAACCAGAGTACTCAGAGGAAACCCACACAGGCACAGGGAGAACATGTAAACTCCAGGCAGGTAGTGTTGTGGTTGGGATTCGAACCAGTGACCCTTTTTATTGCTAGATGAGAGTGCTACCCACTACACCACTGTACCGCCCATGATGAACATGGTGGATAAACTGCTAAGTACCTTTTCTCATCAGCAGTATACAGCAGTCTTGTTACTTCTATCAGTGTCCGGTCGAGCACTGGTTAAAGCTTGTTGGAGGAGTTTTAATTTTCCTCTGACTGTCCTATGATGGTACATTACCCTTGACTTTGTCTGTACTGTGCTGATTGGCCCTCTCTAATCACATGTAACCTCCCAAAAAAACCTCTCTAGCAATATACACCAAACTAAGAATGAGCAGAGTGCCTCCAAAGCTCTGTTCTATCAGGAGATGGATCGGGGACTGTAGAAGAAGGGGAGGATTAAAGAAAATAAGATCAAGCAGCCTTTTTATACAATGCACAGAATTAATCCATTAGGTTCCACAGTAAATAAAACAAGCATGCTTTACTGCATATACAGACAGATTTTACTGTTGTGGGTTTAGTAACACTTTAAATTATGCTCTATTTTTCAAGGTAAAGATTAAAGTGTAGGTCCACAATGTTGGAAATCCTTGATAAAATAGCTTTGCACATGTGGTACTCTATAAAGTACGATGTATCCTCTATCCATTTACATGTCTGCACATGCATATATTTCTTTTTTTGTTTTGAGAATACCGATTGAAGTTTTAAATTATCTTGAACCATACAACTTTTGCCACCCAGTGATAATCATCATCATTTTTTATTTTAAAAAAATATATATATAAAAAATGATTTTAAAAAGTGTGTTTGGTATGTGTGCATTGGAAGCATGGAATACTGACAGCAGAAGACTTAATGTACTTTGAATGATTTTACATTCCAGAAGGTGTCCTCTTATTATTCCTGTCTGAGAGAAATCTGCATGTGTTTTAATCATGCGGTAATCTTGTTGTCCGCATAGCTTTTTTAAAAGTTGGGAAAGATTTATGGTTTAATCTGTATATAAAGTAATGGGGATAGGTGAATGGCAAATGGTTTAATGCACACAATCTTGCCTTCTGTTTTCCAATTATTCTTGTTAATGGAAAAATACTGAACACGAGTAAATGCAACCATAAATTAAAACCCACCAGACCCTACTCGAAAATTATGGCAACAATTCTTTGTTTTTTTGTGTACTAAAGAGATATAAATGTATAAGACATGAGAGCATTTTGAAGAATTATGACTGGATATTTCATAAAATGTTGTCTGCAGACACAGATTTTATTGTTTACTGCTGTTCCAGGACGCATAAAGTGCCATCGATCTGCAAGAAAGTGTTTTTCCAACAATCACACAGGAACAAGAATTTTAATCTTGTAAATGATATATGCTGTTTCTAAGATATTACATGGACTAAATATGAATGAGGATATAGGGACTAGATAACTGTAATGACACCAGAACCACTGGCGTCATTAGAAAGCTTTATAATCTAATAGCCACACCGCTATTTATCTACAAGATATTCACATTGAAAAAGTAAATTTCTTTTAGCTGCTTCTGCTCATATTGTTTAATGGAGGAAAAGGTCCTTTGGTTTAAGACAACAAACCACTAACTCTCTACATGTAGTTTATTGATTTTGTTTTGGATTGGCTGTTGAGCTTAATAAGGGAGAACTTTATTACTTTAAACTCAGCTAGAACTCAGGAATCTAAGGCAGACCAAGTTTTCTGGAAGGAGCATGTTGAGGGAAAGTGATTGCAGAGCCTAGCACAGGGTTTCTCAATCTTTTTTCAGTCAAGGCACTTTATAAAAAAAACTTGAAAATCTCGAGGCACCCCATTCTGAAGTGTAAAAACAATTCAAATAGTTTTACATAATGCAGCAACATCCACACAGGTAGGACACCCAACGTTAGAGGTGATTTATTCTTCCAAAGCAAATACACTTTTGCAAACTGGTACTGACTAGTTTTCCAATGTTTCTATTCTCCCTCCATTTTTCTCCATCACTTAGCAAATGTGACCCCATCGCTGATGGAGAAAGGCAGGGGAGG
This sequence comes from Lithobates clamitans, assembly GCA_037952925.1. Classification (NCBI taxonomy): domain Eukaryota; kingdom Metazoa; phylum Chordata; class Amphibia; order Anura; family Ranidae; genus Lithobates; species Lithobates clamitans. Next base: position 3,157,244 of record JBBGZY010000470.1, read on the forward strand.
GTCAAACAAGGATCATATGCAGGCAACAGACATCCTCGAATCAATAGAGGATGCCATTGGTCATTAGGATGCCGACAG